>CM062345.1:23001212-24201212 GCA_031216105.1 Dalbergia cultrata
ACTCAGTGAGAATAAAAGTAAAACCTGAAAAAGTAGCAATGATAGTCTGGAAAAGTGGACTTGAGCTAAACTCACGGCTTAACCCCCTAAACCGTTGAGATCATGGCAACGGAAAGAAAACTAAAAGGTTGTGGCGACGGCCACGGTATGAGCTCATTACCCTTTTAGGGTGGTCTAAGGCATTAATGCATTCATCCCGTGAGTAATTAAGAAATATGTTGATGAAATAAATGAAAGATGATGATCACTAAACAAGTGAATGTTGAGGATGAGTAATCATGAAATGCATGCAGCTCCTAAATGATTATTGCTTATTAGTGGTTTTTCATGATATGCTTATATGTATGCTTGATGAAATACTGAATGGATATTTATGCTAATGTTCAAGATTAGTTTAAAAGTAACTGCACTTTGGCTAATCACATTTGTGAAAGTTTGATAATTGAATCCTTACCTGTTCACCTTTTTATAATAAACCCGAAGTGACTGGGACGACAACGATGACACTTTTAGTACAAGTAGGAACTCTTGAGAAATCATGTATTTCTCACTCCTATGTTTATTTTCCGTTGTCGTTACTAGAGACAGACGTGTCCACCTAAAGCAACGAAGCTGTAGCTGAGGAAGGAGGTAGCACGTGAAGATTTCAAACCGTTCAAGTAGGAGCATTCCGAGCTTTAGGTACATTATAGTTTGTGAGAAACAATTAGTAATAGTAGAACTTATATTGTTATTTGTAATAACTTATCAGTATGATATATGCCCTGTTGTGACTTATGTATTAAGTGATTATATTCCATTTTATGTGATAATTGTTCTACACTTAGTCTCTTATTCCGCTTATTTAATTAAGTGCGCAATGTAACTTGATTATTATCTATAAAAGCGCTATGTATTTCACTTCTCGTTACAGGCTTAAGTTTTCAAAAAATTAATTTATTTAAAGAAAAAAAACTTTCACTATTTTTCTAAGTTAATTTCAAAGGAAAATAAATACAAGGCATAAGTGACAACTAATAGAATCCAAATGTGAACTTAAGCACAGTGGGGTTCTATTAGGGTGTTACATTGTGTGCTTAGCTTGTGGCATAAGTGTCGGTTTGAAGGAAATTAGGTTTAATAGCTGTTATGCTGCCGAATTTCTGTCAAACCTAAAAGAGTTAAAGAAATGTTTCAAAAGTACCACATGAGTTGAAAACCCTGGGTAACACCGGTTTGGCCGAGCACCCCCAGGAGATTTTTATGTGACAAGCACTGAGACGTACTTTTCCTGCTACAGTGAGGAGGAGGCAAAACCATGAGGGTCTGGACATGAGCCTTTCCAAAGCGGACAATTCACTGTGCACTCGAGACTAGTAGAGCGTTTCAAAGAGGGTATGTCCTAAGAAAGGAATTCCCTAGCCCCCTAGCCCGTACTCTTAAGTAGTCAGGTATGTTATTTTATTATTCGCTTATTCAGATAATAAGCAAGAGCTAGTGACGACTAGCTGAGGTATGAGCTCATAGCCTAGGTTTTATTATTTGGGTGGCCTCTACATTGCTAAAGATTTCATGAATGATGTCCATATACTGATGGAAGTTCCATTTGAGAATTATTGCCCTTATGCCACATGGACTATTTTTATATGATTTGATTGGTTGATTTATATGCTCAAGTATTGCAATGCACTCATGTTTTAGTATGTTGCATTCATGACATCAAGATACATGCTAAAAGGAATGAACCTTGGATAATTATTTTTATAAACCATAAATAATGAATCTTATATGTATGTACACCTTTTTACAAATAAACCCAAGGTTCCTGAGGATGTGAACGATGTAACCCTAGGATAGGAGACTCCTACTGAGATTCTTTAGCAAGAATTCTCACTCCTTTCTCTTCTTCCTCTTTCTTCCGTCACATCTTCAGAGAGCGATGACGACGTTCGTGGTTTTTGTCGACACACTGACTTGGGAGGTTCACTTTGATCTGGATCACGGATCATACCATTTTGAGGGGCAGTGCACCGTACGAGTCTTCATGTTCATCGGACGCCCCTTTACGCACCCTGTACAAAGCTACCGTTTTTCCCCAATGTCACCCTACGATGATGCGATGGTTTTTGAGCACGCCCGAACGTGAGATGAGAGGATTCTGTAGACGTACACTGGTGGTTCAATGCCTCGAAACTTCCAGGATTACGTACCTCGGTCTCCTAGTTTAGAGGACGACCCTTCCGAGGACTCACCGACGCATATGTATAGTGAGAGCTCTACTCCTACACCTCAATTCATGCGAGGCGAGAGCGAGGAGACTGTTACATAGCCGAGACTGGCTAGGTGAGCCGAGAGGCGTCCCTATCGAGGAGCTCACGCTCAGTCTTCACGTGTGCCCACTCCTGCCGCCCTGTGTCCATGGATCGATTACACTCCACCTTTCCCCAGGTTCCAGTAGCAGACATCTTAGGGGAGGGTTAGTGCACATACTCTCACATAGATGAGATAAACCTTCTTTTGTATTGAGGTTATCCACTTTAGGTGCACTTGGGTAGTTACGGTTTATCTATGTTTTCTTGTTTCTGTTGTATTTTCATTTTCTTGTGTATTCCAAGTTCAGCCTGTTTTTATAAGGGCGTGACTACCTATGTATCTTAACTATATTATTAATGAAATGTTTCCTTTGTTGTTATGATCGTTGCTCTATTGATACTTGCCTTAGCTCTTGTGTTTCCGTATGATTGATACTTGTGTTTCTCACTTAGATAAGAGTGCGGCTCTCACTTTGATTTATATTTTCAAAAAAAATTTACCCGTAACTTTCGCTAAGTATTTTAATAAAATGACTAGACTAATAGATAATAACCTAATGATTAGCCTAATTTGTTCTAGAAAGTTGGGTTAAAAATTAGGGTGTTACATTTAAATTTATGTCTTGCATAGCATATTTACTTTTCTATGTCATCACTAAGCTCTCAAGAATAAAGAAATGAACTTGCATTATCATGTTTAATTTCAAGCTTTGCATTCCATGTTTACTTTTCAAATCATCACCTAATCTTAAACATAAATGAGTTGCATCTCATATTTATTTTAAGCCATCACTTTACTTTCTAATAAAGATAAAATGAAGTGCATAGCATGTTTATATTCTTGCTATCACCTAAAAACATTAGAGCTCAAAGACTTGTCCCTTGCTACCTCGAGTAAAGTTTGGAAATGGAAATGTTTTATAAGTATGAATTCGGTCATGTCATAATTAATCAAAGTCATTAAGGGCATATAGGCAATATTAGGTCCTAATTAAATATTAACTATTTTTATTAATTAATTTTGGGTCCAAATAGTTATTTTAAGTTAATTGAGACCCAAGAATAGTTAGAGAAACTTAATCTTACTCTTAACTTTTAGTTAGAAAGAGACAAAAAGTGTTTTATTAAACTTAAAAGCAAAAGTAGGGAACAAATGGTACATTCTCTCCCTTTTTTTTATTCCTTAGGATTAAGGACATGTTGGTGTTTGAATTTTGAATTAATCAAGCTTAGCCCAATTAATCATACAAGACAATCCTCTAACCTTGTCTTGAAAACCTTAAACACCTAATTACCAATCCCTAACCCTTCTCCTAATCCCAACCTTAACACTCATGAAACACAAAATATCTCACCCACTCTCCCCATCATCGCCATGGAAACTCCTTCCCATCTCACTCTCATATTTTGATATTTTCAAACCCACACACACTCACACTCTCTCATTCCTTACCACCCACTTTTTGGCCAAAATTTATGCATTAAGTTATGTCAAAAATACACTCTTACTCTCTCCATCTTGAGCTCTCTTCTTCGTCACCTTTAAGAACCTCCATTTTTGTTCTCCATTCAAGCTTCAAACCTCAAACAAACACACCACCACCATATATCTTTCCCGAAACACTTAAGTTGTCATCCCAATACACATGAACACAACAAAAATCCTTCCTCCTATTTTTCTTCCCCTTGGCTGAAACCACATTCTCCTCAAAGAGAAGATCTTTCTTCTATTTCTTTCACAAGAACAAGTGTTTTTCATCTTGCAAGAAAGAAACATCTTTGGTAGGAATTTTGTTCTTGTGTTTTCTTTTCATTTCTACTTTTTCTTTGGTATGGCTATGATCAAAGCCATTGCATGATGATGAGTGCTCTTGATGATGGTTATGAGACCATCATGTGTATGACATCTAAAGCCTAAAGCTTGATCTTTGGTTTCAAAAAGAAAGAAAGAAAGAAGGAATGCTTATTTATTTTCTTGGGTTATTTTTGAGCTTGATGATGAGTCCAAGAGAATGAGGCTCTTTGAACCATGAGGTTAAAGGACTCTAAAGCTCACTTTTATTTTGTTAAGATTAATAGGTTGAAAGTTTCACTCTTTGATGTCTTGGGTTCTTGAGCTCTAACTGATATGTTAAAATGGACTTGTATTCATGTTTATATTTCAAGTTTTGCATTTCATGTTTATGTTTCAAACCTTGCATATCATGTTTATATTTCAAGTTGTCACCTTATAATCTTAAAGGCTTAAAAATGGACGTACATCTCATGTTTATATTTCCAAGTTGTCACCTTATATTGTTAAAGACTTAAAATAAGCTTGCATGATGTAACACCCTAAATCTTAACTCAAGACTACTAGTATGTACTTAGGTTAATCTTTAGAATATTACCTCTTGGTCTTATCTTTTACTTAGAAAATACTTAGCGGAAATATGGGTAAAATTTTTCTTTTTGGAATTTAAAATCAAAGTGAGAGCCACGCACGAATCTTTAAGAGGAAGCATAGCGAAACAGATAAGCAAAGCATAAAGAAGCACATCATATCATGGAGACATCAACTGAAACATAGATATATATATATATATATATATACTGTGCCTACCCAAAGGGGCAGGACTATTCAATACATCGGGAAGCGGAATACAACTGAAATGCAGTACAAGGAAATCATAAAAAGTGAATACAAGAGAAACAACACCCATACCCATGTGCACCTAGAGTAGACAACCTCATATACAAAAGAAGGTTTGTCCTCAACTATGTGGCGTATGTGCACTAACTACTACCCCTCCTATGTCTACTCCTGCTGGTCCGAGTATTGTGGGGTCGAGTCGATCCACTGACGAATCTCGGCGGGAGTGGTCGAGCGCATTATCGGGGCGTGTCCACCACGGCGGGGGCGCATAGATGGCCTACGTGCCAACCTTGGCTGGACCACCGTCTCCTCACTCCCAGCCCTCATCGGTGGGGGAGCGGGACTGGAGCTCCAACTGTACATGTGGGATGGCGGGTCCTCGGATGGGTCCGTCTCCGAGTACTGGGTGCGAGGCACATACTCCGGGTAGTCGCGTACAGCTGACGTCTCGGGCTCCATGCAGAGAATCTGCTCATCACGTGGTCTCGCTCGCTCAAAAATCCCGTTGTGACGGTAAGGAGCAGTCGGGGTAAAACGGTAACTCTGGACTGGATGCGCGAAGGGTCGTCCCATGAACATGAATACTCTAACAGTGCAGCAACCCTCAAAATGGTATGACCCGAGTGCCGGGTCATGGTGCAGCTCCCATACCGGGGTGTCGATGAAGAGTACGAATGTCGCCATCTGAAGATATGACGGAAGAAAAGAGAGAGGGAATGAGAATCTTTCTAAAAGAATTCTCAGTAGGGTTATCCCTACCTAGGTGACATCGTCACATCCTCAGGAACCTCGGGTTTATTTCTAAAAAGGTGTGCATGCATATAAATTCCTTTTAAGTTAGTTTTCTAAAGTGGTATTTATCCAAGGTCCGTCATATTTTACAATGCGTCTTATAACTAAGCATAAGATATACTAATGATATGAATGCATCGTAAAGGTAAACCAAACAATAGAATAACTAAGAAATATTATAACATTGGCATAAGTATAGTATATGTGACATTGTTAACTTTAACTTTCATCTCATGGGGCCGCCCTAAAACATCTATAGGTTATGAGCTCATACCTTAACTAGTCGTCACTAACTCTTACTTATCCTATGATAATCGTAACATAATCCCGACTTAAAGTACGGGCTAGGGGGCAAATTAAGGATCACCTTTCTTAGGGTCATTTCCTCTTTGAAACGCTCTACTAGCAACTAGTGCATCGTAGTTTTGTCCGCTTTGGCAAGCTCTATGTCAATACCCTCACGGATTTGTTTTCTTGGGGGTGCTCGGCTAAACCGGTGTCACCCAAGAAGGCGTCTCAGTGTTGTGTCACATTTAAGTTCTCATAAAGTGTTAATTTATAGATACATCATTATTCATTACATAAATCTTTCTCATAGCATGTGCATCATCACAAGAAACTTCTTCATAATGTATACATAAAACCATAGCATTTACATTATCACATAATCACACCTTAGACAATCATTCATACAAACTCCCAAGCTTATTATGTTATGAATCTATAGTATGTTATGCTTTGGTTCTTTTGAGTCTTAAGCTTGTAAACTAATTGTTCTAATATTATTCTTACCCTCTTACACACCTATAGGTTCACAACTAATAAGTGTTACTAATTTTTATGCTCAAAGACTTATCCAAACAGTACTATGCAGATTTGGACAGCTTATAATTGTGTGATTACGGGGTTCTAGAGATTACGGTTTAGACCCTTAAAGTCCTTAACTCATATTCTAAGTTATCGATCATCAACACCTAGTCTCTTGGGAACCTATGAGGTTATAACTAAGTATTTCTCACCTCACACTATGGTCAAGAACATCTCTAAACCTCAAGGATGCAGAATTTGAAATTCTAACTTTACGGGTACCTAGAAGTCACAACAATGACCCTTTCTAAGTTTAGTTTGCTCCTAAGGCTTCAAGATTAAGTCCTAGACCAATTATGAGTTATTCATACACATTTAAACTAATTTAAAACTATGATTATTAAATCTAAACCTTGCTGGACAGAATCCAGAAAATTACATAATTAAAGGATCTAGAATTCTCAAATTAATTCTTTTCTAGTTCCTAACTTATCCTATCTTTCACATATGAGTCTTAACATTATTTTTACTCAAACATAGGCTCATTATCCTCATCAAAACAGCACATACAGTGGCAGCAAGAGCAAGGAAGAACCGAAAATATACTTCTCCATAAAAGGCATAACACATAATTTCTAAAGCACATAAAATACTAGTTTCTCTTGGAACTCTTTTTAAACTCTCAAAGCTCATTTATAAACAATTTTAACATCTAAAATCATAAGAATATTTAAGAGGGCAGTGACCAATTCATCTTTGTCTCAAGAGGTTCTAAATTCTCAAAACTTGGTTCTATGTATTCCTTAAACTCACTTAAGCTTAAAAAAAATTATAAGACATAGTCTCAAATACTTGTAAACCTCAAGACCTCTCAGGGCCGAAATATGAACCCAAGAAAAACACATATTGTTAGACCTTTGTTGAGACCACAATGGGCAAGTCGTTGAGCTCTAGATGCATTTAGGTGATGACATAAAAATAAACATGCTCATGCACTCATTTTTGGTTCCATTAGAAAGTAAAGTGATAGCACAAAGTAAACATGAATGCAACTTATTATTATCTTGGTATTAAGTGAGAACTTGGAATATAAACATGATAATGCATAGCTTGAAATATAAACATGATAGTGCAAGTTCATTCATTATCTTGGTATTTAGTGATAGCAAGGAAATAAACATGATATGCAAAGCATAAAGTAAACATGATGCAAGGTTCATTTTATGATTAACTAGAGCTCATGCAAGACTTTAACAAGATAACAACCCAATACAATATCTCAAAGATCTCAACACAAAAACCGAAAGTCATATAAAAGAGAAGAAAGTGAAACTACATCAAGTTCTTTATTAAATACCCAAAACCCCTATCTAGAGAAAAATCTCTAGAACGTGCCGGCCAACTTTAAGGTTGACAAGGGTAGGCTTGGGCTTTTAGAAATCCTTAGATTAATTTTCTTAAGTTGAAAAACCATGTGAGTTAGATATCATATAGATGAAATCATAAGAAAAGGAAAACTCAAGCTTTAGATGTTTCTTTGAGATGAACACAATGTCATCATCTAGAAACTCTCATCATCAAGCTATCATGCTCAAAATCAAGGCCTCATGGCCGAAAATGAAAAGAAAGGAAAAACAAAGGAAAGTTCAAAAAGAATCCAAGAGGAAACTTGAGAAAAACACTTTCTTGAGCAAAACAAAGTTTGAAAACAAATCCCTACCTAGTGATGAAGGTAAAAGCTTGGACTTGAAGATGGAAATGAGATGAGCAACACCTCCTAGAATGGTGATGATGATTCGGCCTTGATAAAGAAAAAGGAAGGAAATGTGTTTCAAGTGAAGTTGTGTTTGAGCAACACCTCCTAGAATGGGGAAAATGGGTTGTTTTAATTATTTATTCATGTGGAAATTCAAGCTTGATTGAAAGTTATGACAAGGTATAGTGTATGTGACTTGAGGTATGGCCTTGGAGTGTTGAAAAATTGAACATGTGATGCATAATGGGGAGAAGGGTACACGGCCAAGTTCAAGACAGCAGGGAGGAGGTGAGTTTTGACCATTTAATTGTGTGTTAATGGTAGGTTTAGATGTGTATTAGCTTAGGTACAAGGTTAGGAATGATTAAGCTTAAGTTTAGGTAACTAAGAATGTGATTTAGGGAGTTTATGACAAGTTTAGGAGTGCTCATACATCATTAGAGAATTTTAAACTCATTTATGAATAAACAATGTGTAACACAATTCCATGATTTAAGGAATTGGAAAGAGAAAACATTATTCAAGATTCTATGACTAGGTGTCTTGAAATTAAAATATGATTTTAGGTTGTAATTAAGTACTTTTTGGTTCTAATCAACTTTAATAAATTATTTTGAGTCAAGATTAATTAAGGAAATTAATTAACCTTCGATTAGAGCCTAATATTGCTTAGGTTTGCTTAATCACACGATTAAGCGTAAAAATACGAAACTAAGGGCAAAACCATAATTTTGCACTAATTTTGCCCGGTACTTCTAAAATTAAAACTGAGGTCATAGAATACATAAAAACGCCTTTTAAAACCATCTGGAGAAGTTTCGGGTTCATCCGACACTTGTAAATGGGTAAAACACCGCAGGGGCGTTTTGGTCATTTTGACCCGAAAACTCGAAAAGCGAGATTTTCGATCCCGGGAAGGTACACAAGTTATCTAATCCCCTTCCAACATTGAGTTTGCCCTTCGAGTACTGCTGAACTGGCTTTCCTCGAATTCCGGGCTGAAAATGACCTCGGGCATTTTGGTCATTTTCACTCTGACAGAAAAATCGGGGCATTACACATGACATATTTATGATTCTAGTCATCACCTATGTCTTTAATGCTCAAGACTTGCCCCTTTGTTTTAAATGGAAAATTTGATCATGGATATATATTTGTATATATACATATATATTTCAGCCAAGTATGGACATTGGATTTGAATGTGGTTCTATTTTATTTTAAAACTTGAATGTGTCTAAAGTGTATATAAAGAAATTTTGAAAGAGTTAGAAATCTAAAAGGAGAAAATGTGATTTTTAAGTAAATAGAATCTTATTAGTGAAACTTCAAGTTTTGCCACTGTTCAAATGGTAATAATTAATTTCTCAAAGGGATAAAATGATTTCAAATGTTTTAAATGTCTTAAAATAGCTTTTGGGAAAAACTAGTAACTAGAAAGGGGTACAAATGTAATTTCTAAAGCTTTTCATGTTTTCAATTTTGCCACTATTACTCACTGTTTGGTATTGTTCATGTGGTTGAAAAATATTTGTAATTGTTATAAAAATTATTTTTAGCATCCTAGGTGCCTAAAAGAATAATTACAAGTATTAGATTTGGTAGTTTTTCAAAATGCAAAACGTTGTATCTTAAACTTCTCAAAATGGAAACTTTGGCCAAATGAGTCTAATTAGAGTTAATAATGATTTTGAGTGTGTTCATGTGTTCAAAATACCATTTATGATGATAAGAATAATTTTTAGAAGTGATGATATTTGAAAAGTGTCAAAATGTGAAAATTTACACTTTGACCACTAAAATCTAAAATATTTTGGCCAATGACCCGAAATAGTTTTTATGATGAATTTAAATTATTTCTAAGTAGTATGGATCTCTTAAAAGTGTTAATTAATTTTGAGAATCATTAGTTTCACAAAATATGTTGAATAAGAAATTTACACTTTGACCCATGAACTTTTAAAAATTACAGTTTTGACCCCTTTTGGGGCTAAAGTATAATTATCAATAACTTGATGATGTTAACATGAGTGATATGTTATGAGAGCTATATTCATATGAATTGTTTGGAAATTATATGATGTGAAGTGATTATGCAAAATTATAAATTGATGACTATGCATGCTTGATTCTTGAATTATGCAAGCGATGAGTACTGTCTATATTGTACATATATCTTGTTGAGCATACCATATAATTAGCCGAGTCCGGTCCTTGATTTCTGGTATACTAGGTAGGAGCATGTTTACCTTTCAATGAGATCTTGATGATAACATGCTTATGGATATATGCGAAATGAGATGCATACATATGAGATTAATGATATGATGATTTGTGGCATGTTATGATTATGAATGATTAATTGAGATGCATAATTGATATGATATATGACAGGAAGCACATTTGGGGAAACTCTATTCCTAGCCATTATGTGGACATAGAAAACTTATAAAGTTGTGAGCATAAAATGTTAAATGATAAGTTTTGGTGATAGCCATGATTATATGCTCATGTTTGCATCTCTAAATGACATGCTAAGATTAAAGGTGACATAAGACACATGGAAATAATCCTTCAGGCTCTAGAATTAATGGTTATGAAAGGTAATCCTATGCCCCCTACCACACACTTTGGGAGTTGAGAATTATCTTATCGAGAGAATAAGTATAGACTAGTGACGACTAGTTAGGTATGAGCTCATAACCTAGAACTCTCAAGAGGAGAGAGTATTAGGGTGGCTCCTTAGAAAAGAACAAGAAAGTTAAGTCACCTAAGAGAGTAAAAAGGAAATATTATGTTACAATGCTTTATGTTCCTCATGTTATGATAATTGGTTATGATTTTGTGTGATATGTTGCATAAGGCATTAACATGCATTTATTATACAGTATGGTGCGTCCATGGCATTAAGATTCATTCTAAAAGACACAGACCACAACTAATGGCTTTTAAACTTAAAATAAATAAACCTTGCTATGATCACCATTTTCATAATGAAACCCAAGGTTCTTGAGGATGAAGATGATGATGATATATGTTTAGAGGTGAAGGCTTTATTGAAATTCTTATTTAAGTTTCACATTCCTTTTTTTTTTTTAACCATCTCGTCTTTAGAGTCACATGGCAACGTTCGTGATTTATATTGACGCCCTCACATTGGAGAGGCACTAAGACCCGAGCAACCGATCATACCATTTTGTGGGTTGTTGTGCCATTTGTTTGTTTGTGTTCTTAGACCATTTTTTGCACACCCTGTCACTAGCTTTTGCTTTTCTACGGCTTCTCCTTTCATCGATGATTTTTCCTTTGAGCATGCATGTCCATGCACAAAGCAATTTTCCTGTGCCAGCCTTGCTGCTTCAACCATCAAAGACTTTCCTATGTATATACCCCAATTGCCACCTTGCCCCTTTGAGCCATGGTCAGACCCATCAAAGGAGTTACCTTCCCAGTATTCCATGGGTGATTTTGCACCTAGTGTCCCAATGGAGGTAGGGAGTAGTAGTGATGGGGAGGCTACGGTGACACAGCCCCTGAGAAGAGTCCAGCACACTCATAGGAGAGCCACTCGTCCTAGGAGCTCATGTTTATCCTGTGGGTCATCTTGCTATGCCTACCAATCTTGCCCGCATGCTCAGTTACCTTCCTCCCCCTCGGGAGTGCCATTCTAGGAGCTGATGGTGAACCTCTTGGAGCGCTTGTGCATGTCTTGTGGAGTGGATAGCCTTCATTTGTTAGTATGTTAGAAGTTATCTACTCTAGGCCCATCCCAATAGACGTAGTGGGATGGGAGGTTTCTAGTAGACTGTTATTGGTTTCTATCTCTATACTCTTTATTTTTCTATTAGATGACTATATTTAGCTCAATATCTCTTGGTGGGCATGATATTATTCTAGTAGTTTATTTTAATGCATGATGTGGAATGGTTAGTACTTATGATTACTTTTATATATATATATGATGTGTTTATGTTGATAATGTTGTTACATTATGGATTTCATGTATGCCCATGAAGTGTTTTATTGTCCATATTGTATGAGACAAATGACGGGTTTTATTAGTATGTGTAGCTTACGTTTTGTTTTAAAAGTTCAAAAGAAAAAATTTACCCGTATTTCCACTAAAGTATTTTAAGAGTTAAAGTTAAGAACTGAAACAAAAGAGTAATTCTAATAATTAACTCAGGTGCATCCTATACGTGTTGAGTTAAATATTAGGGTATTACACACAACACTGAAGAAGAAGATACAAAGAAAGATAGCAACATTCAACAATCAAGAAATGACTCAGATGTTATTTTACCACTCCATTGAATTTAATCCCCAAAAAGGAATAATGGTAGAGTTTATGCAACTGGATATGTGAAAGGGATGAGATTTTCTATTTTTGTTGCTATCTCTTACAATTTTTTTGGTGTTTTTTATGGTTCCAACCTTCGTTTAGAGGGTTGGGGAAAATCGGGTAGTGGATTGTCAAGGACTTGAAGCTTCAGCAATGGAGATAATGGTTGGAATTTTGTATTTTTTTTTCCTTTAAATTCGAGCCAAAATTTTTCATTTTTGTTGTGTGGTTTTTGACTAAATAGAAACAGAGAACCCAAACATTTTTTATTTTCACATAGAAGAAGAGGAAGAGGCATGATAGAGGTGAGAACATATGTCCTCCGTGAGAGAGAAAGAGAAAGAGTATAGGAAGGAGGGAGGAAAAATGGATTGGTTGGAAAGGATAAGTATAGAAAGGGAAAATCAATGATTTATTTTTTTTTTTAATTTTTAAAATAATTAAACAGCATCCACATGTCAAGTTTTTATTGAATGTTGTGGCCAACTTCAGAAACTGCATTGACCAACAAAAGTAAGGGAGCAATCGTCTTGTATATATCCCAACTCTTACCTCCATTTGTCAATTAGCTCAATATCTGTGAACAATGCCTATTTCTCACAACAAGCTCGAAAACCGATCAATGTATAAGATCCACACGTTTGATCAAGAATACAACAAACCAATTGATGAGATATATAGGCAAATGGAAGAAGTCTTCATTGAGCATATAAATCTGTCAGAGCTTTTATGCATGTAAACTGACACTTGGCAAGCATATTAATTGATAGATAGATAATAAATAGATAGAGAAATAGATGAACATGATGTAGTAAATATGAATTTGCACTTCTTTCTGATCAAATTTGACAAAGTGCCTATGCCTAATACTAATATTTCTTTCTTGTTCTTGGACTAGTAATCTTTTTGTCTCCTCAAAATGTCACACTTTTTTTTATCCTTTTTTATTATAAAAAATTGTTCAGTCCTCATTTTTTTTCCTTTCCCGTTGGTTTATGTTAGTCTTGCCAACATGACATTTTATTTGGTTCATCTCGATTTATTTGAGACGAGCGTAGACGGAAGGGAAAATGCCGTATGGTTTTGAGAATCACATTTATCTTTTTCCTGATTTTTAAGCTACAAGAACTTTTCACTTGCTGATTATCATCAATAATTTCAACAAAATTCTTCGATATGTCAGTAGCAGAGCTTGGATTATTAATTTGATGTATTGTCAATATGTGCCTGATGCTCAGATTTGAGTGCTAAGCAATTTTCTATTTACTATATAATCTGCTGATTGATGATGGGGAAGGTTAGGGGGTTGGTGGTGGTGGGAGGGTAGTTGTTAGATTTTTCCAGAAAGGGTGCAGCCCCATGGAGGTGCGCCCAAGAATGATGTTGGATTGTTGGTGGCTGGAGCTGGAGGAGGGACCATGGGAAGAGAATGAGAGAAGGGTAAATTCGAAAATAATAAAATTAGTAGTCCTATGTTGATATTGAGATCAAAATACTGTTTTATAGTTATTTATGAGGTTCATCAATAATTGCAATTTGCAAATGAAAGAACGTTTTTCAACTATAACTTCCCTCTCTTTGCAGAACCACTTTGCCAAGTTCCACTCTTTTGTCATCAATATGAATCTCTAATGCGCATGTATCTCATTCATCTCCGTAGAACTTGCAACATAGTACTGGCTATTTCCCTAGCTTTACCTATCCATTCCTAGGAAAATAATTGTATACTTTAAGCTTTACCAATTCATTTTCAGCCCACGGCCTCATCAAAATCACGGGAAATTGTTGGTTATTCCCTGTCATTAAGGTTGTCTTTGTGAGTTTCACTTTGAAGGAGAGAGGAAAATTTTCACTCTCCGAACCCCTTCACTTAATCACTTCTCTCCCTTCGCCTCCAAAATGAAACACACATACACACTCAGTTACAATTGCACTATCATCTTTGTGCCCTCTCAATACATAGTATATGTGTCTGAACAATAAAAGAATAAATCCTCTTGTCAGTTGTTACATAACTGAAGGGTTCTCTGATAATTTACTCACATGAGCAATGTATTACTTTGTCTTTAAATTTCATCCTTTTTTCATCGGGCTTCTAATTGGGTGATAGTTATTTCATTGGTTGAGCTTGAGATCATTTTGCTTTGAGCTGAGTTGGAAGTTGCTGCAAATGAATCCTTCTTCAAATAGAAACCAGGCTCTTTTGGCTCGGGCAGTTCAGTCTCACTCCCCAACATTAGAATCACAGAAGGCATGACAGGCCTATCTTCTGGGTATTGCTGGACGCACAACAGACTTACATGGATACAACGCAATACCTCTAATAGAACACAAGAACCCTCTAAATTTGAGTCAATCAGTTGTACAGCCCTGCCTCCTTTCCACATGCACCAAGCCTGAACCACGGAATAAGAAAATTGTAACAAATTCAATGAGGAACCTAAATTGAAAATTTATCTGACATACATGAGTAACAAGGTTAGGAGATTTACATGAGTGACAAGGTTAGGAGATTCGTCTTCAAGATAAAAACCTCTACTTCTCTTTCCACATATAATCTCTAACAACAAGATACCAAAACTAAAAACATCAGATTTCACAGAAAAGAGCCCATCAACAGCGTATTCTGGTGCCATGTAGCCACTGCAACATACCATCAAAAACAAAAAAATGTTATAATAAAGTCACAGAATAAATCATACACAACTTGGTACAAAGATACTCACTAAGTTCCAACCACTCGCTTTGTATTTCCTTCAGTTTGATCTCCTCCAAAAATTCTAGCGATGCCGAAGTCTGATATTTTTGGGTTCAACTTGTCATCAAGCAAAACATTACTTGCTTTGAGGTCTCTATGAATTATTCTCAATCTGGAATCTTGATGTAGATAAAGAAGACCTCGAGCAATTCCACAAATAATGTTGAAGCGCTTAGGCCAATCTAGCAATTTGCTTTTCGTATCATCTGTTTCATAAAAAAATAAATTTATTCACTTATTCGAATTCCTAATTACATAACTTTAGGTTTTGTATCCCCTGAAGTGATATGGGAATCATTAAAGTTGTCTATCAAAGGTGAAGTATTCTTGGAATTTCCTTACCAAAAATCAACCAATCCAAGCTACGGTTGGGCATGTATTCATAAACCAACATTCTCTCATGTCCTAGGATGCAACAACCAAGAAGTTTAACAAGATTTCTATGCTGAAGTTTTGCTATCAACTTCACCTCATTCTTGAACTCTGTCAATCCTTGTCCAGAGCTCTTTGAAAGCCTCTTCACAGCAATTTCTTGTCCACCTATTAATCTTCCCTACATGTTGAAATATATACATTAAGATACTTTTTTATGACATTTGCATATCTCTAAATGTCTTTCCTAATCATTAACGAAGATTGAATCACCTTGTATACGGGTCCAAAGCCACCTTCGCCAACCTTATTCTTTATTGAGAAGTTATGAGTGGCTTTGACTATTGATGAATGGTCAAGCAATGGCAGATCCATATCCACCACATTACTTCCTCTGTTTTGATCTCCTTCTATAATTTCTAAATTGTCTGATAAAATGGAACAATAGCTTCACTCTAGTTAAAAGCATAATTCATGGTTTAGCCAAGTCAAATTGAACTTCTCTCCATTACATATGCGATTGTATCACAAGAATTTCAGCAGATAAATGGTTAGGAAACTCGGAATTCCCCTTTTCAATTATTTGCAGCACTTAATGTATAATCTCTTCAACAATTGTTCATAGCTTTTCTTTCCCTTGCTCTTTGTTGTCTTTCCTCTTTTGTTATACACTGTTCTTAGTCATTATTTTGCCAAGATAGATAAATTATTTCAAGGCAGAAATAATATATAACGGTTTTCCAACAAAACAACAGAACCTTAGCTAGCCAAGAGTGTACGACAAAGCATACAAGTTGGTTATCCCCCTGCTGTAGTGACACATTCAACATGTATAGAATGACTGAAAAACATCATCACAGGGCGCACTAGGCTTCAAGATGCATTCCTATGTTCAATGATTGGCAGCCTTTGGTAAATTTAATTTGGTTAACTACTGTAACTTTGAAAGAACTTGATTGTACGAACCAACCCAACACTTAATAGGTCAAGTTACCCATTTTCATTTTGTATTTGCAGGTGATAAATTAAATAGGAATAACATTTGTTGGAAGCCGTACTAGCCAGGTGAGTTTCTTAACAATCTGCTGAATTCAACTAAGAAAGCATAAAAAAATGCAACCATCCATGTTAGATATAGGTCATAGTAATGTTACCAGTTGTGTTCCTGCGGACAGTGTAGATACGATAAAGACCAAGAAGAAGCATCAATGAAATTGTAGCAATAGTGGTAGCCACTATTATTCTTCGCTCTTTCTTGTGCCCATCTTGTTCCTCTTCATGGTGAGCTTGACAAAACCAAATAAACAAACATATAAATAAGTGGGTTGTTTGAAGATGAAAATAGATCTTGGTGATAAATATATGTGTATATATATATATATATATATATATATATATACCTAATTCGGAAGCATCCATTCGAATATACAGATCTTGCCCGGAATCTTGAAACTGTCTAATATCCATTAGATCACCAAACCACATGACGCAGCCACTACCTGCACCTCTTATGTCTAAATTGCTGTAGGCCATACAAGAACAATTATTCAAGCACCTGACACTGCATTCTTCTAAATCTATTGTCCCATCCACCCAAGTATGTGTAGTATCTGGCACTTTTACACCTTCAATTTTGACGAATCCATCTTTTAGTTTGTTAGTGCAGTTTAGTGGTTTATTGCGGACACATCCATGAGACCAGTCAGATGAGTTCCATGCCTCTGGTGACTTGGGACTGAAACCTGTTAAACACTGGCAGATTTGGGATCCTGTAATCATGCAATTCCCATAGGCTCCACAAATGCCATAAAAATCACAGTTGTCTTTAGGGAGTGATTTGTAAACCTTCCAAATTTGATCATCTTCCACCCACACATACCGAGTACACATGAGAGTTGTTTGATTCATAACCAATCTAGAGATTACAGAATTAGTCTTGAGGCTATACGTGTAGAACTTCTCATCCTCTGTGGATACATAATTGAAATCGTAAATTGTGTTGGGCTTTTGATCTGGTATGCCACTAAAATGCAGGCCATTCCATGGTCCTATTCTTACAAACTTTTCTGTTCTCCTCATCAGATAGAGCTCAGGATAATTATGGAGCAACATACCCCAATAAAAGTCTCCTGGGGATGGATCATCAGGACTCTTCCAAGATGTCATTCTCCATTCGAGACCAATTCTAAGGTTCCATCCTAACTTCATCCCAGGTAATGATGTATCAGATGGGTAGTCAAAGCTTTGCCACAAATAGGCTTCTGGGTTTGCATCGCTTTCATCTCTTAGCACAAGATTCCCTGAGTCCAATAGCTGTGCTACTGGATTCTGTGCTTGTTTTGTAGAGCTTGTGTACCAGACGACAGTGCCATGATGCTGTTTGAGGACAAGGTTGCCGGTGCTGTTCACAGTTAAGATGCCTGAGGAATCATTGATGGAGTTGGCCCCATTTGCAACCCAGACTACTGTCTGAATTGGGATATTCTTGTACCAAATCCCCACATAACGTTTACTGGAATTCATGGGACTGAAGAAACCAAGTTCAAACTTACCACCTTGGGAAACCAAGGTAATGCCATCACTAATGGACTGGGACAGACGAATAGTATCCATTGCTTTGGAAACTTTGAAAGTAGCAGGTACGAATATTGATGCAACGGTGATTATTAAAGAAAGAACTTCCATCAAATTAGCTTTTTTTATTTTTTTTGCAGGACTCTGTTGTTCAGCTACAGCTATGAAGAGAGCTAAATGCTACTTTAGGTAGAAGCAAGAAAGGAACAGTATAGTTGGTCTTGTGGTACAATTCTCTTGGAATAGTTAAATTAGCTATTGGCAAATGGCCATGGAGGATGACTTGACTCGGGGTAACATAATTTAGTCTGTATTGCGTTTGGTTCAGACGTATTGGAGCTGAAAAAGAAAGCACATATATGAATAAGTTTGGCGATATCAGTATCAATTTGAGTGGAGCTTCAAAGATGAAGTGTAAAAGTCTTTGGTATATAGTTGACTAAGATTATTTTGTAATACGTATTTTATACTATTATGAGCTAGGAATATTAAGAAAAATATTAATATCAACATCGAGTGGAATTTGTTGTTGTTGGCATTGAATTGATACTGGGTACGTTCGTTGTGCTTCTAGAGGGCTAGAAGTATTTTTCTTTTTCTTTTGGTAAAAGGGTACTTCTCAAATTTTTAGTGTTGTTTTTTGGTGTTTCTAGAGAGAAGTAGAAAATAATAAGTTATTGGCTATTTTCAGAGGCAAGTGGGGAGTTGATTTTCCCAGAATCAAAAGCACTAAAAGAGAAAGAGAAAATGTGACATGATAAATATGTTAATTTTTCGTGGATACCCTAGATATTTTTCCAGAGTTATGAAAGATATTATCGCCGTGTTTTTAATATTGAAAACTATATTATGTAAGATGTCCCTATATAAAATAATAATAATAATAATAAATATATTCTTTATTATAAATCTATGATACCTTTATCAAAATAATTTTTTTATCAACTTTCTTTTTTATTATATAATTCATTAAATAATTTTAAATTAAAAATAAGGAACATAAATCAATTATATTTTTTGGAAATATTTGTTATGTATCATAATAATTTTTTATCTAAGTAGAAAATTTAATTTTATGTGCCTAATTGTAATTTCATAAAAAAGATATTTTTATATTGTCATATCTATACAACGTAATAACTTCTTATTACTATGAAAAGCACTTTCTAACATGAAACAAATATCTATTTTTACTTCTGCTTCTTACTGTACTTTTTTAAGAACTATTTCTCGCGTAAGTTCAACCAAACGAGTCCATTGTGGCTACTGTACTAGGCTCTGGCTAATGCCGGGTCATAAATGGATGGCGTTCAAATCAGATGAATTATTTTGACTGCAAATTGAAACAAAATGGCTTTTCCAGACTTGTAACAGAAAGAATGTGGAAAATAGAACCATTGGCTAGCGTTTGGTTACTATCTCTAAGATAGAAATACAGAGACAGTGAAAATAATAGAAACAGAGACAGAAAAAATATTTTCCCTATATTATGTTTGGTTGTGGAAATGGAAACAAAAAAAATATTAGCCATTGAACACTATTGACCACCGTTGACCGGCGACCGGTGGCAGTTGACCGGCATTGACCAATGGCTAGCGAGTGTTGACCGTGGCCGATGGCATTGACCTTTGACTTTTGGCATTGACCAGTGGACGACAGCAGTTGACCAGCAGCGGTAAGTGGCCGGACACTGTCCCTGTGTCTTGTCTCTACTGTCCCCACTTTTTGGAGGGACATAAATACAAGAAATATTTGTCTTTAGGACAGAAAAATTTTCCATTCTCATACCTTGTCTCTACCACCAAACATGATACAGGGGCAGACTATGCCTGTATTTCTGTCCCGGGACAGCAACCAAACGCTGCTTTGGTTCATTTTACTAGCCGCTCTAGATAATAAAAATGTATCGATGTTTTCGAAAAGATTAAATAATTTCTACATACGTCAATGCATAAAAGAGCAAATTTTACCAATTTGAAATTTTAAAAAACGATATATTATCTACCAATCCAAACAAAAGAAACATTTGTTACAATTTTGGACAAATTTTATATAGAAGCAAATATGCTAGGGCCTAGCGTATTTATGTTAGTTTGGAATACGTGATAATGGCTGATATATTCAATGGAAAATGGTACATGTATGATAATTATCTTAATTATCTAATTAATAGAAAATGAATCATCCATGGTTAATTTTAGTCTCTTAACAGTCTAAAGAGCTGGTTATGTCATTTGATTTTTTATTTACTTTTAAATATAAATGTGATGTGTTTTAAAAATTTAATGGAAATAGGAACAACATAATGGAAATAGTTAATCAATATAAATTACTAAGAGGGAATTTTAGTGTGTTGAATTTTTAAATTTCGAGACGAATTTGAATTTTCATGTTTAAACTTTAAATTTTCACTTTGGAGGGAATATTTAGATCTTAAAAATAATTAAAAAAATCTAATGACATAATCATACTTTTAGATTAGTAAGAGATTAAAATTAACCATAGATGATTGATTGCCCATTAATTGGATAATTAAGGTAATTATCCTACACGCATTATTTTCCCATTGAATATCCTAAATTAACAAGAATACCCTAGGGAGCCTAACATATTTATGTTGATATGGAATAGGCAAATGGCTCTAGCATATTTGCGCATATGAAAATTCGCCCACATCGATATTAAATATTCTTTTAGTTTATATTGGTGGATAATGATTTTTTATGTTTTATATTGGTAAAAAAGCCGCATAAAAGATTATGGAAAAGGGTGCTTGTATATGTTAATATCCTAGGCAATCAATATTATTCTGTCCTTGGATATGTCAACGGTTCCCTCCTTCAATGGCGCTCATAATTAAATAAGTTTTTATTATTTTTTTTAAAAAAAGGGGGGGAAAAAAGGCTTTCGAAGCCACGTCGAAAAGGAGGATTTGAGGAAAAATAAACAGTGAGCGATGACTCGGCTAGAGACACAATGCTAGAAGAAAAAAAAAACAAACTGTGCCATGCTCATTGTCATAAGATGGGTAAGCTTACTCTGTTTCTTATGAAATTGTAGTATATTATTTTTGGTGTTAAGTTTGATATTTTGATATAGTTTAATTAGGTGGTTTCTATGGAATCCTCCTTGAAATAAAAGGTATCAAACCCTCTTTTAGTTGGCAAATGTAATTTAGCCACTTAATTGACTATTTTTTTGTTTGGTTATAGTTTATCCTAAATTTGATAACCCTTATCTAGTTCCCGAAATTTGAGATCCAATTCTCAATTAAAACCAAAAAAAGAAAGAGAAGGCATAACTTATCCTCAACGAATTGTAGCCCATTCCCTTACCCTATTTGCCACCCACCTTGCACAATATCTCAATTCCTAGGGACACTACTCAGTCTCAGATCGTCCCCATCAACATCTTCGACTAGGCACAATCTTTTAACATTGAACTTTGCGGCCTTGGTGGAGTCTTATATCTTGAGGACTAGCACAGTGACACGAGGTTGCAACGCTTGCAAGGTGGAAGGTGCCATCGCAAAGAGGTCAAACACATATTTTCATTAATACTACCGCTATTGTTGTAGAGGTGAACAAAAGACAACTTAGAGTAGGAAAATGGGTAAGATGGTGTTGGGGGTCGAGTTCACTTCACAATCTCTGCATTCTCTTTGCTTTTTGCTCCTATTTTCAAAAATTGAATTTCAAGTTGTTGCCATGGGATTCGATTTCAAATTTTTGGGGATAGTGATAAGGGTTATTAGATCTTGGGCTAAACTATAACTAAACAAAAATAATTAGGCCTTTACATAAAATTATAAATGATACTCTGACGGACAAAATCAGTTAGGTGATTAAATCACAATGGACTAATTAATAGAGTAGTTAGTACCCTTTATTTCAGAGAGGGTTCCACAGAAATCACTAATTAATTGTTATATTGCTTTTCTATTGGTTATTACGTGACAATCATATTGTGGAGATTTGTGGTACCATTCCGTCGATATGATCAGAATTGGGATGTTGATGGTACTAGGAGACTTGAGAATAGGAGGTTTGAATCAAGTCTCTTTCTTTTTCCTTTTATTCAGAAGCTACACACCAAACACATAGATTAAAAAATATAAAGCAGAATAAAGAAAGATGACAAAAATCTATTAAAATTTATGAGATAATTTATTTTTTTTATTTTAAATTTAGTGAGATAAGTGAATGAAAATGACAAGAGGGACAAAGATATTTAGCACAGCAGGATTTATACTGGTTCAACTTTCAACTCTGAAATCTACATCTAGTTCCCAAGAATTGATGAGATTTTCACTAAGCTTCAAGCAAAACTATTATAGCAGTTTTATGTAATTACTGCAGATGTATCTTCCAAAGCCTTTACTATATGTGAATATTTCACTTCAAGGCTATCTCGCCAAACACTCACAACATAAAACAAATAATGCACCTAATACCCAAATAGTGATCAAGAAGAATGCTCTATGAAATACAAAGATCACTTTTGAATAATAATATGAATGGGAAAATTTGCTGAGAGCAAGCCTTTTTTGAGTTCCTCAGGTTGTCTATTTGTGTGCAGTATGTGTGAAAAAGAAGGGCCGTGTGTTTGCTTTTAAGAGGCTAATTAACCCCCTCAATTGAGCAATCATTTTCATCCATATTTGATGTTCCTCAATAATTGTATAGCAACGTTCTTGGATTAGCAATAATGGCCCAGATCTACTCTTCATTTGGCCTTGAATCATGCTTGGTCTTTATTCATTCCACATCCCACTATTGGATTTGTCTTTCTATAATTTCTTTTGTTGAGACATGATCTTGTTATCAAGAGAGACATGTGCATATCCCTTTTCCTTTTTCTGTGCTTAACATGTAGTAGTGGAGATGAGGGAGGATTGACTATTATAATTATTGCCTCCTAATAACATGTACTGTAATTATGGTAAGCGAATATTTTTAGCACTAAGACCCAATATTCTTTCCTTTTATTTTTTTATTTGCTTGAAACATTAATCCAGAGTATATGTGTGCTATTCCCTGTAATTTGTCATCAACATTAGTAAAAATTCTTGAGTCAACATTCTCCCTCTTAATGGCAAATACAAATATAACATGTAGAGAGAGATAAAATACTCCTCCCAAAAGAGAAACTTCCCCTGAATTTCAACATTATGGTTTCAGAGGTACGTCGCAACTAGAAAGACATTAATCATCTCAACACATAAAAAAAAATATATAGAGCATACAAATCCATGCATTGCAACTTAAATAATATTAGCTATCTTAGCACATATGAGGCATGTAACGCCCCGATTTTTCTATTAGAGTGAAAATGACCAAAATGCCCTTGAGGTCATTTTCAGCCCGGAATTCGAGGAAAGCCGGTTTGGCAGTACTCGAAGGGAAAACTCAATGTTGGAAGGGGATTAGATAACTTGTGTACCTTCCCGGGATCGAAAATCTCGTTTTGAAGTTTTAGGTCAAAATGACCAAAATGCCCCTGCGGTGTTTTACCCGTTTGCAAGTGCCGGATGAACCCGAAACTTCTCCAGATGATTTTAAAAGGCGTTTTTATGTAGACTGTGACTTTAGTTTTGGTCCCGGAGGTCCCAGGCGAAATTAGTGCAAAATTACGGTTTTGCCCCTAGTTTCGTGTTTTTACGCTTAATCGCGTGATTAAGCAAACCTAAGCAATATTAGGCTCTAATAGAAGGTTAATTAATTTCCTTAATTAATCCTAAGTCAAAATAATTTATTAAAGTTGATTAGAACCTAAAAGTGCTTAATTACAACTTAAAATCATATTTTAATTTCAAGACTCCTAGTCATGGAATCTTGAATAGTGTTTCCTCTCTCCAATTCCTTAAATCATGGAATTGTGTTACACATTGTTTATTCATAAATGAGTTTAAAATTCTCTAATGATGTATGAGCACTCCTAACCTTGTCATAAAATCCTAATTACTCATTCTTAGTTACCTAAACTTAAGCTTAATTACTCATAACCTTGTACCTAAGCTAACCTACACTTAAACCCACCATTAACACCCAATTACATGATCAAATCATCCTCCCCACTCTGCTGCCAGGTGTAACACCCTAATAGAACCCCACTGTGCTTAAGTTCACATTTGAATTCTATTAGTTGTCACTTATGTCTTGCATTTATTTTCTTTTGAAATTAACTTAGAAAAATAGGTGGAAGTTTTTTTTTTCTTTAAATAAATTAATTTTTTGAAAACTTAAGCCTGTAACGAGAAGTGAAATACATAGCGCTTTTATAGATAATAATCAAGTTACATTGCGCACTTAATTAAATAAGCGGAATAAGAGACTAAGTGTAGAACTATTATCACATAAACTGGAATATAATCACTTAATATATAAGTCACAACAGGGCATATATCATACTGATAAGTTATTACAAATAACAATATAAGTTTTACTATTACTAATTGTTTCTCACAAACTATAATGTAACTAAAGCTCGGAATGCTCCTACTTGAAAGGTTTGAAATCTTCACGCGCTACCTCCTTCCTCAGCTACAGCTTCGTTGCTTTAGGCGGACACGTCTGTCTCTGGTAACGACAACGGAAAATAAACATAGGAGTGAGAAATACATGATTTCTCAGTAGGAGTTCCTGCTTGTACTAAAAGTGTCATCGTTGTCGTCCCAGTCACTTTGGGTTTATTATAAAAAGGTGAACAGATAAGGATTCAATTATCAAACTTTCACAAACATGATTAGCCGAAGTGCAGTTACTTTTAAACTAATCTTGAACATTAGCAGAAATATCCATTCAGTATTTCATCAAGCATACTTATAAGCATATCATGTAAACCCACTAATAAGCAATAATCATTTAGGAGCTGCATACATTTCATGATTACTCATCCTCGACATTCACTTGTTTAGTGATCATCATCTTTCATTTATTTCATCAACATATTTCTTAATTACTCACGGGATGAATGCATCAATGCCTTAGACCACCCTAAAGGGTAATGAGCTCATACCGTGGCCGTCGCCACAACCTTTTGGTTTTCTTTCCGTTGCCATGATCTCAACGGTTTAGGGGGTTAAGCCGTGAGTTTAGCTCAAGTCCACTTTTCCAGACTATCATTGCTACTTTTTCAGGTTTTACTTTTATTCTCACTGAGTGAAATCATCAATATCTTAATCCTCAAAGAGGATTAAGCAGTAAGTTGGTCTATTTATTATTTCATTTGAAACATGAATGTATGCACATTAATAAATCATGGCACAGTCAATCATTTTATCATTATCATTTCATATCTCATCAATACATTCACATTTCTATATATCACTTCATGTAACATAGACAATATCATGTAAATCTCATAGTAAACATTCTCATAGATAATTCATATTAAGCAACCTAAGTTATCAAATTAGGTCTCTAGTGTTTCTAATAGGTTATGGATATCTTGGTATTATCTTTTTCTCTTAGTCTTCTTTGTACTCTTAGTATTTCCATTAATACATTAATACCCTTTAAGATATTTTTAGAGGTTCTTTAAATATTTTTATTATGACTTTTATATATATCTCTTGAAGATTATTATTCTACTTAAATCCTTAAAATTATCTCTTAACAAGACTTGAATCTTTTATTTAGAGTTCTGACATCTTTTAGAATAAAATTTGTAGCACTAACATCTTAGATTAGTGTAAATCAACTGTAAATTGTGCATAGTAGGATTCCCAGGAAAGAGAGGTGGGTCACAATGGACACGCTTAAATACCAAGTCTTTCCTTAGCCAGAACCTTTCCAAATTGCACTCTCACAGTATCATGCTACCTTCAAGACTTTCTCAGCACACTGTCCCGAAAATATATCTCTCATTCTTTATTTTTGTGGTGTAAAACTTTATGCATAGCATACATAAGTGTGTTTGTAGATGTGTTAGCTTTTCCACAAAGTTGAAATCAGTCCATTTGCATTTTTCTAGAGTGAGTTACACCTATTTTACTACTACAAGGTCAGATTAAGAGTTTCAGTCTTAGGCTCTATTTTAAAAATTTATATCTTGGGATAGGAAACTCCGTTTTAGGTGATTCTTTTTGGAGAGTGTTCTACAATGAGTCTAGTTTATAATAAAAATATTTTCATTTCGAGATTCTTCATATTTTATGAACACTAATTTTCGAAGTAACTATTGCCATAAATAACTAGAAATTCCAGCACCTGCCATGTTCATGTCTTAAGTTATCTTTATTAACTCAAGTTTCACATACAATCTTTTAAGTTATATTTGAGTTTGATAACATCATAAAAGTACTCAAAGCAGAATAAAATAGGTTGTGTTTTCTAAAAATATAATTATTCAAAACTTTTGACAATAACTCAATTTTGAGGCATTCTATCCATGAGCAAAGTTAGAAGCCAACAATACTTGAACAAATAAAGAAGAAACTCCTACCTCTTGTGTAGGGTCTAAAAAGGGTCCTTCTCTTCTTCCTTAAGCTTTGAACAAGAGTCTTTGGAGTGGATGACCCTCCTTTAATCTTGGCTCTAGAACTTGAGTGCTTAAGAAAATATTTCTCACTAGAGTTAAAGATTGTAACTCTTGTGAGGGCTAGTGAAAGTTTGGACTTAGGATTTAAGTGTTTGGATAAAGTTTAGAGGATCAAGAGAAGTCTTTGAAGAACATAAGAAGAATGATAGAATAAGAAAGAAAGAACACTTAGGGAGTTTCTGAATTGAAGAGAGTTTGAGGAGTATTTATAGTGGAAAGATTAGAGAAGAAACAAAAGAAGGAAAGCACTTGGAGCATGATTTATGGAAACATGTTGGCTGAATTTTGGGATAAAAATGCTCCTTGTTTTGTGCAAACATGTTTCCATGTTTTATGCAAACATGTTGGATGAAAATGCTCCATATTTTGTGCAAACATGTTTCCATGTTTTATGCAAACATGTTGGATGAAAATGCTCCATGTTTTGTGCAAAGATGTTAGTGGAGATTTTCTAACCTTTAGTGCATGTATGTGATTCAGAAATGTGTATGATGTATGTGGTTAAATTATTGTGTTATCATCTTAATCCAATGGCTTAGATTCATTCTTGTCTAAAGACAAGTCTAGGGATTTGTGCAAATGGCATTGTAGTAATTTCTTTAACTAAGACAAGGATATTTTTGTAATTAGACAATGATAGTGGTATTCTTGTAATTCCATTCATAGAGTAAGGGTATCTTTGTCATTTAATAAGGCAAGGATAGTTTGGTAATTTCCTTTATATAGCAAGGGCATTTTCGTGATTTCTACTAAGTGATGGCATTTTCGTAATTCTTTTCATTTTTCTCTAGACATACTTAAGTAGTCTATTTGTTGTGTTTCATAACATTTGTCCAGATTCTCTTGGTTTTGCTATCGCTAATTAATATTTATCTTAGTTATAAATTTGGGGATGTTACACCAGGTCTGGCTGAAGCCTCACCCCCTCCATATGCATGACATGTTCAATTTTCTAACACTCCAAAGCCATACCTCAAGTCACATACACCACACCTTGTCATATTTTCCATCACACTTGATTTTCCAATGAAATAACCAAGCAAAATAAATTATTTCCTCCATTTATTTGTGGCTGAAAATGTTCCAGCCATGTTGAGTTTCTAGAAGGGTGATTTATTGCAAAATTAAAATAAAAGCTCACTAAAAAACCCATGCTTTGTGTCATGAACTCCATACCTCAAACCATGCTTGAATGACACCATGTAAGAGATATTTTTCTCTTCCCCTCTCCCTCCAAAAGCTACGGCCAGCCCCTCCCGTCACTCCTCCATGGTTTTGTTTTTCTATAAATAGGATGCTTGTGATAGCCTTGTTGCACCTTGAAGCATTTGCTAAGTTTAGAGTTTTAGAGTTGTCTTGCTAAGTTTTTCTTTTCTCTCAAAGTTCCAAGAGTTCTTTCTCTTCATCTTCATCTTTCTCATCCTTCCCTCACATAATCACCTCATAGTCTCAATCTACCACCTCATAACCTTAAATCATTCTCTAAGCTCTCAAATACTCAACCTCAAACACAACTTCACCCAAAACACATTTCCTTTCTTTTCCTTCCTCTTTGGCCGAATCATCACCACCATGCTAGGAGGTGTTGCTCATCTCATTTCCATCTTCAAGTCCAAGCTTTTACCTTCATCACTAGGTAGGGATTTGCTTTTCAAACTTGTTTTGCTCAAGAATATGTTTTTCTCTAGTTTCCTCTTGGATTCTTTTGAACTTTCCTTTGTTTTCCTTTTCTCTTGCATTTCGGCCATGAGGCCTTGAGAAGCACATGATAGCTCAATGATGAGGACTCCTAGAGAATGACTATGTGTTCATCTCAAAGGAACCTCTAGAGCTTGAGTTTTTTCTTTTCCTTTAACTTCATCTATACTATACTTAGCTCACATGGTTTTTCAACTTAAGAAAATTAATCTAAGGATTTCTAAAAGCCCAAGCCTACCCTTGTCAACCTTAAAGTTGGCCGGCACGTTCTAGAGATTTTTCTCTAGATAGGGGTTTTGGGTGTTTAATAAAGAACTTGACTTAGTTTCACTTTCTTTCTCCTTTGTAAGACTTTCGGTTTTTTTTGTGTTTTGATCTTTGAGATATTGTATTGGGTTGTTATCTTGTTAAAGTCTTGAATGAGCTCTAGTTAACCATAAAATGAACCTTGCATCATGTTTACTTTATGCTTTGCATATCATGTTTACTTACTTGCTATCACTAAATACCAAGATAATGAATGAACTTGCATTATCATGTTTATATTTCAAGCTATGCATTATCATGTTTATATTTCAAGTTCTCACTTAATACCAAGATAATAATGAGTTGCATTCATATTTACTTTGTGCTATCACTTTATTTTCTAATGGAACCTAAAATAAGTGCATGAGCATGTTTATTTTTATGTCATCACCTAAATGAACCTAGAGCTCAAAGACTTGCCCAATGTTGTCTCAAACAAAGGTCTAAAAATATTTATTTCCCTTGGTTCATATTTCGGCCCTAAGGGGGTCTTGAAGTTTCTAAGTACTTAAGACTATGTTTTATAATTTTCCCAAGCTTATATGAGTTTAAGGAATGCATAGAACTAAGTTTTATGAATTTAGGACCTCTTGAGACAAAGATGAATTGGTCACTGCCCTCTTAAATATTCTTATGATTTTAGAGGTTAAAATTGTTTATAAATGAGTTTTGAAAGTTTAAAAAGAGTTCCAAGAGAAACTAGTATTTTATGTGCTTTAGAAATAGTGTTTTATGCTTTTATGGAGAAGTATATTTTCGGTTCTTCCTTGCTCTTTACTGCCACTGTATGTGCTGTCTTAATAATGATAATGTGCCTATGTTTGAGTAAAAATAATGTTAAGACTCATATGTGAAAGATAGGATAAGTTAGGAACTAGAAAAGAATTAATTTGAGAGTTCTAGATCCTTTAATTATGTAATTTTCTGGATTCTATCCAGCAAGGTTTAGATTTAATAATCATGGTTTTTAATTAGTTTGAATGTGTAGGAATGACTCATAATTGGTTTAGGACTTAATCTTGAAGCCTTAGGAGCAAACCGAACTTAGAAAGGGTCATTGTTGTGACTTCTAGGTACCCGTAAAGTTAGGATTTCAAATTCTGCACCCTTGAGGTTTAGAGATGTTCTTGACCATAGTGTAAGGTGAGAAATACTTAGTTATAACCTCATAGGTTCCCAAGAGACTAGGTTTTGATGATCGATAACTTAGAATGTGAGTTAAGGACTTTAAGGGTCTAAACCGTAATTTCTAGAACCCCGTAATCACACAAATATAAAGCTGTCCAACTCTGCATAGTGCTATTTGGATAGGTCCTTGAGCATAAAAATTAGTAAAACTTATTAGTTGTGAACCTATAGGTGTGTAAGAGGTTAAGGATAATACTAGAACAATTAGTTTACAAGTTAAGACTCAAAAGAACCAAAGCATAAAACACTATGGGTTTATAACATAATAAGCTTGTGAGTTTGTATGAATAATTGTCTAAAGATATGTTTATGTGATGATGCATATGCTATGAAGAAGTTTTATGTATACGCTATGAAGAAGTTTCATGTGATGATGTATATGCTATGAAAAAGTTTTATCTGAAAATGGGTTATAGTTTTATATATGATTATATGATGAGATGCATACTATGAGAAAGATTTATATGATGTATAATGATGTATCTATGAATTAACACTTTATGAGAACTTAAATGTGACACAACACTGAGACGCTTTCTTGGGTGACACCGGTTTAGCCGAGCACCCCCAAGAAAACAAATCCGTGAGGGTATTGACATAGAGCTTGCCAAAGCGGACAATACTACGATGCACTAGTTGCTAGTAGAGCGTTTCAAAGAGTAAATGACCCTAAGAGGTGATCCTTAAAGTGTCCCCTAGCCCGTACTTTAAGTCGGGATTATGTTACGCTTATCATAGGATAAGTAAGAGCTAGTGATGACTAGTTAAGGTATGAGCTCATAACCTAGAGATGTCTTACGGAGGCCCTATGAGATGAAAGTTAAAGTTTAAAATGTCACATGTGCTATACCTATCACCTTATGCCAATGTTATAATGCTTCGTAGTTATTTTATTGATTGGCTTACCTTTATGATGCATTCATGTCATTAGTACATTCCATGCTTAGTCATAAGACGCATTATAAAATATGACGGACCTTGGATAAATAATACTTTAGAAAACTAACTTAAAAGGAGTTTATAAGCATGCACACCTTTTTAGAAATAAAACCCAAGGTTCCTGAGGATGTGATGATGACATCTAGGTAGGGATTATCCTACTGAGAATTCTTTTAGAAAGATTCTCATTCCCTCTCTCTTTTCTTCCGTCATATCTTCAGATGGCGACCTTCGTACTCTTCATCGACACCCCGACGTGGGAGCTGCACCATGACCTAGCACTCGGGTCATACCATTTTGAAGGTCGCTGCACAGTTAGAGTGTTCATGTTTATGGGATGACCCTTTGCGCACCCAGTCCCAAGTTACCGTTTCACCTCGACTGCTCTTTACCGTCATAACGGGATTTTTGAGCGAGCTAGACCACACGATGAGCAGATTATCCGAATGTAGCCCGAGACGTCAGCCGTACGCGACTACCCGGAGTACATGCCCCAGACTCAGTATTTGGAGATGGATCCATCAGAGGACCCGCCCTCACACATGTACTGTTGGAGCTCCAGCTCCGCTCCCCCACCGATGAGAACCGGGAGTAAGGAGACAGTGGTTCAATCAAGGTTGGCTCATCGGCCATCCATGCACCCTCGCCGCGGTGGACACGCTCCGATTATCCGCATAACCACTCCCGCCGAGATCCGCCAGTGGATTGATTCCACCCCTCAGTACTCGGACCAGCAGGAGTACGTGCATGGGATGGGTAGTAGCTAGTGCACACACGCCACATAGTTGAGGACAACCCTTCTTTTGTATATGAGGTTGTCTACTCTAGGTGCACATGGGTATTGGTGTTGCTTTTATGATTTCCCTGTATTTGTTTTCCTTGTATTTGTTCTTCAGTTGTATTCTGTTTCCTGATGTATCGAATAGTCCTGCCCTTTGGGTAGGCACATTATATATATATATCTATGTTTCAGTTGATATGATGTGTTTCTTTACGCTTTGCTTATATGTTTTGTTATGCTTTCTTTTAAAGATTCGTGCGTGGCTCTCACTTTGATTTTAATTCTAAAAAGAAAAATTTTACCCATATTTCCGCTAAGTATTTTCTAAGTAAAAGATGAGACCAAGAGGTAATATTCTAAAGATTAACCTAAGTACATACTAGTAGTCTTAGGTTAAGATTTAGGGTGTTACAAGGCATATATAGAGCATTCAAATCCATGTATCCAACTATTTAAACCTGAGTCAGAATTTGTCATAGTCACACTATAATAGTAACATTAGAATACCAAGTCAGATCATTAGTATGATACTTATAGTCCATTTAAACCATAAGTAGAGTTCATAATAGCTAAACCCAAGTAAGCTAAACCAAAGTTAGAGTTCATAACTTTGTCCTGCTAATGAACAAAATGAGTATCATTACTCCTATTCCATTCTACTAGTAATTCTTCCCTTTTTGTCATCAAGTGGGAACAAAAAAAGAAAAAAAAAAAAGACATAAGTATGCATAAACAAGGAGGAGGTATAGTTATCCAAAAAGTGAAAAAAAGTCAAATTATGTTCATGGCAATAAGCATAAGGAAGTTAGACTTTAGAAGTAGCGGATGAGGATGGCTCAGATATGCTGAAGGAGGAGTGAGAGTCAATCTTCTTATGGATGATATCCTAATGGTCAACGTGATTGCTACAATCTTTTGCTGATGCTTTGTGAGCTTTGTGAGAATGCTAATACTTGACTTGTTTGTGGCTAAGATAGTCCCTCATTTCAAGCGCACTGTCTTTCAGAATGGCTTTCAGTCCTGCATTGTCCATTGAGTCTGAGGTTTGGGAGACTTTGGGATTGGCATTGGCATACTTAAATTTTGGGAAAGTGTGAGATGGATGAATTTTCTTCTTGGTGGATGTGGATGGCTTAGAAGAAGGCTTTGGTTTCTTTGGTGGAGGAGAGAATGGAGAGTTTAGGGAAAGCTCCAAGGAATGAGTCACAAAGTCAGATAGGGTATGAACAATGGGCTTGCCATTTTTGGTTGGTGTAGCACGGTTGCCTTAAGTAGTGGAAATACAAGAGCTTTTTCTTTTGGGAGGTTCAATGGGCTGAGTAGACCTACTGGCTAGTGCGGATATGATAACATCAAAATTCTCTCCTTCTAAATTCACTCCAAAGTATTTTAGGAAGGCAGGGATGAGCATGCCATAGGGAAGAGACATGGTTTTAACATTGTTGGCACATTCAGCCATATATTTCATCATCAGGAAACTAAAGGACAAAGGAGACTTTTGAACAAGACAATGGAGGATAAGTGTCTCCATGTGAGGCATACATTCCCTGCTACTCCTTTTTGGGAGAATGACTTAAGTGAGTATGTGGTGGAGTTAGGACCATTCATGTGTCAGTGTTATGTTTGTGATTTTTTTTTGGAAGTTTATGGAGGAGATGTTTTTGCATAAGGGTGAGATAGCCTCTTGAAAGAATATGGGAAGGGTTTTATCCCATTTTTGGGTGTAGTACAGATGAGCACCGCTATTTGGGATACGAAGGACTTTCCAGATAGTCTCAAAGTTTATGACAATTCGTTTTCCTTTCACATATGACTCAACACAAGATCCATTATATGTGAGATTACTATAGAAAACCCTAACCAAACTAGGGTACATTATCGGATCTCAAACAAAGGCAACCACCCTTGTAATGAAAATAGGGGTTCAAAGATAAGTCCATTTAGCTATAGAATGGAGATATTAATAAGGCGGGATTGGAGAATGATTCTCTATACTTGTTGAAATTTTCAGTAGATAAGAATAGGTTTTTTTGTCTAAATCAATAAAGCCAGCCATAGTATGCTCAGTTGAGTGAGTGTAGGAGTTACCAGAAGTATGGATTGGAGTTTAAGGAGGACTGTTTGTCGTTGAAAGGCCTCGATTGCTATTGCAGGCCTTCTCATTGTCACCATGAGGAAAAGGGGTGTGGGTGACTTCGTCCACGATGGTGGCTCCTTGCTACTCCTTGGCTTCCTTTTGTGTCAGCGACTTATTAGGTCCGTCGAAATCTTTATTGTAGAGAACAGGCATGCCAGCACTGCTAACATTCTTGTGAGCTAGAGTTTTAAAGTGCAGCATGTTGACGGTTGCGATTTGGAAGGGATTTGGATTTGTGAGGGGGTAATGTGGATGTTGGTGAGTGGATATTGGTAAGTGGATGAGTATTGGTTGTTGGAGGGAAGAGACTTTGGATAAGAGAAGAATAAGGAGGTGAATGAGAGAGAAGGGTAGCTGAGATAGGAGAAAGAGAGAGGAAGAGAGGAGGGCAGTGATGCTAATTGAGTTGGGAGGAAAAAAATAAATAAGTAAAGGGAAAGCAAGTGGTTGGTGTTTTAAGTTCCAAAACCCTTCAAAAAGCATTAAGCCAATATGTTTTGAATGATAATAGAACTAATTTAGAGAGCATATTTTGAAGAACGACTAATGTTTATCTTGAGTTTCTTGAAATAAGAAAACAGGTTATATTGTTAGCATAATATGGCTCCTATAGCGAAGCTAATTTCACTTTACATGTTCAAACATAATTTATCTCGTTTTAAGAGAAAGAAACTAAATGAAAGTGATAATTATACCATGAGTTGAGCATTCAAATATCTAATGAGTTGAAGAAAATCAACCAGTACAAGAAATCAAGGCATGGGTCTTTAGAAAGAAACATTGGACTTCAGAAAGCAAACTAAAATTTGAAGATATCTATCCATCACTGAAGCTTTTGTATTTTGCATCCTTCAATTATCATGATCATAATCAGTTTATCATTAATAAGCTCTAATTGAATACCACAAGACCAAAATCATATCAAGGAACTAATATTGTACTTCAGAAAGTGCACTTCATAGTAAAATGCTACACTTCATTGAAAAAGGAGGGAAAATTTGAAATTCAAATTTGAAATCAAAATAATTTACAGACTGGCATGTCATCTCTTCTTCCAATTTAGTCAACCACTCCAGCTGCTAGAAGGAAGTATTTAGAAACCTCGTTCAGAAAGTAAAAAGTATTTTCTAAAGGTAGTATCAGAAACTACTGTTTCATAACAGCTTTTGGAAAAGCTCTGACACTAGACGAGCTACTCTTCTATATTACATTTCCAAGACACAAACAAATAATCAACATGTGTCACTTGGACAGCAGATCAAGGGCATTTATTTTGAACTGTTCAAGAAGCATTTATTTCCCGAGGGTGCGATCTCCGAGCTCTGAGGTCTGAGACCACAACCCAGGGTATAGGTGGTTTAGGGTGTGAGATCTGAGATTCGAGACCACAACATAGGGTATAGGTGATTTAGGGGGCAAGATCCAAGGCCCAAGACCACAATCCAGGGTATAGGTGGTTTAGGGTGAGAGATCCAAGATCCGAGATACAAACCTAGGTGATGGAGTGGTTTAGGGACGAGATCTGAGATTCGAGACCCAAAACCCAGGTTATGGAGTGGTTAGGGTGTGAGTTCCGAGGTCCGAGACCAATATCCCAGGTTATGAGATGGTTTAGAGTATGAGATTTGAGATCTGTGACCAAAGATCTAGGTTGTAAGGTCCATGACTAGAAATCTGAGGTCTGAGACCAAAATCTGGGTTATGGGGTGGTTAACTCCGGCATGAAACAAGAATGTCTTAAATTAATCACATAATGGCATTTAGTCCAAGTAGATGGTCTATGAATGCATGCTAGTTGTTTTAAAGAGTTGCTTAAGAGGCACAAATGAGAATTACTTGTGATTGAATGCCTACATGTGGCTTATGCATGCATTTGAGAAAAGAAAGCAAATGATGCAGTTACATGAAAAAAGAGAATGTATAAATTTCACTTGTGCATGTTCTGACATATGGAGAAAACAGAAACAAGAATTAGATTGAATGAGGGGAAGGTAAAGAGAGGAACTTCCCTAGAGATATTAAAGGGGAAGGGAAAAAGGGGTATCACATTTTGTGGAGTTGTCTATGGTAGATACCCATTGGATATAAACTAAGTCTTTCCTATGTCAACAAAAAGAGAAAAATGCACCAAGTTAAGCTCTATGGTCACAAGTGACACCAAGTCCCTTTAGGATAAGTCCATTACATTTAGCATATGCATAATCATGTCATATTTAAATGTTTGATTAATATTATTTACTATGTGTTCGAGCTTTATGATATATGTGACTTGGGCATGCATTCAGGAAAATGAAAGATGATGGTTGAAATTATATTGTTAATGGATGCCTAGATGAGCTTGATGATGATGTATATGTTAAGTACATAAAAAGTCCTCTTTTCTATGAAAGGGCACGGGAAGGTCCCCTGTACTGTGTAAAGGGCATGGGAAAGGTCCCTTTTGGTCTATAAAGGGCATGGGAACATCCCCTATACTATGTAAAGGGCACGAAATGGTCCCCTTCAAGGTACCAAGGGCACATAAAGTTGAGAATGAGCTTCTATGATGGTAAATAGTATGACAATTGTACGTTAAGTGATTGGAAATGTTGAGTAGTATGACAAATATGTGTTGAGTAATTAAAAGAAACCCACTTCGAAAGAATGGATTTGAACTTTAAAATGAACCTTGATATATGTTGCATGCCCACAATTTTACTAATAAACTGAAGTGACTGGGATGATAACGATGACATGAGTTTCATTACCTATTTTGGGGATACCTTACTGAGAATTTTAGAATTCTCACCCCTATGTGTTTGTTCCGTGTCGCCTCCAGGTGGAACTAGAGGACTAAGAGGCTGCTCTGCAAAAGAACTCAAAATTGAAATAGTGTAGTAGCTAAAGCTTTTATTATGTTGTATTTAGTGGAACGGATATGTATTAAAGTTCATAGTCTAGCTTCCTTATGTAATCAACTTTATATTAAATAAATGTTTTGTACCTTTGTTATATATTTTAATCGAATCACGCTAGATATTACATGAACCCATCGAGCTTGCTATAGATAATTAAGAAATGTTCGCTAATTAATAAGTGACAACTCTCGAGTACAATATCATGACTTAATGATGGGGTTGTACTTGGTAGGTTGTTACATGGAGCAACTCTGAAAAAGAAAATGATCAATTAGAAGGTCATAATGAGCTAGAAGATGCTGTGAATCTATTTTTAATAGCTGGGTATACTTCAAAAGAAAAATGTGAGGTAAGTGCATTTGAACCTGACTTTTCATATAATGAATTACGTGCATTGTATGATGAGTTGTTGGAAAACTCTCAAACTGTTTCCTTTCAATATTTCAACTTGAAAAGAAAACATCAAAAGTTTCTTTGGAACTTGAGATGGTCAAGTCTAAAGTTGAAAATCTTTGGCTTGAGAAAGGAAAAATACAAGGAAAAACAACGTTTAGATATCAAGCTCAATACCTTTGAAATTGAAGCCTCTAAGAAAAATGAAAAATCTCATAAAGTTATTTATGAACTTGAGAGGACTTCATGGCTTCTGAAATTTGACCTTGAAAAATGGTAAATGGTTCAAAAAACCTTGACCTTATGCTGGGAGGTCAAAGGCTATATTTTTTGAAAATAGGATATGAAGAGGAAATAAAAGAGAAAAGAAAGCAACCTTTTCTAAAAAAGTAAAGAACAAAGTTTCTTGTACTTTCTGCCATAAGAAGAGATACCCACCTGGCAAATGTTTTTTGAGAATGAAACCTGTCAGAAAGGATAAGAAATCTCCCCCTCAAAAAACTAACCAAAACAGACCCAAGAAAATTCGGGTACCAAAATCAAGAACTATTTTTATTGCAAGTGTGTCTAAAACGGCCTACTAATTGGGGGTACCAAGGAACATAGGGATGGTGACTACTCCATAAACATTTTTAGATCCAGAGGATGGATAAGGAGTGTGAAGCCTATGAACTCTGGATGATTCAAGTTTAACGATGAAGAGTGCTCAAGAAAAACTTTGGTGATGATCTCAAAGAATTGGAAGAAAGCATTGAGAAAATGAGTCTCAAGGAAACTTCTCAAATCAAACTGATGAAAGCCAAACCTTTAGAAAGTAGGCCCTAGAACATCAACTCTTTAGAAATCCTGTTCAAAAAACCAAAGCAATCAGAAAGTATTATGTCTGAACATGAAGAAGAGCATTCTGAGGATGAAGGAGAAGTTAAAGAATCTCAAAGGTACAAAAACTACAAAGGAGTTTCTAATTTAAAAGAAGTTTCTTATAATAGAGTTCTTGGAGACATTTCCAATGGTGTGAGAACTAGATCATCCCTTAGCAATATGTCAAACTGTGCTTTCATCTCCACCATCAAACCTCAATGTATTGAAAAAGCTTTAAGTTATCAAAGTTAGGTGGATGTTATGCAAGAAGAACTAGACTAGTTTGAGAAAAGCTAGATTAAAGTTGAGTGGATGCTATGCAAGGTCAAGAACTGGACTCTTGTTGAAAAATCCAATGGAATACCATCATCGGGACAAAATGGGTGTTCAAAAATAAACTTGATGAAGTTGGCAAAGTTATCAGGAACAAAGCAATATTGGTTGTACAAGGTTATAATCAACAAGAGAGAATTGATTATAATGAAACCTTTGCACTAGTAGCTAGGCTAGAAGCCATCAGAATGCTACTTGTTTTTACTACCTTCTTGGAATTCATTTTTTACCAAATGGATGTTAAGTCAGCCTTTCTAAATGGATTCCTCTATAAGGAAGTATATGTGAAGTAGCCTCCTGGTTTTGAGAGTGAAGACCTTCCCAACTATGTCTTCAAACTAACAAAGGCTCTCTATGGTCTGAAACATGCTCCTCAAGCTTGGTATGAAAGATTGAACACTTTCTTGCTAAAGAATAAGTTCAAGAAATATAATGTTGATACTCCTCTTTTTACTCTTGAACAAGATAATCACTTTCTAGTAGTTCAAATATATGTTGATGACATCATATTTGGCTTATCTGATTATTCTCTATGTAAAATGTTTTCAAAATTAGTGTAGAGTGAATTTGAGATGAGCATGATGAATGAACTCAATTTTTTCCTTATTTGCAAATAAAACAACAAAAAGATAGAATCTTGATCCATTAAGAAAAGCATACAAAGGAGCTCTTATAGAAATTTAGTATGGATCAAGCCAAATCGATGAATACCCCTATGCATCCATCTTAAATCATTAATGCTGATGAGAATGATGAAAAAGTCTCAGAGAGTAATTATTGGGAAATGATTGATTCACTGCTATATCTTATAGCTAAAAGCTCTAGAACCTTTTAGAAAGCATTAGAGCTATATGTTTTGAATGACAGTAAAACTAATTTAAAGAAAATAATTTGAAAAATGACTAATGTCTACCTTGAGTTCCTTGACAAAGCATAACCAGGATTTTCGAATTGCATAACATGGACTTAAATGAGAATAATTTCACTTTACATGTGTAAACATGATTTATCTCGTGTTAAGAGATTGAGCTTAATAGAAGTGAAAATTATATCATGTAAAGTACATTTACATGCATCAAGGATTGAAGTAAATTAAGTCAAAAACAAGAAATCAAGGTACAGAGTCTTCAGAAAATAGCATGGGACATTAGAAAGTATGATGAGAATAAAGATATTATGCAAAATCTAGTACAATGCTTTACATCTCAATTCTTTCATCATTATAAAGCTCAGATTGAAGATTAGAAGACCAAAGAATCATCAAGGAATTGATAATGCATGTTAGAAAGCTCACTTTATTATGAAACGTTGAACTCTACAGGAAATGGAGGGAAATTTGAATTTCAAATTTCAAATCTCCAGTCAAACTCAATTTCAAAACAAGAATGTCATCTCTTCTGCCTATTCGGTTAACTACCCTGGCTTCTAGAATAGGGAGTTTAGAAACCATGATCAAAAAGTGAAAAAGTAGTTTCTGAAGAAACATCAGAAACCTCAACTACACAAAGGCTGTTGCAATCAATAGGACAAACTGTCAGCCTACTCTTCTAGAATAACTTTCCAAGATGCAAAATGGATGATCTGATGTGCCACTTGGAGATTTGATAAAGGCAACGGTCATAAAGTTCTCTAAGGTAACGTTTGTTTACTGTTCTAGGACAGGAAATACAGGGACAATAGAGATAGTGGAGACAAAGACATAAAAAATATTGTCTCTATATTGTGTTTGGTTGTAGAGTACAAGACATGATAACTGTCTCTATGTTTTATTTAGTAACACGGGGACAATACAGCAAATACATGACAAAAAACCATATGTACCCTTGCTAGACTACTGTTGACCACCGCCTGCCGACCGACCGACCATTGGCCGGCGTTGACTTGCTGTTGACTGCTATTAACCACCGTCGAGCGACAGCCTTATCATTGCTGGAGGTTGTTATCTAAAGGGTATTATTGGAAAAAAAATTTAAATTTCTATCTCTGTCTCTTGTCTCCACTGTCTGCACTTTTTAGAAAAGCAGAAATGTAGAAAATGTTTGTCTTAGAGACAACTTTTTTGTCCTATACCCCATCTCCAACACCAAATATTCTTCTGTACCGACTGTCCTCGTATTTACTATCCTGGGACAGTAAACAAACGCATCCTGAGTAACTTTAGAAACTTGAAAAGAGATAAAAATAGCTCTGATTTAAGTCACTTAAGGAAATAAAATGCTTTTATCGATAATACTTTTATCTATAATGCCTTATTCATGCTCTATATCATGTTATATTTTTTCAATCTCTCTTAAAAAGATTTCCTTCAATTGGCTTGTCATCATAAAAAAAGGAGGAGATTGTTAGCTCTAGAATCCTTCAGAAAGTGTCAATGCAATATGTTTTGAGTGATAACAAAATCAATTTGGAAAATATTTTGAAGAACAATTAATGTTTTCCCTTGAGTTTCTTGAAGTAGCAAATAGGTTCTTCCGTTGCATAACATAGTTCTTGAAATTAAAAATTTTCACTCTATATGTGCAAACATGTTTTATCTCATCTAAAGAGATAGGAACTTAATAGAAGTGAAATTTTTTTATCATGAATAGGATGTATACATGCTTAACGGACTGAAGAAAACCATCGTATATAAGAAACCAAGGCTCAAATATTTAGAAAGTAAAACTCGACTTCAGAATATACATTTAAAATGTGGATTTCAAATAAGCTCTAAAGCAAGTATGTTCTACAACCTTCAATAATCATCATCGCAATCATTTCATCATATACATGATCTAACTGAAGACTAGAATATTATTTTCTTCATCAAGGAACTAATAATACACTTTGAAAAGTTCACCTTACAATGAAACAGTGCACTCTATAGGAAATTGAAAGAAATTTGGCATGTTATCTATTCTGCTAACTTGGTCAACTAGCCCAACTTCTAGAAGGGAGTGTTCAGAAACCTTGTTCAGAAAGTAAAAAAAAATTTCTGAAAGTGACCTCACAAACCTCCATTTCACAATGGTTTCAATAACAGCTTTGACAAAGACGAGCTACTCCTCTTGACTACTTTTCCAAAACACAAATAGATGATCAATACATGCCACTTGGAGAACTGATCAAGAGCAACAGTCATAAAGGAAGACCATTCATAAATAAAGATGTTGTACTTTCAAAAGACATGATCTTGACATTGCATAAATACTAAAATGTTGTGAAAATTTCTCCTCATTATTACATCTTGTAATCAGTTTCCTTATATGTAAAAATCTTCTTTCTATGTTCTTGATAGATCATATGTTTTTCATAGGAAGAATGGATAGAAAGAAGTCATTCAAGTTTTTCCTAAGTCAGTTATTGTATATCTTACGAAAACTTGAGTGTAGGTTAGTTCGAGTGGTAAACCCAAATGCAAACCTTTGTATTCTAAATCTAGTAGATTGGTGTGGGTTATAGAAGCTAGTCAAAAACTACTTGTAATGTGACAATAGAAGTGTTCTGTGTAATGCCCTGATTTTCTATTAAGAGTGAAAATGACCAAAATGCCCCTAAGGTTATTTTCGGCCCAGAACTCGAGGATGGCTAACCCGACAGTCCTTGAGGGGCTAACTCAATGTTTTAAGGGGATTAGTTGTAACACCCTAATTCTTAACCTAACTTTTTAGAACACATTAGTTTAATCATTAGGTTATTACCTCTTAGTCTCATCATTTTATTAAAATACTTAGCGAAAATTACAGGTAAATTTTTTTTGAAAACATAAATCGAAGTGAGAGCCGCATTCTTATCTAAACGAGAGACATGAACATCAATCATATGGAAACACAAGAACTAAAGCAAGTATCAGTAGAACAATGATCGTCACGACAAGGAAACATTTCATTAATAATAATATAGTTGAGATACATAAGTAGTCATGCCCTTATAGAAACGGGCTGAGCTTGTAATACATAAGAAAGGAAATACAACAGAAACAAGAAAGCATAAATAAACCACAACTACCCGAGTGCACCTATGATGGACAACCTCAAAACAAAAGAAGGTTTATCCACTCTACATGTGGGTATGTGCACTAAGCCTCCCCTAGGACGTCTGCTACTGGAACCCAGGGAAAGGTGGAGTGTAACCGATCCATGGACGCAGGGCGGCAGGGGTGGGTATACGTGAAGACTGAGCGTGAGCTCCTCGATAGGGGTGCCTCTCGGCTCGCCTAGCCAGCCTTGGCTGCGTAACAGTCTCCTCGCTCTCGCCTCACACGATCTGAGGTGAAGGAGCAGAGTTCTCACTATACATATGCGTCAGCGGGTCCTTCGAAGGGTCATCCTTCGAACTAGGAGACCGAGGCACGTAGTCCTAGAAGTGTCGAGGCATCAAACCACCAAAATACATCCGCAGAATCCTCTCGTCTTGCATCCGGGCACGCTAAAAAAACATTGCATTGTCGTAGGGTGACATCGGGGAGAAACGGTAGCTCTATACAGAGTGTGGAAAGGGGCGTCCAATGAACATGAAGACTCGTATGATGCACTACCCCTCGAAATGGTATGATCCGTGATCTGGATCAAAGTGAACCTCCCAAGTCGGTGTATCAACAAAAACCACGAACATCGCCATTGCTCTCTGAAAATGTGACGGAAGAAAGAGAAAGGAGTGAGAATTCTTACTAAAGAATCTCAATAAGAGTCTCCTATCCTAGGGTTACATCGTTCACATCCTCAGGAACCTTGGGTTTAATTATAAAAGGTGTGTATACATAAGAGGTTCATTATTAGGGTTTATAAAACCAATTATCCAAGGTTCATTCCTTTTAGCATGCATCTAGATGTCACAGATGCAACATATTAAAACATGAATGCATGGCAATGCCTCAATCAAATAACTCAATGAATCACAACTTTGAGAAAGCACACAAGTGGCATAAAGGACATATAACTTTCAAGTGGATCTTTCCTCAACTTCGTGACATTAATCATGGTACTTCAACATAATAAGGCCACCCTCAAATAAGTAGGTTATGAGCTCATACCTCAGTTAGTCGTCACTAGCTCTTGCTTATTATCTGAATAAGCGAAACATAATAAAATAATCCCGACAACGCAAGTACAGGTAGGGGGCTAGGGATCACCTCTCTTAGGATATACCTTCTTTGAAACCCTTTGCGGGCATCAAGCCACAACAATTTGTCCGCTTTGGTAGGCTGCATCTACTCATACCCTCACAGATTTGTCTCCCCTAGGGGTGCTCGGCCGAACCGGTGCCACCCAGGGTTTTCAACTCATGTGGTTCTTTAAAACTTTTCTTCAACCCTTTTAGGTTTGATGGAAATTCGGCAGTATAATAGCTGTTAAATCGAATTTCCTTCAAACCGAAGCTTATGCCACAAGCTATTCACACAACATATTCCTCATTTAAACCTCATGCTATGATAAACTTCATATCTTAAATAATCATTTCCTCATGCATCATAAACATCTCAACATGTTATTACATCATATAAACATCATAGCATTAACAATTTCTTAATGTCTTATGCATTGACCCTTAAGATCTTTAACTCACAATCTAAGTTATAAATCATCACAAATCTCTCGGGTACCTATAGGCTCATATCTAAGTATTCCTCACTCCATACTATGATCATAAACTTCTCTAAACCTCAAGAATGCAGAATCTAAAATTCTAACTTTACGGGTACCTAGGAGTCACAACAATGACCCTTTCTAAGTCCGGTTTGTTCCTAAGGCATCAAGATCAAGTCCTGAACCAATTATGAGTTATTCCTACACATTTAAACTAATTTAAATCCATGAATACCATTTCTAAACCTTGCTGGACAGAATCCAAAAAAATCGATTACCAAGGGATCTAGAACTCTCAAATTAATTCTTTTCTAGTTACTAACTTCTCTAATCTTTTGCATATGAATTTTGGCATCAATTATACTCAAACATACTCATGTTATCATCATCAAAACAGCATAAACAGCACTTAATCACAGCAAGGCAGAACCGAAAATATATCTCCATACAAAGGCATAAAACTTGGTTTCTAAAGCACATAAAATACTAGTTTCTCTTGGAACCTTTTCAAGACTCTCAAAACTCATTTATAAACATTTTTATCATCTAAAATCATCAAAATATTTGTAAGGGCAGTAGCTAAATTAAATTTATCTCAAGAGGTCCTAAATTCATAAAACCTTGTTTTAGACATTGCTTGAACTCATATAAGCTTAGAAAAATTATGAAACATAGGTTTTAATACTTGTAACAAATATAACTCCTTAGGGCCAAAATCAAGGAGCCAAATAACATATAGTTTTCAAGCCTTTGCTTGAGACAACAATGGGCAAATCCTTGAGCTCTAGGTTCTCTTAAGTGATGACATAAAAATAAACATGCTCATGCACTAGTTTTAGCTTTCATTAGAAAATAAAGTGAAGGCATAAAATAAACATGAGATGCAACTTATTATTATCTTTGGTATTTAAGTGAGGACTTGAAATATAAACATGATAATGCAAAGCTTGAAACATAAACACGATAATTCAAGTTTGTAACATCCTAATTTTTTTCAGAAAATAATTGAGGCTTTAGTAGTAAGAATATCAAAATTTTGGTGTACACAAAAATGATGAGAACAATGTAACGAACGTTAAAAAAAAAAAAACGTGAATAGTGTTTTGCAGCCCAGTAGACCCACCGGAACAAATTGAAACCTTAGATTCAAGACACAAGGTGCCGAAATTTGGAAATTATAGGATTAAGGTTAGAAATAGGTAGGAATAAATATTTTATACCTAGAATTAATTTTCAGGCAATAGTTGATTACCCGGGTACACTATTTTACCCATTCGGTTAAATTACGGTGTGTAGTTTTTACACAGTATAAAGCTACCAGTGCAAGCATGCCACCTAGGGTGACAAGTGTGTGGCTTGAGATATGCCACACCATTGCACCTTTATGGCTAACCAATAGGAATTGTACAAAATTACCATATTTAACTTTAAGAAAAACCATTTTGTACTTGAAATCATTATCCATTTTGCCCTAAACTCACAAGATCAATATCTTATCACCACCACTCCATCATTTTCGTCCAACACTCCAAAAATACAGCCTCCATGTTTGTTTCCTCTCAAACCTCCATTAACAAGCTTCAAGCTCCAAAAACCCTAGCCTAAAGTCACTAAAACACAAAGTTTCCTTCACAAAACTTGTTCTAGACATCAACACCTACAAATATAACCGATTAGATTCTCCAAAAACCTCACCTTATCACATCACTCATCTCTGGTTAGAGGAGTATTTTACTGTATTTTAAGAGCTTTGGGGTAGAGTATATCTATCTTGGAGTATACAAGAGACAAAGAGGCATTAGCTTCCAAGGGTAGGGTTTTCTTTGGCCTTTCTCTTTCCAAATTATTCTGTAAATTTTTTTGGGTTTTATTCCGAAATTTATGGTTATATTTGATGATAATATGTTGATATTTATGTGTTAATTTTGGTGGAGTGTTTGGATGAGGTTAAATAATGATTTTTGTCAAAATAAGTTTTGGCTAGGCTGCTGAATTTTCGGATTTCAGCAGGACAGGATTTGTTCATGAATTTTCTAGTTCAATTATATTCATTTTTATGAGCTATAAAAATTATATGTTGAAGACAACATCATAAGGAAACTCTTATAATTTTCGTGGTGCATAATAAATAGTTTTACTGCCTGAGAAAAATCAAGAACCAAGAGTATATCTATGCTGGCTGAAATCTTGGTACTGGAGCTGTGAATTTGTATAAATTTTTATTCATAGCAAATGATGGATTTATCCTTTGAAATTTTTACAGAGTTTTTTAGACATCTTTAAGTATAACTTTGATTTTTATTTTGAGTTGTTTCTATCATTTGCTAAAGTTAAAAATTGTGTGAATCCTATTCTGAGCTGTGAAAAAGTGGCCTCTGACCACTAAAATTGTAGAATTTATTTGACATGGTTCTAGTATTCTGTTTGCTATGAACTTTTTACAGGGACTTTTAGACACATTGAGATGTCATAGAGAATTTTTATGGCCAGTGAATTGCCCATTGGATATGTGAATTAAATGTTGTCCCCATAATGGTAAATCTGTCAAGAAGCTGGAATGGTGAAGATGTATTAAGTTAATGATAGAAATCTATTTAATCCAAGTATATATCATATGAATGTATGTTAATTGTTTGAAAGGCTTGTTTATAAAGTATGAATGAGACTCCAATGATACTGAATGCCTATATCTGGGATACAAACCTGACTTTGAAATAGAAAGGTCCATGACATGGTTGTATGACAAAAGAGAATATGTGAAATTTAATGGTGCATGTTTTAACATACGGAAAATAGAAACAAGGCTTATGTGTGATAGAGAGGGAAGGCAAAAATAAGAACTTCCCAAGAAATTTTATGAGTCGGTAGACTTATCGACTAGGAAATAGAACTGTGTGTGATTGAAATGGAAAAAATGTAGTCAGATGATCACGAATAGGAATGAGCTCATGTCCTAGCAGTCTATGGTCCTCTGAGGAGTTATCCACTACATATGTTACCTGATGTGAATCTAAGCCTTCCCTATGTTAATAAAAGAACTACTACACTAAGTTGAATTCTATGTGATATAAGAGAAACACTTATGATTAATACCATTTTGCATATAATTTTCTTTGACTCATGTATGCTAATATTGATATATGTGATCTAACATGATGTTTTTCTTTATTATTATAAATGCATTTACTGTTTATATTCTGTCTGTATGTAAGGGGTTACCCTACTGAGAATTTTATAATATTCTCACCCCTTTTTGTGTATATGCTGTATTGTGCTCAGACTCTGCAGATGCCTCTGGCTGAGGAGAGGCCATCATACCGATGGCCAATGGTTTCACGTAGGAGGACATGAGACTTACGTGGGCTTTTGACTTGTATGTAGTGTAGTATAGTGCCAGGAACTTACCAGCTTGTAGACTAATTGGTGTTAGATGTCTTAGTTCCATTTCTGTGTGTTTAGTATTTTGTTGGACCTTGATATTTGAGCAAGCTTGGTAGATCTTTTGATAGTAGTTACTGTGTTGTATTATAAGTTTAAGTGACTTAACTTCAAGTATGGTATGTATTAAAGAAAGCGGTATGTAAAGTAATAATATATGTACATTTTATAGTAGTTTTCTTTATAACTCTAGAGTTTGATTTATCTTATTTCATTTCATTTGACTAGTGGATATTATAGAAAGGAAGTGATACTCTTCTAATTACAATGTTAATGCTCGAGTAATACATGGTAGTTAGGAGGGTGTTACAAAGTTCATTTATTATTCTTGATATTTAATGATGGCAAGGAAAATAAATATGATATGCAAGGTATAAACATAAACATGGATGCAATATTCATTTTAATTTCATCTAGAGCTCTTACAAGATTTTAGATATACAACCCAACACTTATCTCATCACAAAGAGAGCTTTAGAGTTCTTGAACCAAGTTCTCAAAGGAACTATGAGGTTCTTGAACATCGTCATCAAGCTCAAAAGAACAAACTTTCAAAAGAACCTAAAATCTCAAAGAAAAGGAAACCAAAACCGAAACCTTATAAAAAGGAAAAGAGGATGAAACTAAGTCAAGTTCTTTATTAAGTACCCAAAACCCCTATCTAAAGAAAATCTCTAGAATGTGCTGGCCAACTTTAAGGTTGACAGGGGTAGGCTTGGGCTTTTTGAAATCCTTAGATTAATTTTCTTAAGTTAAAAAATCATGTGAGCTTAAGTATCATATAGATAAAGTTTAAGGAAAAGAAAAACTCAAGCTTTAGAGGTTTCTTTGAGATGAACACAAGGTCATCATCTAGAAACTCTCATCATCAAGCTATCATGCTCATAAACAAAGCCTCATGGCCGAAATGGAGAGGAAGGAAAACAAAAGAAAGTTTCAAAAAGAAATCCAAGAGAAAGCTAGAGAAAAAACTCATTTTCAAGGAAAAAAAGTTTTAGAAAAACACTCCTACCTAGAGTGGAGATAAAAAGCTTGAACTTTAGGAAGGAAATGAGATGAACAACTCCTCCTTGGGGGTGGATGATGATTCGACCTTCAAGAGAAAAAGAGAAAGGAGATGTGTTTTGAGTGAGGTTGTGTTTAAGGTTGAGAGTTTGAGAGGTTTGATGGTGGTTTAAGGTTGTGAGGTGGTGTTTAGAGGTTATGAGATGATGATGAGATGAAGATATGAAGAGGATGAAGTTGAAGATGAAGAGAGAACTTTCTTGAAACTTGAGAGAAAAAGAAAGAACTCAAGGGAAGCTTAGAAAACTTGAAACTTAGCAAATGATCTAAAGTGTTTGCAAGCTCAAGTAAGCAAGGTATTTATAGAAAATGAAAACAAATGAGGTCTCATGGAGAGGAGAGGCTGCCCATGTGGTTTGGGAGGGAAAGGAAGAGAAAATATCTCTTACACAATGTCATTCAAGCATGGTTTGAAGTATGGAAGTTATGATACAAGGCATGGCTCCAAGTATCCTATCAATTTTGAATGAAATAATTCTTCTAGAAGCTAGGCATGGCTGGCTATTTTTGGGCCACAAATAAATGAGGAAAATAGCTTAAATTCATTTAGTTATTCAATTGAAAAATCAAGCATGGTGGAAAGTATGACAAAGTATGGTGAGTATGACTTGAGGTATGGCTTTGGAGTGTCAAAAATTTGAGCATGTGATGGAAAATCGGGGAGGAAGCTTTCGGCCAGAACGCTACAGTAGAGAGGGAGGAAAATTGCTTCATGTAATTGTGTGTTAATGATAGGTTTGAGTGTGTATTAGTTTAAGTACAAGGTTAGGAGTTGTTAGGCATAAGTTTAGGTAACTAAGAATGGGGTTTAAGAGTTTTATGACAAGGTTAAGGAGTGCTCATACACATTTAGAGATTTTAAAATTCATTTTATGAGTAAACAAGGTAGACAAATTTCCATGATTTAAGAAATTGGAAAGAGAAAACACTATTCAAGATTCCACGACTAGGAATCTTGAATTTAAAATAAGATTTCAAGTTGTAATTAAGCATTCTTAGGTTCTAATCAACTTTAATAAATTATTTTGACTCAAGATTAGTTATGGAAATTAATTAACCTTCGATTAGGGCCTAATATTGCTTAGGTTTGCTTAATCACGCGATTAAGCTTAAAAACACAAAACTAGGGCCAAAATCGTAATTTTGCACTAATTTCGCCCGGGACCTCCGGGACCAAAACTAAAGTCACAGAATACATAAAAATGCCTTTTAAACTATCTGGAGAAGTTTCGGGTTCATTCAGCACTTGCAAACAGGTAAAACACCATAGGGGTGTTCTGGTCATTTTGACCCGAAAACTCGAAAAACGAGATTTTCGATCTCGGAAAAGTATACAAGCCAACTAATCCCCTTCCAACATTGAGTTTGCTCTTCGAGTACTGCTGGGTCGGCTCTCCTCGAATTCTAGGCCGAAAATGACCTCAGGGGCATTTTGGTCATTTTCACTCTAACAGAAAATCGGGGCGTTACATTAGCTGACTTGTGTATCTTTCCGGGATCGAAAATATGGTTTTCTGAGTTTTTGGGTCAAAATGACCAACATACCCCTGTGGTGTTTGACTCGATTGCAAGTGCTGGTTGAACCCGAAACTTCTCCAGATAGTTTTAAAAGGTGTTTTTATGTATTCTTTGACCTCAGTTTTAGTCCCGGTGGTCCTGGGCAAAATTTGTGTAAAATTACGATTTTGCCCCTAATTTTGTGTTTTTGAGCTTAATTGCGTGATTAAGCAAACCTAAGCAATATTAGGCTCTAATTGAAGATTAATTAATTTCCTTAATTAATCTATAGTCAAAATAATTTATTAAAGTTAATAAGAACCTAAGATTGCTTAATTTAAACAAAAATCTCATTTTAAATTCAAGATTCCTAGTCATGGAATCTTGAATAGTATTTTCTCTCTCCAATTCCTTAAATCATGGAAATTTGTCTACATAGTTTTTTCATAAAATGAATTTCAAATGCTCTAATTGTGTATGAGCACTCTGTAATTGAGTCTTGAAATTCCTAATTATATCCTTAGTTACCTAAACTTGTGCTTAGTGATTCCTGACCTTGCACCTAAACTAATACACACCTAAACACATCTCTAAACCATCATTAAACAAAATAACCCTCACCTCCTCCTTTCTAGTTGTGCACGGCTACGTCCCCCCTCCATACCTCAAATTTTTTAAATTCAAATACCATTTCAAGTCCATGACAAGCCTTACTTAGCCCATACTTTGCACCATGCTTACCATACTTCAAACCATGCTTGAATGACCACATGTAAGAGATATTTTTCTCTTCCTCCTTGCCCATGTGCTACGGCCAGCCCCCTCCCCTCAATAAGCCTCCATTGTTTTTGTTTTCTATAAATACCTCACGTAGATGCACTTGGAAACACTTTAGATCATTTGCTAAGTTTAGTTTTCAAGCTTTTCTTTGAGTTCTTTCCTTTTTCTCTCTAAAGTTCTAAGAGTTCTTCCTCTTCATCTTCATCTTCTTCATCTTCCTTTTGAATCATCATCTCATAACCATAAAAACACCACCTCACAACCTTGAACCATCTCCTAAACACTCAAACACTCAACCTTAAACACAAACATATCCAAAACACATCTCCTTTCCTTTGCCTCTTGGTGGCCGAAGCCATATCTCCTATTAGGAGGAGTTGTTCATCTCATTTTCATCCTCAAGACTAAGCTTTCATCTTCACTCTTGGTAGGAGCTGCTTTCAAGTTTTGTTTCTCCTCAAAAATGTGCTTTTCTCAAGGTTTCTCTTGGTTTCTTTTTAAGATCTTCCTTGCTTTTATTTTCTTTCTCATTTCGGCCTCATGGCCCCATTATGAGCAAGATAGCTTGATGATGAGTGTTCCTAGATGATGACCTTGTGTTCATCTCAAAGGAACCTCTAAAGCTTGAGTTTTTCTTTTCTTTGAACTTTATCTATATGGTACTCAGCTCACATGATTTTCATCTTAAGAAAAACTAATCTAAGGTTTCAAAAAGCCCAAGCCTACCATTGTTAACCTTAAAGTTGGCCGGCATGTTCTAGAAATTTTCTCTAGATAGGGGTTTTGAATTTGCAAGTTTCTAAGCTTCCTTTTGATCTTATTGCCGCTACTCTCACAAGTCGCCCTGTTAATACTTGCAAATGTTGTTTAAACTATCATCTTATTGTAGAGAATAGATTTTTTATCATAGATTTAATTTGCTTATCCCTTAAAGACATAGATATCATTCTAGGCATGGATTGGCTTCACGCCAACCGTATGTTATTAGATTGTGGAACCCAAACAGTTGTTTTTCCTTCTCCTCCCAATAACATTAGTCAACCCTTAAGACTGTATCTAAACTCTGTAGAGGTCTTTTGTAGTGGGGAGAAAGCTAAGGGATATGTTCTCCTAGCTGTTTGTGAGGTTTGTAACGCCCCGATTTTTCTGTTAGAGTGAAAATGACCAAAATGCCCCTGAGGTCATTTTCAGCCCGGAATTCGAGGAAAGCCGGTTCAGCAGTACTCGAAGGGCAAACTCAATGTTGGAAGGGGATTAGATAACTTGTGTACCTTCCCGGGATCGAAAATCTCGTTTTTCGAGTTTTCAGGTCAAAATGACCATAATACCCCTGCGGTGTTTTACCCATTTGCAAGTGCCGGATGAACCCGAAACTTCTCCAGATGGTTTTAAAAGGCATTTTTATGTATTCTATGACCTCAGTTTTAATTTTAGAAGTCCCGGGCAAAATTAGTGCAAAATTACGGTTTTGCCCCTAGTTTCATATTTTTACGCTTAATCGCGTAATTAAGCAAACCTAAGCAATATTAGGCTCTAATCGAAGGTTAATTAATTTCCTTAATTAATCTTGAGTCAAAATAATTTATTAAAGTTGATTAGAACCAAAAAGTACTTAATTACAACCTAAAATCATATTTTAATTTCAAGACACCTAGTCATAGAATCTTGAATAGTGTTTTTTCTTTCCAATTCCTTAAATCATGGAATTGTGTTACACATTGTTTATTCATAAATGAGTTTAAAATTCTCTAATGATGTATGAGCACTCCTAAACTTGTCATAAACTCCCTAAATTACATTCTTAGTTACCTAAACTTAAGCTTAATCTTTCCTAACCTTGTACCTAAGCTAATACACATCTAAACCTATCATTAACACACAATTAAATGGTCAAAACTCACCCCCACTCTGCTGTCCAGCCTTGGCCGAAGCTGTCCCTCCCCATTGTGCATCACATGTTCAATTTTTCAACACTCCAAGGCCATACCTCAAGTCACATACATTATACCTTGTCATAACTTTCAATCAAGCTTGAATTTCCACATGAATAAATAATTAAAACAACCCATTTTTCCCATTTATTTGTGGCTGGAAAAGTTCCAGCCATGACAAGTTTCTAGAAGCCTAATTTCATAAAAATTTGATAGGAAATTAACTCACATCAAGCCATACTTTGTAGCATAGCTTCCATACTTCAAACCATGCTTGAATGACCTTGTGTAAGAGATATTTTCTCTTCCTTTTCCCTCCAAACCACACGGCCACTCCCTCCCATTGTAAGCTCCATGACTTTGTTTTTCTATAAATAGGATGCTTGTGATAGCCTTGTTGCACCTTGGAGCATTTGCTAAGTTTAGAGTTTTAGAGTTTTCTTGCTAGTCTTTCTTTTTCTCTCAAAATTTCAAGAGTGTTCTTCCTTTCTTTTCATCTTTATCTTCTTCATCTCTTCATCTCATCCTCATCTCTTAACCATCAAACACCACCCCAAAGCCTTGAACCATCATCAAACCTCTCAAACACCACACCTCAAACACAACTTCACTTGAAACACATTTTCTTCCTTTTTCTTTCATCAAGGTCGAATCATCATCACCACCCTAGGAGGTGTTGCTCATCTCATTTCCATCTTCAAGTCCAAGCTTTTACCTTCATCACAAGGTAGGGATTTGTTTTCAAACTTTGTTTTGCTCAAGAAAGTGTTTTTCTCTAGTTTCCTCTTGGATTCTTTTTGAACTTTCCTTTGTTTTTCCTTTCTTTTCATTTTCGGCCATGAGGCCTTGGTTTTGAGCATGATAGCTTGATGATGAGAGTTTCTAGATGATGACATTGTGTTCATCTCAAAGAAACCTCTAAAGCTTGAGTTTTCCTTTCCTTATGACTTCATCTATATGGTATCTAACTCACATAGTTTTTCAACTTAAGAAAATTAATCTAAGGATTTCTAAAAGCCCAAGCCTACCCTTGTCAACCTTAAAGTTGGCCGGCACGTTCTAGAGATTTTTCTCTAGATAGGGGTTTTGAGTATTTAATAAAGAACTTGATGTAGTTTCACTTTCTTCTCTTTTATATGACTTTCGATTTTTGTGTTGAGATCCTTGAGATATTGTATTGGGTTGTTATCTTGTTAAAGTCTTGAATGAGCTCTAGTTAATCATAAAATGAACCTTGCATCATGTTTACTTTATGCTTTGCATATCATGTTTATTTCCCTGCTATCACTAAATACCAAGATAATGAATGAACTTGCATTATCATGTTTATATTTCAAGCTATGCATTATCATGTTTATATTTCAAGTTCTCACTTAATACCAAGATAATAATAAGTTGGATTCATGTTTACTTTGTGCTATCACTTTACTTTCTAATGGAACCAAAAATAAGTGCATGAGCATGTTTTTTCTTATGTCATCACCTAAATGAGTCTAGAGCTCAAAGACTTGCCCATTGTGGTCTCAACAAAGGTCTAACAATATGTGTTTTTCTTGGGTTCATATTTCGGCCCTAAGAGGTCTTGAGGTTTCCAAGTATTTGAGACTATGTCTTATAATTTTTTTAAGCTTAAGTGAGTTTAAGGAATGCATAGAACCAAGTTTTGAGAATTTAGAACCTCTTGAGACAAAGATGAATTGGTCACTGCCCTCTTAAATATTCTTATGATTTTAGATGTTAAAATTGTTTATAAATGAGCTTTAAGAGTTTAAAAAGAGTTCCAAGAGAAACTAGTATTTTATGTGCTTTAGAAATTATGTTTTATGCCTTTTATGGAGAAGTATATTTTCGGTTCTTCCTTGCTCTTTGCTGCCACTGTATGTGCTGTTTTGATGAGAATAATGTGCCTATGTTTGAGTAAAAATAATGTTAAGACTCATATGTGAAAGATAGGATAAGTTAAGAACTAGAAAAGAATTAATTTGAGAATTCTAGATCCTTTAATTATGTAATTTTCTGGATTCTGTTCAGCAAGGTTTAGATTTAATAATCATGGTTTTAAATTAGTTTAAATGTGTAGGAATAACTCATAATTGGTCTAGGACTTAATCTTGAAGCCTTAGGAGCAAACTAAACTTAGAAAGGGTCATTGTTGTGACTTCTAGGTACTCGTAAAGTTAGAATTTCAAATTCTGCATCCTTGAGGTTTAGAGATGTTCTTGACCATAGTGTGAGGTGAGAAATACTTAGTTATAACCTCATAGGTTCCCAAGAGACTAGGTGTTGATGATCGATAACTTAGAATATGAGTTAAGGACTTTAAGGGTCTAAACCGTAATCTCTAGAACCCCGTAATCACACAAATATAAGCTGTCCAAATCTGCATAGTGCTGTTTGGATAAGTCCTTGAGCATAAAAATTAGTAACACTTATTAGTTATGAACCTATAGGTGTGTAAGAGGGTAAGAATAATATTAGAACAATTAGTTTACAAGCTTAAGACTCAAAAGAACCAAAGCATAACATACTATAGATTCATAACATAATAAGCTTGGGAGTTTGTATGAATGATTGTCTAAGGTGTGATTATGTGATAATGTAAATGCTATGGTTTTATGTATACATTATGAAGAAGTTTCTTGTGATGATGTACATGCTATGAGAAAGATTTATGTAATGAATAATGATGTATCTATAAATTAACACTTTATGAGAACTTAAATGTGACACAACACTGAGACGCCTTCTTGGGTGACACCGGTTTAGCCGAGCACCCCCAAGAAAACAAATCCGTGAGGGTATTGACATAGGGCTTGCCAAAGCGGACAAAACTACGATGCACTAGTTGCTAGTAGAGTGTTTCAAAGAGGAAATGACCCTAAGAGAGGTGATCCTTAATTTGCTCCCTAGCCCGTACTTTAAGTCAGGATTATGTTACGCTTATCATAGGATAAGTAAGAGCTAGTGACGACTAGTTAAGGTATGAGCTCATAACCTAGAGATGTTTTAGGGCGGCCCCATGAGATGAAAGTTAAAGTTAACAATGTCACATATACTATACTTATGCCAATGTTATAATGTTTCTTAGTTATTCTATTGTTTGGTCTACCTTTATGATGCACTCATATCATTAGATTATTTTATGCTTAGCTATAAGACGCATTGTAAAATATGATAGACCTTGGATAAATAACACTTTGGAAAAATAACTTAAAAGGAATTTATATGCATGCACCCTTTTTTTAGAAATAAACCCAAGGTTCCTGAGGATGTGACGATGACACCTAGGTAGGGATAACCCTACTGAGAATTCTTTTAGAAAGATTCTCATTCCCTCTCTCTTTTCTTCCGTCATATCTTCAGATGGCGACATTCGTACTCTTCATCGACACCTCGGTATGGGAGCTGCACCATGACCCGGCACTCGGGTCATACCATTTTGAGGGTCGCCGTGACCGCCGAGTATTCATGTTCATGGGACGACCCTTCGCATACCCAGTCCCGAGTTACCATTTTACCCCGACTGCTCCTTACCGTCATACGGGATTTTTGAGCGAGCGAGACCACGCGATGAGCAGATCCTCCGCATGGAGCCCGAGACATCAGCAGTACGTGACTACCCCAAGTATGTGCCACGTCCCCAATACTCGGAGACGGACCCATCCGAGGACCCACCATCCCACATGTACAGTTGGAGCTCCAGTCCCGCTCCCCCACCGATGAGGGCTGGGAGTGAGAGGCAGTAGTCGGCCGAGGTTGGCTCGTCGGCCATCTATGCGCCCTCGCCGCGGTGGACATGTCCCGATGATGCGCTCGACCACTCCTGCCGAGATTCGTCAGTGGATCGACTCAACCCCACAGTACTCGGACCAGCAGGAGTAGACATAGGAGGGGTAGTAGTTAGTGCACACACGCCACATAGTTAAGGACAAACCTTCTTTTGTATATGAGGTTGTCTACTCTAGGTGCACATGGGTATGGGTGTTGTTTCTCTTGTATTTTCTTTTTATGATTTCCATGTATTGCATTTCAGTTGTATTCCGCTTCCCGATGTATTGAATAGTCCTTCCCTTTTGGGTAGGCATAGCATATATATATATATATGTAACTATGTTTCAGTTGATGTCTCCATGAAATGATGTGCTTCTTTATGCTTTGCTTATATGTTTCGCTATGCTTCCTCTTAAAGATTCGTGCGTGGCTTTCACTTTGATTTTAAATTCCAAAAAGAAAAATTTTACCCATATTTCCGCTAAGTATTTTCTAAGTAAAAGATGAGACCAAGAGGTAATATTCTAAAGATTAACCTAAGTACATACTAGTAGTCTTGGGTTAAGATTTAGGGTGTTACAAGGTTGATTTTGAGCAAAACCTAAGTGATATACCTATGGTGAAAGACTATCCCAAGGTGTTTCTGGATGAAATACCCGAGTTCCCTCCTGAAAGAGAAGTAGAGTTTTCCATAGAGCTGGTTCCTGGAATGGGACCTATCTCTATAGCCCCGTATCGGATGTCACCCTTAGAATTGGCTGAGTCAAAAACCCAGTTGGAAGAGCTTTTGTAGAAGAGTTTTATAAGGACGAGTGCTTCGCCTTGGGGCACTCCGGTCTTATTTGTAAAGAAAAAGGATGGAAGGTGTAACACCCTAAATCTTAACCTAATAATACTAGTATGTAATTAGGTTAATCTTTAGAATATTACCTCTTGGTCTCATTCTTTATTTGAAAATACTTAGCGGAAATATGGGTAAATTTTTCTTTTTGGAATTAAAACCAAAGTGAGAGCCACGCACGAATCTTTAAAAGGAAGCATAACGAAACATATAAGCAAAGCGTAAAGAAACACATCATATCATGGAAACATCAACTGAAACATAGATATATATATATATATATATAACGTGCCTACCCAAAGGGCAGGACTATTTGATACATCGGGAAACAGAATACAACTGAAGAACAAATACAAGGAAATCATAAAAGCAACACCCATACCCATGTGCACCTAGAGTAGACAACCTCATATACAAAAGAAGGTTTGTCCTCAACTATGTGGCGTGTGTGCACTAGCTACTACCCCTCCTATGTCTGTGGGGTCGAGTCGATCCACTGACGAATCTCGGCGGGAGTGGTCGAGCGCATCATCGGGGCATGTCCACCGCGGTGAGGGTGCATGGATGGCCTACGTGCCAACCTCGGCTGGACCACCATCTCCTTACTCCCTGCTCTCATCGGTGGGGGAGCAGGACTGGAGCTCCAACTGTACATGTGTGATGGCGGGTCCTCGGATGGGTCCATCTCCAGTCGGGTGCGAGGCACGCATCTGTGTAGTCGCGTACGACTGACGTCTCGGGCTGCATGCGGAGAATCTGCTCATCACGTGGTCTAGCTCGCTCAAAAATCCCGTTATGGCAGTAAGGAGCAGTCGGGGTGAAGCAGTAGCTTGGGACGGGGTGCGTGAAGGGTCGTCCCATAAACATGAAGACTCTAACAGTGCAGCGACCCTCAAAATGGTATGACCCAAGTGCCGGGTCATGGTGCAGCTCCCATGTCGGGGTGTCGATGAAGAGTACGAAGGTCGCCATCTGAAGATGTGACGGAAGAAAAGAGAGAGGGAATGAGAATCTTCTAAAGAATTCTCAGTAGGGTAATCCCTACCTAGGTGACATCATCACATCCTCAGGAACCTTGGGTTTTATTTCTAAAAAGGTGTGCATGCATAAAACTCCTTTTAAGTTAGTTTTCTAAAGTATTATTTATCCAAGGTCCGTCATATTTTATAATGCATCTTATGACTAAGCATGGAATATACTAATGACATGAATGCATCATAAAGGAAAACCAATCAATAGAATAACTAAGAAACATTATAACATTGGCATAGGTATAGTATATGTGACATTGTAAACTTTAACTTTCATCTCATTGGGCCACCCTAAAACATCTCTAGGTTATGAGCTCATACCTTAACTAGTCGTCACTAGTTCTTACTTATCCTATGATAAGCGCAACATATACATAATCCCGACTTAATAGTGCGGCTAGGGGGTAATTAAGGATCACCTCTCTTAGGGTCATTTCCTCTTTGAAACGCTCTACTAGCAACTAGTGCATCGTAGTATTGTCCGCTTTGGCAAGCTCTATGTCAATACCCTCACGGATTTGTTTTCTTGGGGGTGCTCGGCTAAACCGGTGTCACCCAAGAAGGCGTCTCAGTGTTGTGTCACATTTAAGTTCTCATAAAGTGTTAATTCATAGATACATCATTATTCATCATATAAATCTTTCTCATAGTATGCATCTCATCATATAATCATATATAAAACTATAACCTATTTTCACATAAAACTTTTTCATAGCATATACATCATCACATGAAGCTCCTTCATAGTGTATACATAAAACTATAGCATATACATTATCACATAATCACACCTTAGACAGTCATTCATACAAACTCACAAGCTTATTATGTTATAAACCCATAGTATGTTATGCTTTGGTTCTTTTGAGTCTTAAACTTGTAAATTAATTGTTCTAGTATTATTCTTAACCTCTCACACACCTATAGGTTCACAACTAATAAGTTTTACTAATTTTTATGCTCAAGGACCTATCAAAACAGCACTATGCCGATTTGGACAGCTTTATATTTGTGTGATTACGGGGTTCTAGAAATTACGGTTTAGACCCTTAAAGTCCTTAACTCACATTCTAAGTTATCGATCATCAAAACCTAGTCTCTTGGGAACCTATGAGGTTATAACTAAGTATTTCTCACCTCACACTATGGTCAAGAACATCTCTAAACCTCAAGGATGCAGAATTTGAAATCCTAACTTTACGGCTACCTAGAAGTCACAACAATGACCCTTTATAAGTTCGGTTTGCTCCTAAGGCTTCAAGATTAAGTCCTAAACCAATTATGAGTCATTCCTACACATTCAAACTAAGTAAAAACCATGATTATTAAATCTAAACCTTGCTGGACAGAATCCAGAAAATTACATAATTAAAGGATCTAGAACTCTCAAATTAATTCTTTTCTAGTTCCTAACTTATCCTATCTTTCACATATGAGTCTTAACATTATTTTTACTCAAACATAGGCACATTATCATCATTAAAACAGCACATACAGTGGCAGTAAAGGGCAAGGAAGAACCGAAAATATACTTCTCCATAAAAGGCATAAAACATAATTTCTAAAGCACATAAAATACTAGTTTCTCTTGGAACTCTTTTTAAACTTTCAAAACTCATTTATAAACAATTTTAACATCTAAAATCATAAGAATATTTAAGAAGGCAGTGACCACTTTATCTTTATCTCAAGGGGTCTTAAATTCATAAAACTTAGTTCTATGCATTCCTTAAACTCATATAAGCTTGGAAAAATTATAAAACATAGTCTCAAATACTTAGAAACTTCAAGACCCCTTGGGGCCGAAATATGAACCAAAGAAAATACATATTTTTAGACCTTTGTTGAGACAACAATGGGCAAGTCTTTGAGCTCTAGGTTCATTTAGGTGATGACATAAAAATAAACATGCTCATGCACTTATTTTAGGTTCCATTAGAAAGTAAAGTGATAGCACAAAGTAAATATGAATGCAACTCATTATTATCTTGGTATTAAGTGAGAACTTGAAATATAAACATGATAATGCATAGCTTGAAATATAAACATGATAATGCAAGTTCATTCATTATCTTGGTATTTAGTGATAGCAAGGAAGTAAACATGATATGCAAAGCATAAAGTAAACATGATGCAAGGTTCATTTTATGATTAACTAGAGCTCATTCAAGACTTTAACAAGATAACAACCCATTACAATATCTCAAAGATCAAAACCGAAAGTCCTACAAAAGAAAAAGAAAGTGAAACTAAGTCAAGTTCTTTATTAAATACCCAAAACCCCTATCTAGAGAAAAATCTCTAGAACGTGCCGGCCAACTTTAAGGTTGACAAGGGTAGGCTTGGGCTTTTAGAAATCCTTGGATTAATTTTCTTAAGTTGAAAAACCATGTGAGCTAGATATCATATAGATGAAGTCATAAGGAAAGGAAAACTCAAGCTTTAGAGGTTTCTTTGAGATGAACACAATGTCATCATCTAGAGACTCTCATCATCAAGCTATCATGCTCATAACAAGGCCTAGAGGCCGAAATGAAAAGAAAAGGAGAAACAAAGGAAAGTTCAAAAATAATCCAAGAGGAAACTAGAGAAAAACACTTTCTTGAGCAAAACAAAGTTTGAAAACAAATCCCTACCTAGAGTGAAGATGAAATCTTTGAACTTTTGAAAATGAAGACAAGATGATGAGCTCCTCCAAGAGGCAAGATGGCTTCGGCCAAGGGAGGATGAGAAGGTTGGAGTTGTGTTTCAAGTGAGGTTGTGTTTGAGGTGTGGTGTTTGAGAGGTTTGATGATGTTTCAAGGCTATGGGGTGGTGTTTCAAGGTTGAGAGATGATGATGAGATGAAGAGAGGATGAAGATGAAGATGAAAAGAAAGGAAGAACTCTCTTGGAATTTTGAGAGAAAAGAAAAGAACTAGCAAGACAACTCTAAAACTCTAAACTTAGCAAATGCTTCAAGGTGCAACAAGGCTATCAGAAGCATCCTATTTATAGAAAAACAAAACCATGGAGCTTACCAAGGGGAGGGAGTGGCCGTAGCAAATGGAGGGAAAAGGGAGAGGAAAATATCTCTTTGATTGTGTCATAGAAGCATGGTTTGAAGTATGGAAGCTATGCTACAAAGTATGGCTTGATGTGAGTTAATTTCCTATCAAATTTTTATGAAATTAGGCTTCTAGAAACAATGCATGGCTGGAACTTTTCCAGCCACAATTAAATGGAGAAAATGAGCTATTTTAATTAGTTATTTACTTGGAAAATCAAGCTTGATTGAAAGTTATGACAAGGTATAGTGTATGTGACTTGAGGTATGGCCTTGAAGTGTTGAAAAATTGAACATGTGATGCATAATGGGGAGGGGTAGCTTCGGCCAGACCTGGTAGCTGAGTGGGGAGGATGATTTGATCATGTAATTGGGTGTTAATGGTGGGTTTAAGTGTAGGTTAGCTTAGGTACAAAGTTAGGAATAATTAAGCTTAAGTTTAGGTAACTAAGAATGAGTAATTAGGACTTTATGACAAGATTAGGAGTGCTCATACATCATTAAAGAATTTTAAACTCATTTATGAATAAACAATGTGTAACACAATTCCATGATTTAAGGAATTGGAAAGAGAAAATACTATTCAAGATTCCATGACTAGGAGTCTTGAAATTAAAATATGATTTTGAGTTGTAATTAAGCACTTTTAGGTTCTAATCAACTTTAATAAATTATTTTGACTCAAGATTAATTAAGGAAATTAATTAACCTTCGATTAGAGCCTAATATTGCTTAGGTTTGCTTAATCACACGATTAAGCGTAAAAACACGAAACTAGGAGCAAAATCATAATTTTGCACTAATTTCGCCCGGGACCTCCGGGACCAAAACTAAAGTCACAGGCTACATAAAAATGCCTTTTGAAATCATCTGGAGAAGTTTCGAGTTCATCCGGCACTTGCAATCGGGTAAAACACCGCAAGGGCGTTTTGGTCATTTTGACTCGAAAACTCGAAAAATGAGATTTTCGATCCTGGGAAGGTACACAAGTCATCTAATCCCCTTCCAACATTGAGCTTGCCCATTAAGTACTGCCGAACCGGCTTTCCTCGAATTCCGGGCTGAAAATGACCTCAGGGGCATTTTGGTCATTTTCACTCTAATAGAAAAATCGGGGCGTTACAGAAGGATGAGATTATGCATAGATTATAGGCAGTTGAATTGAGTTACGATGAAAAACAAGTACCGGTTGCCTAGGATTGATGATCTTATGGACCAGTTGAAGGGAGCAGTAGTGTTTTCTAAGATTGATTTGAGGTCAGGATACCATCAGATTAGGGTTAGAGATCAAGACATTCCTAAAACCACCTTTAGAACTCGGTATGGATACTTTGAGTTCAATGTGATGTCGTTTGGTTTGACGAATGCTCCCGCCGTTTTTATGGATTACATGAATAGGATCTTTAGACCCTATTTAGATCAGTTTGTGATTGTGTTCACAGATGACATTCTTATCTATTCAAAAACCCAAGAGGAGCATGAGCATCATTTAAGGCTGGTTTTAGAGATTTTGAAGGAGAAGAAGTTGTACGCTAAGCTTTCTAGGTGTGAATTCTGGTTGGATGAGGTGAAATTCTTAGGACACGTTGTGTCAAAAGGTGGCATAGCTGTCGACCCCAGTAAGATAGAAGCCATGATGAATTGGGATAGACCAACCTCTGTTACCGAAATAAGGAGCTTTTTGGGTTTAGCCAGTTATTACCGTAGGTTTATCAAAGGATTTTCCCAGATCATCCTACACTTAACCAAGCTTACTAGGAAGAATGCCCCGTTTGTATGGAATCTCAAGTGTGAGAAGAGTTTCCTAGAATTGAAAGAGAAGCTAACCTCAACCCTGGTTCTAGTGTTACCCGACCCCAATGTACCCTTCGAGGTATATTGTGATGTTTTGGGCAAGGGTTTAGGTTGTGTGTTGATGCAGAACAGGCAAGTGGTAGCCTATACGTCCAGACAACTCAAGCCTCATGAGGTAACCTACCCTACCTATGACCTAGAATTAGCAGCCATCGTGTTTGCCCTAAAGATGTGGAGACACCATCTATATGGTGTGAAGTTCGAAGTTTTCTCCGATCATAAGAGTCTCAAGCATCTCTTTCATCAAAAGGAGCTAAACATGAGGCAGAGGAGATGGATGGAGTTCGTCAAAGATTATGATTTCGGCTTTAGTTACCACCCCAACAAGGCTAATGTAGTCACCGATGCCTTGAGTTGAAAGTCATTGCACTTGTCTCATATGATGGTCAATGAAGTTGGGTTAATAGAGAAATTTAGAGACATGAATCTGGGGATGTCAGTGACCAGTAATGGTATAGAGATGTGTCACCTCTGTGTGACCAATGAGTTTAAGCAAAGGATTATGCTAGCACAAAGGGAAAACAAGGAGTTTATGGAGTCCATAGAGGCAGTTAGGCTGGAAAGTTGAAGGGTTTTGAGCAAGGCCTCATATTGGTTGTGGAGGTTCGAGGGGCGAATCTGTATGCCACAGGATGGCGACCTCCGAGAAAAGATCTTGGAGGAGGCTCACAAGAGCCACTTCACCATTCATCCTGGTACTACCAAGATGTACCAAGATTTGAAGAAGATGTTGTGGTGGCCTGGATTAAATAAGGATGTGATCGCCTGGGTGAGTAAGTGCCTGGTCTACCAAAAGGTTAAGATCGAGCACCACAAACCTTTAGGCATGTTGCAACCCCTGTCAATCCCCGAGTGGAAGTGGGAGAGCATATCAATGGATTTCGTGATAGGATTGCCAAGGATCCAAGCTGGCCATGATGCCGTATGGGTAATCATGGATCGACTAACCAAGTCAGCCCACTTTTTACCTATTAGAGTCACGTACTCGTTGGATAGATTGGCTCGGCTTTACATCCAAGAGATAGTAAGGTTGCATGGAGTGCTGTCGATGATAATCTCGGATCAAGATCTGCGGTTTACATCACGTTTTTGGGGAGCCTTTCAAAAGGTGTTTGGTTCAAAGTTGTGTTTGAGCACTGCTTACCACCCTCAAACAGATGGCCAATCTGAGAGAACAATCCAAACCCTAGAAGATATGTTGAGAGCTTGTGTTTTGGACCAAAAAGGAAGTTAGGATAAGTACATGCCACTGATCAAGTTTGCATATAACAACAGTTATCACGCGAGCATCTGTATGGCACCGTACGAAGTACTGTATGGAAAGAAGTGCCAATCGCCCTTGTGTTGGTATGAGCCCGGAGAACAAAGTGTGTTAGGACCCAATGTAGTGAGGGAAATAACGAAGCAGATGAAGAGAATTAAGGATAGAATCTTAACCGCTCAAAGTCGGCAAAAGAGTTATGCGGATAAAAAGCGTAAGCCCTTGGAATTCCAAGAAGGCGAACATGTATTTCTCATAATCACCCCCACTACAGGAATTGGAAGAGCCATGAAAGTCAAAAAGTTGAGTCCCCGATTTCTCAATCGTTTTGAAATTCTTCAGAGAGTCGAGTCTGTAGCCTACAAAATAGCCATGCCACCCAATCTTTCTAATCTCCATGACGTTTTTCACGTCTCTCATTGCATAAATATGAGTCCGACCCTAGCCATGTTTTAGAGCTAGAACACGTATAGTTAAGGGAGGACCTGATGTTTAATCTACCACCTACAAGGATCGTGGATCACGGTGTCAAGCAGTTGAGGAACAAGTTTGTTCCTTTTGTGAAGGTTGCATGGGGACGTGGCAAGACTGAAGAGTTCACATGGGAGCTTGAATCTGAGATGAGATCGAAGTATCCCGAGCTGTTCTGAGGTACGAATTTCAAGGGCGAAATTCTTTTTAAGGAGGGGAGTAATGTAACGCCCAATTTTCTGTTAAGAGTAAAAATGACCAAAATGCCCTTGAGGTCATTTTTGGCCCAGAACTCGAGGATGGCCGACCCAGTAGTCCTCAAGGGGCTAACTCAATGTTTGAAGGGGATTAGTTGACTTGTGTATCTTTCCGGGATAAAAAATCTCGTTTTCTGAGTTTTTGGATCAAAATGACCAAAATACCCCTGTGGTGTTTGACCCGATTGCAAGTGCCGGTTGAAAACGAAACTTCTCTAAATGGTTTTAAAAGGCGTTTTTATGTATTCTATGACCTCAGTTTTGGTCCCGGTGATCCCGGGCAAAATTTGTGCAAAATTCTGTGACGTTTAATCTTGAATAGTATTTTCTCTCTCCAATTCCTTAAATCATGGAAATTTGTCTACATAGTTTATTCATAAAATAAATTTAAAATCCTCTAATTGTGTATGAGCACTCCTTAATTGAGTCTTGAAATTCCTAATTACAACCTTAGTTACCTAAACTTGTGCTTAGTGATTCCTAACCTTGCACCTAAACTAATACACACCTAAACACATCTCTAAACCATCATTAAACAAAAGAAACCTCACCTCCTCCCCTCTAGAAGTGCACGGCTGCCTTCCCCCTCCATACCTCAAATTTTTGAAATTCAAATACCATTTCAAGTCCATGACAAGCCTTACTTTGCACCATGATTACCATACTTCAAACCATGCTTGAATGACCACATGTAAGAGATATTTTTCTCTTCCTCCTTGCCCATGTGCTACGGCCAGCCTTCTCCCCTCAATAAGCCTTTATTGTTTTTGTTTTCTATAAATACCTCACTTAGATGCACTTGGAAACACTTTAGATCATTTGCTAAGTTTAGTTTTCAAGCTTTTCTTTGAGTTCTTTCCTTTTTCTCTCTAAAGTTCTAAGAGTTCTTCCTCTTCATTTTCATCTTCTTCATCTTCCCTTTGAATCATCATCTCATAACCATAAAAACACCACGTCATAACCTTGAACCACTCCTAAACACTCAAACACTCAACCTTAAACACAAACACATCCAAAACACATCTCCTTTCCTTTGCCTCTTGGTGGCCGAAGCCATATCTCCTATTAAGAGGAGTTGTTCATCTTGTTTTCATCCTCAAGATCAAGCTTTCATCTTCACTCTTGGTAGGAGTTGCTTTCAAGTTTTGTTTTTACTCAAAAATGTGTTTTTCTCAAGGTTTCTCTTGGTTTCTTTTTAAGATCTTCATTGCTTTTCTTTTCTTTCTCATTTCGGCCTCATGGCCCCATTATGAGGATGATAGCTTGATGATGAGTGTTCCTAGATGATGACCTTGTGTTCATCTCAAAGGAACCTCTAAAGTTTGAGTTTTTCTTTTCTTTGAACTTTATCTATATGGTACTCAGCTCACATGATTTTCAACTTAAGAAAAACTAATCTAAGGTTTCAAAAAGCCCAAGCCTACCCTTGTTAACCTTAAAGTTGGCTGGCATGTTCTAGAGATTTTCTCTAGGTAGGGGTTTTAGGTACTTAATAAAGAACATGGTTTAGTTTCATTCTCTTTTTCCTTCCTTATTTGATTTTGATTCTCATTCCTTTTCCTTTAGGACTTCGGTCCTTGTTTCCTTTTCTTTATGGTTTTGTTTTCTTTGAGTTTATTCCTTTAGAGCTTGATGACGATGTTCAAGAGCCATGTAGTTCCTTTGAGAACTTGGTTCAAGAACTCTAAAGCTCACTTTGTTAATGAGATAGATGTTGGGTTGAGATTTTTGGTTCTCTTTAAAAGTCTCATATGAGCTCTAAGTTAAGATAAAAAGAACTTGCATCCATATTTACTTTTATGTCATTACTAAATGCTCAAGATTAAAGAATGAACTTGCATTTCCATATTTATGTTTATGCTTTCACTAAATCTCTAAGATAATAATGGGCTTGCATAGCATATTTATTTTATGCTCTCACCTCTTAATAAAGACTAAAACAAAGTGCATTGTATATTTAAGTTTATGTCATAACTTAAGAGATTTAGAGCTCAAAGACTTACCCATTACTATCTCAAGAAAAGCTTGAAAATATATGTTCCTCACTCATTTGGTTTTTCGGCCTTGATTTGATGTTGAGTTTTAGAAGGAGATTCATCTAGTTACAAGTGCTAAAACTTGTGTCCCATGATTTTCCTAAGCTTAGATGGTTTTAAGAAAAGTTTTGAGCAAGGTTTTATGATTTTAAAACCTCTTGAGATTTATTTGAAATGGCAACTGCCCTCATGAGTTTTATAATGGTTTTGATGAAATAAATTATTTCTAAGTGAGTTTTGAAAGTTTTAAAAAGGTTCCAAGAGAAACTAGCAATTTATGTCTCTTAGAAATGAAGTTTTATGCATTGCATGATGGAGATGTTTTCAGTTCTGTTTGGTTCATATGCTCACTGTTTTATGCTGTTTTGATGATGATAATATGAGTATGTTCATGTATATTTGATGCTAAAATTAATATGTGAAAGTTAAGACAAGTTAATAACTATAAAAGAATTAATTTGAGACTTTTAGATCCCTTAGAAATATAATTTTCTGGATTCTGCCATAAAGGTTTAAAATTAGAAATCATGGTTTATAACTAGTTTAAATGTGTAGGAACTACTCATAATTGGTTTAGGACTTGATCTTGATGCTTTAGGAACAAACTGAACATAGAAACGGTCAAAGTTGTGACTCTTAGGTACCCGTAAAGCGTAAATTATGGACTCTGCACTCTTGAGGTTTAGAATTGGTTATGATCATAGATTTGAGTGAGGAATACTTAGATATGAGCCTATAGGTACCTGAGAGCTTAAGTTGTGATGTTAGACAACTTAGATTTCAAGTTAAAGGACCTCAAGGGTCAAAACATAAGACATTAAGAGACTTTGATGTTTTAGGTTTGATAATGAATATGATATGTTGATGCATATGCTTTGATGATGTGTGAGCTATGATGAAATGATTTATTGAAATATTAAGTCATCATGATTCTGAAAGTTGGATGAGAACTGCATATGTGTTTTAAGCTTGTGGCATAAAGTTGATTTGAAGGAAATTCGGTACACAGCTGTTATGCTGCCGAACTTCCATCAAATCTAAAGGACTTGAGAATGTTTTTGAAGTACCATATGAGATTTAAAACCCTGGGTGACACCGGCTCGGCCGAGCACCCCTAGGAGATTTTTCTGGGTGAGACTGGTTTGGCCGAGCACCCCCAGGGGAGAGAAATCCGTGAGGGTATAAGTAGATGCAGCCTACCAAAGCGGACAAATTGCTGTGGCTAGATGCCTGCAAAGCATTTCAAAGAGGGTATATCCTAAGAAAGGTGATCCCTAGCCCCTTAACCCGTACTCAGGGAGTCGGGATTATTTTTATTATGTTTCGCTTATTCAGATAATAAGCAAGAGCTAGTGATGACTAGCTGAGGTATGAGCTCATAACCTAGATGTTTTAGGGTGGCCTTATAATGCTAAAGTATGATGATTCATGTCACAAAGATTGAGGAAAGTTCCACATGAAAGATTTATGCCCCTTTACGCCACTTGAATGCTTCTGGATGATTATCATTTGTTGAGTTATTTGTTTAAAGTATTGCCATGCATTCATGCTTGATATGTTGCATTCATGACATTAAGATGCATTCTAAAAGAAATGAACCTTGGATAATTTAGTTTTATAAAACCTAATAATGAATCTTATATGCATGTATACCTTTTATAAATAAACCCAAAGTTCCTGACGATGTGTCTAGAACTAGGTTTACCCTAGTAGTTTGATGTGATATGTTTTGTGTAACATCCCCAAATTTATAACTAAGATAAATATTAATCTTAATTAGCGATAGCAAAACCAAGAGAATCTGGACAAATGTTATGAAACACAACAAATAGACTACTTAAGTATGTCTAGAGAAAAATGCAAAGAATTACGAAAATGCCATCACTTAGTGGAAATTATGAAAATGCCCTTGCTATGTAAAGGAAATTACCAAACTACCCTTGCCTTATTAAATGACGAAGATACCCTTACTCTATGAATGGAATTACAAGAATACCACTATCATTGTCTAATTACAAAAATATCCTTGTGTTAGTTAAAGAAATTACTACAATGCCATTTGCACAAATCCCTAGACTTGTCTTTAGACAAGAATGAATCTAAGCCATTGGATTAAGATGATAACACAATAATTTAACCACATACATCATACACATTTCTGAATCACATACATGCACTAAAGGTTAGAAAATCTCCACTAACATCTTTGCACAAAATATGGAGCATTTTCATCCAACATGTTTGCACAAAACAAGGAGCATTTTCATCCTAAAATTCAGCCAACATGTTTCCATAAATCATGCTCCAAGTTCTTTCCTTCTTCTGTTTTTTACTCTAATCTTTCCACTATAAATACTCCTCAAACTCTCTTCAATTCAGAAACTCCCTAAGTGTTCTTTCTTTCTGATTCTATCATTCTTCTTATGTTCTTCAAAGACTTCTCTTGATCCTCTAAACTTCATCCAAACACTTAAATCCTAAGTCCAAACTTTCACTAGCCCTCACAAGAGTTACAATCTTTAACTCTAGTGAGAAATATTTTCTTAAGCACTAAAGTTCTAGAGCCAAGATTCAAGGAGGGTCATCCACTCCAAAGACTCTTGTTCAAAGCTTAAGGAAGAAGAGAAGAACCCTTTTTAGACCCTACACAAGAGGTAGGAGTTTCTTCTTTATTTGTTCAAGTATTGTTGGCTTCTAACTTTGCTCATGGATAGAATGCCTCAAACTTGAGTTATTGTCAAAAGTTTTGAATAATTATATTTTTAGAAAACACAACATGTTCTATTCTACTATGAGTACTTTTATGATGTTATCAAACTCAAATATAACTTAAAAGATTGTATGTGAAACTTGAGTTAATAAAGATAACTTAAGACATGAACATGGCAGGTGCTGGAATTTCTAGTTATTTTTTGCAGTAGTTACTTCGAAAATTAGTGTTCATAAAATATGAAGGATCTCGAAATGAAAATATTTTTATTATAAACTATACTCATTGTAGAACACTCTTAAAAAAGAATCACCTAAAACGGAGTTTCCTAGCCCAAGATATAAATTTTTAAAGTAGAGCCTAAGACTGAAACTCTTAATCTGACCTTGTAGTAGTAAAATAGGTGTAACTCACTCTAGAAAAATGCAAATGGACAGATTTCAACTTTGTGGAAAAGTTAACACATCTACAAATACACTTATGTATGCTATGCATAAAGTTTTACACCACGAAAATACAAAATGAGAGATATATTTTCGAGACAGTGTGCTGAGAAAGTCTTGAAGGTAGCGTGATACTGTGAGAGTGCAATTTGGAAAGGTTCTGGCTAAGGAAAGACTTGGTATTTAAGCGTGTCCATTGTGACCTACCTATCTTTCCTGAGAATCCTACTATGCACAATTTACAGTTGATTTACACTAATCTAAGATGTTAGTGCTACAAATTTTATTCTAAAAGATGTCAGAACTCTAAATAAAAGATTCAAGTCTTGTAAAGAGATAATTTTAAGGATTTAAGTAGAATAATAATCTTCAGGAGATATATATAAAAGTCATAATAAAAATATATAAAGAACCTCTAAAAATATCTTAAAGGGTATTAATTTATTAATGGAAATACTAAGAGTACAAAGAAGACTAAGAGAAAAAGATAATACCAAGATATCCATAACCTATTAGGAATACTAGAGACCTAACTTGATAACTTAGGTTGCTTAATATGAATTATCTATGAGAATGTTTACTATGAGATTTACATGATATTGTCTATGTTACATGAACTGATATACAGAAATGTGAATGTATTGATGAGATATGAAATGATAATGATAAAATGATTGACTGTGCCATGATTTATTAATGTGCATACATTCATGTTTCAAATGAAATAATAAATAGACCAACTCACTGCTTAATCCTCTTTGAGGATTAAGGTATTGATGATTTCACTCAGTGAGAATAGAAGTGAAACCTGAAAAAGTAGCAATGATAGTCTGGAAAAGTGGACTTGAGCTAAACTCACGGCTTAACCCCCTAAACCGTTGAGATCATGGCAACGGAAAGAAAACCAAAAGGTTGTGGCGACGGCCACGGTATGAGCTCATTACCCTTTTAGGGTGGTCTAAGGCATTGATGCATTCATCCCGTGAGTAATTAAGAAATATGTTGATGAAATAAATGAAAGATGATGATCACTAAACAAGTGAATGTTGAGGATGAGTAATCATGAAATGCATGCAGCTCCTAAATGATTATTGCTTATTAGTGGTTTTACATGATATGCTTATATGTATGCTTGATGAAATACTGAATGGATATTTCTGTTAATGTTCAAGATTAGTTTAAAAGTAACTGCACTTTGGCTAATCATGTTTGTGAAAGTTTGATAATTGAATCCTTACCTGTTCACGTTTTTATAATAAACCCGAAGTGACTGGGACGACAATGAAGACACTTTTAGTACAAGTAGGAACTCCTACTGAGAAATCATGTATTTCTCACTCCTATGTTTATTTTCTGTTGTCGTTACCAGAGACAGACGTGTCCACCTAAAGCAACGAGGCTGTAGCTGAGGAAGGAGGTAGCGCGTGAAGATTTCAAACCTTTCAAGTAGGAGCATTCCGAGCTTTAGTTACATTATAGTTTGTGAGAAACAATTAGTAATAGTAGAACTTATATTGTTATTTGTAATAACTTATCAGTATGATATATGCCCTGTTGTGACTTATGTATTAAGTGATTATATTCCAGTTTATGTGATAATAGTTCTACCCTTAGTTTCTTATTCCGCTTATTTAATTAAATGCACAATGTAACTTGATTATTATCTATAAAAGCGCTATGTATTTCACTTCTCGTTATAGGCTTAAATTTTCAAAAAATTAATTTATTTAAAGAAAAAAAAAACTTCCACTATTTTTCTAAGTTAATTTCAAAAGAAAATAAATGCAAGGCATAAGTGACAGCTAATAGAATCCAAATGTGAACTTAAGCATAGTGGGGTTCTATTAGGGTGTTACATTTTGATGATGACAAATGAGTGAAAAAAATATTCAATATAATATATATTAGATCATGTGTGGTTATATACTCATTCTTGTGATATCTAACTCACAAACCATACAATGATATTTGAGTAATATGCTTTATGAATAACTATTTATAAGTGCTTTGATGGTCTAATCTTGAATATGTTCTTATATGAACAAATATATGCATGAAGCACATTTTAGTGTTCTACTTTTAGGAACCATGCATATTAAGATATATATTATGTATGATCAGTTTAATTGTGTTATATATCAATGAATCATACATATTGAGATATATTTTATTGGACTAATGATGATTTTAAAGTGAGTTATTTTATGTAGAATAGTTCAAGTATCAAGAACGACCTTTGAACATGAAAGATTACAACAATTGAAGGCAATTAAGAATTGGTTCAATGAAGAACTACTCAAGAGCTTAATGGTTAGATCATGTGGTTAAAATGTTTTTCTTTTTATAAGATTATTTGGCCACTTTATTAATTAATGTTTCAATTTAGTTTCAAAATCTTTTTTAATCAAGTTTTTCTTTCAAATATAGTAATGGATTTGATTATAATCCATTACACACAGCATGTAATCAATTACACACAGCATGTAATTGATTACCAGCAAGTTGATCGTTGTCAGTTTTCAAAATTTGAACTATGTAATCAATTACCAGTTACTGTAATCGATTACCAAGCCTAGAAATGTGTAAATGTGTGTGTTTTGAAGAGACACATCTTTTGGGATTAATCACCAACAGTCTACATGACTTTTGTTTATAAATACTCATCATTTAACACATTTTAGAACACATAAAATGAATTGAAAAAATCAATTAACACTTGTTTTCAATCATCAATCTTTTCATCAAACTTATGACCAAAACTCTTATCCTTTGAGAAACCTTCTAGTGCTTCAATTTGTAACATCTCCTCTATATAAAGAGTGATCCTTTGTATATGTAAAAGAGTTTTTGTGTAAAGGGTGAGGCATCCCTTGTTAGAACAAGAGTGGAGTATCTCTTGGTTCTTGAGAGACTCAAACACAAAGGGTGAGGGATCCCAAGGTGTAAGAGTGCTCTAAGAGTGTAAAGGTTTAAAAGTTCGTGGAACTCTCAAGTTGGTTGCTTAGGGGACTGGATGTAAGCGATAAGAGGTGACCAAACCAGTATAAATCGAGTACGAATCTCCCTTCCCTATCTCTTTACGTTTATTGCAAGTTTATTTTTTATTATCTTGTTGATCTATATAGTTATAACTTTTAATCCCTTGCATTTTTATCTTTTTCTATCTTGTCTTCTATACGTTCTCTTAAATATCTTTGAAAAGGGATTAGAGTGTGATAATAAAGAAAAAGTTTGAGAGCTCAATTTACTTTATTCCAAATTTAATTTATCATCTTCATCATTCTTATTAATATCAGCAATTTTCATAATTCCTCCATCAAACAAGTTCTATTTGAGTAATTTACAATATTTATATATTTTCTATAGTCATTTTGCTATGCGCATAATTTGAGTGCATAAAATCGAATTATTTCTTAAATTTGAAATAGTTTTCAAATCACCCAATTCACCCCCTCTTGGGTGATGTTGCCATGGCTAACAATGTGAACTATGTAACCCTAGATAGAAGTTCCCTACTGAGATTCTTTAGTAAGATTCTCACTCATTTCTCTTCTTCATATCTCTTCCGCCACATCTTTAGAGCTCGATGGCGACTTTCATGGTGTACATTGACAATCTGACATGGGAGGTGCATTTTGATTCGGACCACGGATCCTAGCATTTTGCAGGACAGTGCACGGTTCACGTTTTCATGTTCATTGGACATCCCTTCGCTCACCCTGTACAGAGTTATCACTTCTCCCCGATGTCTCCCTATGATGATGCTATGGTTTTTGAGCACGCCCGGACTCGTGATGAGAGGATTCTACGGACATATACCAGAGGTTTGGCAGCTCGTGACTTCCAGGACTATGTACCTTGATCTCGTGGCTCGGAGGATGACCTTTCGGATGACCCACTGACATGCATGTATAGCGAGAGTTTTGCTCCCACTCTTCAGTTCGCGAGAGGAGGGAGCGAGGATACGATTATGCAGCCGAGGTTGGCTAGGCGAGCTGAGATGTGCCCCCACCGAGGAGCAGACGTTCAGCCACTATGCGTACCTACTCGTGCTACCTTTCGTCCGTGGATTGGTTTCATCTCGCCATACCCCGGGTTCTGGTAGTAGCCGTTTTAGGGAGGTCTAGTGCACACACTCACTCATAGAAAGGATAAACCTTCTTTTGTCATGAGGTTATCCCCCTTAGATACACTAGGGTAGGAGCATTTATTTACGCCTTTCATGTATTCCTGTTCATGTTGTATTTCCTTTCCTTGTATTTCAAGTTTAGCCCGATTCTATAAGGGTGTGACTCTATGTATCTTTAATTATGTTATTAATGGAATGTTTCTTTGTTGAAAGTTTCCTTGTTGAAATGTTGATTGTTCTATGCCTTTATATATTTGATCATGTTGTGATTTATCTTTCCATATCTCGATGAACACGGCTCTCACTTTGTTTTATGTTTCAAAAAAAAAAATTTACCCGTATTTTCCACTAAGTATTTTAATAAAAGTATGAGGTTAAGAAGTAATAACCTAATGATTAACCTAATGTGTTCTAGAGAATTGGGTTAAAAATTAGGGTGTTACATTCTGCTGGTCATGGTTTAGCTTGGAGAGACTAGTTAAAGACTACTTTGGTTATGACAGCAGAGTGTACTTGCTAGTCATTAGTTCAACTTAGGGAGTCTAATTAAAGACTACTTGGTTTATGAATGTAGAGACTGCTATTGGTCACAAATAAGAGCTTAGGAAGGCTATTGCAAAGACCATCTTATTTCTTTTTTGGGTTGAGAAAATTTTTAGTGAAACTCAACAGTGGTTGAGAACTGGATGTAGACAGGTTGGCCAAACCAAAAAATATCTGTGCAGTATCCTCTTCTCCTATAACTCTTTTACATTCACTGTTATGTGCTTATTATTTAATATTTGCTAAAAATCAATCTTGTTCACGCTTTTGTTATTTACGTTGTAGTTTAGAAAGTTACTTTTTAAACTACCTAACATTGTTTCTGCTGCATTTCAAGCTCAACTCTTGATACTATATTGTTTAAGTTTTTCATAAGCTAAAAAGGAAGCGAAGCACGATCCAACCCCCTTTCTTGTGCACTTTTCTAGCTATAGGCAAAATTGAAACAAGACTTATGTTGGATGAAGGGGAAGGCAAAAAGAGGAACTTCCTAGAGATATTATGAGTCGGTAGACGTATCGACTATGAATAGATTTGTGTGAGATTCAGAAGAGGAAAAAATGAAGTATGATGATCATGTATCGGAATGAGGCCAGTCCTAATAAGCAGTCTATTACCCAATTTGTGGATGTATCCACTACAGACACCATTTGGTATGAATTACCCATTTGTGGAGTTATCCATTGCAAGTACCATTTGGTATGAACTAAGTCTTCCTTATGTCACTGAAAAGAGAAAAATGCACGGAATTGAATTCTATGGCCATAAGAAAAATAGGAACCCCTTCGATATTTCAAGGGCATTTTAAGATAATTTCATTGCATTTAGCATATGCATATTCATATTATGTCGAATTATTTTGTTTAGCATTATTTACTATAATCATAAGCCTTATGATATATGTGAATTAAGTGATTGAATGTTAAAAGCAACCTACTTCAGAAGGATGACTTTGAACTTTCAAAATGAATCTTTGGTATGTAATATATGAATCACATTTTTTTTCCTAATAAACTGAAGTGGCCGGAATGATGATTATGACATTTAAAATTGTGTATTTTAGGGATACCATACGGAGAATTTTATAATTCTCACCCCTATATTTATGTGTTCTTGTGTCGTTTCCAGATAGCACAAAAGAATAAAGAAGTTGCTCGTGTTGGAAATGTATGTATTACGGTAGCTCAATGGCTGAAGATCACTAGTAGTTTTTGTTGTATAAATGTTTAAGTGAGATAGATGTGTATTAAAGCTCGTAGAAAAGTTTCCTCATATACTTGACTTTGTATTTAATAAATGTTTTATTTCTTTGTTACATATTTTTATAGTATTATGAATTATTTATAATACAAATAAATCGAATTTGCTATAGATATTTAAGAAAGGCTTGCTAATTTATAAGTAACAACTCTCGAGTTCGATGTTATGGCTTAAGGATGATGTTGTACTTGGTAGGGTGTTACAACCAACATGGGACGCGGCATGATACGAACACAAAGAACACATCAAAGTTGAAAATTTATAGGACGTAGATATGGCATACATATAAATAAAAATTTAATGAAAATGATACATTATTCAAAATATGATTTATATAAGCTTCACTTATGTTTATTTTCTTATAAACTCAAAAAATTATACATTATCTGCTCTTTATAACCCTAGTTGTATAGTATTTTTCTATATTAGGTTAAGAAAAAAGTAAATTTTAAATTAAATACATACAAACATGTGTTATTGATGTGTCATTGATGGGTCATGCTAGATCCAACATAGATACATGTCTGACACATAGACACGGCATCCAAATGGTGTGTCTATATGTCATAGCCAAACAGTCAATTAACATCAATTGATACATACCAAGCAAAAAAAAGGCAATCAATTAATTCTTATGCATAAGACTCAAATCACAATGAAGTAACTTTTTTCTTTTTGCTTTTCTAAGGGAAGAAGAAAACTTTAACTTCCAACATCGATAAACAAAACAAGGAATGAGGAGAGAAGCTTGTGGAAGGCCATGGCATGAGAACCAATGCAGTCCTAAAAGACCTCACCTACAACAATGAAGGAAATTGGACTATGAGCTATAGGCTGTTTGAAGTGTTTGAGCTTTCATAAAAAAGAACAGGAAAGTACCGCTTACCAAATCAAATATGAAGACAGGGTTGAATAACAGGTCAAGATATCGGATAATTGAGTTAGTATTAAACAAAGAGCAGCCATGAAAGTGCATCCCAAAATGAGAATCAAAATTAAAATATGTTGTGATGAAGATTGGTTTGACCAAGTTATAACACTAACCAAGCCAAGAACACAATTTCAATCTTGATCCCAAAAGAAATAGGCGACTTCATCAACGAGGGAATCTATCCGTTAGTTATGGATTCTCCAAACACTAATCAAAATAAGCTTCCAACTAAGCTTAAAGGAGGAGTTTTATTAATAAAAGAGAATGTCAAACATCAACCTTAATAAAGCATAGCTTCAAAAGCTTATATATAGCTAAACTACACCAAACCTAAAAAGTAAAAGAAAATCTGCAAGTGAAAACTAGTTGTAAATTTGTATAATTGACTTGTCGTGCCTTTCTCCTATCTCTTTGTCCCTTTTATATTAGCTTCAAACCCATGTTTTTCTAATCCATAATTGCCCACTAGCAATGTTGTCATAGCTTGCAGTTACATATGCATCATGACCAAAAATGGTTACCATTGTTCTAGTCACAATTGCATTTCAGGCCCACGTCCAGTTGTTGCAACTATTCCTTTCTTGCTATTTGCACGGCTTGTAACTTGGGCTCCTTTTGTAATGCCTAATTTTTCCTTTTATGTAAAATGGCTAAAATGCCGCTGAGGTTATTTTTTCATGGAAATTGAGGACGGCCAATCTCGTATATCCTCAAAGGGTTTGTTTAATGTTTGAAGGGGAAAATATGTGCTTTAGATAGCAATCGGTGTGAAAATCGTAATTCCTAATTTTTTTGTGTGCAAAATTATCAAACTGCCCTTGACCTGATTTAACATGGGATTAAGTGATGACCAAACCCGGTCATCATGTAACACCCTAAATTTTATTCAAAAATTAATTGAGACTTTATTAATGAGAATTTCAAAATTCTGTCAAACACAAAAATGATGAGAACAACTCAACGAAGCTAAAAAAAATTGTGAAGTGAATAGTAACCTAGTGGGCCCCATGGGGCTACCGAGACAGCTGAAACCTTAAATTCAGGACTCGGAGGTGCCCGGAATTAGGAAAACATGGGATTGAGATTAGAAAAGGTTAGGAATAAATGTTTTATTTAGGAGTAATTTTCGAGCAATGCTTGATTACCCAGATACACTGTTTTACCAGTTCGGTGAAATTTTGGTATGCGATTTCTAACACCAAAAACTGTTTTAATCTTTACAAACTAAAGAACCTTATCACTTTATATTAAAGGAATGGATAACTTTCAATCTTGAATTACTTGACTAATCTTAGCCATTCTTTCTTTTTCTTAGGTCAAAGATCATTAAATTACACCATATTATATTCATTCTTTATATATATATATATATGAGATAAACACAAACCACGCTTCTTCAAAAAGCCACAATTTCTTTGATGCCTCCTTCTTGATTCCAAAATTTGAACTTTTGATGCAGTATTGATGGAACTACTCCTACCCCATGAATCCAATCGCGTTCAAGCAAAACATTGTAACTTGCTTTGGATGGGACTACGATGAACATCATCTTTTGACTGACACTTCCAACTTTAAGACTCCGAACTACCACTCCTTTGGTAGCAGAAAAATTGTCATTGTAGTCAGTCACAATAACATTAGTCTTTACCAACCCTTTGACATCTTTCACAAACTTTGTCAGCATGCTTTCTGGCATTAGACTAATGGTTGTTCCTTTATCGATCAGCACCTTATTGACCAACTTGCTTTTGATTGTTGCCTTGATGTGCAATGGTCACAAATGTGCCTTTGTCACTTCATCATGTTTTTCAAAAGTTCCATCACTACAGAAACCTTCACAAACAAAGACACATTTGTTGCCCATAATAACATCTTCAATATTATCTTCCATTTTGACATATGAACCTTCGACAGCATACTCTGCAGGCAAGGCCGATAGTACTTTGACCAAATTTGTGTTGAAAATGGTATGGAGATTATCATTGACACCTATTTCAAATTTGTTTGTCAGTAGGTGATCCTTAGTCAATGGATGGTATTCTAGCACCACTTTGTCATTTTGACTAGTTTCTAAGCGAGTTGTTGGTGCTGGTTACACCAAATGCTAAGTACTTGTAACCTTCAACACTTGAGTTTCAGGTTTGGGAAAATTGACCTTTTCAGTTTGCACAATATCTTTTAAAGGAGAGAAGCTTTTCCCAATGGGAGATTTTAGCCTAATTGACTGAGGATTGATTCAATTTTCACTCTTTGTTTGGTCAATCCTCCTCCAAACATAAGGATTTAGGTTTGCTTGTCGTCCTTGATTGTGCCTTCTCTTTGGCACTCTTTTTCTTTTAGACGATGATGCTTTATTGCCATGGTGGATATTCTTAACCCACTAATTTTGAGTAACTCTAATTGGAAGAACTTTAGTTCGACTAGACATGTTGTTGGGTTTGCCATCCACCATGACAATAGTCTTCATTTTTTGATTGACTTTCCCTATTTAAAGTTTCAAAAACTTAGGATCAAAAAGACCGAAATCGAAGTAGTTAGGTTTGTTAATGACAAATTCCCTACTCCAACTATAGAAGGGCCTATCAGTGGAGGGCTGACAAAACCAAACTGTGGCAAATTTGACATAAATGGCATAATTTGACTATGAAATAGAGGATTATGCACTACACATTATTAAATACACCACTACTACCAACATTCGACGGATTCCCCATGTTTGGTGGATTTCCATGTTTGATAATGTGGAGGGTATGTATCCTAGGGGTACATATCCTGGAGGAAGACCAAATGGAGGCCACATTGTCATGGCAGTAGTCATATTTGTCTATGGTATATTTTCACTTATTTGACTAACTAGAGTCAAGACAGGCTCCAAAGTATGAGGGAGGTTATTTTCTCCCTTATTTCATCCATCCTCTGATGAAGACGATGCTCTTGACATGTTTGACATAATGGTGCCACTATGCAAGCACATACAATCTATTCTTTCTTTATTTTACATGATTTTGTTTCTTTTCAACCAGTTAGTCCCACTGGGCATGCCAATTTGTTTATGGCAGGCTTTTACACTTACTTGTCAACAACAAATAATTGAAAAACTCCTTGTGCAGGAGGCCAAACTGCTCTAAACCGGGCGTAATCGACAAACTTCAAGAGTTGGATGATAGCGTTTACTTTTTAAGATCTTGATTCGAGGAGTAAAACGCTACTCATCTTGGGTCTTCACCAAAAAGAATCGAGTGTCAAACTATTTTTTATATGAACGAAGATGGAATGTAAAGTGATTTTGTGTTGTGTGTGTGTGTGTGAATGTAATGTTTGAAAGATTAAAGAAGAAGAATAAGAAATGTAGAATGCAAATTGATTAACAAACTGGAAATAAATTACAAGAATTGTAAAGAAATTTAAAGGAAATCTAATCCTAGGAAAGCAAAAGAGAGGGTTGAGAACAGTACTCAGTTAACTCTGGACTCTATTTAGTCGTGGAGACATTTAGAGAGAGTGTGTAAGTGAAAATTCCAACCACTTACAATTTGTACAGAACTAGTATTTATAGACAGCCTAGGATTCTAGGATTTTGACACTTGTCTTCTAGCTGCCCTTGGATATTGTCCATGTGGTTTTGATAGTTATTTTCTTTGTCATTTGCCCTCTGCCGCTACTTTGTCACATTCTTGTCAAGCTTATGTCAATAACTGCTTGTAACATCCTAATTTTTAACCCAATACTCCTAGAACGTATTTAGGTTAACCATTAGTATATTACTTCTTAGTCTTATTCTTTTAAAATCTTTCTTTAAATTACTTAGCAAAAAATACGGAAATTTTTTTTTTGAAATATAAAAACAAAGTGAAAGCCATGTACATCGTAAGACAGGAAAATAAAACACAAGATAACAAGGCATAATGGAACATGGAACAATTGATAACACATCAAAGGAATACTTCATTAATATTCATAATATGCCTACCTAAAGGCGGGACTTAGTTTGATACAAGATGATGCAAATACAATAGAAAAGGAAATACAACAGAAACGGAAATACAAGGAAAGCGTAAATATAAACACTCCTATTCTAGTGCACCTAAGGTGGATAACCTCATAACAAAAGAAAGTTATCCCTACTATGTATGGTGTGTGTGTGCACTAGCTCTCCTCAAGATGCTTTACTACTAGCGGCGGTGATCCCCAAGGGATGGGGGTATGTAACCAGGGAACTGCTCGAGCTCCTTGAGTGTAGGCTAGTGGAGTAGGGATCGGATGCGTGACGACTACACGTGCGCTCCATGACGGGGGCACATCTCAGCTCTCTTTGCCAACCTCGATTGCATCACCATCGACTCACTCCCTTCTCGCATGAACCGGGGAGTGGGGGCAGAACTCTCACTATACATATGAGTCAGCGGATCCTCTGAGGGGTCGTCCTCCAAATGTTGAGAACGAGGCATGTAATCTGAGTGGTCGCGGGCAGTGGATCCAGCAGTGTAGGTACACATAACCTGCTCATTATGCGTTTGTGTGCGCTTAAAGAGCATATCATCACCATAAGGAGATGTCAGGGAGAAGCAGTAGCTATGTACAGGGTGTGTGAAGGGACGTCCTACATACATGAAGACTCGTACCATGCATCGTCCCTCAAAATGGTATGATCAATGCCCGGGATCAAAGTGCACCTCCCATATGGGAGTGTCGATGAACACCATGAATGTTGCCATGATCTGAAGATGTGACGGGAGAGAAAAAGAGAAAGAAAATGAGTGAGAATCTTGCTAAAGAATCTCAGTAGAGAACCTCCTATCTAAGGTTACATCGTCAACATCCCTAGGAACCTTGGGTTTATTATAAAGGGGTGAACATGCATATAAAGTTCATTATTAAGTTTACAAATATAATTATCCAAGTTCTATTCCTTTTAGAATGAATCTTAATGCATGAATGCAGCATAGCGAATCATGAATGCGTGAATATACATTATGCAACAAAATAATCAAACATAGTATCAAGGAACATATAAGTGGCATATAGTGGCAATATAAACTTTCAAGTGAAACTTTTCTCTTTTCTTAACTTTGTGACTTAAGAACTTCGTACTTAAGCATCATGGGCCACCCTAAACATCATCTAGGTTATGAACTCATACCTTAACTAATTGTCACTAGTTCTTACTTATCCTCTTGATAAGCGAAATCATAAAAATAATCCCGACTACTAGAGTATGGGTTAGGGGGCTTAAGGATCACCTCTTATAGGAATATTTCCTTCTTTGAAACGCTCTACTGGCATTTAGTGCACAATGAATTGTCCACTTTGGTAGACTGTATCCACTCATACCCTCACGGATTTGCCTCCTCCCCACCAAAGCGGGAGAAGTACGTCTCAGTGCTACGTCACATTAGGACTCAGTTCCTGGAGGGTGCTTGGCCGAACTGGTGTCGCCCAGGACTTTATCCCATATAATTTTCAAAAACATTCTCAAGTTCTCAATTTGACGGAAATTCAGCAGCCTAACAGCTCTATACCGAATTTCTTTCAAATTTTACTTTCTGCCACGATAACTTTTAATACATGTACTTTCGTATTCAACTTCTATAATCACAATAAACTTTATTTCACATAATCACACTCATCATGGCACATGCATCATCACAACATACTTGTAATAATGAACTCAAGTCATCAAAGATTCTGTGATGTCTTATACTTGACCCTTAGGGCCTTTAAACTTGAAATCTAAGTTCTCTATCATCATGACTTAATCTCTCGGGCACCTAAAAGTCCTCAACTAAGTAGTTCTCACTCAATTCTATGATCATAACTAATTCTAAATCTCAAGAGTGCAGAATCTATGTTTTGCTAATTACGGGTACCTAGGAGTCACAACTTGGACCTTTTTTAAGTTCGATTTTCTCCTATGGCATCAAGGTCAACTCCTAAATCAATTATGAGTGAATCCTACATATTTACACTAATTATAAAAACATTATTACTAATATTATCCTTGATGGAACAGAATCTAGAATTTCCATTTCTAAGGGATCTAGAATTTTTATTTTAATTCTTTTCTAGTTACTAACTTGTCTTAGCTTTCTCAAATTAATTTTAACATCAAATATACTTGAATATACACATTCTAACATGATTAAATCATCATCATACAGTGAGCAAACATTTAAGGCAGAACTGTGAGCATCATCATCATACTATGCGTAGAATTTCATTTCTAACACATATAAATTACTAGTTTCTCTTGGAACCTTTTCAAGCTTCTAAAACTCATTTGAGAATAATTTGTTTCATTAAAATCATCATGAAACCAATGAGGGCAGTAGCTATTTCAAGATAATTTGAAGAGGGATTTAAATCATAAAACTATGCTTAAAACATTTCTTGAGATCATCTAAACTTAATAAAATTATAAAACATAGGTTTTGGCACTTGTAATTAGATGAAACTCACACCAAGTTCAACATCATCACATGGCCGACAATCAAGAGAATAAAACATATTCATTTCCAAACTATGCTTGAGATAACAATGGGAAAATCTTTGAGCTCCAAATTTCTTAGGTGATGACATAAACTAAAATATGCAATGCACTTTGTTTTATTCATTATTATAAGGTGAGAGCATAAAATAAATATGCTATGCAAGTTCATTATTATCTTAGAAGTTTAGTGATGACTTAAACATAAACATGAGAATGCAAGTTCATTCTTTAATCTTGAAAGTTTAGTGATGACATAAAGATAAATATGGATGCAAGTTCTTTTTACTTAACTTAAGGCTCATACAAGATCTTTAGAGAAATATAATCTCAACCCAATACTCATCTCAACCAAGCAAAGTGAGGTTTAGAGTTTTTGAACCATGACTTCAAAGAGACTTCATGGCTCTTAAACATCATCATCAAGCTCAAGGAAATAAACTCAAAACAACACTTTAAAGGAAAAAGGAAAGGAAGGAACCGAAACTTAAACTAAGCACAAGAGAAGGAAAATACATTATATTCTTTATTATGTACCCAAAACCCCTATCCAGAGTAAAACTCTAGAATGTGCCGGCCAACTTTAAGGTTGACAAGGGTAGGCCTTGGGTTTATTGAAATTCTTGTGATTATTTTCTTAAGTTGAAATCATTAGTGAGCTAAGTAGTATATAAAGAACTTAAAGAAAGGAAAAACTCAAGCTTTAGAGGTCTCTTTGAGATGAACACATAGTCATCATCTAGAGACACTCATAATCAAGCTGTGATGAAGAACATACTAGGCCTTGAAGGCCAAAAAAGGAAAAGGAGATCTAAGAGAAAACCAAAAGGAAAAACTCAAAGAAGCATCATAAAATCAACACTTTTCTCAAGAACAAAACATATTTGAGTAAAATAAAAACTTTAGAACAACTCTCTACCAAGTATGAAGATGGAAAGTTTGGTCTTTGAAATGAAATGGGAAGAAAAGCTCTCCTCAAAGTGGTGATGATGATTCGGCCTTGAGAGGAAGAAAAGGAAATGATGGGTTTTTATGTGACCTTCTGTTTGAGGATGAAAGTTTGAGTGTTTAGAAAATGATTCAAGGTGGTGGTATGGTGGTTTAAGGTTGTGATATGGTGGTTCAAGGTGGAGGATGAAGAAGATGAAGAAGGCTCTTTGAAACTTGAGAGAAAAAGAAAGAACTCACAAGAAAGCTTAAAACTAAAACTTGACAAATGATCTAAAGGTTCACTCAAGTTCTTTAGCATGTGTATTTATAGAGAAGCAAAACAATGAGAGCTCATGGAGGGGGGGAGTAGCCATGAGGTGAGAGATTGCATTTTTTAAGCATGGTGAAGCATGGTTGAAAGTATGGTAAGCATGGTTCAAGGTCAGGCTTCAAGCATGGCTCAAAGTATGACCATTGTGTGCAAACAATTTCAACATGTGGAAAAATGGGGGAGGAGTGGCCAGTGGTCCTTAAGCCATGGGGGAGGGATTTCGTTTTTTAATTTGTGGTTTAGGGATGCAATTAAGTGTATCTTAGGTTAGGTTTATGATTAGGAATTATTTAGCAAGTGTTTAGGTACTAAGAAGGTAATTAGGAGTTTCATGACATGATTAAAGAGTGCTCATATATCATTAGAGGAATTAAAACTCATTTTATGCATAAACAATGTAGACACAATTCCTTAATTTAAGGAATTGGAGAGAGAAAATACTATTCAAGACTCCATAACTAGGAATCTTGAATTTAAAAAGAGATTTAAGTTTAATCTAAGCAATTTTAGGTTCTAATTAACTTTAATAAATTATTTTGACTCTAGATTAATTATGGAAATTAATTAATCTTTGATTAGAGCCTAATATTGCTTATGTTTGCTTAATTACGCTATTAAGCTCAAAAACACTATACTATGGGCAAAATTGTAATTTTGCACAAAACTGCCTGGGACCACCGAGACTTAAACTGATGTTGTGAAACACATAAAAGCATCATTTAAAACCATCTGGAGAAGTTTCGGGCTCATCTGGCACTTATACCCGCGTCAAACGCTATAGGGGTTGATCCCGGAATCACTCAAGAGTCATCTAATCCCCTTCAAACATTGAGTTAGCCCTTCAAGGATTGCCGAGTCGGCTATCCTCGAATTCCGAGTAGAAAATGACCTCAGGGGCATTTTGGTCATTTTTACTCAGACAGAAAATCGGGGCGTTGCACCGCTGGTAACCACCAATAACCACCATTTGACGAACATATGTGAAGAAATGATCCTGATAGTATCTTCAACATCTTCAAAATCTTCTAAGTATTAAAGTGACAAACCATCAGCTCGACTTGTCGAACTTAGAATGTGATATTTGTTTAGCTTCCAGTTACTCTATCCAAAATCTTCTAAGTCCCAGATGACAAACTTTAACTTCGACTTGTCAAACTTCGAATGAAAGAATTGTCAATCTTGAATTGTCAAATTAGTTACTCAAACTATCAATTCTTTTAGTTGTGTCGGACCTCTGACCAATCTTCAAATTTGTCAAAGGCGAACTTTAGCTCGACAATCTGACGCTTAGCGAACTTGGTGCTAACAGTATCTTCAACCCTTACTGAATGAGTTGTGGTGCCAAGGTGTTCTTACTTATGACATTTCAACAAAGCATAATTCATAATGAGAGCTGCACTAATGTGGACCATCAATGATTTTCCAGCTTATGGAATGCTGTTTAGATAGATGGCCCAACATGCCTAATTTGTATTAAGAATGCTAAAGCATTCACCTTGAAACATGGAGAAAAGAACTCTTAGTTTGATTGGCATAGAAGGTTGTTAGATTCTGACCATCCATATAGGCAAAGTAGATATGACTATAAAAGTAAATGTGTTGAGCACGATGAGCCTCCAGTTAGACTAAGTGGCCCTAAAATGTGGGATCAAGTTAAGGATTTCCCAAAAATAACAAAAGTCGGGAAGGTAGTGCAAATGACAGGTGTTACAACATACCTAGAGGATGCTATAACAAACATGGCAACAAAAAATTTATTCAAAAAATAAATAAATTTAAAAAAATGGAGTTGCCATCAATTTTAATTCTAGCAAAAATTGGAAAACCTTTAATTTGATCAAAACTAATCTTTTGAAAATATTTGAGTCCGGGAGTCTAATTATGATTAGGGAAGGATGAAAACTTAATTCCACTGCACCCGTAATACATTCGTATAAATACAATTACCCAAGAATTATTATGTAAATTAAATTATAACTTAATAATATTTATTTTCCCCCAAAAATTATAACAATTATATACAAATAAATAAATAAAAGAAGAGAAAATGAAATTAAAAGAGAAAAAGATTTAATGAAAAAGTAATTTTGACTTGATAGTTGTTGGCTACGCCGACATATCCTCTGGTGTAATGAGGAACTCAAAGCCACGTCATTCTTGTAGAAAATAAGTGTTTGTTAATGGATTTTAATTAAGAAATTAAAAATAAAAATGTGTTGGTTGATTTTATTTGTTAAAAGAATTTGGATTGACAAATTATTTAAAAGAGAAATCCATTTTTGCATGGGATTCAAGTTAGTATTAATTCTTAAAAGTGCAAAAGAATGACTAAATAAAACTTCGTAAAAAAGAAAAAAAAGGACCTTACCAAAAAAAAGAATAAAAGAAATAAAATAAGACTAAACAAAATTTAGAAAAAAGGAAAAAAAAAAAGAGATGTACTTAACAAAAAAAAGAGAAATAAAATAAGATTAAAACCTGAAGAGGAAACCAAACCTAATTCACTATGATTTTATGTTATGTGAAGCAAATAAGAACAAAGATTATGAGGAAGTGACAGTACAACGGGTAGCATGAGGAACGATCATCGTGGCAGCGGCGCCTTCGCGACGAAGACTGGTGGACTTACAGAGAAGACAAAAGATATGCAATGTTGATGATGGTGATGATAGATTGGTTAGTGTAAGTTTGTTAACTATAAGACGGAATGGTGGCTATTATGTGATAAATAGAATCAAAGATGAAAATTTGATGATGGTAATGAAAATGGGTTTTCAGATGATGATGGTGAATGGATAAAGGTGATTATATGAATATTGTGAGACAGTGAATGGCTATGATTTGGTTTTTTAGGAGAAATTGTGACAGTGGTAATGGAGGCTAAGCAAGAAAATGGTGAATGAGTGTCTATCTTTTTTTTTTTTTGTGCATGATTAATTATTATATAAAGAGCAGAGCAGAAATATTTTGGGGTTCAATTAGATTAAGCCAGTTAGGATTCTAATTGATTTTTTGAGTCAGTTAGAATTTTGATTTTATTTGATTTTATTGTTGAGTCAGCTGTGATTGAATTTAAATTTCAAATGCACACAAAGATAAAAAGTAAATTGAAAATAAAATATGGTGTTCACAGTTGCCCCTCTTTACTTGTTTCTTACTCAGATAATATAAAAATGGTAGTTTTTGATATTTTCCTTGTAAGAAACTAGTAAAGATATGAACACATATTTTAGTTTAACCTATATGTGAAAGTGTGTGAAAAGTGAAAGCATAAAAGTGTGTGAAAATTGAATATACGACAGTGCAGAAAGTATGTGAAAGTAAAACTTGACAGTGCTGAAAGTATATGAAATTAAATGAATAATGTTGAAAGTATGTGAAATTAAATTGAAAGTGTTGAAAGTATGTGGAATTAAATTAACAATGCTGAAAGTATATGAAATTAAATGCTTGACAGTGCTGAAAGTATGTGAAAGTAAAAACTGGATAGTGCTGAAAGTATATGAAATTAAATTGATAGTGCTAAAAGTATGTGAAATTAAATTGACAATGCTAAAAGTATATGAAATTAAATACTTGGCAGTGTAAATGTAGGAAATGACTTGCAGAGACATTGAGAAAGGCATGATAGATGGAAGTGAATGATCTATGCATGATGTGATATGTGATGTTTGATTATGATATGTGATATTTACAAAAGACAATGATTCATGGTACAAAAAAGCAAATGCCTATGGATGATTATGCAATGATGGTGTGATGAACAATGTAATGACTATGATAACTATGCCTAGGCAATTTAATAGTGTAAATGATGAATGCCCTAAAATGATGAAATAACTCCACACAGAGATTTTTTTTTGCCCCAATTTGGCGTATGAAAATAATGAATGTCCTAAATGATCTAGTGATTGAAAATGTGAAGGCCCTAATGTTATAGATAAATCCATAGAGAAAGAAAAAGAATTGCGCCAGTTTAGGGTGTGAAAATGTTGATGGTATAAGTATGATGAATGTCTTAGATGATTTAATGATTGAAAACTTTGCAAATGATGAATGATAAAACCTAGATGATCTAACATGATAAATGATATGATGATGATGAAACTTGGATAGCTTAATGATGTAAAAATTTCACAAAATAAGAATAAGAAAAAGAGAGAAAGTGAATTGCCCCAAATTTTTTTTAAATGAATGATGATGACATGCTTTGATGATGGGAAGATGAATGACCCAATATGGTAGGAAGATTATATAAGGTGAAAAGAAAGAAATTTTCCCCAGTTTGCCATATCCAAACATTTTTTTTTTTGGAAAACCTTAGTCTGATTCCAAATAAGCCATTTTGTTCAAAAAGTCATTGTGATTAACTTTATCTTTCTTTTTCAGACTACTCAAATTTTATTTTTTGCTCTTGCCCCTGTCTTGTGTCGGAGTCTGACTTGATTTTGCGCTAACTTTTTCCTAGATCGTCATTTTTTGTATTTGATCTAGCGAGCCTTTTCTTCTTATTTTCCCTAACTTTTGCTTGGATCACCTTTTTAGGTTTTCGATCTAGCAATCTTCATTTTTTTTTTTAACCTTTGCCTTTTCAAGTTCCTGAATCTGGCAAGACTTTTCATGAACTCTGTTAGCTAATGTCTTTTAACTTTGTATAATTATATATGATTCAAGAGAAAGATGACAAAGCAAAATGCATTCCTTGAAAGAACACACCTTTTGATGGTGATGAAAAAGGAAGAGAAAGGCGAAAGTAAGGTATGGAAGATTGGAAAAAGTGTAGATCTAATCGAATTAACCCACTTTATTGATAACTTGTTTCTGTTGAGCTTAAAGTCTTGACCAAAACTACAATCTTTTGCTATGCGACTAGTAAATCTATACACGAAAGTTATCTTTTGATCTTCTGTTGAATGCCTTTTCATTGATCCTTCTTCACCAAATTAAATTGCCCTAGTTTAGGCCTTTTAAAAAAACAAATCCTTGTTTGTAGACTTTCCCAGTTGATGCATTTTTCAGGTCTCCCTTTCAGGTTTTCAACCTAATGGGTAGTTCAATCTAGCAATGTAACACCCTAATAGAACCCCACTGTGCTTAAGTTCACATTTGGATTCTATTAGTTGTCACTTATGCCTTGTATTTATTTTCTTTTGAAATTAACTTAGAAAAATAGTGGAAGTTTTTTTTTTCTTTAAATAAATTAATTTTTTGAAAACTTGAGCCTGTAACGAGAAGTGAAATACATAGCGCTTTTATAGATAATAATCAAGTTACATTGCGTACTTAATTAAATAAGCGGAATAAGAGACTAAGTGTAGAACTATTATCACATAAACTGGAATATAATCACTTAATAAATAAGTCACAACAGGGCATATATCATACTGATAAGTTATTACAAATAACAATATAAGTTCTACTATTACTAATTGTTTCACACAAACTATAATGTAACTAAAGCTCGGAATGCTCCTACTTGAAAGGTTTGAAATCTTCACGCGCTACCTCCTTCCTCAACTACAGCTTCGTTGCTTTAAGTGGACACCTCTGTCTCTGGTAACGACAACGGAAAATAAACATAGGAGTGAGAAATACATGATTTCTCAGTAGGAGTTCCTACTTATACTAAAAGTGTCATCGTTGTCGTCCCAGTCACTTCGGGTTTATTATAAAAAGGTGAACAGGTAAGGATTCAATTATCAAACTTTCACAAACGTGATTAGCGAAGTGCGATTACTTTTAAACTAATCTTGAACATTAGCAGAAATATCCATTCAGTATTTCATCAAGCATACATATAAGCATATCATGAAAAACCACTAATAAGCAATAATTATTTAGGAGCTGCATGCATTTCATGATTACTCATCCTCAACATTAACTTGTTTAGTGATCATCATCTTTCATTTATTTCATCAACATATTTCTTAATTACTCACGGGATGAATGCATCAATGCCTTAGACCACCCTAAAAGGGTAATGAGCTCATTCTGTGGCCGTCGCCACAACCTTTTAGTTTTCTTTCCGTTGCCATGATCTCAACGGTTTAGGGGGTTAAGCCGTGAGTTTAGCTCAAGCCCACTTTTCCAGACTATCATTGCTACTTTTTTAGGTTTTACTTCTATTCTCACTGAGTGAAATCATCAATACCTTAGTCCTCAAAGAGGATTAAGCAGTGAGTTGGTCTACTTATTATTTCATTTGAAACATGAATGTATGCACATTAATAAATCATGGCACAGTCAATCATTTTATCATTATCATTTCATATCTCATCAATACATTCACATTTCTGTATATCACTTCATGTAACATAGATAATATCATGTAAATCTCATAGTAAACATTCTCATAGATAATTCATATTAAGCAACCTAAGTTATCAAGTTAGGTCTCTAGTGTTCCTAATAGGTTATGAATATCTTGGTATTATCTTTTTCTGTTAGTCTTCTTTGTACTCTTAGTATTTCCATTAATACATTAATACCCTTTAAGATATTTTTAGAGATTCTTTATATATTTTTATTATGACTTTTATATATATCTCCTGAAGATTATTATTCTACTTAAATCCTTAAAATTATCTCTTTACAAGACTTGAATATTTTATTTAGAGTTCTGACATCTTTTAGAATAAAATTTGTAGCACTATCATCTTAGATTAGTGTAAATCAACTGTAAATTGTGCATAGTAGGATTCCCAGGAAAGAAAGGTGGGTCACAATGGACACGCTTAAATACCAAGTCTTTCCTTAGCCAGAACCTTTCCAAATTGCACTCTAGCAGTATCACGCTACCTTCAAGACTTTCTCAGCACACCGTCCCGAAATTATATCTCTCATTCTGTATTTTCGTGGTGTACAAATTTATACATAGCATACATAAATGTGTTTTTAGATGTGTTAGCTTTTCCACAAAGTTGAAATCAGTCCATTTGCATTTTTCTAGAGTGAGTTACACCTATTTTACTACTACAAGGTCAGATTAAGAGTTTCAGTCTTATGCTCTACTTTAAAAATTTATATCTTGGGCTAGGAAACTCCGTTTTAGGTGATTCTTTTTGGAGAGTGTTCTACAATGAGTCTAGTTTATAATAAAAATATTTTCATTTCGAGATCCTTCATATTTTATGAACACTAATTTTCAAAGTAACTACTGCCAGAAATAACTAGAAATTCCAGCACCTGCCATGTTCATGTCTTAAGTTATCTTTATTAACTCAAGTTTCACATACAATCTTTTAAGTTATATTTGAGTTTGATAACATCATAAAAGTACTCATAGCAGAATAGAACATGTTGTGTTTTCTAAAAATATAATTACTCAAAACTTTTGATAATAACTCAAGTTTGAGGCATTCTATCCATGAGCAAAGTTAGAAGCCAACAATACTTGAACAAATAAAGAAGAAACTCCTACCTCTTGTGTAGGGTCTAAAAAGGGTCATTCTCTTCTTCCTTAAGCTTTGAACAAGAGTCTTTGGAGTGGATGACCCTCCTTGAATCTTGGCTCTAGAACTTGAGTGCTTAATAAAATATTTTTCACTAGAGTTAAAGATTGTAACTCTTGTGAGGGCTAGTGAAAGTTTGAACTTAGGATTTAAGTGTTTGGATGAAGTTTAGAGGATCAAGAGAAGTCTTTGAAGAACATAAGAAGAATGATAGAATAAGAAAGAAAGAACACTTAGGGAGTTTCTGAATTGAAGAGAGTTTGAGGAGTATTTATAGTGGAAAGATTAGAGAAAAAAACAGAAGAAGGAAAGCACTTGGAGCATGATTTATGGAAACATGTTGGCTGAATTTTGGGATGAAAATGCTCCTTGTTTTGTGTAAGCATGTTTCCATGTTTTATGCAAACATGTTGGATGAAAATGCTCGATGTTTTGTGCAAAGATGTTAGTGGAGATTGTCTAACCTTTAGTGCATGTATGTGATTCAAAAATGTGTATGATGTATGTGGTTAAATTATTGTGTTATCATCTTAATCCAATGGCTTAGATTCATTCTTGTCTAAAGACAAGTCTAGAGATTTGTGCAAATGGCATTGTAGTAATTTCTTTAACTAAGACAAGGATATTTTTGTAATTAGACAATGATAGTGGTATTCTTGTAATTCCATTCATAGAGTAAGGGTATCTTTGTCATTTAATAAGGCAAGGGTAGTTTGGTAATTTCCTTTACATAGCAAGGGCATTTTCGTAATTTCCACTAAGTGATGGCATTTTCATAATTCTTTGCATTTTTCTCTAGACATACTTAAGTAGTCTATTTGTTGTGTTTCATAACATTTGTCCAGATTTTCTTGGTTTTTGCTATCGCTAATTAATATTTATCTTAGTTATAAATTTGGGGATGTTACAAGCAAGCCCTTTTTTCCTCTTTATTTTTTTGCTATCACTTTGGCCTGGACTTCTTTTCTTTTTTTTTTTTCAATTTCCAATCCAACGAGCCTTTTTCTTTCTTTTCTCAAAATGTGCTCTTTGACTAAGTGCTTTGTTGCAAAGTGTTATATATTTTCTTGGATTGTCTACTTGATATGATACTTCAAGACTGAGTCATTTGACTATAACATTCAAGGCCATTATGAATCATTCCTTTAGTTGATGACGGCAACATTCAACATTTGAACAAATTATTTGCATAGTTTAGGATCTTTATCATAATCATGATCATTCAAGCTCATTGTAACACAAGAATCAATTAATTGGTCTTCCAATTATTTTCTGCCTCAATCTTAAAGAAAGAAGAGGATTAAAGAAGTAAAGTGGAAGAACAACAGTGATAAGAAAGGAAATAAATGATTGGAAAAAGAACAACACATAATCATGAACACGTCTTAAGACATAAGCACACTGATAAATCTAGTGAAGCCGTAACAATTTTTAACAACATATGCAGGCACAACCACTTTCAATAGGGGCTTCTCTTGCTCTTGTATCTTGTACTTCGATAGCTTTGGCATCGATCAAATCCCACATAGCATCGCTAAAGCCCTTACAATAATCAATTAAGTGTCCAAAAGTGTTCGAATGATATTCACACACATGATTTGGATTAAACCAATGAGGATATGGGGGCATTGCAACATCAATAGGATATGGAGCTAATAGATTTGCATGACACAACAATTCAAAGTTACTTATTTTGAAGTCGGGCAAGAGACGAATGTTTCTTGGTGGTCTAGGGCTAGTAGTGTTGAAAGGGGTTCTTTTCTAATTTGGAGGCATGGTCTGGTGAAGCATGGCTTTAAAGACTACATGTGGTTGAAGGGAGGAGATATGATTCACTTGATATGTTTGAGATAGGTAGTGTATGGGGGATGCATACAATGAGGAAGATGGATAAAGTAGGTATTGGTAGGATGGATAGTGATTTGGGTAGAAAATAGGCTTGTAGAATTGGGATGGCTGTTGTGGTTGGCTGAAGTTCATAGTGTCTTTTTTCCTCTTACACAATGACCCTTGCTTGGATTGTGGCTTACTTGACTCATTTTCTGTTAACTCCACCTTCTCCTCTTGGATATTTGCTTCAATTCTTTCTCTGACTTCCACCAAGTCCACAAATTTCGTGATATGGGTCCCCAAAATATTCTTGAAGAATGGACCCTCTAGTGTGTGAATGAAATAAGAGAATATCTCTTGCTCTAACATTGGTGGAAGAACTTTAGTAGCCATAGCTCTCCATCATTGGGCATACTCTTTGAACCTCTCACTCTCTTTCTTTCTTAACCTTTTTAGTTCATCCCTGGTGGATGTGACAATTCAAATTGAACTTGTACTGGGTAGTGAAAGCTTGAACCAAGTCTTCATAACATTTGATTTGCTTTCGATCCATCTACATGTACCATTCCCATGCAACCCTATCTAAACTCTTAGCAAACAAGCTAATTAGGATATTCTCATCTTTGAACCAAATTCTCATTTTTGGTGCCATACATCTGCAGGTGCATGATAGGACTGGTATTACCATTGAATTTGATGAATTCAAGCCTTTTGAAATCATTAGGAATGGTGACGTTTGGAGCCAGGCATAGGTCATTGATGCTCATCGGGTGATAAGGGCTAGGCCCTCGTAATATTTGGAACTGCTCCTGCATGTTTTCTTCCAATTCTTCCCTAATCTTCAATCGCTCCATCTCTCTTGTGAACTTGGATTTGTTCCATTCCTTAATATGCAGGATTGCATTGTTGTTATTTGCATTATCATTGTTATTTTCGTCACCTTTGCTTAGATTTCTTTATAATCGCTAGAGCTTCTTTGAACATGACTCCTTGTTCAAGTATCATGGTCTTCAGATCGTCAATCTCTTGGCTCAGATTTCTTCCTTTAGTGGCGATGATCTCTTTTATTTTTTAGACAAAGTTTTCTGGGAGAGAATAATGCTTGAAAACAGCAAACCTTTGAATTGTATTTTGGAAAGAAAACAAATTAACCACAATGAAAAAAAGAAAGGAAAAAAAATAAAAAGAGAAAAATGTTATGTCATGAGTGTTTGGAAAAATGCATACCAAACGTTTAAAAAAATGCATGTCATTTGATTTCTTTTTTTTTTTTTCCTTAAAGGTGCATATTTTGTCATGAATGCATGAGATGAATGATTTTTAGAGAAGTGCATGTCATGAGAGTATGCGAAAAAGAAGGTGAGGTATTGAATGACTATTTTTAAATGAGTTTTTTTTTTAAATATGGATGTATGCTGTGATGCATGAAAAAAATGCATATCATGAATGCAAACTAAAGGATTTTTTTTTTATGTGAATTATGGATGATAAAGATAATATGTGTATAAATACATGATATTTTTATGGACTTGAATTATTCCTCTAAGGAAATATATGCATGAATGATGCCAAATTTTTTCTATGGATATGGACTATGTATGCATGAATTTTTCTATGAATGTGGGCTATGCGTGAGAGAATGTGTATGAATGAATGCATGCTATGCATGAATGCATGCTATATTTTCTGAATGCATGAAAATGCATGTATTTTGTTTTTCTACATATGGATGTGATAAATGAATGAATTAGTAATAAGGATGTGATAAATGAATGAATTAGTAATAAGGATGAACTATGCATGACATGTTGAAAAAAAAAGAAAGTTCTTTTCAAATAAATGTGTACTATGCATAATGCATGCCATTTTTTTATAAATGCATGAAAATGAATATGAAATGACTTTTTTTTTATATGGATGATGTCAATATGATGTATGCATATGAATGCATGCTATGCATGAATGCATGCTATATTTTTTTTGAGTGTATGTATTTTTTTTTTTTTTTTTGCATATGGATGCAATCAATACATGAATTAGTAATAAGGATGAACTATACATAACACATTTGCACGAAAGGTTTTTTTTTTATGAATGTGTACAATGCATGAATGGAGATGTATGAATGCATGTGATATTTTATTTTTTTTTGCATATGGAAATCAATGCATGAATTAGTAATAAGGGTGAAGTATAAATGACATATTTTCCAAAATGATTTTTAATGAATGTGTACTATGCATGAATGCATTCTATTTTTATGAAAATGAATGTCAAATGATTTATTTATTTTTCATATGGATGATGTCAATTGTAACATCCTAATTTTTAACCCAATACTCTAGAACACATCAGGCTAATCGTTAGGTTACTACTTCTTAGTCTCATTCTTTTATGAAAATACTTAGCGGAAATACTGATAAATTTTTTTTTTTGAAAATATAAATCAAAGTGAGAGCCACGTATGACGTAACAAAGACTAACATATAGAAAAGAGATCTCATATCATTCATGGTCACAAAACACAAAGGTTGTTCATTACATCACAACAGGATCATATTATCATAGGTACATAATTTACGACTATCATAGTCCTATTATTGCTTCAACAGAAATACACTTCTATAATTTATAAAACTAAAGCGGCATCTGCGCGTGTCTGTTGCATCCCACCAACCCAACTCATAGGGTATGCTTCATGCCCATGCTTTAGTAGAAATCACGAACCGCATCACGAGATATGCCATCATCTTCGTCTAGAGACGACACAGAAGAAAAGAGAGAGAGGGATGAGAAACTTATTCAAGATTCTCAGTAGGGAATTCCAACTCCAATACACATGTCATCGTCGTCGTCCCCAGCCACTTCGGTTTTAATTATGAAAGAGGTGTTCATGCGTAAGGTTTGGTTTTAAACTTTCCAAAGCTATTTATCCGAAGTGGGTGTCTTTTAGTATGGGTCTTAATGATATGACTTCCGTAGATATTGGATGAATGCATGGCGATACATCATGCGAGCAATTCAATAAATCATAACATCAAAGATAAGCGGCATAAAAAGTACTAAACTTTCCTCCTTTCTTTTCTCATACTTGAACTTTTAAGTTCTTCTCCTCAAGAACCACCTTTTTTCTCATCACCGAATCCAACCATAAACACCAGTGCCCGGCGATATTTATACGCATCACCAAAACCAACCAAATACACCCTATCGCCTAGGATTGAGCTCAAACCTAACTAGTCATCACTAGATTTCTAAGAGGGCAAAGAAGGGGTAACTTAGGATCAGTTCTTTCTTTTCTCATGACTATGTGACTTGAAAAGAGACATCGCATCTCTTTTCTCCGAACCCTTGAGTTCTTTCTCTCAAAGACCACCTTCTTTTCTCATCACCAAATCCAACCATAAACATCAGTGCCCGGCGATATTCATACTCATCACCAAATCCAACCAAACACACCCTATCGCCTAGGAATGAGCTCAACTATGTTTATACTCATCACCAAATTATTCTCATTATCAAGTCCAACCAAATACACCCAAATCCAACCGTAAACACCCATATTGCCTCAATGAGCTCAAACTTAACTAGTTTTCACTAGATTTTTAAGAGGGCAAAAGAAGGGGTACATACTCTCTCTCATTCAATTCTCACAAACATGGTAGACATAACATCTCAACAATTCATAATCAATTTCTACATCATCATAAAAGATCACATCATCATAACTCATATAAATAATGCTCGTGTATCACACATCACGCCTCATATATCATCACATCATGCATATCAACATATCATACTTGCATTACCAAGCTAAAAGCGAGAAAATCTCTTAATGTCTTATGTATTGATCCTTAAGGTCCTTCACTCACAATCTAAGTTATAAATCATCATATGCTAAACTCTCGGGTACCTATAGGCTCATATCTAAGTATTCCTCACTCAATACTATAATCACAAACATTTCTAAACCTCAAGAATGCAGGATCTAAAATTCTAACTTTATGGGTACTTAGGAGTCACCACAATGACCCTTTCTAAGTTCGGTTTGCTCCTAAGGCATCAAGATTAAGTCCTACACCAATTATGAGTCATTCCTACACATTTAAACTAATTTAAATCCATAATTACCATTTCTAAACCTTGCTGGATAGAATCCAGAAAAATCAATTACTAAGGGATCTAGAACTCTCAAATTAATTCTTTTCTAGTTGCTAACTTCTCTTATCTTTCACATATGAATTTTAACATTAATTATACACAAACATACTCATATTATCATCATCAAAACAGTATAAACAGTGAGCACATCAAGGCAAGGCAGAACCGAATTCTTCTCCAAACAAGCAAGGCATAAACTTGATTTCTAGAACACATAAAATGCTAGTTTCTCTTGGGACCTTTTTAAAACTTTCAAAACTTATTTCTAAAAATTTTTATCATCTAAAATCATAAAAATATTTAAGAGGGCTGTGACTAAATCAACTTTGTCTCAAGAGGTCCTAAATTTATAAAACTTAGTTCTACATATTCCTTGTACTCATAAAAGCTTAGAAAAAGTATGAAACATAGTTTTCAATACTTAGAAACATCAAAACCTCTTAGGGCTGAAATATGAACCAAAGGAAATAAATATTTTTAGACCTTTGTTTGAGACATCAATGGGCAAGTCTTTGAGCTTTAGGTTCATTTAAGTGATGACATAAAAATAAACATGCTCATGCACTCATTTTAGGTTCCATTAGAAAGTAAAGTGATAGCATAAAATAAATATGAGGTGCAACCTATTATTATCTTTGATATTTAGTGAGAACTTGAAATATAATCATGATAATGCATAGCTTGAAATATAAATATGATAATGCAAGTTCCTTTATTATCTTGATACTTAGTGATAGCAAAGGAAGTAAACATGATGTGCAAGCATGAAATAAACATGATGCAAGGTTCATTTTTATGGTCAGCTAGAGCTCATCCAAGACTTTAACAAAACAACAACCCAACATATCTCTCATTACAAAGAGAGCTCTAGAGTTCTTGAACCAAGTTCTCAAAGGAACTATGAGGTTCTTGAACATCATCATCAAGCTCAAAGAAAATAAACTTTCTAAACAAACAAAACCTCAAAGATCAAAAAGGAAATGGAGAATTGAAATATTAAAGAAAAGGAAACAAGGAAACCGAACTCCAAAATAGCAAGAAAAGAAAAGGTGTTCTTGAGTAAAAATCATGTTTTGAGTTAGAAAATGAACACATAGTCATCATGGCCGTTAGAAAAACCTCAAGCTCTAGAGGTTCCTTTGAGATGAACACATAGTCATCATCTAGGAGTCCTCATCATTGAGCTATCATGTGCTCATCAAGGCCTCATGGCCGAAATGAGAAGAAAGAAAAGAACCAAAGAAAAGTTTCAAAAGAAATCCAAAAGAAAGCTAGAGGAACTCATTTTTCAAGAAACAAAGTTTAGAAAACACTCCTAGCTAGAGTGAAGACACAAAGCTTGAACTTTAAAAAGGAAAACAAGATGATGAGCTCCTTCTTGAGGTGGATATGGCTTCGGCCTTGTGGAGAGGAAAAGAAAGGAAATGTGTTCTTGGTGGGCTTGTGTTTGAGAATGGAAGTTTAGGTGTTTGTATGATAATCTAAGGTGGTGGGGGTGGTGTTTCAAGGTTGAGAGATGATTATGAGATGAAGAGAGGATGAAGATGGAGATGAAGAACAAGAGGAAACTCTCTTGAAACTTAGAGAGAAAAAGAGAGAATACAAAGAAAGCTTAGAAAACTAAAAGTATGCAAATGAGCTAAAGTGTTTGCAAGCTCAAGTAAGCAAGGTATTTATAGAGAAGACAACATATAAGGGCTGTAAAGGGGAGAGGTCTGGCCGAAGCTTTCTTGGCCTTGGGAGGAAGAGAAAATATCTTCTAATGTTGTCATACAAAGCATGGTTTGAAAGTATGAAAGGTATGGCTTCCAATATGGTGATTTGAGTGAGATTTTCGTTTAATTTTGCAAGAAATAAACCTTCTAGAAACTAAACATGGCTGGAAGTTTTTTAGCCACACATAAATGGAGGAATTAATTTATTTCACTTGGTTATTCATTAGGAAAAGTAAGCTTGATTGAAATTGTGACAAGGTATGACAAGTATGGTGATTTGAGGTGATTTTCCTTCAAGTTTTGAAATGAAATAATTCATGAAAATGGAGGAGGAAGTAGCAAAGCCCGACCAGAAAAATGGGGAGGAGAAAGGCTTCTAGATGTTGTCCTTGGGAGCATGGATGAAAGGATGATTTGTATGACTCAAAGTAAGGTTTATGTAAGGTCAAAGCATGGCTTTTTGTGTGTGAAAAATTCACACATGTGATGCATATGGGAGGGCATGGCTTCGGCCATTTTTTAGACAGCATGGGGGGTGAGGTTTGATCATTTAATTGTGTGCTAATGCTAGGATTAAGTGTAGGTTAGCTTAGGTACAAGGTTAGGAATAACTAAACTTAAGTTTAGGTAGCTAAGTATGAGTATTAGGAATTTTATGACAAGGTTAGGAGTGCTCATACATCATTAGAGAATTTAAAACTCATTTGTGAATAAACAATGTGTAACACAATTTCATGATTTAAGGAATTGGAAAGAGAAAACACTATTTAAGTTTCATGACTAAGAGTCTTGAAATTAAAATATGATTTTAAGTTGTAATTAAGCACTTTTAGGTTCTAATCAACTTTAATAAATTATTTTGACTCAAGATTAATTATGGAAATAAATTAACCTTCGATTAAAGCCTAATATTTCTTAGGTTTGCTTAATCACGCGATTAAGCGTAAAAACACGAAACTAGGGGTTCAAAACTAAAGTCATAGTCTACATAAAAACGCCTTTTAAAACCATCTGGAGAAGTTTCGGGTTCATCCGGCACTTGCAATCGGGTAAAACACCGCAGGTGCGTTTTGGTCATTTTGACCCGAAAACTCGAAAAATGAGATTTTCGATCCCGGAAAGAAACATAAGTCATCTAATCCCCTTCCAACATTGAGTTTTCCCTTCAAGTATTGTCGGACCGGCTTTCCTCGAATTCCGGGCCGAAAATAACCTCAGGGACATTTTGGTCATTTTCACTCTAGCAGAAAATCGGAGCGTTACATCAATGTGATGTATACATGAATGGATGATAAGGATGAATTATGCATGAATGCATGTTAAATGATTTTTTCTTTTATGAATGCAATGAATGAATAATATAAGATGAAGAAAAGAAAAATGATGCTCCTTTGTGTCCTAAAACGGTTAATCCTCAAAGATGAATGTTCAGCCACTAGGTTCATTCTATTAATGCTTTGTGATGGGTCTAGACTTCTAAAGGCCATGATTCTTAGATTGCCCCTACCCATATGATAAAGACCCAGCTCATAAAAGGATCATAAGGAGGGATGAACCTTCTCAATATGACCAATTCATGATACTAGTAACTGTCTGGGTGGTGTCCCGCTAAATGCCAAGTGGGCATGAAGCCCCTCAAAGACAATGTTGGGACCCCACTTAATCCTAAGGTTGCACCAGCTCGGGTATGGAGGTAAAAATATATGTGAAATAGTGATAATACACTGTGTGTGAGGAGCAAATCTATTACTACAAAATAAAAGCTCAAACAATATATACCAAGAAAAAAAGTCTTCTACCCTAGAGTTTGAATGAAAAGTAATTACAAATTAGTTATTTGCAATAAAAAGGACATTTATTTACAACAAAATAAGAAATAAAAAAATAGTATGGAAGGGAAAAATAAATATTATAAGAGTTACAATTATTTGCATAATTTACTCTGATAGGCTTGACTCTCTAAATATCCTTAGTGGAGTCGCCAAACTGTTACAACATACCTGGAGAGTGCTATAACAAAAATGACAACAAAAATACTTTTTCAAAAAAGATATAAATTTAAAAAATGGAGTCGTCACCAATTTTAATTCTAGCAAAAATTGGAAAACCTTTAATTTGATCAAAACTGGTCTTTTGAAAAGATTTGAGTCCAGGAGTCTAATTATGATTAGAGAAGGGTGAAAACTTAATTCCACCGCATCCCTAATACATCCGTATAAATACATTTACCCAAAAATTATTATGCAAATTAAATTATAACTTAATAATATTTATTTTTGCCTAAAAAATATAAGAATTATATACAAATAAATATAAATAAATAAATAAAAGAAGAGAAAATTAAATTAAAAAAGAACAAGATTTAATAAACAAGTAATTTTGGCTTGATAGTTGTTGGCTACGCCGACGTATCCTCTGGTACAATGAGGAACTCAAAGCCATGTCATTGTTGTAAAAACTAAGTGTGTGTTGACGGATTTTAATTAAGAAATTAAAAATAAAAATGTGTTGATTGATTTTATTTGTTAAAAGAATTTGGATTGAAAAATTATTTAAAAGAGAAATCCATTTTTTGCACAGGATTCAAGTTAGCATTAATTCTTAAAAGTCCAAAAGAATGACTAAATAAAACTCAGTAAAAAAGAAAAAAAAAGACCTGACAAAAAAAAAAGAATAAAAGAAATAAAATAACACTAAACAAAATTTAGAAAAATAGGAAAAAAAAAGAGATGTACCTAATGAAAAAAAGAGAGAAATAAAATAAGATTAAAACCTGAAGAGGAAACCAAACCTGATTCACTACAATTTTATGTTAAGTGAAGCAAATAAAAACGGAGATTATGGGGAAGTGACGACACAATGGGTAGTGTGAGGAACGAGCACTGTGGCAGCGGTGGCTTCGCGACCAAGATTGGTGGACTCACAGGGAAGACAAAAGATATGCAAATTTGATGATTGTAATGCCCTGGTTTTTTTGTTTGAGCACAAATGACCGAAATGCCCTTGAGGTCATTTTTACCCAGAAATTCGAGGATGGCTGACCTGGCAGTCCTTGAAGGGTCAACTCAATGCATGAAGGGGATTATATATGTTGTGATAGATAGCTGAGATGAAAATCTCTTTTTTCGAACTTTCGGCTCAAAATGACCAAAATACCCCTATAGCGTTTATGCAGGTATTAGTGCCGTTTGAGCCCAGAATCTCTCTTGGGAGTTTAGAATGTTAATTATATGTGCTTGATGATATTTGTTTTGATCCGAGTGGTCTCGGGCAGTATTTGTGTGAAATTATGATTTTGCCCCTAGAATAGTGTTTTTGAGCCTAAAGATATGATTAAGCAAACATAAAGTTGATTAGAAGATTAATTAATTTCAATAATTAATCTAAAGTAAAAATAATTTATTAAGGTTGATTAGAACCTAAGATTTGCTTAAATACACCTTAACCTTTTCTAAAAATCAAGATTCTATGTTATGGAATCTTGAATAGTGTTTCCTCTCTCCAATTCCTTAAATTAAGGAATTATGTTTGTGCGTAATCATATCATAAAATGAGTTTTTGTTTTTCTAATAAAGCAAGACCACTCCTAATCACGTTTCACCATTCCTAATTACCTATTACCTCACCTAAAACACTTACTTACAAACTCCTAATTGTAACACCCTAATCTTTAACCCAACTCTCTAGAATACATTAGGTTAAACATTAGGCTATTACTCCTTAGTCTCATCATTTTATTAAAATACTTAGTGAAAATTACGGGTAAATTTGTTTTTTGAAAAACATAAATCAAAGTAAGAGCCGCGAACTTAAGTAATCGAATGACAGAAATATAAAGCACGCGTAACAGTCATTAGAAATCATAAGGTAAAGCATATACACAAAGAACAGCGATCGTGATAACAAAAGAAACATTTCATTAATAATAATATAGTTGAAGTACATAGCTAGTCATACCCGAAGAATGGGCAGAGCTTGTGATGCAGCGGAAATAAAATACAACATAAAACAAGAAAGCAGAAATAAACCATAACTACCTGAGTGAACCTATGGTGAATAACCTCGAAAACAAAAGAAGGTTTATCCACTCTACATGTGGGTGTGTGCACTAAGTCTCTCCTAAGACGTCTACTACTGGAACCCGGGGAAAGGTGGAGTGTAACCAATCCATGGACGCAGGGCGGCAGGAGTGGGAACACGTGAAGACTAGGCATGACCTCCTCGGTAGGGTCGCCTCTCGGCTCGCCTCGCTAGTTCAGTTGTGTGCCAATTTCCTCGCTCACGCCTCGCAGGAACGGAGGTGTAGGAGCAAAACTCTCACTATACATGTGCGTCGGCGGGTCCTCGGATGGGTCATCCTCTGAACTTGGGGACGAAGGCACGTAGTCCTAGAAATCTCAAGGCATCGAACCACCAGTATACGTCCACAGAATCCTCTCGTCTCACATCCAAGCACGCTCAAAAACCATCGCATCGTCGTAGGGTGACATCGGGGAGAAACGGTAGCTCTGTACAGGGTGTGTAAAGGGGCGTCCGATGAACATGAAGACTCGCATGGTGCACTGCCCCTCAAAATGATATGACCTGTGGTCCGGGTCATAGTAAACCTCCCAAGTAGGTGTGTCAATGAAGACCACGAACGTCACCATCGCTCTCTGAAGATGTGATAGAAGAGAGAGAGAGGAGTGAGAATTCTTACTAAAGAATCTCAGTAGGAGTCTCCTACCCTAGGGTTACATCGTTCACATCCTCAAGAACCTTGGCTTTAATTATAAAAGAGTGTGCATGCATGTAAGATTCAATTTAGGGTTCATAAAACTAATTATCCAAGGTCCATTCCTTTTAGCATGCATCTTAATGTTATGAATGCAGCATATTAAAAACATGAATGCATGGCAATGCCTCAATCAAATAGCTCAATGAATCACAACGTCAAGAAACATACAAGTGGCATAAAGGGCATATAACTATCAAGAGGATCTTTCCTCAACTTCGTGACATTAATCATGGTACTTTAGCATAATAAGGCTACCCTAAAATAACTAGATTATGAGCTCATACCTCAGCTAGTTGTTGTAACACCCTAAATCTTAACCTAATACTACTAGTATGTGTTTAGGTTAACCCTTAGAATATTACCTCTTGGTCTCATTCTTTATTTGAAAATACTTAGCGGAAATATGGGTAAAATTTTTCTTTTTGGAATTAAAACCAAAGTGAGAGCCACGCATGATTCTTTGAACGAAAATTCATACAAGTCATATGAGCAAATCATAATAAAACACATAGATAACATGGATACATCAACTGATTATATATATATATATAATGTGCCTACCAAAAGGCAGGACTATTCGATACATAGAAGAACGAAATACAACTGAAAAGCAAATACAAGGAAATCATAAAAGCAAGTACAAGGAAACCATGAAAGCAACACCCATACCCGTGTACACCTAGAGTAGACAACCTCATATACAAAAGAAGGTTTGTCTTCAACTATGTGGCGTGTGTGCACTAGCTACTACCCATCCTATGCACCTACTCCTGCTGGTCCGAGTACTGAGGGGTGGAATTGATCCACTGGCGGATCTCGGCGGGAGTGGTCGTGCGGATCATCGGAGCGTATCCATCGCGGCGAGGGCGCATGGATGGCCTACGAGCCAACCTCGGCTGAACCACCGTCTCCTCACTCCCAGCTCTCATCGGTGGGGGAGTGGGGCTGGAGCTCCAACTGTACATGTGTGAGGGTGGGTCCTCTGATGGATCCGTCTCCGAATACTGAGTCCAGGGCACATACTCTGGGTAGTCACGTACGGCTGACGCCTCGGGCTGCATGCGGAGGATCTAGTCATCGCGTGGTCTGGCTTGCTCAAAAATCATGTTATGATGGTAGGGAGCAGTCGGGGTGAAGCGGTAGCTCCGTACTGGGTGTGCGAAGGGTCATCCCATAAACATGAACACTCTGACTGTGAAGCGACCCTCAAAATGGTATGACCCGAGTGCTGGGTCATGGTGCAGCTCCCACGTCGGGGTGTCGATGAAAAGTACGAAAGTCGCCATCTGAAGATGTGATGGAAGAAAAGAGAGAGGGAATGAGAATCTTCTAAAAGAATTCTCAGTAGGGCAATCCCTAACTAAGTGACGTCATCACATCCTCAGGAACCTTGGGTTTTATTTCTAAAAAGGTGTGTACGCGTATAAACTCCTTTTAAGTTAGTTTTCTAAAGTATTAATTATCCAAGGTCCGTCATATTTTATAATGCGTCTTATGACTAAGCATGGAATACACTAATGACATGAATGCATCATGAAGGTAAACCAATCAATAGAATAACTAACGATCATTATAACAGTGGCATAAGGTGACAGGTGTAAATCTCATAATAATTTTTCTTGGTTTTTCATAGCATATGTGACATTTTAAACTTTAACTTTTATCTCATGGGGCCACCCTAAAACATTTCTAGGTTATGAGCTCATACCTTAACTAGTCGTCACTAGTTCTTACTTATCCTATGATAAGCGTAACATACATAATCCCGACTTAAAGTACAGGCTAGGTGGCAAATTAAGGATCACCTCTTAGGGTCATTTCCTCTTTGAAACGCTCTACTAGCAACTAGTGCATAGTAGTATTGTCCGCTTTGGCAAGCTCTATATCAATACCCTCATGGATTTGTTTTCTTGGGGGTGCTCGGCTAAACCGGTGTCACCCAAGAAGGCATCTCAGTGTTGTGTCACATTTAAGTTCTCATGATTTTCAAAAAGCTCTTTTTCTAGGTTCCTCAAATTTGATGGAAATTCGGCAGCATGACGGCTGTAGACCGAATTTTCTCAAATTTGCTTATACCATGAAAACATATAGGTCATACAAACATATCTTATGAGGTATAGCATATCATCATATAAAACTTCTTCATAGCACATATCAAACTTATCATAGATTAAGCTCATGCATCATATATCATATTTACATAAATTAAGCATCATAAAACTTAAGACTTTTTAATGTCTTATGCATTGACCCTTAAGGTCCTTAACTCACGTTCTAAGTTATTAATCATCAAACCTAATCTCTTGGGTACCTATGAGGTTATAACTAAGTATTTCTCACCTCACACTATGATCAAGAACATCTCTAAACCTCAAGGATGCAGAATTTATAATCCTAACTTTATGGGTACCTAGGAGTCACAATAGTGACCCTTTCTAAGTCCGGTTTGCTCCTAAGGCTTCAAGATCAAGTCCTAAACCATTTATGAGGCATTCCTACACATTTAAACTAATTTAAATCCATGATTAGCATTACTAAACCTTGCTGGACAGAATCCAGAAAATTCAAACATTAAAGGATCTAGAACTCTCATATTAATTCTTTTCTAGTTTCTAACTTCTCTTATCTTTCACATATGAGCTTTATCATTAATTATTCCCAAACTCAAGCATATTATCATCATTAACACAGCTCATACAGTGGCAAAATAATGGCAAGGCAGAACCTAAACAAACACTCTCCATAAAGGCATAAAACACAATTTCTAAAGCACATAAAATACCAGCTTCTCTTGGAACCTTTTTAAAACTTTCAAAATCTCATTTATAAACATTTTTAACATCTAAAATCATAAGAATATTTAAGAGGGCAGTGACCAATTCAACTTTGTCTCAAGACGTCCTAAATTCATAAAACTTAGTTCTACATATTTTTTATACTCATATAAGCTTAGAAAATTTATGAAACGTATTTTTAACACTTGGAAAACTTAAAACCTCTTAGGGCCGAAATCTCAACTATGGAAAATAATTATTTTAGACCTTTGATTGAGACAACAATGGGCAAATCTTTGAGCTCTAGTTTCATTAAAGTGATGGCATAAAGATAAACATGCTTATGCACTTGTTTTAGCTTTTATTAGAAAGTAAAGTGAGAGCATAAAATAAATATGAGATGCATCATATTATTATCTTTGATATTTAGGTGAGAACTTGGAATGTAAACATGATAATGCATAGCTTGAAATATAAACATGATAATGCAAGTTCCTTTATTATCTTGGTACTTAGTGATAGCAAGGAAAATAAACGTGATGTGCAAGGCATAAAAGTAAACATGATGCAAGGTTCATTTTATGGTTAGCTAGAGCTCATTCAAGACTTTAACAAGATAACAACCCAACACATATCTCATTACAAAGAGAGCTTTAGAGTTCTTGAACCAAGTTCTCAAAGGAACTATGAGGTTCTTGAACAACATCATCAAGCTCAAGTAAACAAACTTCCAAAAAAAAACCAAACAAAATCTCAAGGATCAAAATACCAAACCCGAAAACCTTACAAAAGAAAAAGAAAGTGAAACTAAGTCAAGTTCTTTATTAAATACCCAAAACCCCTATCTAGAGAAAAATCTCTAGAACGTGCCGGCCAACTTTAAGGTTGACAAGGGTAGGCTTGGGCTTTTAGAAATCTCTAGATTAATTTTCTTAAGTTGAAAAACCATGTGAGCTAGATATCATATAGATGAAGTCATAAGAAAAGGAAAACTCAAGCTTTAGAGGTTTCTTTGAGATGAACACAAGGTCATCATCTAGAAACTCCCATCATTAAGCTATCATACTCATAATCAAGGCCAAGAGGCCGAAATGAAAAAGAAAAGAAGAACAAAGGAAAGTTTAAAAAGAGTCCAAGAGGAAACTAGAGAAAAACACATTATTGAGCAAAACAAGTTTGAAAAGCAAACCCCTACCTAGAGTCAAGACACAAAGCTTGAACTTTAAAAAGGAAAACAGATGATGAGCTCCTCCTTGAGGTGGATATGGCTTCGGCCTTGTGAGGAACAATGGAGAGGAAAATGTGTTTGAGTGAGGTTGTGTTTGAGGTGAGGTGTTTGAGAGGTTAGGAGATGATTCAAGGCCTTGGGGTGGTGTTTGATGGTTAAGAGATGATGATGAGATGAAGAGATGAAGAAGATGAAGATGAAAAGAAAGGAAGAACTCTCTTGAAACTTGAGAGAAAAAGAAAGAACTCAAGAAAGCTTAGGAAAACTTGAAACTTACCAAATGAACTAAATTGACACAAGCTCATCTAAGGCACCTATTTATAGAAAAACAAAACATTGAGGCCCTCCAAGAGGAAGCCTTGGCCATAGCATTGAGGGGGAAGAAGGAAGAGAAAATATCTCTTACACAAGGTCATTCAAGCATGGTTTGAAGTATGGAAGCTATGCTACAAAGTATGGCTTGATGTGAGTTAATTTCCTATCAATTTTTTATGAAATTAAGCTTCTAGAAACAAGGCATGGCTGGAACTTTTCCAGCCACAAATAAATGGAGAAAATGGGCTATTTTAATTAGTTATTTACTTGGAAAATCAAGCTTGATTGAAAGTTATGACAAGGTATAGTGTATGTGACTTGAGGTATGGCCTTGGAGTGTTGAAAAATTGAACATGTGATGCATATGGGAGAGGGAAGGCTTCGGCCAGACCTGGCAGTAGAGAGGGAGGGAGATTTGATCATCTAATTGTGTGTTAATGGTAGGTTTAAATGTGTATTAGCTTAGGTACAAGGTTAGGAATAATTAAGCTTAAGTTTAGGTAACTAAGAATGTGTTTTAAGGATTTTATGACAAGATTAGGAGTGCTCATATATCATTAAAGAATTTTAAACTCAATAATGAATAAACAATGTGTAACTCAATTCCATGATTCAAGGAATTGGAAAGAGAAAACACTATTCAAGATTCCATGACTAGGAGTCTTGAAATTCAAATATGATTTTAAGTTGTAATTAAGCACTTTTAGGTTCTAATCAACTTTAATAAATTATTTTGACTCAAGATTAATTAGGGAAATTAATTAACCTTCGATTAGAGCCTAATATTGCTTAGGTTTGCTTAATCATGCGATTAAGCGTAAAAACACAAAACTAGGGGCAAAACTGTAATTTTGCACTAATTTCGCCCGGGACCTCTATAATTAAAACTAAGGTCATAGAATACATAAAAACGCCTTTTAAAACCATCTGGAGAAGTTTCGGGTTCATCTGGCACTTGCAAACAGGTAAAACACTGCACGAGTGTTTTGGTCATTTTGACCCGAAAACTCGAAAAACGAGATTTTCGATCCCGGAAAGATACACAAGTCATCTAATCCCCTTTCAACATTGAGTTTGCCCTTCGAGCATTGCCGGATCAGCTTTCCTCGAATTCCGAGCTGAAAATGACCTTATGGGCATTTTGGTCATTTTCACTCTGGCAGAAAAATTGGGGCGTTACAGTCGTCACTAGCTTTTGCCTATTATCTGTATAAGCGAAACATAATAAATAATCCCGACTACGCAAGTACGAGTAGGAGGCAGGGATCACCTCTCTTAGGATATACCCTCTTTGAAACACTTTGCGGGCATTAAGCCTCAGCAATTTGTCCGCTTTGGTAGGCTGCATCTACTCATACCCTCACGGATTTGTCTCCCCTAGGGGTGCTCAGCCGAACCGGTGTCACCTAGGAAAGCGTGTCTCAGTGCTTTGTCACATAAAAATCTCCTGGGGGTGCTCGGTCGAACCAGTGTCACCCAGGGTTTTCAACTCATATGGTACTCTTAAACATTTCTTCAACCCTTTAAGGTTTGAGGAAAATTCGACAGCATAATAACTGTTAAACCGAATTTCCTTCAAACTGAAACTTATGCCACAAGTTAATCACACAACATATTCCTCAATAAAACCTCATGCCATGAGAAACCTCATATCTTAAACAATCATTTCTTCATGCATCACAAACATCTCAACATAGCATTGCATCATATAAACATCATAGCATTAACAACTTCTTAATGTCTTATGCATTGACCCTTAAGGTCCTTAACTCACAGTCTAAGTTATAAATCATCAAAACTTAAACTCTCGGGTATCTATAGGCTCATGTCTAAGTATTCATTGCCTCACACTATGGTCAAGAACATCTCTAAATCTCAAGGATGCAGAAACTAAAATCCTAACTTTACGGATACCTAGGAGTCACAACAATGACCCTTTCTAAGTCCAGTTTGCTCCTAAGGCATCAAGATCAACTCCTAAACCATTGATGAGTCATTCATACACATTTAAACTAATTTAAATCCATGGTTACCATTTCTAAACCTTGCTGGACAGAATCCAAAAAAATCAAACATTAAGGGATCTAAAACTCTCAAATTAATTCCTTTCTAGTTACTAACTTCTCTAATCTTTCACACATGAGTTTTAACATTAATTATGCTCAAACTTAATCATATTATCATCATCAAACAGCACATACAGTGGCCATAAAATAGCAAGGCAGAACCGAAACATACATCTCCATAAAAGGCATCAAACACAATTTCTAAAGCATATAAAATACTAGTTTCTCTTGGAACCTTTTTCAAACTTTCAAAACCCATTTATAAACATTTTTAACATCTAAAATCATCAAAATATTTATGAGGGCAGTAGTTAAATCAAACTTGTCTCAAGAGGTCCTAAATTCATAAAACTTAGTTCTATGCATTCCTTAAACTCATGAAAGCTTAGTACAATTATGAAACATAGTTTTCAACACTTGTAACCACTAAAACCCTTAGAGGCCGAAAACAAAGAGACAAATAACATAGGTTTTCAAGCCTTTGTTTGAGACAACAATGGGCAAGTCTTTGAGCTCTAGGTTCATTTAAGTGATGATATAAAAATAAACATGCTCATGCACTTATTTTAGGTTCCATTAGAAAGTAAAGTGAGAGCATAAAATAAACATGAGATGCAACTCATTATTATCTTGATATTAAGTGAGAACTTGAAACATAAACATGATAATGCATAGCTTGAAATATAAATATGATAATGCAAGTTCATTCATTATCTTGATACTTAGTGATAGCAAGGAAAGTAAATATGATGTGCAAAGCATAAAAGTAAACATGGATGCAAGGTTCATTTTAAGATTATCTAGAGCTCTTACAAGACTTTAGAGATTAACAACCCAACACTCATCTCATTACAAAGAGAGCTTTAGAGTTCTTGAACCAAGTTCTCAAAGGAACTATGGGGTTCTTGAACATCATCATCAAGCTCAAAATAAATAAACTTTCAAAGAACACAAAACCTCAAAAGAAAGGAAACCAAAACCGAAATATTTAGAGGAAAGGAAGCAAGGAAACCGAAATGAAAAACAAGAGAAAGTAAATGTGTTCTTGAGCTAAAATCATTTTGAGTTAGTAAATCAAGATGAAACTTAGAGAAAATAAAAACTCAAGCTCTAAAGGTTCCTTTGAGATGAACACATAGTCATCATCTAGGAGCTCTCATCATTGAGCTATCATATACTCATCAAGGCTAAGAGGCCGAAACATCAATGAAAGAAAAACAAAGAAAGTTTTAAAAAGAAAATCCAAGAGAAAGCTAGAAAAGCTCATTTTCATGAAAAGCAAAGTTTAGAAAACACTCCTACCTAGAGTGAAAATGAAAACTTGAACTTTTTGAAAAGGAAAACAAGATGATAAACTCCTCCAAGGGGCAAAATGGCTTTGGCCAAGGGAGGATAAGAAGGTTGGAGTTGTGGTTCAAGTGAGGTTGTGTTTGAGATGAAGTGTTTGAGAGCTTAGGAGGTGATTTGAGGTTGTGAGGTGGTGTTTGAAAGTTATGAGATGATTATGTGATGAAGAGATGAAGAGGATAAAGATGAAGAACAAGAGAGAACTCTCTTGAGACTTAGAGAGAAAAAGAAAGGAAACTCAAGAAAGCTTAGAAAACTTGAAACTTAGCAAATGAACTAAAGTGTTTGCAAGCTTAAGTAAGCAAGGTATTTATAGAAAATGAAAACAAATGAGAGCTCAAAGGGAGGAGGGGCTGGCCATAGCAATTGGAGGGAAAAGGAAGAGAAAATATCTCTTACACATTGTCATTCAAGCATGGTTTGAAGTATAGAAGCTATGATACAAGGCATGGCTTCAAGTAAGGTGATTTGAGTGAATTTCCTATCAATTTTGAATGAAATAATCCTTCTAAAAACTAAATAAATGAGGAAAAATGGTTTATTTCATTTAGTTATTCATTTGGAAAATCAAACTTGATTGAAAGTATGATAAGGTATGGTGAGTATGATTTGAGGTATGGCTTTGGAGTGTCAAAAATTTGAGCATGTTATGCATATGGAGGGGGAAAAGCTTCGGCCAAACCAGATAGCATGGAAGGAGAGAGATTTTGATCATCTAATTGTATGCTAATGGTAGGTTTAAGTGTGTATTAGTTTAGGTACAAGGTTAGGAATAATTAAGCTTAAGTTTAGGTGACTAAGAATGAGGTTTAAGGATTTTTTGACAAGATTAGGAGTGCTCATACATCATTAGGAGATTTCAATTCATTTTTATGAGTAAACAATTGGAAACACAATTCCATAATTTAAGGAATTGGAGATAGAACACTATTCAAGATTCCACGACTAGGAATCTTGAATTTAAAATGAGATTTCAAGTTGTAATCAAGCATTATTAGGTTCTACTCAACTTTAATAAATTATTTTGATTTTAGATTAATTATGGAAATTAATTAATCTTCGATTAGAGCCTAATATTGCCTAAGTTTTCTTGATCACGCGATTAAGCGTAAAAACACGAAACTAGGGGTAAAGTCGTAATTTTGCACTAATTTCGCCTGGGACCTCCGGGACCAAAACTGAGGTCACAGAATACATAAAAACGCCTTTTAAAACCATTTGGAGAAGTTTCGAATTCATCCAGCACTTGCAAACGGGTAAAACACCGCAGGGGCGTTTTGGTTATTTTGACCCGAAAACTCGAAAAACAAGATTTTCAATCTCGGAAAGGTACACGAGTCATCTAATCCCCTTCCAACATTGAGTTTGCCTTTTGAGTACTACCGAATCAACTTTCGTCGAATTCCGGGCCGAAAATGACCTCAGGGGCATTTTGGTCATTTTTACTCTAATAGAAAATCGAGGGGTTACACTAATCAAAAGCTTAATCAAAGAAACACCTAAACACATCACTAAACCATAATTAGATAAAACAAATCTCCTCTCACATGTACACAAAGGAACCGGCCACACCTTCCCTATGTTCTCCACATGTTGATTTTTCATCACACTCAAAAGCCATGCTTGCACCATACTTAGACCATACTTTGAACCATGCTTGAGACCATACCCCACCATACTTCAAACCATGCCTTTGAATGACAAATTAAAGAGATATTTTTCCTCCCCATGGCTACCCAAAAGCTACAGCCAGCACCCTCCAAAATTCACTCCTTCATGTTTTATTTTCTATAAGTACCTTACTTGGATGAACTTGGTCACACTTTAGATCATTTGCTAAGTGTAAGTTTCCAAGAGTATTCTTGCAATTCTCTCATTTCTTCTTAAGTTCAAAGAGTTCTCTTCATCTTCATCTTCTTCATCCTCTTCATAGAACCATCCTTTTGCAACCTCAAACTACCACACCACCACCATAAATCATCATTCAAACACCAAAGCTTCCATTCTCAAACACAAGCTCACACAAAACACCTTTCCTTCCTTTTTCCTTGCTCTTGGCCGAATTATCATCACCATTTTGGAGAAGAGTTTTTCTCCTCATCTTGTCACTAGAACAAGCTCTCTTTTCCTCCCAAAGAAATTACCACTTGGTAGGGATTTTGTTTTCAAAAGCTTTTCTTTTTATATTGATGTTTTGATATGAAAAGTGCAAGTTTCTCTTGGTTCAAACTTTTTCCTCTCATTTTGATTCTTGGTTATGGAACTTGGTTTAAAGGGAAAATCATTACCTTGATGATGAGATTTCAAGATAATGGTCTTATGGTTAACATTTGAGAAACCTCTAAGGCTTGAAACTTGTTCTTGATCTTGAAGCATTTTGGTTTTCCTTTCCTTTTCTTTCCTTCATGGTTTTGGCTTCCTTTCCTTTTCTTGTTACAAGTTTGATAAAATATGGGGGAGCTCACTAAAAGCCTTACTTAAGAACATATATCACTTGTTTTTCAAAAAGCTCAAAGCTTACCCTTGTCAACCTTAAAGTCGGCTGGCACGTTCTAGAGTTTACTTTAGATAGGAGCTATTGGGCATAAAATAAAGAATATGGTGTACTTATCTCTATACTTTGTTTCAAGGAAATGTTGTTGTCTATTTTGATCTCTTAGTCCATTTTCCTTGAGTTTGATGATGATGTTCAAACCATGAGGTTTCTTTGAAACCATGGTACAAAGAACTCTAAAGCTTACTTTGTCTTGTTAGATAAGTGTTGGGTTGAGGTTATTGTTATTCCTTTAAAGTCTTGTATGAGCTCTAGTAAAAGAACTTGCATTCTCATGTTTATGTTTCAAGTCATCACTTAAATTCTAAAGATAATAATGAGCTTGCATTTCATATTTATTTTCATGCTCTCACTTAACTCTTATAATGAAGAGTAAAATAAAGTGCATAGCATGTCTAAGTTTATGTCATCACCTAAAGAACCTAGAGCCCAAAGACTTGCCTTTTTTTATCTCAAGTGAGGTTTGGAAAATGAAAGTATTTTATGAATGTTATTTTCAGTCATGTGATGAGGATGAGCTTAGCAAAGGTTTCATCTAGTCATAAGGACCTATAAACTATCTTTGAGATTTTTCTTAAGCATAGAAAAGCTCAAAGGATTCTTTAAGTGTGATTTTCATGGTTTAAAATCCCTTCAAGGGTGAATTAAAATAGCTACTTCCCTTACTTATATTTGATGATTTTAAAGAAATAAATTGGTTTCTAAAGAGTTTTAGAAGTCCTAAAATGATTCCAAGTGAAACTAGTAACTTATGTGTAATAAAAATGTGATTTTATGGATTATATTGCAATGTATAATTTTGGTTCTGCCTTTGTGATTCAGCTGCTGTTTGATGTCGTTTTAACATGTTAGAATGTATGAAAATCATGATTAATTGATGTTAGAATTAATTTGCGAATGCTAAGAAAAACAAGTACTTAGAAAGGATTACAAATGAAATTTTAGAGCACTTAGAAACCAACATTTAGGATTCTGTTCCAGCATGATTAAACATAGTAAAAATGGTTTATAATTAGTATGTATGTGTAGGAACCCCTCATAATTCGTTTAGGAATTGATTATAGCACCTTAGACAAAGACGGAACTTAGAAATGGTCAAAGTTGTGACTCCTAGACACCCATAATTGTGAAATATAGATCGTGCCCATTCTGCACTATGCTGTTTGGTGTTGATCATAATCATAATAATTAGTAAGAATTATTGGTAATGATCCCCTAGGTGCATAATGTAACACCCTAATAGAACCCCACTGTGCTTAAGTTCACATTTGGATTCTATTAGTTGTCACTTATGCCTTGCATTTATTTTCTTTTGAAATTAACTTAGAAAAATAGTGGAAGTTTTTTTTTTCTTTAAATAAATTAATTTTTTGAAAACTTAAGCTCAGAATCTAGAAGTGAAATACATAGCACTTTTATAGATAATAATCAAGTTACATTGCGCACTTAATTAAATAAGCGGAATAAGAGACTAAGTGTAGAACTATTATCACATAAACTGGAATATAATCACTTAATACGTAAGTCACAACAGGGCATATATCATACTGATAAGTTATTACAAATAACAATATAAGTTCTACTATTACTAATTGTTTCTCACAAACTATAATGTAACTAAAGCTCGGAATGCTCCTACTTGAAAGGTTTGAAATCTTCACGCTACCTCCTTCCTCGACTACACCGTTGCTTTAGGTGGACACGTCTGTCTTTGGTAACGACAATGGAAAATAAACATAGGAGTGAGAAATACATGATTTCTCAGTAGAAGTTCCTACTTGTACTAAAAGTGTCATCGTTGTCGTCCCAGTCACTTCGGGTTTATTATAAAAAGGTGAACAGGTAAGGATTCAATTATCAAACTTTCACAAACATGATTAGCCGAAGTGCAGTTACTTTTAAACTAATCTTGAACATTAGCAGAAATATCCATTCAGTATTTCATCAAGCATACATATTAGCATATCATGTAAAACCACTAATAAGCAATAATCATTTAGGAGCTGCATGCATTTCATGATTACTCATCCTCAACATTCACTTGTTTAGTGATCATCATCTTTCATTTATTTCATCAACATATTTCTTAATTACTCACGGGATGAATGCATCAATGCCTTAGACCACCCTAAAAGGGTAATGAGCTCATACCGTGGCCGTCGCCACAACCTTTTGGTTTTCTTTCCGTTGCCATGATCTCAACGGTTTAGGGGGTTAAGCCGTGAGTTTAGCTTAAGTCCACTTTTCTAGACTATCATTGCTACTTTTTCAGGTTTTACTTTTATTGTCACTGAGTGAAATCATCAATACCTTAATTCTCAAAGAGGATTAAGCAGTGAGTTGGTCTATTTATTATTTCATTTGAAACATGAATGTATGCACATTTATAAATCATGGCACAATCAATCATTTTATCATTATCATTTCATATCTCATCAATACATTCACATTTCTGTATATCACTTCATGTAACATAGACAATATCATGTAAATCTCATAGTAAACATTCCCATAGATAATTCATATTAAGCAACCTAAGTTATCAAGTTAGGTCTCTAGTGTTCCTAATAGGTTATGGATATCTGGTATTATCTTTTTCTCTTAGTCTTCTTTGTACTCTTAGTATTTCCATTAATACATTAATACCCTTTAAGATATTTTTAGAGGTTCTTTATATATTTTTATTATGACTTTTATATATATCTCCTGAAGATTATTATTCTATTTAAATCCTTAAAATTATCCCTTTACAAGACTTGAATCTTTTATTTAGAGTTCTGACATCTTTTAGAATAAAATTTGTAGCACGAACATTTTAGATTAGTGTAAATCAACTGTAAATTGTGCATAGTAGGATTCCCAGGAAAGAGAGGTGGGTCACAATGGACACGCTTAAATGCCAAATCTTTCCTTAGCCAGAACCTTTCCAAATTGCACTCTCACAGTATCACGCTACCTTCAAGACTTTCTCAGCACACTGTCCCGAAACTATATCTCTCATTCTGTATTTTCGTGGTGTAAAACTTTATGCATAGCATACATAAGTGTGTTTGTAGATGTGTTAGCTTTTCCATAAAGTTGAAATCAGTCCATTTTCATTTTTCTAGAGTGAGTTACACCTATTTTACTACTACAAGGTCAGATTAAGAGTTTCAGTCTTAGGCTCTACTTTAAAAATTTATATCTTGGGCTAGGAAACTCCGTTTTAGGTGATTCTTTTTGGAGAGTGTTCTACAATGAGTCTAGTTTATAATTACATTTCGAGATCCTTCATATTTTAGGAACACTAATTTTCGAAGTAACTACTGCCAGAAATAACTAGAAATTCCAGCACCTGCCATGTTCATGTCTTAAGTTATCTTCATTAACTCAAGTTTCACATACAATCTTTTAAGTTATATTTGAGTTTGATAACATCATAAAAGTACTCATAGCAGAATAGAACATGTTGTGTTTTCTAAAAATATAATTATTCAAAACTTTTGACAATAACTCAAGTTTGAGGCATTCTATCCATGAGCAAAGTTAGAAGCCAACAATACTTGAACAAATAAAGAAGAAACTCCTACCTCTTGTGTAGGGTCTAAAAAGGGTCCTTCTCTTCTTCCTTAAGCTTTGAACAAGAGTCTTTGGAGTGGATGACCATCCTTGAATCTTGGCTCTAGAACTTGAGTGCTTAAGAAAATATTTCTCACTAGAGTTAAAGATTGTAACTCTTGTGAGGGCTAGTGAAAGTTTGGACTTAGGATTTAAGTATTTGGATGAAGTTTAGACGATCAAGAGAAGTCTTTGAAGAACATAATAAGAATGATAGAATAAGAAAGAAAGAACACTTAGGGAGTTCCTAAATTGAAGAGAGTTTGAGGAGTATTTATAGTGGAAAGATTAGAGAAAAAACAGAAGAAGGAAAGCACTTGGAGCATGATTTATGGAAACATGTTGGCTGAATTTTAGGATGAAAATGCTCCTTGTTTTGTGCAAACATATTTCCATGTTTTATGCAAACATGTTGGATGAAAATGCTCCATGTTTTGTGCAAAGATGTTAGTGGAGATTTTCTAACCTTTAGTGCATGTATGTGATTCAGAAATGTGTATGATGTATGTGGTTAAATTATTGTGTTATCATCTTAATCCAATGGCTTAGATTCATTCTTGTCTAAAGACAAGTCTAGGGATTTGTGCAAATGGCATTGTAGTAATTTCTTTAACTAAGACAAGGATATTTTTGTAATTAGACAATGATAGTGGTATTCTTGTAATTCCATTCATAGAGTAAGGGTATCTTCGTCATTTCATAAGGCAAGGGTAGTTTGGTAATTTCTTTTACATAGCAAGGGCATTTTCGTAATTTCCACTAAGTGATGGCATTTTCATAATTCTTTGCATTTTTCTCTAGACATACTTAAGTAGTCTATTTGTTGTGTTTCATAACATTTGTCCAGATTCTCTTGGTTTTGCTATCGCTAATTAAAATTAATATTTATCTTAGTTATAAATTTGGGGATGTTACACATAAAAAGTTAAAAGCGGATATTAGATTAACCAGATTTTAAGCTTAAGACCCTTAAGGATTAAAGGTGTAAGATGCCATAGAATAATGACATAGGGATTTTACTAATTCATGTTATGATATGTTGATGCATGTGCTATGATGGATATATGACTTTAGTGATTTATTCTGATTATGAAATTAAATGAGAAAGGACGTGTTCTATAAGTTTATGTGGCATAAAGAAAATTTGAGGAAATTCGGTGTACAGCCATTATGCTGCCGAATTTCCATCAAATTTGAAGACTTAAGAAAGTTTTTGAAAACTTCATGAGATTTTAAATGTAACATAGTACTGAGATGTATTTCTCCTGCTCCGGTAGGGAAAAGGCAAATCTGTGAGGGTATTGACATTGAGGTTGCTAAAGTGGACAATTTGCTACGCACTAGATGCTAGTAGAACATTTCAAAGAAGGAAACAATCATGTGGACTCCCCGAATTAAAGGTTATGATAGGTGATCCTTATGCCCCTTACCCCGTACTCGAGAAGTCAGGATTTATTATGTTTACGCTTATCATAAGATAACTAAGAACTGGTGACGACTAGTTAAGGTATGAGCTCATAACCTAAAGGTGTTTTAGGGTGGCCCAGGATGCAAAGTATGATGATTTAATTTCAATAAGTTATGAAAGGAGAAAGAGTTTTACATGAGAAGTTATATACCACGTTATGCCACTTATATGTTGATATTCCTTGATGTTGTGTTCTATTGATTACTTGCATAATGTATTCTCATGCATTCATGCTTTGCTATGTTGCATACATGACATCAAGATTCATTCTAAAATGAACGAACCTTAGATAATTTTGTTTAGAACCTAATCATGAACTTTATGCATGATCACCTTTTTACAATAAGCCCAAGATTCCTGAGGACGTAGACAATGTAGCTTAGATAGGAGGTTGCCCTACTGAGATTCTTTAGTAAGATTCTCACTCCCTCTCTCTCTTTCTGTTACATCTTCAGAGATCAATGGTGTCGTTTGTGATTCTTGTTGATACGCCAGTTTGGGAGGTGCATTATGACCCGGACCACCATTCCTACCACTTCGAGGGTCGATGCGCCATGCGTATTTTTGCATACATGGGACTTCCTTTTGTATACCCAGTGTCTAGCTTCAGATTCACTCCTACTTCTCCTTATGGCGATGATATGATCTTCGAGCATATCCAACCCCGCGATGAGCAGACTCGCCGTGCTCGCCCGTCCACCTCGGCCGTACACAACTACCCCGATTACATTCCTCACTCAAGGCGATCTGAGACCTATCTATCCGAGAATTCCCCTACACATATCTATTCATAGGGTTCTGCCCCAATGGTTCCCATGGATATTGGCAGGGGCAGCGAGGACACAATAACTCAGCCCTGACTAGCTCAGTGATTGAAGATGCGTCCACACCATGGAGGTCACGTCCGTCCCCCCATTTTGTCTGCACATGCGTAAGGAGCTTGCGCAGTTCATTGGGTATATACCCCCATCACCAGAGGACCAGCGCCGCTAGGAGATTCTGATGAAGTAGCCCATTCAAGTGCTCGAGTTGTCATGAGGATCCCCTTTCATGTAGTATCTTTTGCTAGGGGCATCTTGGTTTAGCACTCGTATGACTAGAGTGAGGGGCCTTTAGCTGGCTTGATTTCGACGTTCCCTGTACTTTCTGTTTCCATGTATTTTCCTGCTTTCCTGTACTTTCTTTCTTTTATTTCCATGTATCGCAAGCTTAGCCCATTATATAAGGGCGTGACTTTGTTCCTGTTGCATCTTTAACTATGTTATTAATGAATCTGTATTTCATGTTTGAAGTGTGATGTGCTTATATATATATGTGCGCTTGATCTATTTATTCTGTTTGTATTTCATGTTTGGTTATTTTCTAAACACACGCTCGGCTCATGTTTTTATTTTAAGTTTAAAAAAAATATTTACCCTATTTTCCACTAAGTATTTTGATTAAAAGATGAAGCAAAAAAGTAATAACAAATAATTAACGATAATACATCCTAGGCACGTTAAATAAAATATTAGGGTGTTACATTTTGGTACCAGAGCAGTTCGATTCTCATGGAGCCTAAGGATTGAACTGACCATGCTTTATAAGCATGATGTGAGAGTTATGTCATGTGTAGTGCTTAGCTAATAGAGATAAGCTATTGGATAGATATGCATGACCCTTGTCTGTTTACGTATGCCATGGTAACTAGCTCATCTACCATGAAATATTGAGCCTGATCACCTCAGTGTTTATTGACTTGTGTGTTTAGGAACCAATGGCACCCAGATGACAGAATAGGGCTACCAACATCGAGAATCAAGACAACAAGACCGCGATGGCTGTTTAGGAAATGGCAAGAGCCATGGAATGTATGTTCGACTGCATGAATCAACAAGGAAACGCTACACATGGTCCGCTTGTTCCGAAGCGGTGGAACAAGCTCGATTCAGAGAGTTTCGTAAAGCCAATCCCCCGACCTTTAGAGGAGCCATGAACCCGGACAAAGCTGATGAATGCATTAAGAATTTGGAAAAGATCTATTATGTGGTCGCCTGTTCTTAGAAACGGAAGGTCGCCTTTGCTGCATATATGATGGAGTTCGACGCCAATTTCTGGTGGACTAGCACCCGACGATTGTTAGAGGCTACCGGTACCCCCATCGACTAGGAGCTATTCAAGACTTACTTCTATGGGAAGTATTTTCCCGAGTCCGTGAGGTACGCGAAGGACATAGAGTTTATGCAACTGACCCAAGGAGGGTCAATTGTCACCCAGTACATGGCGAAATTTTAAGAACTGATCAAGTTTTCGTAGGTTTTCTAAGGGAATCCCGACGAAGTGTGGAAGTGCGTTAAGTATGAGGCCGGATTGAGGGCCGAGCTTAATGCAGTTGTTGCACACATGGAGATTAGGGACTTCCCTACCCCAGTCAACAAGTGTTGCATCATTGAAAAAGGGCACAAGTAGCTGAATGCCGCAAGGGCAGAGTGCCCTCGAGGGCTAGGACCTCAAGCCCCAAGGTTCAAGCTGCAACATCAAAACTAATCAAGGAATCACTTCAACCCGTACCATAACCACCAGTTCAAGCAACAACAACAATAGAGGACACCCTCAAATCAACCATCCAAGCAACACTAAAGACCACACCAAAGAGGAAACCATGGTACAAAGAACTCTAAAGCTCACTTTGTCTTGTTAGATAAGTGTTGGGTTGAGGTTATTGTTGTTCCTTTAAAGTCTTGTATGAGCTCTAGTAAAAGAACTTGCATCCTTATGTTTATGTTTCAAGTCATCACTTAAATTCTAAAGATAATAATGAGCTTGCATTTCATATTTATTTTTATGCTCTCACTTAACTCTTATAATGAAGAGTAAAATAAAGTGCATGGCATGTCTAAGTTTATGTCATCACCTAAAGAACCTAGAGCTCAAGGACTTGCCCTTTTTATCTCAAGTGAGGTTTAGAAAATGGAAGTGTTTTATGAATGTTATTTTCGGTCATGTGATGAGGATGAGCTTAGCAAAGGTTTCATCTAGTCATAAGGACCTATAAACTATCTTTGAGATTTTTCTTAAGCATATAAAAGCTCAAAGGATTCTTTAAATGTGATTTTCATGGTTTAAAATCCCTTCAAGGGTTAATTAAAATAGCTACTACCCTTACTTATATTTTGATGATTTTAAAGAAATAAATTGGTTTCTAAAGAGTTTTAGAAGTCCTAAAATGATTCCAAGTTAAACTAGTAACTTATGTGTAATAAAAATGTGATTTTATGGATTATATTACAATGTATAATTTTGGTTCTGCCTTGGTGATTTGGCTGCTGTTTGATGTTGTTTTAACATGTTAGAATGTGTGAAAATTATGATTAATTGATGTTAGAATTAATTTACGAATGCTAGGAAAACAAGTACTTAGAAAGGATTAGAAATGAGGTTTTTAGAGCACTTAGAAACTAAAATTTTAGATTCTGTTTCAGCATGGTTAAACATAGTAAAAATGGTTTATAATTAGTAAATATGTGTAGGAACCCCTCATGATTGGTTTAGGAATTGATTATAGCACCTTAGGTGAAGACAAAACTTAGAAAGGGTTAAAGTTATGACTCCTAAACGCCCGTAATTGTAAAATATAGATTTTGCCCATTCTGCACTATGCTGTTTAGTGTTGATCATAATCATAATAATTAGTAAGAATTATTGGTAATGATCCCCTAGGTGCATAAAAGGTTAAAAACATATATTAGATTAATCAGATTTTTAAGCTTAAGACTTGTAGAGATTAAAGGTGTAAGACGCCACAAAATAATGATGTAGTGATTTTACTAATTCAAGTTATGATATGTTGATGCATGTGCTATGATGGATATATGACTTTAATGATTTATTATGATTATGAAATTAAATGAGAAAGTATGTGTTCTATAAGTTTATGTGGCATAAAGCAAATTTGAGGAAATTTGGTGTACAACTGTTATGCTGCCAAATTTCTATCAAATTTGAAGACTTAAGGAGGTTTTTGAAAACTTCATGAGATTTTAATGTGACATAGTACTGAGACGCATTTCTCTCGCTCCGGTGGGGAGAAGGCAAATCCGTGAGGGTATTGACATTGAGCTTTCCAAAGCAGACAATTCGCTATGCACTAGATGCCAATAGAGCATTTCAAAGAAAGAAGCAATCCTATGGACTTCCCGGATTAAATGTTATGATAAGTGATCCTTTTGCCCCCTACCCCATACTCAAGAAGTTGGGATTTATTATGTTTACGCTTATCATAGGATAAGTAAGAACTAGTGACGACTAGTTAAGATATGAGCTCATAACCTAAAGATGTTTTAAGGTGGCCCCATGATGCAAAGTATGATGTTTTAACGTCACATAGTTAGAAAAAGAGAAAGAGTTTCACATGAGAAGTTATATGCCATTTTATTCCACCTATATGTTGATGTTTCTTGATGTTGTCTTCTATTGATTACTTGCATAATGTATTACCATGCATTCATGCTTTGCTATGTTGTATACACGACATTAAGATTCATTCTAAAATGAATGAACCTTGGATAATTACGTTTCAAACCTAATAATAAACTTTATGCACGTTCACCTTTTCAAAATAAACCCAAGGTTCCTGAGGATGTTAACGATGTAGCTTATATAGGAGGTTACCCTACTAAGATTCTTTAGTAAGATTCTCACTCTCTTTCTCTCTTTCTTTCCGTTACGTTTTCAGAGACTGATGGCGTCATTTGTGATTCTTATTGATACGCCAGTCTAGGAGGTGCATTACGACCCGGACCACTATTCTCACCACTTCGAGTGTCAGTGCGCCATGCGTATTTTTGCATACATAGGATGTCCATTTGCATACCTAGTGTCTAGCTTTAGATTTACTCCCAATTCTCCTTACGACGATGATATGATCTTCGAGCGCACTCACCCCCGTGATGAGCAGACTCATCGTGCTTGCCCATCCGCCTCGACCGAATGCTACTACCCCAATTACGTTCCTCGCTTGAGGCGATCCGAGACCAATCCATCCGAGAATTCCCCTAAACATATATACTCGGAGGGTTCTGCCCTGACAGTGCCCATGGATGTCTGCAGGGGCAGCGAGGACACAATGACTCAGCCCCGACTATCCCGGTGATCGGAGATGAATCCACGCCATGGAGGTCACGTTCATCCCCCGTTCCATCTGCACATGCCCGAGGAGCTTGCACAGCTCATTGGGTGTATACCCTTATCGCTAAAGGACCAGTGCCGCCAGTAGATTCTGATGGAGTAGCCCGTTTGAGTGCCCGAGTTGTCATGAGGATTCCTTTTCATGCAGTATCTTTTACTAGGGGCATCTTGGTTTAGCACTCGTAGGACTAGTGTGAGGGGCCTGTAGCTGGCTTGATTTCAACGTTCCCTGTACTTTCTGTTTCCATGTATTTTTCCTATTTTCCCTGTATTTTACTGTTTTCTTGTACTTTCTTTCTTTTTTTTCCATGTATCGCAAGCTCAGCCCATTATATAAGGGCATGACTTTGTTCCTGTTATATCTTTAACTATGTTATTAATGAATCTGTGTTTCATATTTAAAGAGTGATGTGCTTATATATATATGTGCGCTTGACTTGTTTATTCTGTTTGTATTTCATGTTCAATTTTTTTTTTCTAAACACGCGCTCGGCTCACATTTTTGTTTTAAGTTTAAAAAAAAAATTTTACCCTATTTTCCGCTAAATATTTTGATTAAAAGATAAAGCAAAAGAGTAACAACTAATAATTAACTGTAATGCGTCGTAGGCATGTTAAGTTAAATATTAGGGTGTTACAATAAGCAATTGAATCAAGTGACGGTGAAGAACAAGTACCCTTTGGCTTGGATTGATGATCTGATGGACCAATTAAAAGGAGCGGTGGTATTCTCCAAGATTGATTTAAGGTTGAGATACCACTAGATTAGGGTAAGAGATCAGGACATACCTAAAATCGCCTTTAGAACTTGGTATGGACACTTTGAGTTCACTGTAATGTCATTTGGATTGACGAATGCTCCTGCAGTGTTTATTGATTATATGAATGGGATCTTTAGACCCTATATAGATCAGTTTGTGGTTGTTTTCATATATGATATACTCATCTATTCGAAGACCCATGAAGAGCATGAGTGTCGTCTAAGGTTGGTTTTAGAGATTTTGAAAGAGAAGGACTTGTATGCTAAGCTGTCTAGGTGTGAATTATGGCTAGAAGAGGTGAAGTTTTTAGGGCATGTAATGTCAAAAAGGAGGCATAGCTATTCACCCCAGTAAGATTGAGGCCATGATGAATTAGGAAAGACCAACCAGCATAATAGAAATACAGAGTTTCTTGGGTTTAGTAGGCTATTACCATAGGTGTATAAAAGGATTTTCTCAGATTGCCCTACTCTTAACCAAACTCACTAGGAAAAAATGCCCCATTTGTGTAGAACCCCAAGTGTGAGAAAAGCTTCCAAGAGCTGAAGGAAAAGCTAACCTCGACCCCAGTTTTGGTTTTACCTAACCCTAATGTACCTTTCAAGGTATATTGTGATGCTTTGGGCAAAGGTTTAGGCTGTGTGCTGATGCAAAATAGGCAAGTGGTGGCCTATGGGTCAAGACAACTCAAGCCTCACGAGATGAACTACCCTACCCACGACCTAGAGCTAGCAGCCATAGTGTTTACTTTGAAGATGTGGAGGCACCATTTGTATGGTGTAAAGTTTGAGGTTTTCTCTGATCATAAGAGTCTTAAGTATCTCTTTGATCAAAAGGAGTTGAACATGAGGCATAGAAGGTGGATGGAGTTTTTGAAGGACTATGATTTCGGCTTAAGCTACCACCCCGACAAGGCTAACGTAGTTGCCGATGCCTTGAGTCGAAAATCATTACACCTATCTCACATGATGGTTAGAGAAGTTGAGCTAATAGAGAAGTTTAGGGATATGAATCTGGGGATGCTTTGATAGACGGAAGTATGAAGATGTGTCACCTTAGTGTGACAAGTGGTTTTAAGCAGAGGGTCGCTCTAGCACAGAAAGATAATAAATAGTTTAGGGAGACCCTAGAGCCAGTTAAGGCAGGCAAGTTAAAGGGTTTTGAATAGGGCCTCAATGGTTTATGGAGGTTTGAGGGACGAATCTGTGTGCCACAGGATGGTGGCCTCTGAGAGAGAATTTTGGAGGAGGCTCACAAGAGCCACTTCACCATTCATCCTGGTACTACCAAGATGTATTAGGACTTGAAGAAGATGTTTTGGTGGCTCGGATTGAAAAAGGATATGGTCACCTGGGTTTGTAAGTGCTTGGTTTGCCAAAAGGTGAAGATCGAGCACCAAAAGCCTTTAGGTATGTTGCAACCCCTGTCAATCCCCGAGTGGAAGTGGGAAAGTATATCAATGGATTTTGTGACGGGATTGTTTAGGACCCAAACTAGCTATGATGCCGTATGGGTGATCGTGGATCTACTAGCCAAGTTGGCCCACTTTCTGCCTATTAGAGTAACATAGTCTTTTGATAAATTGGCACAGTTATACATCCAAGAGATCATAAGACTCCATGGAGTGCCGTCGACGATAATCTCGGATAGGGATCCATGATTTACGTCACGTTTTTGGGGTGCCTTTCAAAAGGCATTTGGTTCAAAGTTGTGCTTAAGTACAACACACCACTTGTAACATCTTAATTTTTAACCCAATATTCCTAGAACATATTTAGGTTAACCATTAGGTTATTACTTCTTAGTCTCATTCTTTCTTTTTAAATTACTTAGTGGAAAATACGGGTAAATTTTTATTTTGAAATATAAAACAAAGTGAGAGCCGCGTGAAACCTAGACAAGCGCCGATAAAGAATAACTCAATGTAAAAGAAAGTACAATCATAAACATCCAACATCTTCATAGCAGAAGGCAATAACACATCCAGATAATACTTCATTAATTTTAATAATATGCCCACCTAAAGGTGGGACTTAATTTGATACAAGGTAGTGCAGATACATCATGAAAAGAAATACAACGGAAACATAAATACACGGAAAATGTGAAAAGATAACACCTCTACCCTAGTGCACCTAAGGTGGATAACCTCATAACAAAAGAAGGTTTATCCGTACTATGTGTGGTGTGTGTGCACTAACTTTCTCCAAAAGACCCTATTAACGTTAGCGGTGATCCTTGAACAACGGGGATATATACCCAGCAAACTGCTCAAGCTCCTCCTGCATAAGCCAGCAGAGTGGAGAATAAATGCGTGACGGCTGAATGTGAGCTCCACAGTAGGGGCGCATCTCAGCTCTGCTCGCCAACCATGACTGTGTTACAGTAGCCTCATACCCTTCTCACACAAATCGGGGAGTGGGGGCAGAACTCTCACTACACATGTGCGTCGGCGGATCCTCCGACAGGTCATCCTCCGAATGCTGCGAGCGAGGCACGTAGTCCGAGAGATCACGAGCAGCTGATCTAGCAGTATAGGTACGCATAACCTGCTCATTATGCGTCCGCGCACGTTTGAAGACCATGTCGTTGCCACAAGGAGATGTGGGAGAGAAGCGGTAGCTATGGACAAGGTGCGTGAAGGGACATCCTACATACATGAAGACTCGAATGGCACATCGTCCCTCAAAATGGTATGATCCATGCTTCAGATCAAAGTGCACCTCCCATATGGGAGTGTCAATGAAAACCACGAACGTCGCCATGCTTTAAAGATGTGATAGGAGAGAAAGAGAGAAAGAAAAAGTAGTAAGAATCTTGCTAAAGAATCTCAGTAGGGTAACTCCAATCTAGGGTTTCATCGTTCACATCCTCAGGAACCTTGGGTTTATTATAAAGAAGTGAGCATGCATATAAGGTTCATTATTAAGTTTGTAAGTGTAATTATCCAAGGTTCGTTCCTTTTTAACATGAATCTTAATGCATGAATGCAGCATAGCAACTCATGGATGCATGGATATACATTATGCAACAAGCAATCAATATGACACCAGGAACAACTTGTAAGTGGCATATAGTGGCATGTAAACTCTTCAAGTAAAACCTTTCTCTTTTCTCAACTCATGCTTAAGCATCATGGGCCACCATAAAACATCTAGGTTATGAGCTCATTGTAACTCCTTGATTTTCTGTTAGAGTGAAAAATAACCAAAATGCCCCTGAGGTCATTTCGGCCCAAAATTCGAGGAAGGCCGATCCGGTAGTCCTCGAAGGGCAAACTCAATGTTGGAAGGGGATTAGTTGACTTGTGTACCTTCCCGGGATCGAAAATCACGTTTTTCGAGTTTTCGAGTCAAAATGACCAAAATACCCCTATGGTGTTTTACCCGTTTGCAAGTATCGGATGAACCTGAAACTTCTCCAAATGGTTTTAAAAGGCATTTTTATATAGTCTGTGACTTCAATTTTAATCCCGGAGGTCCCAGACAAAATTAGTGCAAAATTACAATTTTGCCCCTAGCTTTGTGTTTTGTGCTTAATCGTGTGATTAAGAAAACCTAAGCAATATTAGGCTCTAATCAAAGGTTAATTAATTTCCATAATTAATCTTGAGTCAAAATAATTTATTAAAATTAATTAGAACCTAACAATGCTTAATTTCAACTTAAAATCTTATGTTAAATTCAAGGTTCCTAGTCATGGAATCTTGAATAGTATTTTCTCTCTCCAATTCCTTAAATCATGGAATTGTGTTTTCAATTGTTTATTCACAAATGAATTTTAAATCCTCTAATGATGTATGAGCACTCCTAATCTTGTCATAAAATCCCGTAAACCTCATTCTTAGTTACCTAACTTATGCTTAATGACTCCTAACCTTGTACCTAAACTAATCAAGCTGAAACAATTCTTCCTCCCCCTTGCTATATAAATCAAGCTGAAACCCATACCCCTCATTTCCATCACATGTGTGAATTTTTGCACTCAAAGAACCATGCTTCCACCTCACCGCATACCATACTTTGAGTCATAAAACCCATGCTTTCATCCATGCTTCATAGGACAACTTTTAGAAGACTTTTTCTCTCATTTTTGTGGCTCAAAATCAGCCAGCCCTCTTTGCCTTCTAGATGATTTATTTCAAGTTCAAACAAAGAGAAATCACCATACTTTGAGCCATACCTTGCACCATGTCTTCCATACCTCAAACCATGCTTGAATGACAAGTTGTAAGAGATATTTTTCTCTTCCCTTGCCTCCAAAAGCTACGGCCTCTCCATCCTCTCCATGAGCTTCCATTTGTTTCATTTTCTATAAATAGCTTTCTTACTTAAGCTTGCAAACACTTTAGATCATTTGCAAAGTTTCAAGTTTCCACGTTTCCTTTGAGTTCTTTCTTTTTCTCTCAAGTTTCAAGAGAGTTTTCCTTTCCTTTTCATCTTTGTCTTCTTCATCCTCTCTTCACATCATCACCTCATAACCTCAATCCACCACACTATAACCTTAGATCATCATCAAACCTCTCAAACACTTGACCTCAAACACAACCTCACTCAAAACACATCTCCTTCCTCTCCATTCTCTCAAGGCCGAAGCCATCATACCATTCTAGGAGGAGTTGCTCTCTTCATTTCTTTTCAAAAGTTCAAGCTTTCATCTTCACTCTAGGTACTAGTGTTTTTCTAAATTTTATGTTGCTTGAAAATGTGATTTTCTTCTAGTTTTCTCTTGGTTTCTTTTTGAACTTCTCCTTGCTTTTCTTTTGCTATATTTTGGCCATGAGGCTTTGTTTGGATCATGATAGCTCAATAATGAAAGCTCCTAGATGATGACCATGTGTTCATCTCAAAGGAACCTCTAGAGCTTGAGTTTTTACTTTCTTTAAATTTCATCTTCATTTTCTCACTTACATGATTTTAGCTCAAAGAACATCTTCACTTTTTCTTGTTAATGGATTCAGTTTTCCTTGTTCCCTTTCCCTTGAGATTTCGGTTTTGGTTTCCTTTTTCCTTGAGATTTTGATCTTTTCTAAAAGTTTGTTTCTTTTGAGCTTGATGATGATGTTCAAGAACCATTTAGTTCCCTTGAGAACTTGGTTCAAGAACTCTAAAGCTCTCTTTGTGATGAGATAAGTGTTGGGTTGTATCTCTAAAGTCTTGCAAGAGCTCTAGATAAGATTAAAATGAATGTTGCATCCATGTTTATATTTATGCCTTGCACATCATGTTTATTTTCCTTGCCATCACTAAATATCAAGAATAATGAATGAACTTGCATTATCATGTTTATATTTCAAGCTTTGCATTATCATGTTTATATTTCAAGTCCTCACTTAAATATCAAAGATAATAATAAGTTGCATCTCATGTTTATTTTATGCTCTCATTTTATTTTCTAATGAAAGCTAAAACAAGTGCATGACCATGTTTTTTTTTATGTCATCACTTAAGAGAACCTAGAGCTCAAAGACTTGCCCTTTATTATCTCAAACAAAGTCTTGAAAAATATGTGTTCCTTAGCTTGTTGAATTCGGCCTTAATAGGTTTTGTTTGTTATAACTATTAAAATCTATGTTTCATAATTTTTCTAAGCTTATATGAGTTCAAGAAATGTTTAGAACAAAGTTTTATGATTTTAAAACCTCTTGAGATCAATTTAGATTAGCTACTGCCCTTGAGAATATTTTGAGGATTTTAGATGATAAAAATGTTTATAAATGAGTTTTGATGGTTTTAAAAAGGTTCCAAGCGAAACTAGTATTTTATGTGCTTAGAAATCAAGTTCTATGCTTTTTTATGGAGATGGATTTTCGGTTCTGCCTTGCTATGATTGATCACTATTTATGCTGTTTTGATGATGATAATATGAGTATGTTTGAGCATAAATAAAGTTAAAATTCATATGTGAAAGATTAGAGAAGTTAGTAACTAGAAAAGAATTAATTTGAGAGTTTTAGATCCCTTAGTAAATGATTTTTCTGGATTCTGTCCAGCATGGTTTAGAAATGATAATCATAATTTTAAATTAGTTTAAATGTATAGGAATGACTCATAATTGGTTTAGGACTTGACCTTGATACCTTAGGAGCAAACTGAACTTAGAAAGGGTCATTGTTGTGACTCCTAGGTACCCGTAAAGTTAGAATTTTATATTCTGCACTCTTGAGGTTTAGAGATGTTTATGATCATAGTATTGAGTGAGGAATACTTAGATATGAGCCTATAGGTACCCGAGAGTTTAAGTCACGATGATTTACAACTAAGATTGTGAGTTAAGGACCTTAAGGGTTAATGCATAAGACATTAAGAAATCCTGTAATGCTGTAATGATAAGATGCATATGTTTTGATGATGCATGAGGAAATGATTGTTTGAGATGTTGAGGTTATTGTGATGTATGAGTTTTATCTTTGTGAGTATGATGTTGTGATGCATGAGCTATGATGAAATGTTTATTGAGAAGTTATGTCTATCATGCTTATGAGAGATTAAGTAAAAGAGATTATGTACCCCTTCTTTTGCCCTCTTAAAAATCTAGTGACAACTAGTTAGGTTTGAGCTCATTAAGGGTGTGTATGGTTGGATTATAAAAGGGTGTGTTTGGTTGGAATTTTTGGTGATGCGTGCATATATAAATATATAGTTGAGCTCATTCCTAATCGATAGGGTGTGTTTGGTTGGATTTGGTGATACGTTTAATATCGCCAGGCACTGGTGTTTATGGTTGGATTTGGTGATGAGAAAAGAAGGTGGTCTTTAAGAGAAAGAACTCAAGAGTTCGGACATGAGAAAAAAGATGCAATGTCTCTTTTCAAGTCACCTAGTCATGAGTAAAGAAAGAACTATTCCTAAGTTACCCCTTCTTTTGCCCTCTTAGAAATCTAGTGATGACTAGTTAGGTTTGAGCTTGTTTGGTTTGAGCTCATTCCTAGGCATAGGGTGTATTTGGTTGGTTTTGGTGATGCGTATAAATATCGCCGGGCGCTAGTGTTTATGGTTGGATTTGGTGATGCGAAAAGAAGGTGGTTCTTGTAAAACTTTCAAAACTCATTTGTAAACATTTTATTATCTAAAATCATCAAAATGTTCTCAAGGGCAGTAGCTAATCCAAATTGATCTCAAGGGGTTTTAAAATCATAAAATTTTGTTTTAGACATTCCTTGAACTCATATAAGCTTAGAAAAATTATGAAACATAGATTTTAATACTTATAACAAATAAAACTTCTAGAGGCCGAAATCACAAGCTAGAGAACACATATTTTTCAAGCCTTTGTTTGAGACAATAATGGGCAAGTCTTTGAGCTCTAGATTCTATTAAGTGATAACATAAAAATAAACATGCTCATGCACTTGTTTTAGCTTTCATTAGAAAATAAAGTGAGAGCATAAAATAAACATGAGATGCAACTTATTATTATCTTTGATATTTAAGTAAAGACTTTAAATATAAACATGATAATGCAAAGCTTGAAATATAAATATGATAATGCAAGTTCATTTATTATTCTTGATGTTTAGTGATAGCAAGTAAAGTAAACATGATGTGCAAGGTATAAACATAAACATGGATGCAATATTCATTGTAATCTTATCTAGAGCTGTTACAAGACTTTAGAGATACAACCCAACACTTATCTCATCACAAAGAGAGCTTTAGAGTTCTTGAACCAAGTTCTCAAAGGAACTATGTGGTTCTTGAACATCATCACCAAGCTCAAAAGAAACAAACTTTTAAAAGAGATCAAAACCTCAAGGAAAAAGGAAACCAAAACCAAAATCTCAAGGGAAAGGGAACAAGGAAAACCGAATCCATTAACAAGAAAAAATGATGTTCTTTGAGCTAAAATCATTTAAGTGAGAAAATGAAGATGAAACTTAAAGAAAATAAAAACTCAAGCTCTAGAGGTTCCTTTGAGATGAACACATGGTCATCATCTAGGAGCTCTCATCATTGAGCTATCATGATCCAGACAAAGCCTCATGGCCGAAACATAGAAGAAGAAAAGCAAGGAGAATTTCAAAAAGAAACTAAGAGAAAACTAGAATAAAATCATATTTTCAAGCAACATAAAGTTTAGAAAAACACTCCTACCTAGAGTGAAAATGAAAACTTGAACTTGAAATGAAAAACAAGAAGAAGAACTCCTCCAAGGATGGCAAGATGGCTTCGGCCTTGTGAAGGAAAAAGAAGAGAAAATGTGTTTTGGATGAGGTTGTGTCTGAGGTTGAGTGTTTGAGGGCTTAGGAAGTGATTTAAGGTTGTGAGGTGGTGTTTTTGAGATAAGGAGATGGTTATGTGATGAGAGGATGAAGAAGATGAAGATGAAGAGGAAAGGAAAACTCTCTTGAAACTTTAGAGAAAAAGAAAGAACTCAAAGAAAGCTAGGAAATTTGAAACTTTGCAAATGATCTAAAGTGTTTGTGTAACACCCTAATTTTTAACCCAATATTCTAGAACATATTAGGCTAATCATTAGGTTGTTACTTTTTAGTCTCATCATTTTATTAAAATACTTAGCGAAAATTACGGGTAAATTTTTTTCTTTTTGAAAACATAAAGCAAAGTGAGAGCCACGAACTTAACTAGTCGAACGACAGAAACATAAAGCACGTATAACAACTTATCAGAAGTCATAAAGTAGAGCATATAACCAAAGAACAATCATGATAATAAAAGAAACATTCCATTAATAACATAATTAAGGTACATAAGTAGTCATGCCCTCATAGGGACGGGCAGAGCTTGTAATACAGCGAAAAAGGAAATACAACAGAAAACAAGAAAGCAGAAATAAATCATAACTACCCAAGTGCACCTATGGTGAATAACCTTAAAAACAAAAGAAGGTTTATCCACTCTACATGTGGTGTGTGCACTAAGCCTCCCCTACGACGTCAGCTACTGGAATCCGGGAAATGGTGGAGTGTAACCGATCCATGGACACAGAGCAGCAGGAGTGGAAACACATGAAGACTGAACATGGGCCCCTCGGTGGGGGCGCCTCTCGGCTCGCCTCGCTAGCCTCGGCTGCGTAACGGTCTCCTCGCTCACGTCTCGCACGAACTGAGGTGTAGGAGTAGAACTCTCACTATACATATGTGTCGGCGGGTCCTCGGATGGGTCGTCCTCCGAACTCGAGGATCGAGGCACGTAGTCCTGGAAGTCTCGAGGCATCGAACCACCAGTATACGTTCGTAGAATCCTCTCATCTCGCGTCCGGGCACGCTCAAAAGCCATCGCGTCATCGTAAGGTGACATCGGGGAGAAACGGTATCTCTGTACAGGATGTGCAAAGGGGCGTCCAATAAACATGAAGACTCACACAGTACATTGCCCCTCAAAATGATATGACCCGTGGTCCGGGTCATAGTGGACCTCCCAAGTAGGCGTGTCAATAAAAAGCATGAACGTCGCCATCGGTCTCTGAAGATGTGACGGAAGAGAGAAGAGAGAGGAGTGAGAATTCTTGCTAAAGAATCTCAGTAGGAGTCTCCTATCCTAGGGTTACATCGTACACATCCTCAGGAACCTTAGGTTTAATCATAAAACAGTGATCATGTATATAAGGTTCAATTTAGAGTTTCTCAAACTAATTATCCAAGGTCCATTCCTTTTAGCATGCGTCTTGATATTATAAATGCAACAGGTTATATCATGGATGCATGTCAATACTTGAGCATATAAGACAACACATCAAAGCACATAAACATAAATCGTGTGGCATGAGGGCATATAACTTTCAAGTGAATCATTCCTCAACTTCGTGACATCAATCATGGTACTTTAGCATATAAGCCACCCTAAAAATAACTAGGTTATGAGCTCATACCTCAGCTCGTCATCACTAGCTCTTGCTTATTATCTTGAATAAGCGAAACATAAATAATAATCCCGACTCGCAAGTACGGGTAGAGGGCAGGGATCATCTCTCTCTGGGATTACCCTCTTTGAAACGCTTTGCGGGCATTTCATCACAGCAATTTGTCCGCTTTGGTAGGCTGCATCTACTCATACCCTCATGGTTTTGTCTCCTCTGGGGGTGCTCGGCTGAACCGGTGTCACCCAGGCGAGCGCATCTCAGTGCTTTGTCACATAAAAATCTCCTGGGGGTGCTCGGCCGAACCGGTGTAACCCAGGGTTTTCAATTCATATGGTACTCATAAACATTTCTTTCAACCCTTTAAGGTTTGATGGAAATTCGGCAGCATAACAGCTGTTAAACCGAATTTCCTTCAAACTGCCACAAGCTAATTCACACAACATGTTCTTATGAAACTTATGCTATGATAAACTTTAACATTTTCATCAATCATTTTCTCATGCATCAAGCACATCTTATCATATCATTGCATCATACAACACATCATAGCATTAACAACTTTTTAGTGTCTTATGCATTGACCCTTACGGTCCTCAACTCACTTTCTAAGTTATAAATCATCAAGCCTAATCTCTCGGGTACTTAAAAGGTTATAACTAAGTCTTTCTCACCTCACACTATGGTCAAGAACATCTATAAACCTCAAGGTTGCAGAATTCATAATCCTAACTTTACGGGTACCTAGGAGTCGCAACAATGACCCTTTCTAAGTCCGGTTTGCTCCTAAGACATCGAGATCAAGTCCTAAACCATTTATGAGTCATTCCTACACATCTAAACTAATTTAAATTCATGATTAGTATTCCTAAACCTTGCTGAACAGAATCCAGAAAATTCAAACATTAAAGGATCTAGAACTCTCAAATTAATTCTTTTCTAGTTTCTAACTTCTCTTATCTTTCACATATGAGTTTTAACATTAATTATACTTAAACAAAAGCATGTTATCATCGTTAACACAGCTCATACAGTGGCTAAACATGGCAAGGCAGAACCGAAACAAACATCTCCATTTAAAGGCATCAAACACAATTTCTAAAGCACATAAAATACTAGTTTCTCTTGGAACCTTTTTAAAATTTCCAAAACTCATTTATAAACATTTTTAACATCTAAAATCATAAAAATATTTAAGAGGGCAGTGACTAAATCAACTTTGTCTCAAGAGGTCCTAAATTCATAAAACTTGGTTCTACATATTCCTTATACTCATAAAAGCTTAGAAAATTTATGAAACATAGTTTTCAATACTTAGAAGCATCAAAACCCCCTTGGGGCCGAAACATGAACCAAGGGAAATAAATATTTTAGACCTTTGTTTGAGACAACAATGGGCAAGTCTTTGAGCTCTAGGTTCATTTAAGTGATGACATAAAAGTAAACATGCTCATGCACTTGTTTTAGCTTGCATTAGAAAGTAAAGTGATAGCATAACATAAACATGAGATGCAACCTATTATTATTATCTTTAATATTTAGTGAGAACTTGAAATATAAACATGATAATGCATAGCTTGAAATATAAATATGATAATGCAAGTTTCACTTATTATCTTGAATACTTAGTGATAGCAAGGAAAGTAAACATGATGTGCAAAGCATAAAATAAACATGATGCAAGGTTCACTTTATGGTTAGCTAGAGCTCATCCAAGACTTTAACAAAATAACAACCCAACATATATCTCATTACAAAGAGAGCTCTAGAGTTCTTGAACCAAGTTCTCAAAGAAACTATGAGGTTCTTGAACATCATCATCAAGCTCAAGAAAGCAAACTTTTTAAACAAACAAAACCTCAAAGATAAAAAAGGAAATGGAAAACCAAAATGTTAAAGAAAAGGAAACAAAGAAACCAAACTCCAAAATAGCAAGAAAGAAAAGGTATTCTTGAGTAAAAATCATGTTTGAGTTAGAAAATGAAGTTGAAACTCAAGCAAAGTAAAACCTCAAGCTCTAGAGGTTCCTTTGAGATGAACACATAGTCATCATCTAGGAGTCCTCATCATTGAGCTATCATGTGGTCATCAAGGCCTCATGGCCGAAATCTCAAGGAAAGAATAACAAAGGAAGTTCCAAAAAGAAAATCCAAGAGAAAGCTAGAAAGAACTCATTTTCAAGAAAACAAAGTTTAGAAAACACTCCTACCTAGAGTGAAGACACAAAGCTTGAACTTTAAAAAGGAAAACAAGATGATGAGCTCCTCCTTGAGGTGGAAAATGATTCAGCCTTGTGGAGAGGAAAAGAAAGGAAATGTGTTCTTGGTGGGCTTGTGTTTGAGAATGGAAGCTTAGGTGTTTGTATGATGATCTAAGGTGGTGGGGTGGTGTTTCAAGGTTGAGAGATGATTATGAGATGAAGAGAGGATGAAGATGGAGATGAAGAACAAGAGGGAACTCTCTTGAAACTTAGAGAGAAAAAGAGAGAATACAAAGAAAGCTTAGAAAACTAAAAGTATGCAAATGAGTTAAAGTGTTTGCATGTGTTTCTAGGCAAGGTACTTATAGAGAATGAAAACAAATGAAGGCTCAAAGGGAGAGGAGGGTAACCGTGTGGTTTTGGAGGGAAAGGAAGAGAAAATATCTCTTACACAAGGTCATTCAAGCATGGTTTGAAGTATGGAAGCTATGCTACAAAGTATGGCTTGATGTGAGTTAATTTCCTATCAATTTTGAATGAAATTAGGCTTCCAGAAACTTGACATGGCTGGAACTTTTCCAGCCACAAATAAATGGGAAAAATGGATTGTTTTAATTATTTATTCATGTGGAAATTCAAGCTTGATTGAAAGTTATGACAAGGTATGGTATATGTGACTTGAGGTATGGCCTTGGAGTGTTGAAAAATTGAACATGTGATGCATATGGGAGGAGGGAGTGCACGGCCAGGTCTGGTACAGCAAGGGGGAGGTGAGGTTTGATCATCTAATTGGGTGTTAATGGTAGGTTTAAATGTGTATTAGCTTAGGTACAAGGTTAGGAACAATTAAGCTTAAGTTTAGGTAACTAAGAAAGTGTTTTAAGAATTTTATGACAAGATTAGGAGTGCTCATACATCATTAGAGAATTAAAAACTCATTTATGAATAAACAATGTGTAACATAATTCCATGATTTAAGGAATTGGAAAGAGAAAACACTATTCAAGATTCCATGACTAGGAGTCTTGAAATTAAAATATGATTTTAAGTTGTAATTAAGCACTTTTAGGTTCTAATCAACTTTAATAAATTATTTTGACTCAAGATTAATTAAGGAAATTAATTAACCTTCGATTAGAGCCTAATATTGCTTAGGTTTGCTTAATCACGCAATTAAGCGTAAAAACACGAAACTAGGGGCAAAACCATAATTTTGCACTAATTTCGCCCGAGACCTCCGGGACCAAAACTAAAGTCATAGTCTATATAAAAACACCTTTTAAAACCATCTAGAGAAGTGTCGGGTTCATCCGGCACTTGCAAATGGGTAAAACACCGCAGGGGGGTTTTGGTCATTTTGACCCAAAAACTCGAAAAATGAGATTTTTGATCCCAGGAAGGTACACAAGTCATCCAATCCCCTTCCAACATTGAGTTTGCCCTTCGAGTACTGCCAGACCGGCTTTCCTCAAATTCCAGGCCGAAAATGACCTCAGGGGCATTTTGGTCATTTTCACTCTGACAGAAAATCGGGGCGTTACAGTTTGCAAGCTCAAGTAAGTAAGGTATTTATAGAGAATGAAAACAAATGAAGTCTCATGGAGAGGAGGAAGAGGCTGTGTGGTTTGGGAGGCAAGGGAAGAGAAAAATATCTCTTACAACTTGTCATTTAAGCATGGTTTGAGGTATGGAAGTTATGGTGCAAAGCATGGCTTCAAGTATGGTGATTTGGAGTGAATTTTCTTTCAAATTTGAAATGAAATATTTCTTCTAGAAGCAAGGAGGGCTGGCTGTTTTTGAGCCACAAAAATGAGGGAAAATAGCTTAATTTATTTAGTCATTCACTTAGCAAATCAAGCATGGATGAAAGTATGACAAAGTATGGTGTAAGTGAGGTGGAAGCATGCATGGCTTTTGGAGTGTGAAAAATTTGCACATGTGATGGAAAATAGGAGGCATGGGCTTCAGCCAGAATGTATACAGCAAGGGGGAGGAAATGTTGATCATGTAATTGTGTGTTAATGATAGGTTTAAGTGTAGGTTAGTTTAGGTGTAAGGTTAGGAATCATTAAGAAAAAGTTTAGGTAAGTAAGAGTGATGTTTAGAGATTTCTATGACAAGATTAGGAGTGCTCATACATCATTAGAGAATTTAAAACTCATTTATGAATAAACAATTGAAAACACAATTCCATGATTTAAGGAATTGGAGAGAGAATTTACTATTTAAGATTCCATGACTAGGAAATCTTGAATTTAAAATAAGATTTGAGTTGAAATCAAGTATTATTAAGTTCTAATCAACTTTAATAAATTATTTTGACCCTAGATTAATTATGGAAATTAATTAATCTTCGATTAGAGCCTAATATTGCTTAGGTTTGCTTAATCATACAATTAAGCTTAAAAACACAATGCTAGGGGCAAAATCATAATTTTGCACTAATTCTGCCTAGGACCTCCGGGACCAAAACTGAAGTCACAGAATACATGAAAATGTCTTTTAAAACCATCTGGAGAAGTTTCGGGTTCATCTGGCACTTGCAAACAGGTAAAACACCATAGGGGTATTTTGGTCATTTTGACCTGAAAACTCAAAAAATGAGATTTTCGATCCCGGAAAGGTACACAAGCCAACTAATCCCCTTCCAAAATTGAGTTTGCCTTTCGAGTACTGCCGGATCAGCTTTCCTTGAATTCCGGGCCGAAATGACCTTAGGGGCATTTTGGTCATTTTCATTTTAACAGAAAATCAGGGCATTACAATATGCAAATTAATTTGTGCTACCAAGTTATGAAATTTGCCTATGAGTTGTTTTGTTGTTGATGCAAGATATAGGTGACATAACGACATTTTGTTCAAGTCTATTGTATATGAAAGCATGCTAGTGACTTTAAGGATTGGTTTGAGGCATAATTGAATTCATATTATGAATGAATGCCTATATATGTTTTACGCATGCAATTTGAAAAAAAAGGAGTAAATGATATATTGACCTAAGTTCAATAGCAATAAGTAGAAATAGATGAGATCTTTTCGACTAATCGAGGGCAAATAAGGTGATGAATGATCCTTTCGACTTGTCGAGGGCAAATTAAATGATCTTTTCGACTTTCTCGAGGGCAAATAGAGTGATATATGATCCTTTCGACTTTGTCAAAGGCAAATAGAGTGAGATGTGATCCTTTTGACTGTGTCAAGGGCAAATTGAGTGAGATGTGATTCTTTTGGTTGTGTCAAGGGCAAATAGAGTGAGATATGATCCTTTTGACTTGTCAAGGGCAAAAAAAGATATATGAGATTCTCTTCAATTTATTACGGGCAATTACAACTAAGTTCACTACATTTAGCATATGCCTGATCATGTTATATTTAAAAGTTTGACTATAATGATTTACTATGTGTGCGAGCTTTATTATATATATGCATTAAGTGATTGATCATTAAAAGTTAACCACTTTGAAAGTATGATTTGGAACTCTAAAATTGAACCATTGTTATGAAATGCATGATCACTCTTTCTTGAAAAACCAAAGTGGCTGGGACGATGACGATGACATTATGATTTTGTAATTGGGGAGTTACCCTACTGAGAATTTTATAATTCTCATCCCTATGATTTGTGTGTCCCCTATCTCAAGACATGATTAGGGAGTGCTCTTACATTATTAGAGGGATTTAAACCCATTTTATGCATAAAAAAATATAGACACAATTCCTTAATTTAAGGAATTGGAGAGAGAAAACACTATTCAAGATTCCATGACTAGGAATCTTGAGTTTAAAAAGAGATTTAGGTTTAATCTAAGCAATTAACTTTAATAAATTATTGACTCTAGATTAATTATGGAAATTAATTAATCTTCAATTAGAGCCTAATATTGCTTAGGCTTGCTTAATCACGCGATTAAGTTTAAAAACACTATGCTTATGGGCAAAATCGTAATTTTGCACAAAAACTGCTCAGGGCCACCAGGACTTAAACAGATGTTACGAAACACATAAAAACATCATTTAAAACCATCCGGAGAAGTTTCGGGCTAAATCGGCACTTGTACCTGCGTAAAAATGCTATAGAGGTATTTTGTTCATTTTTTACCCGAAACCTTAGAAAATGAGATTTTCGCTCTCGAAACCATTCAAAATCCATCTAATTGCCTTCAAAAATTGAGGTGGCCCTTTGAGGACTACCGGGTCGGCTATCCTCGGATTCCGGATGGAAAATGACCTCAGGGGCATTTTGGTCATTTTCACTTAGACAGAAAAATCGGGGCATTACAAAACTTGCATCCATGTTCAAGTTTATCCTTTGCATATCATGTTTATTTTCCATTGTCATCACTAAAATCTCAAGAATAAAAAAATGAACTAGCATTCTTATATTTAAATTTAAAGCTTTGCATTTCATGTTTATATTTCAAATCATCACCTAAACTCTAAAGATAAAAATGAACTTGCATCTCATATTTATTTTAAAGCTCTCACCTTACTTTTATAATGAAGAATAAAATGAATTGCATAGCATGTTTATGTTTTTGCCATAACCTAAAAATTCTAGAGCTGAAAGACTTACCTTTTTTATCTGAAGTAAAGTTTGGAAAATGGAAGCATTTCATGGACACAAAATTCGGCCATGTGATATTAATGGACTTAGCATAAGTTTCATTTAATCACAACGGAAAATAAGTTATGTCTTAAGATTTTCTTAAGCATAGGAAAGCTCAAAGAATGCTACGAGTATGATTTTATGATTTAAAATTCATTTAAGAATGATTTAGAATAGCTACTGCCTTAGCATTATATTTTTTTTATGATATTAGTGAAATAAATTGGTTTCTGAAGGAGTTTTGAAATCCTAAAATGATTCCAAGTTAAACTAGTAACTCATATGCATTAAGGATGTGATTTTATGTGTTGTTTTGAATCAAATATTTCAGTTACTGCCTTGCTATGTTGACTACTGCATGATGCTGTATTGATGTGTTAGAATATGTAAAAATTTTGTTTGAGTGAAGCAAAAATTATTTTATGAGTGTTAGGAAGAACTAGTATCTAGAAAGGACTAAGAATGTAAGTTTTAGAACCCTTAGAAGTCAAAATCATGGCTGCTGTTTTAGGATGATCAAATTAGAGGTAAAATTGTTTTAGAAGTGCTTAGGAGCGTAAGATTACTTCCTAAGGGTGGTAACAATTAGTTTTAGTACCTTAGGAACAGCCGAAACTTAGAAAGAGTCAAAGGCATAGCTTCTAGAACCCCGTAATTGAATTATAACATTTCTGTCCAAACTGCATAATGCTGTTTGGTGCTATTCATAAGCATAAAAATTAGTGAGAATTATTAGTTGTGATCCTTTAAGTGCATAGAAGACCTATATTGGATGCTAGATTAATTAGACTGTAAGTTTAAGACTCGTAAGGATCAAAAGCATAAGATGCTGTAAGATAGGGGAGGTAATGAGAGCTAGTATTTCAAGTGAATATATGTTTATTTATGAGTTGTTGTGAGCATAGCATGTGCATTAGTTGAGCCCGGTCCTTGATTCTGACACACTGGTTAGGAACATGTTTATTTTACGAAGAAATTGAGATCTTTATGTGCTGATGTATGTGCTATAAAGAAGTATTTATATGGATTTAATAGCTTATCATGTTAATGAGTTGATGATGAAGTATATGAGTTATGTGTTTACGTGGCATAAAGCAAATTTGGAGAAATTTAGTGTACAGCCATGATGCTGCCAAATTTCTGCCAAATTTGTGGACTTGGAAAGTTATTTGAAATTCATTTGTTATTGCATGATATAAGATGAGGAAATGATCCCCTAGACTCCCTAAATTAAAGGTTATGAGGGGTGATCCGCTAAAACACTTAAAGTGACATAAGCTATGTGGAAGTGACCCTATAGACTCCCTAAATTAAAGGTTATGATAGGTGATCCTTAAGCCCCCTAACCTGCATTCTAGGAGTCAGGATATATTTATACTTATGTTAGGATAAGCAAAAACTAGTGACGACTAGTTAGGTATGAGCTTATAACCTAGAAATTCTCGAAGGAGAAAAGTTATTAGGGTGGCCCTATAAGATAGCAAATGATGAAAGTAATGTCACTTAAGCAAAAGAAAGGAGAATAAGTTTACATGAAAGTTATATGCCTCTTTATGCTACTTGCATGAGTATGTTTCTTTATGATATGTTCAAGTGATAATTGCATAATGTTTCTGTCATACATCCATATTATGATATGCTGCATTCATAACATCAAGATTCATCCTAAAATGAATGAACCTTGGATAACTATGTTTAAAACCTAATAATGAACTTTATGCATGCTCACCTTTTTAATAATAAACCCAAGGTTCTTGGAAACGTAGATGATGACACTAGGATATGAGGATTTCCTTACTGAGATTCTTTATTAAGATTCTCACTCCATCTATTTTTCTTTCTTTCTTTCCATTACATCTTCAGAAGGTGATGACTTCATTCGTGATCTTCGTTAACACCCTAGTATGGGAGGTGCACTATGACCCGAACCACCGCTCGTATCACTTCGAGGGTCTCTGTGCATTGTTCATTTTTGCATAGATGAGACGCCCCTTTACCTACCCAGTTTCTAGCTTCGGGTTCACTCCCACTTCCCCTTATGGTGACAATTTTATCTTTGAGCGCACTTGACCCCACGATGAGCAGACTCGAAGTGCTTGCCCCACCGCTTTGGCAGTTCATGATTACCCCGAGTACGTTCCCCGTACAAGGCTTTCAGAGACCGACCCATCTAAGGACTCCCCTACACATATCTACTCGGAAGGTTCTGCACCTACGGCACCCATGGAAGTAGGTAGAGGCAGTGAGGACACGGTAACCCAGCCCAGGCTAGCCTGACGACCAATGTGTCTATGCCACAGAGGCCTTGTTCATGCCCCGTTTCGCCTACATACACCTGCGGAGCTTACCCAGTTCATTAGGTATATACCCCCTTTGCTGGAGGATCAGGATCACTAGTAGACTTCGTCGAAGGACCCGATAGAGTGCCAGAACTATCACGCGAGGATCCCCTTTTTATGTTGTATCTTTTTGTAGGGGTGACTTTAGTTTGAGCACTCATAGGACTAGCGGAGGGGAGCTGTAGTTGGCATATGGTGTTTTTATGTTCCATGTATTTTCTGCTTTCATGTATTTCTTTCTGTTGTTTGCTTATGTAATGAAAGCTCAGCCCACTATGTATAGGTGTGACTCCGTTTATCATATTTCCTAGTATATTATGAAACATATTATGTTGTGATATTTAATATATGAATTTTGTGTTAATGGATGATGTATTTATCCCTTTGTGCTATGGTTTGATGTTTGCTTCGTGATAGCATGCATGGCTCACGTTTGTTTTATGTTTCAAAAAAAAAGTTTACCCATATTTTCCACTAAGTATCTTGATAAAGTAAAGTTAAAGAATGAAACAAAATAGTAATAACTAATAATTAATCTCAATACGTCCTAGGCGTGTTAGGTTAAATATTAGGGTGTTACATTGGTCGTAACGACAATAGAAGGGAGTGTTCTACTCCACCAACTTTGTCTATATCTAATCAACTTGGCCGAGGAGCTGGAAAGAGCGTGGCTCAATGGCTTACTTCCCAAGAGTGGAATTATGCACACTTACATATTGTGATGAGGTTCAACCATTCAGATTGTAAGTCAACAATCCCTTTTTTTATGTGAAAGTGTGATATTATGCATCTTTGAAAGAACATAAAATATATTTTCAACAACAGATACTTTGAGCAACTGCATGGTCAAGATTCTCTTCAACAATTTCCAAATTGGTTTAGATTACATGTAAGTCTACTTGTTTAAGATTATATAACCCAATATATTCTTATTTGTTTATTTTATTTGATACAAGTTTGTTTGACATTTTAAACTTCATTTACATAGGTTCATAACAAAAACAATGGTGTAACATGTCCCAATTTGTTTAATTTAGCGTGGGGAGTAACACCCTAATTTTTAACCCAACTTTCTAGAACACATTAGGTTAAACATTAGGCTATTACTTCATAGTCTCATTCTTTCATTAAAATATTTAGCGGAAATTACGGGTAACTTTTTTTTCTTTTTTGAAAACATAAAACAAAGTGAGAGCCGCGAGCTTAACTAATCGAATGCCAGAAACATAAAACACGCGTAACGATCATAAACAACCATGTAAAATAAATCATACATCAGAAGAACATAGATCATGAAGATGACAGAAACATTTCATTAATAATAAAGTAGCTAAAGTACATAACTAGTCATACCCTTATAGAAACGGGCAGAGCTTGAAATACAACGGAAAGGAAATACAACAGATAGCAAAGTACATGGTTCAACTTGAAGATAGAAAAACCCAAAATGCTACCCTCCTACTAGGCTATGAGTACAAACTACACACCCCTCCCAAAAGGTACGACCGAAGGGGAAGATCCTCATAAAAACTCGAGTACTCACAAGGCTCTCCATCAGGAACTAGTGACGTCGGGGGTCCTCGGGTGATGGAGGTAGGTAACTAGGGAAACACTCTATCTCCTCCTGTGTGGGCCAATGCAACGTGAAAGCCACATGAGGTGACTGAACGTGGGCTCCTTGATGCGGACGCATCTCTGCTCTCCTCGCCAGGCGCGGCTGCACCACAGTCTCCTCACTCCCCATACGTCGGGATCGGGGAAAAGGGGCTGAACCCTCCGAAGGAACATGCGTCGGCCAATCCTCGGATGGGTCGGTCTCGGATCTCCTCGAACGAGGTACGTACTCCGGGAAATCTCGGACGGCGGAGGCAGAGGTACGGGCACATCGCAACTGCTCATGCGGGCGGGTGCGCTTGAAGATCATGTCGTCACTACCGAAGGGCGTAGTAGGAGTGAACTGGTAGCTCGAAACTGGATAAGCGAAAGGTCATCCCATGTACACAAAAACACGAACGGCACATTGACCTTCAAAGTGATATGAACGGTGGTCCGGGTCGAAGTGTATCTCCCATACTGGCGTATCAATGAAGAACACGAATGTCGCCATCGCTCTCTGAAGATGTGATGGAAGAAAGAAGAGAAAGGAGTGAGAAATCTTGCTAAAGAAATCTCAGTAGGAATCTCCTACCCTAGGGTTACATCGTACACATCCTCAGGAACCTTGGGTTTAATTATAAAATAGTGGTCATGCATATAAGGTTCAATTTAGGGTTTCTCAAACTAATTATCCAAGGCCCATTCCTTTTAGCATGCGTCTTGATATTATAAATGCAACAGGTTATATCATGGATGCATGTCAATACTTGAACATACAAGACAACACACCAAAACACATAAACATAAATCATGTGGCATGAGGGCATATAACTTTCAAGTGATTCGTTCCTCAACTTCGTGACATTAATCATGGCACTTTAGCATATAAGCCACCCTAAAAATAATAACTAGGTTATGAGCTCATACCTCAGCTAGTCGTCACTAGCTCTTGCTTATTATCTTGAATAAGCGAAACATAAATAATAATCCCGACTCGCAAGTACGGGTAGGGGGTAGGGATCACCTCTCTTTAGGATATACCCTCTTTGAAACGCTTTGCTAGCCACGCATGGCCTTGCAATTTGTCCACTTTGGTAGGCTGCATCTACTCATACCCTCATAGATTTGTCTCCTCCCGGGGGTACTCGGCCGAACCGGCACCTCCTCGGGGGAAGCACGTCTCAGTGCTTTGTCACATAAAAATCTCCTGGGGGTGCTCGGCCGAACCGGTGTCACCCAGGGTTTTCAACTCATATGGTACTCATAAACATTTCTTTCAACCCTTTAAGGTTTGACGGAAATTCGGCAGCATAACAGCTATTAAACCAAATTTCCTTCAAACTGCCACAAGCTAATCCACACATTATGTTCTCATGAAATCTCATACTATGACAAACTTTAACATTTCATCAATCATTTTCTCATGCATCAAGCACATCTCATCATATCATTGTATCAAACAACACATCATAGCATTAACAACTTTTTAGTGTCTTATGCATTGACTCTTAAGGTCCCTAACTCACATTCTAAGTTATAAATCATCAAACCTAATCTCTCGGGAACTTATAAGGTCTTAACTAAGTATTTCTCACCTCACACTATGATCAAGAACATCTCTAAACCTCAAGAGTGCAGGATTCATATTCCTAGTTTTACGGGTACCTAGGAGCCACAACAATGACCCTTTCTAAGTCTGGTTTGCTCCTAAGGCATCAAGATCAAGTCCTAAACCATTTATGAGTCATTCCTACACATTTAAACTAATTTAAATTCATGATTAGCATTACTAAACCTTGCTGGACAGAATCCAGAAAATTCAAACATTAAAGGATCTAGAACTCTCAAATTAATTCTTTTCTAGTTTCTAACTTCTCTTATCTTTCACATATGAACCTCAACATTAATTATACTCAAACATAAGCATATTATCACCATTAAAACAGCTCATATAGTGGCAAACATAGCAAGGCAGAACCGAAACAAACATCTCCATTTAGAGGCATCAAACACATTTTCTAAAGCACATAAAATACTAGTCTCTCTTGGAACCTTTTTAAAACTTTCAAAACTCATTTATAAATATTTTTAACATCTAAAATCATCAAAATATTTATGAGGGCAGTAGCTAAATCAAACTTGTCTCAAGAGGTTCTAAATTCATAAAACTTAGTTCTATGCATTCCTTAAACTCATAAAAGCTTGGAAAAATTATAAAACATAGTTTTCAATACTTAGAAACATCAAGACCCCTTAGGGCCGAAATATGAACCAAAGGAAATAAATATTTTTAGACCTTTGTTTGAGACAACAATGGCCAAGTCTTTGAGCTCTAGGTTCATTTAGGTGATGACATAAAAATAAACATGCTCATGCTCTTATTTTAGGTTCCATAAGAAAGTAAAGTGATGGCACAAAATAAATATGAATGCAACTCATTATTATCTTGGTATTAAGTGAGAACTTGAAATATAAACATGATAATGCATAGCTTGAAATATAAACATGATAATGCAAGGTTCACTTATTATCTTGATATTTAGTGATAGCAAGGAAGTAAACATGATATGCAAAGCATAAAGTAACCATGATGCAAGGTTCATTTTATGGTTGACTAGAGCTCATTCAAGACTTTAACAAGATAACAACCCAATACAATATCTCAAAGATCAAAATACCAAAACCGAAAGTCTTACAAAAGAAAAAGAAAATGGAACTAAGTCAAGTTCTTTATTAAATACCCAAAACCCCTATCTAGAGAAAAATCTCTAGAACGTGCCGGCCAACTTTAAGGTTGACAAGGGTAAGCTTGGGCTTTTAGAAATCCTTAGAATAATTTTCTTAAGTTAAGAAAAACCATGTGAGCTAGATTTTATATAGATAAAGTTACAAGAAAAGGAAAACTCAAGCTTTAGAGGTTTCTTTGAGATGAACACAAGGTCATCATCTAGAAACTCTCATCATCAAGCTATCATGCTCATAATCAAGGCCTCATGGCCGAAATGAAAGGAAAACAAAGAACCAAGGAAAAGTGTCAAAAGAAATCCAAGAGAAAGCTAGAGAAACTCATTTTTCAAGAAACAAAGTTTAGAAAAACACTCCTACCTAGAGTGAAGATGAAAACTTGGACTCTTTGAAAAGGAAAATAAGATGATGAGCTCCTCCAAGAGGCAAGATAGCTTCGGCCAAGAGAGGATGAGAAGGTTGGAGTTGTGTTTCAAGTGAAGTTGTGTTTGAGGTGTGGTGTTTGAGCGGTTTGATGATGGTTCAAGGCTTTGGGGTGGTGTTTGATGGTTAAGAGATGATGATAGGATGAAGAGATGAAGAAGATGAAGATGAAAAGAAAGGAAGAACACTCTTGAAACTTTGAGAGAAAAGAAAAACTTAGCAAGACAACTCTAAAACTCTAAACTTAGCAAATGCTTCAAGGTGCAACTAAGCTATCACAAGCATCCTATTTATAGAAAAACAAAACCATGGGGCTTACCAAAGGAAGCCTTGGCCATGACTTTGAGAGGAAAAAAGGGAGAGAAAAATATCTCTTACACAAGGTCATTCAAGCATGGTTTGAAGTATGGAAGCTATGCTACAAAGTATGGCTTGATGTGAGTTAATTTCCTATCAATTTTTGATGAAATTAAGCTTCTAGTAACAATGCATGGCTGGAACTTTTCCAGCCACAAATAAATGGAGAAAATGAGCTAATTTAATTAGTTATTTACTTGGAAAATCAAGCTTGATTGAAAGTTATGACAAGGTGTAGTGTATGTGACTTGAGGTATGGCCTTGGAGTGTTGAATATTGAACATGTGATGCATAATGGGGGAGAAGGGTACACGGCCAGGTTCAAGTCAGTAGAGAGGGGGTAAGGTTTGATAATCTAATTGGGTGTTAATGGTAGGTTTAAATGTGCATTAGCTTAGATACAAGGTTAGGAACAATTAAGCTTAAGTTTAGGTAACTAAGAATGTGTTTTCAGGATTTTATGACAAGATTAGGAGCGCTCATACATCATTAAAGAATTTTAAACTCATTTATGAATAAACAATGTGTAACACAAGTCCATGATTTAAGGAATTGGAAAGAGAAAACACTATTCAAGATTCTATGACTAGGTGTCTTGAAATTAAAATATGATTTTAGGTTGTAATTAAGCACTTTTTGGTTCTAATAAACTTTAATAAATTATTTTGACTCAAGATTAATTAAGGAAATTAATTAACCTTCGATTAGAGCCTAATATTGGTTAGGTTTGCTTAATCACGCGATTAAGCGTAAAAACACGAAACTAGGGGCAAAACCATAATTTTGCACTAATTTTGCCCGGGACTTCTAAAATTAAAACTGAGGTCATAGAATATATAAAAACGCCTTTTAAAACCATCTAGAGAAGTTTCGGGTTCATCTGGCACTTGCAAACGGGTAAAACACGGCAGGGGCGTTTTGGTCATTTTGACCCGAAAACTCGAAAAATGAGATTTTCGATCCCGGAAAGAAACACAAGTCTTTTAATCCCCTTCCAACATTGAGTTTACCCTTCGAGTACTGGCGAATCGGCTTTCCTCGAATTCTGGGTTGAAAATGACCTCAGGGGCATTTTGGTCATTTTCACTCTAACAGAAAAATCGGGGCATTACATTACTCCCCTCCTTAAAAAGAATTTTGCCTCGAAATTCGTACCTTAGAACAACTCGGGGTACTTCGATCTCATCTCAAACTCAAGCTCCCATGTGAACTCCTCGGTGTTGCCACGTCCCCACGTGACCTTCACCAAAGGAACAGACTTGTTCCTTAACTGCTTGACGCCTTGGTCCACGATTCTCGTTGGCGGTAGATTGAACGTCAGGTCCTCCCTTAACTGTACGTGTTCTGGCTCTAAGACATGGCTAGGGTCGGACTCGTATTTACGCAACTGAGAGACGTGAAAGACGTCGTGAAGATTTGATAGATTGGGTGGCAGGGCTATTTTGTAGGCTACAGTTCCGATTCTCTGAAGAATTTCAAAAGGACCGAGAAATCGGGGACACAACTTTTTAACTTTCATGGCTCTTCCTATTCCTGTAGTGGGAGTAATTCTTAGAAATACATGCTCGCCTTCTTGGAATTCCAAGGGCTTGCGCCTTTTGTCCGCATAGCTTTTCTGCCGACTTTGAGCGGTTAAGATTCTATCCTTGATCTTCTTGATTTGCTTCGTCATTTCCCTCACTACATCGGGTCCTAAGACACTTTGTTCTCTGGGCTCGTACCAACACAAAGGTGATTGACACTTCCGCCCATACAGCGCTTCATACGGTGCCATACCGATGCTCACATGATAACTGTTGTTATACGCAAACTCGATCAAGGGCATGTACTTATCCCAACATCTTTTCTGGGCCAAGACGCTGGCTCTTAACATATCCTCCAGGGTTTGGATCATCCTCTCAGATTAACCATCCGTCTGTAGGTGGTAAGCAATGCTCAAGCACAACTTTGAACCAAACGCCTTTTGAAAGGCTCCCCAAAAACGTGACGTAAACCGCGGATCTCGATCCGAGATTATTGTCGATGGTACTCCATGCAACCTTACTATTTCTTGGATGTAAAGCTGAGCCAATTTATCCAATGAGTACGTGACTTGAATAGGTAGAAAGTGAGCCGACTTTGTTAGTCGATCCACGATTACCCATACGGCATCATGGCCAGCTTGGGTCCTTGGCAATCCTGTCACGAAATCCATTGATATACTCTCCCACTTCCACTCCGGGATTGTCAGGGGTTGCAACATGCCAGAAGGTTTTTGGTGTTCGATCTTGACCTTTTGGCAGACCAAACACTTACTCACCCAGGTGACCACATCCTTCTTTAATCCGGGCCACCAAAACATCTTCTTCAAATCTTGGTACATCTTGGTAGTACCAGGATGTATGGCGAAGTGGCTCTTGTGAGCCTCCTCCAAGATCTTCTCTCGAAGGTCGCCATCTTGTGGCACACAGATTCGCCCCTCGAACCTCCACAACCAGTCGGAGCCTCGTACAAAACCTTTCAACTTTCCGGCCTTAATTGCCTCGATTGTCTCCATAAAGTCCTCATTTTCTCTTTGGGCAAGCATAATCCTTTTCTTAAACCCACTGGTCACCGTGAGATGACTCATTACGATGCCATTCTTCGTTATTGACATCCCCAGATTCATATCCCTAAACTGCTCTATTAACCCAACTTCATTAACCATCATACATGATAGACGTAACAACTTTTGACTCAAGGCATCGGCGACTACATTAGCCTTGCCGGGGTGCTAACTTAAGCCAAAATTGTAGTCCTTGAGGAATTTCATCCATCTCCTCTGCCTCATATTTAACTCCTTTTGATCAAAGAGATGCTTAAGACTCTTACGATCGGAGAAAACTTCAAACCTTACACCATACAAATGGTGTCTCCACATCTTTAGAGCGAACACGATGGCTGCTAGTTCTAGGTCATGGGTGGGGTAGGTTACTTTGTGAGGCTTGAGGTGTCTGGACGCATAGGTTACCACTTGCCTATTTTGCATCAACACACAACCTAAACCTTTGCCAGGAGCATCGCAATTTACCTCAAAGGGTACATTGGGGTCGGGTAAAACTAAAACTGGGGTTGAGGTGAGCTTTTCCTTAAGCTCTAGGAAACTCTTTTCACACTCAGGGCTCCACTCAAACGGGGTATTCTTCCTAGTGAGCTTGGTTAGGGGTAGGGCTAACTGGGAAAATCCTTTAATAAACCTACGGTAGTATCCAGCTAAACCCAAAAAGCTTCTAATCTCAGTTACCGAGGTTGGTCTATCCCAATTCATCACAGCTTCTATCTTACTTGGATCGACAGCTATGCCACCTTTTGACACAACATGCCCTAAGAATTTCACCTCATCCAACCAAAATTCACACTTATACAACTTAGTGTATAACTTCTTCTCCTTTAATACCTCTAAAACCAGCCTCAAATGACGCTCATGCTCCTCGTGGGTTTTCGAATAGATGAGAATATCATCTATGAACACAACCACAAACTGATCTAAATAGGGTCTAAAGTCTACATCGCAGGCGGCTAGGAGAACATATCCCTTAGCTTTCTCCCCACTACAGAAAACCTCTATGGAGTTTAGGTATAACCTCATGGGTTGACTAATGGGTTCGGGAAGAGAAAGAAAAACAACAGTTTGGGTCCCACAGTCTAACAACACACGGTTGGCGTGAAGCCAATCCATGCCTAGAATGATGCCTATGTCTTTAAGGGGTAAGCAAATTAAATCTATGATAAACGACATATTCTCTACAACAAGATGACAGTTTAAGCAACATTTGCAGATACTAACAGGGCGATTTGTAGGAGTAGAAGGAATAAGATCAAAGGGAAGTTTAGAGACTTGCAATTTTAAAGACTCGACACTAGCAAGCGATATGAAAGAATGAGTAGCGCCAGAATCGAAGAGTACAGTTAAGGTTCTACCGTTAAGCTCGCATTTACCTTGAATGAGATCGTTGGACGTTCGCACATCTTCCGCGTTGAGGGTGAAGACCCGTCCTTGGTGTTGAGGTCGGGGGTTTTGGTTTGATGGTCCTCCATTGGTGCAGTTGTTGGCATAATGGCCAAGCTTGCCACACTTGAAACAGACCCCTTGCCCCATAAAGCAAGGGCGATTCCCATGATTCTTCCCGTATTGGGGGCAGACATCAGCAGATGCTGCTCTGGGGTAAGCAGCAGGGGTTTGTGGTGCCTTATTCTTGGCCCCACTTGGTCCTCCATTGTGGTTCCGGGGTCTACCCGGTCCATGGGGTTGATTGTTGTTGAAATTCCTCAGGCATTTATGTTTGAAACGGCGGCCTTTGGTGTTGTTTGGATTGTTGGTGTGCAGGAGCTCTTGGTGGTTGTTGTTGTTGTGGTCGGAACCGATTGGTCTGGTAGGGGTTGTAGTGATTCCTTGAAGGGTACTGCGGTTTGAATCTCGAGGCTTAAGGTCCAAGTCCCTTAGCTCGTTCCGCCTTTGCGGCTTGCATCTTCCGTTGCCCTTCTTCGAGAATTCGGCACTTGTTGACCAGAGTCGGGAAGTCTCGGATCTCCATGTAGGCCACGACGTAGTTCATCTCCGCCTTTAGACCGGCCTCATACTTAACGCATTTCCAAACCTCATCGGGGTTCCCTTGAAACATCCGAGAGAACTTGATCAGCTCCTCGAACTTTGCGGTGTACTGGGCAACAGTAGACCCTCCCTAGGTCAACTGCATGAACTCAATGTCTTTTGCATTCCTTACGGACTCCGGGAAATACTTCTCATAGAAATAAGTATTGAACAGCTCCCAGTCAATGGGAGTTCCAGAAGCCTTTAGCAGACGCTTTGTGCCGTTCCACCAAAACTCGGCGTCGGACTTCAGGATGAAAGCAGCAAATGTGACCTTATGCTCCTCTGAGCAGGTAATGACAAAGTAGATCTTCTCCATGTCTTTGATCCACTCATCAGCCTTGTCGGGGTCCATTACCCCTCGGAACACCGGCGGGTTCGCCTTGCGGAACTCGCCGAAGCAGGCTTGTTCCACCGTCTCAGCAGCAGGGGGAGGAGGGGGGACAGGAGCAACATTCGCTTGTTGGTCCATTCGGTCGAACATCCATTCCATGGCTTGCGCCATTCTACGAACAAAGAAGCAATGGTCGTGATTGTCTTGGTCAGCCTCGGGCGTAGTCCTAGGCTGTCGTCGCGATGCCATTGGTGCCTAGACACATGAAACAATGAACATCAAGTTGATCAGGCTCAATATTCATGCAAAATGGGCTAGCTACCATGGCACTTGCAAGCAACAGAGGTCACGCATTTCTAGTCCTATAGCTTGTCTCTATCAAGCACTACACATGACATCACTATCGCATCATGCTTATAAAGCATGGTCAGTCCAATCCTCAGGCTCCATGAGAATCGAAATGCTCTGATACCATAATGTAACACCCTAATTTTTAACCCAACTTTCTAGAACACATTAGGTTAAACATTAGGCTATTACTTCATAGTCTCATTCTTTCATTAAAATATTTAGCGGAAATTACGGGTAAGTATTTTTTCTTTTTTGAAAACATAAAACAAAGTGAGAGTCGCGAGCTTAACAAATCGAATGACAGAAACGTAAAACACGCATAACGATCATAAACAACCATGTAAAATAAATCATACATCAAAAGAACATAGATCATGAAGGTGACAGAAACATTTCATTAATAATAAAGTAGCTAAAGTACATAACTAGTCATACCCTTATAGAAACGGGCAAAGCTTGAAATACAACGGAAAGGAAATACAACAGATAGCAAAGTACATGGTTCAACCTGAAGATAGAAAAACCCAAAATGCTACCCTCCTACTAGGCTATGAGTACAAACTACACACCCCTCCCAAAAGGTACGACCGAAGGGGAAGATCCTCATAAAAACTCTAGTACTCACAAGGCTCTCCATTAGGAACTAGTGACGTCGGGGGTCCTCGGGTGATGGAGGTAGGTAACCGGGGAAACGCTTTATCTCCTTCTGTGTGGGCCAATGCAACGTGAAAGGCACACGAGGTGGCTGAATGTGGGCTCCTTGATGCGGATGCATCTCGGCTCTCCTCGCCAGGCGTGGCTGTACCACAGTCTCCTCACTCCCCATACGTCGGGATCGGGGAAAAGGGGCTGAACCCTCCGAAGGAACATGCGTCGGCCAATCCTCGGATGGGTCGGTCTTGGATCTCCTCGAATGAGGTACGTACTCCAGGAAATCTCGGACGGCGGAGGCAGAGGTACGGCATCGCCGCAATCGCCCTCACGCTGGCGGAGTGCGCCAAGATCATGTCGTCACTACCGAAGGGCGCAGTAGGAGTGAACTGGTAGCTCAAAACTGGATAAGCGAAAGGTCGTCCCATGTACACAAAAACACGAACGGCACATTGACCCTCAAAGTGATATGAACGGTGGTCCGGGTCAAAGTGTATCTCCCATACTGGCGTATCAATGAAGACCACGAATGTCGCCATCGCTTTCTGAAGATGTGACGGAAGAAAGAAGAGAGAGGAGTGAGAAATCTTGCTAAAGAAATCTCAGTAGGAATCTCCTACCCTAGGGTTACATCGTACACATCCTCAGGAACCTTGGGTTTAATTATAAAATAGTGGTCATGCATATAAGGTTCAATTTAGGGTTTCTCAAACTAATTATCCAAGGCCCATTCCTTTTAGCATGCGTCTTGATATTATAAATGCAACAGGTTATATCATGGATGCATGTCAATACTTGAACATACAAGACAACACACCAAAACACATAAACATAAATCATGTGGCATGAGGGCATATAACTTTCAAGTGATTCATTCCTCAACTTCGTGACATTAATCATGGTACTTTAGCATATAAGCCACCCTAAAAATAATAACTAGGTTATGAGCTCATACCTCAGCTAGTCGTCACTAGCTCTTGCTTATTATCTTGAATAAGCGAAACATAAATAATAATCCCGACTCGCAAGTACGGGTAGGGGGCAGGGATCACCTCTCTTTAGGATATACCCTCTTTGAAACGCTTTGCTAGCCACGCATGGCCTCGCAATTTGTCCGCTTTGGTAGGCTGCATGTAACACCCTAATTTTTAACCCAACTTTCTAGAACACATTAGGTTAAACATTAGGCTATTACTTCATAGTCTCATCCTTTTCTTAAAATACTAAAGGAAAATTACGAGTAATTTTTTTTTTTTTTAAAACACACAACAAAGTGAGAGCCACGTTCTTAGTCTAATCGAATAATAGGAATATAAAGCACGCTTAACACTCATAGAGAAACACAGAAATGGAAACATATAACAACTGAGCATAAATCATCACAACAAGAGAAACGTTTCATTAATAACATAACTTAGAATACATAAGTAGTCATACCCTCATTGGGACGGGCAGAGCTTGTAATACAGCAGAAAGGAAGTACAATAGAAACAGAGAAACGTAAAGTAACATAAAGTAAACCATCACTACCCGAGTGCACCTATAGTGAATAACCTCAAAACAAAAGCAGGTTTATCCAGTCTACATGTGAGTGTGTGCACTAAGCCTCCCCTAAAACATCTGCTACTAGAACCCGGGGAATGGAGTGTAACTGATCCAAGAACGCAAGGCGGCAGGAGTGGGCATACATGTAGACTGAGCGTGAGCTCCTCGTTAGGGGCGCCTCTCGGACGGATGTGTCAATGAAGACCACTTAATGTCGCCATCAGTCTCAAGATGTGACTAAGCGAGAAAAAGAAGAGAAAAGAGTGAGAATCTTACTAAAGAATCTCAGTAGGAATCTCCTATTCTAGGGTTACATCGTTCACATCCTCAGGAACCTTGGGTTTATTTATAAAAGGTGTTCATGCATATGAGATTCATTATTAGGGTTTATGAAACTATTTATCCAAGGTCCATTTCTTTTAGTATGCATCTTGATGTCATGAATGCAACATGTTTAAGCATGAATGTATGGCAATACTTGAGCACATAAATCAACAAATCACAACAATCTAGATTCATGCAAGTGGCATAAGGGCATATTACAACTCTTACTTTTTCTCATACTTATGTGACTTAAAAGCATCATATCTCTTTTGTTCTTTTTCTCAAAAACCACCCTCTTAAAACATATCCACCTATTTCCAACCGATACACCGCCCCGGCGATTTTTATCATAACCTCCTATCTCCGTCTCACCTAATCGCCTAGGAATGAGCTCAATCCTAACTAGTCGTCACTAGATTTAATATGGGGTAAAATGAGGGGGTAACATAAACATATTTCATTCTTTGAAATGTTCTACTGGCCTCGAGTGCACAGTGAATTGTCCGCTTTGGTAAGGCTGCATCTGCACATACCCTCACGGATTTGCCTCCTCCTCACCGTAGCAGGAGAAGTATGTCTCAATGCTTGTCACATAAAAATATCCTGGGGGTGCTCGGCCGAACCAGTGTCACCCAGGGTTTTCAACTCATATGGTACTTTAAAACATTTTTCAACTCTTTTAGGTTTGATAGAAATTCAAGAAAGATAACGGCCGTTAAACTGAATTTCCTTCAAACCAAAATTCATGCCACAAGCTAATCACACAACTTAACATCTCAATAATCATTTCCTCACGTATCATCAATAAAACATTTTAGGGTTCATGCATCATCAAGCATATTCTTCTAATACATCATTCTCACATAGATAAACATCATAACATATATTTCAAACTCATCATTCTTACATAGATTATAGCATATATTCCAAACTCATCATAGCATATATTTTAAACACATCATACTCACATAGATAAAGCTCATGTATCATATATCATACTTGCATAAAATTAAGCATCATAAAAACTCAAGACTTCTTAATATCTTATGCATCGACCCTTAAGGTCCTTAACTCACAATCTAAGTTATAAATCATCAAAACCTAGTCTCTTGGGAACCTATGAGGTTATAACTAAGTATTTCTCACCTCACACTATGGTCAAGAACATCTCTAGACCTCAAGGATGTAGAATTTAAAATCCCACCTTTACGGTACCTAGGAGTCACAACAATGACTCTTTCTAAGTCCAGTTTGTTCCTAAAGCATCAAGATTAAGCCCTAAACCAATTATGAGTCATTCCTACACATTTAAACTAATTTAGAACCATGATTATCATTTCTAAACCTTGCTGGACAGAATCCAGAAAATTCCATCATTAAGGGATCTAAAACTCTCAAATTAATTCTTTTCTAGTTCCTAACTTATCCTATCTTTCACATATGAGTCTTAACATTATTTTTACTCAAACATAAGCATCTTATCATTATTAACACAGCTCATACAGTGGCCAAACATAGCAAGGCAGAACCGAAACAAATATCTCCATAAAAGACATGAAACACAATTTCTAAAGCACATACAATACTAGTTTCTCTTGGAACCTTTTTCAACTTTCAAAACTCATTTATGGACACTTTTATCACCTAAAATCATAAAAATACTTAAGAGGGTAATAGCTAAATCATTTTTATCTCAAGAGGTCCTAAATTCATAAAACTTAGTTCTACATATTTCTTATACTTACATAAGCTTAGAAAAATTATAAAACATAGTTTTCAATACTTGGAAACACCAAAGCCTCTTAGGGCCGAAATAGGGACCAAAAGCAATAAATATTTTTAGACCTTTGTTGAGACAACAATGGGCAAGTCTTTGAGCTCTAGGTTCATTAAAGTGATGACATAAAAATAAACATGCTCATGCACTTGTTTTAGTTTTTGCTAGAAAGTAAAGTGAGAGCATAAAATAAATATGTGATGCATTATATTATTATCTTTGATATTTAGGTGAGAACTTGAAACATAAACATGATAATGCATAGCTTGAAATATAAACATGATAATGCAAGCTCCTTTATTACCTTGGTACTTAGTGATAACAAAGAAAGTAAACATGATGTGCAAAGCATAAAATAAATATGGTATGCATTATATTATTATCTTTGATATTTAGGTGAGAACTTGAAATATAAAAATGATAATGCAAGTTCCTTTATTACCTTGGTACTTAGTGATAGCAAAGAAAGTAAACATGATGTGCAAAGCATAAAATAAACATGATGCAAGGTTCATTTTAAGGTGATCTAAAGCTCATCCAAGACTTTAACAACATAATAACCCAACACATATCTCATTACAAAGAGAGCTTTAGAGTTCTTGAACCAAGTTCTCAAAGGAATTATGAGGTTCTTGAACATCATCATCAAGCTCAAAGAAAGCAAAACTTTTTGAACAAATAAAACTTCAAAGATCAAAAAGGAAAATGGTAACCGAAATGTTAAAGAAAGGAACAAAGAAACCGAAATCATAATAGCAAAAAAAGTAAAGGTATTCTTGAGTAAAAATCATTTTTGAGTTAGAAAATAAAGTTGGAACTCAAAGAAAATAAAACCTCAAGCTCTAGAGTTTCCTTTGAGATGAACACATAGTCATTATCTAGGAGTCCTGATCATTGAGCTATCATGTACTCATCAAGGCCAAGAGGCCGAAAATACAAGAAAGGGAAACCAAAGAAAGTTTCAAAAAGAAAACCCAAGAGAAAGCTAGAAAGAACTCATTTTCAAGAAGACAAAGTTTAGAAAACACTCCTACCTAGAGTGAAGACAAAAAGCTTGGACTTGAAGATGAAAATGATACGAGCAACACCTCCTAGGATGGTGATGATGATTCGGCCTTGATGAAAGAAAAGGAAGGAAATGTGTTCTTGGTGAGCTTGTGTTTGAGAATGGAAGTTTAGGTGTTTGTATGATGATCCAAGGTGGTGGGGTGGTGTTTCAAGGTTGTGTGATGATGTTTCAAAAGGAAAAAGAAGAAGATGAAGAAGAAGAATGCTCTTGAGATTTGAGAGAAAAAGGAAGAACTTAGAGAAAAACTAAAAACTAAACTTAGCAAATGAACAAAGTGTAGCAAAGGTTCATCTAGGCATGGTATTTATAGAGAAGAATAAGAGTGAATGAGTGGAGGAGAATGAATCCTCATGGAACATGAGGTGAGGCATGTGTGGAGGAGAATGAATCCTCATGGAACATGAGGTGAGAGAATTGCACTTTGATGACATGGCTTCAACCATAGTCTTTGGAGTGTGAAATAAAATTAAATTGTGATAAAATGGATGATGAATTTCGTGCAGGTCTGATGCAACAAGGGAGGAGGGAGTTTTGGTCATGTAATAGTGTGTTAGTGATGTGTTTAGGGGTGTATTAGCTTAGGTGTAAGGTTAGGAGTCATTAAGCATAAGTTTAGGTGACTAAGAATGTGATTAGGGACCTTTATGACATGATTAAGGAGTACTCATACATATTTAGGAGATTTTAAATTCATTTTATGAATAAAACAATGTAGACAAAATTCCATAATTTAAGGAATTGGAGAGAGAAAACACTATTCAAGATTTCATGACTAGAAATCTTGAATTTAAAATAAGATTTTAAGTTGTAATTAAGCACTTTTAGGTTCTAATCAACTTTAATAAATTATTTTGACTCAAGATTAATTATGGAAATTAATTAATCTTCGATTAGAGCCTAATATTGCTTAGGTTTGCTTAATCACGCGATTAAGCGTAAAAACACGAAACTAGGGGTAAAATCGTAATTTTGCACTAATTTTGCCCGGGACCTCCATAATTAAAACTGAGGTCGTAGAATACATAAAAATGCCTTTTAAAACCATCTAGAGAAGTTTCGGGTTCATCCGGCACTTGCAAATAGGTAAAACACCGCAGGGACGTTTTGGTCATTTTGACCCGAAAACTCGAAAAACGAGATTTTCGATTCCAGAAAGGTACACAGGTTATCTAATCCCCTTCCAACATTGAGTTTGCCCTTCGAGTACTGCCAGATCGTCTTTCCTCGAATTCTGGGCCGAAAATGACCTCAGGGGCATTTCGGTCATTTTCACTCTAGTAGAAAATCGGGGCGTTACACTGCATCTACTCATACCCTCACGGATTTGTCTCCTCCCGGGGGTACTCGGCCGAACCGGCACCTCTTCGGGGGAAGCGCGTCTCAGTGCTTTGTCACATAAAAATCTCCTGGGGGTGCTCGAACCGGTGTCACTCAGGGTTTTCAACTCATATGGTACTCATAAACATTTCTTTCAACCCTTTAAGGTTTGATTTGAAATTGGCAAAGATAACAGCTGTTAAACTGAATTTCCTTCAAACTGCCACAAGCTAATCCACACATTATGTTCTCATGAAATCTCATACTATGACAAACTTTAACATTTCATCAATCATTTTCTCATGCATCAAGCACATCTCATCATATCATTGTATCAAACAACACATCATAGCATTAACAACTTTTTAGTGTCTTATGCATTGACCCTTAAGGTCCCTAACTCACATTCTAAGTTATAAATCATCAAACCTAATCTCTCGGGAACTTATAAGGTCTTAACTAAGTATTTCTCACCTCACACTATGATCAAGAACATCTCTAAACCTCAAGAATGCAGGATTCATATTCCTAGTTTTACGGGTACCTAGGAGCCCCAACAATGACCCTTTCTAAGTCTGGTTTGCTCCTAACGCATCAAGATCAAGTCCTAAACCATTTATGAGTCATTCCTACACATTTAAACTAATTTAAATCCATGATTAGCATTACTAAACCTTGCTGGACAGAATCCAGAAAATTCAAACATTAAAGGATCTAGAACTCTCAAATTAATTCTTTTCTAGTTTCTAACTTCTCTTATCTTTCACATATGAGCCTCAACATTAATTATACTCAAACATAAGCATATTATCACCATTAAAACAGCTCATACAGTGGCAAAACATAGCAAGGCAGAACCGAAACAAACATCTCCATTTAGAGGCATCAAACACATTTTCTAAAGCACATAAAATACTAGTCTCTCTTGGAACCTTTTTAAAACTTTCAAAACTCATTTATAAATATTTTTAACATCTAAAATCATCAAAATATTTATGAGGGCAGTAGCTAAATCAAACTTGTCTCAAGAGGTTCTAAATTCATAAAACTTAGTTCTATGCATTCCTTAAACTCATAAAAGCTTGGAAAAATTACAAAACATAGTTTTCAATACTTAGAAACATCAAGACCCCTTAGGGCTGAAATATGAACTAAAGGAAATAAATATTTTTAGACCTTTGTTTGAGACAACAATGGCCAAGTCTTTGAGCTCTAGGTTCATTTAGGTGATGACATAAAAATAAACATGCTCATGCACTTATTTTAGGTTCCATAAGAAAGTAAAGTGATGGCACAAAATAAATATGAATGCAACTCATTATTATCTTGGTATTAAGTGAGAACTTGAAATATAAACATGATAATGCATAGCTTGAAATATAAACATGATAATGCAAGGTTCACTTATTATCTTGATATTTAGTGATAGCAAGGAAGTAAACATGATATGCAAAGCATAAAGTAACCATGATGCAAGGTTCATTTTATGGTTGACTAGAGCTTATTCAAGACTTTAACAAGATAACAACCCAATACAATATCTCAAAGATCAAAATACCAAAACCGAAAGTCTTACAAAAGAAAAAGAAAATGGAACTAAGTCAAGTTCTTTATTAAATACCCAAAACCCCTATCTAGAGAAAAATCTCTAGAACGTGCCGGCCAACTTTAAGGTTGACAAGGGTAGGCTTGGGCTTTTAGAAATCTTTAGATTAATTTTCTTAAGTTGAGAAAAACCATGTGAGCTAGATTTTATATAGATAAAGTTACAAGAAAAGGAAAACTCAAGCTTTAGAGGTTTCTTTGAGATGAACACAAGGTCATCATCTAGAAACTCTCATCATCAAGCTATCATGCTCATAATCAAGGCCTCATGGCCGAAATGAAAGGAAAACAAAGAACCAAGGAAAAGTTTCAAAAGAAATCCAAGAGAAAGCTAGAGAAACTCATTTTTCAAGAAACAAAGTTTAGAAAAACACTCCTACCTAGAGTGAAGATGAAAACTTGGACTCTTTGAAAAGGAAAATAAGATGATGAGCTCCTCCAAGAGGCAAGATAGCTTCGGCCAAGAGAGGATGAGAAGGTTGGAGTTGTGTTTCAAGTGAAGTTGTGTTTGAGGTGTTGTGTTTGAGAGGTTTGATGATGGTTCAAGGCTTTGGGGTGGTGTTTGATGGTTAAGAGATGATGATGGGATGAAGAGATGAAGAAGATGAAGATGAAAAGAAAGGAAGAACACTCTTAAAACTTTGAGAGAAAAGAAAAACTTAGCAAGACAACTCTAAAACTCTAAACTTAGCAAATGCTTCAAGGTGCAACTAAGCTATCACAAGCATCCTATTTATAGAAAAACAAAACCATGGGGCTTACCAAAGGAAGCCTTGGCCGTGACTTCTAGAAACAATGCATGGCTGGAACTTTTCCAGCCACAAATAAATGGAGAAAATGAGCTATTTTAATTAGTTATTTACTTGGAAAATCAAGCTTGATTGAAAGTTATGACAAGGTGTAGTGTATGTGACTTGAGGTATGGCCTTGGAGTGTTGAAATATTGAACATGTGATGCATAATGGGGGAGAAGGGTACACGGCCAGGTTCAAGTCAGCAGAGAGGAGGTAAGGTTTGATCATCTAATTGGGTGTTAATGGTAGGTTTAAATGTGCATTAGCTTAGGTACAAGGTTAGGAACAATTAAGCTTAAGTTTAGGTAACTAAGAATGTGTTTTAAGGATTTTATGACAAGATTAGGAGTGCTCATACATCATTAAAGAATTTTAAACTCATTTATGAATAAACAATGTGTAACACAATTCCATGATTTAAGGAATTGGAAAGAGAAAATACTATTCAAGGTTCTATGACTAGGTGTCTTGAAATTAAAATATGATTTTAGGTTGTAATTAAGCACTTTTTGGTTCTAATAAACTTTAATAAATTATTTTGACTCAAGATTAATTAAGGAAATTAATTAACCTTCGATTAGAGCCTAATATTGCTTAGGTTTGCTTAATCACGCGATTAGGCTTAAAAACACGAAACTAGAGGTAAAACCGTAATTTTGCACTAATTTTGCCCGGGACTTCTAAAATTAAAACTGAGGTCATAGAATACACAAAAACGCCTTTTAAAACCATCTAGAGAAGTGTCGGGTTCATCTGGCACTTGCAAACGGGTAAAACACGGCAGGGGCGTTTTGGTCATTTTGACCTGAAAACTCGAAAAACAAGATTTTCGATCCCGGAAAGAAACACAAGTCTTTTAATCCCCTTCCAACATTGAGTTTACCCTTCGAGTACTGCCGAATCGGCTTTCCTCGAATTCCGGGTTGAAAATGACCTCAGGGGCATTTTGGTCATTTTCACTCTAACAGAAAAATGGGGGCGTTACATTACTCCCCTCCTTAAAATGAATTTCGCCCTCGAAATTCGTACCTTAGAACAACTCGGGGTACTTCGATCTCATCTCGGACTCAAGCTCCCATGTGAACTCCTCGGTGTTGCCATGTCCCCACGCGACCTTCACCAAAGGAACAGACTTGTTCCTTAACTGCTTGACGCCTTGGTCCACGATTCTCGTTGGCGGTAGATTGAACGTCAGGTCCTCTCTTAACTGTACGTGTTCTGGCTCTAAGACATGGCTAGGGTCGGACTCGTATTTACGCAACTGAGAGACGTGAAAGACGTCGTGAAGATTTGATAGATTGGGTGGCAGGGCTATTTTGTAGGCTACAGTTCCGATTCTCTGAAGAATTTCAAAAGGACCGAGAAATTGGGGACACAACTTTTTAACTTTCATGGCTCTTCCTATTCCTGTAGTGGGAGTAATTCTTAGAAATACATGCTCGCCTTCTTGGAATTCCAAGGGCTTGCGCCTTTTGTCCGCATAGCTTTTCTGCCGACTTTGAGCTGTTAAGATTCTATCCTTGATCTTCTTGATTTGCTCCGTCGTTTCCCTCACTACATCTGGTCCTAAGACACTTTGTTCTCCGGGCTCGTACCAACACAAAGGTGATTGGCACTTCCGTCCATACAGCGCTTCATACGGTGCCATACCGATGCTCGCTTGATAACTGTTGTTATACGCAAACTCGATCAAGGGCATGTACTTATCCCAACTTCCTTTCTGGTCCAAGACGCAGGCTCTTAACATATCCTCCAGGGTTTGGATCGTCCTCTCAGATTGACCATCCGTCTGTGGGTGGTAAGCAATGCTCAAGCACAACTTTGAACCAAACGCCTTTTGAAAGGCTTCCGAAAAACGTGACGTAAACCGCGGATCTTGATCCAAGATTATCGTCGATGGTACTCCATGCAACCTTACTATTTCTTGGATGTAAAGCTGAGCCAATTTATCCAACGAGTACGTGACTCGAATAGGTAGAAAGTGAGCCGACTTTGTTAGTCGATCCACGATTATCCATACGGCATTATGGCCAGCTTGGGTCCTTGGCAATCCTGTCACAAAATCCATTGATATACTCTCCCACTTCCACTCCGGGATTGTCAGGGGTTGCAACATGCCAGAAGGTTTTTGGTGTTCGATCTTGACCTTTTGGCAGACCAAACACTTACTCACCCAGGCGACCACATCCTTCTTTAATCCGGGCCACCAAAACATCTTCTTCAAATCTTGGTACATCTTGGTAGTACCAGGATGTATGGCGAAGTGGCTCTTGTGAGCCTCCTCCAAGATCTTCTCTCGAAGGTCGCCATCTTGTGGCACACAGATTCGTCCCTCGAACCTCCATAACCAGTCGGGGCCTCGTACAAAACCTTTCAACTTTCCGGCCTTAACTGCCTCGATTGTCTCCATAAAGTCCTCATTTTCTCTTTGGGCAAGCATAATCCTTTTCTTAAACCCACTGGTCACCGTGAGATGACTCATTACGATACCATTCTCCGTTATTGACATCCCCAGATTCATATCCCTAAACTGCTCTATTAACCTAACTTCATTAACCATCATACATGATAGACGTAACAACTTTTGATTCAAGGCATCAGCGACTACATTAGCCTTGCCGGGGTGGTAACTTAAGCCAAAATTGTAGTCCTTGAGGAATTCCATCCATCTCCTCTACCTCATATTTAACTCCTTTTGATCAAAGAGATGCTTGAGACTCTTATGATCGGAGAAAACTTCAAACCTTACACCATACAAATGGTGTCTCCACATCTTTAGAGCGAACATGATGGCTGCTAGTTCTAGGTCATGGGTGGGGTAGGTTACTTCTTGAGGCTTGAGGTGTCTGGACGCATAGGCTACCACTTGCCTATTTTGCATCAACACACAACCTAAACCTTTGCCAGAAGCATCGCAATATACCTCGAAGGGTACATTGGGGTCAGGTAAAACTAAAACTGGGGTTGAGGTGAGCTTTTCCTTAAGCTCTAGGAAACTTTTTTCACACTCAAGGCTCCACTCAAACGGGGCATTCTTCCTAGTGAGCTTGGTTAGGGGTAGGGCTAACTGGGAAAATCCTTTAATAAACCTACGGTAGTATCCAGCTAAATCCAAAAAGCTTCTAATCTCAGTTACCGAGGTTGGTCTATCCCAATTCATCACAGCTTCTATCTTACTTGGATCGACAGCAATGCCACCTTTTGACACAACATGCCCTAAGAATTTCACCTCATCCAACCAAAATTCACACTTAGACAACTTAACGTATAACTTCTTCTCCTTTAATACCTCTAAAACCAGCCTCAAATGATGCTCATGCTCCTCGTGGGTTTTCGAATAGATGAGAATATCATCTATGAACACAACCACAAACTGATCTAAATAGGGTCTAAAGATCCTATTCATGTAATCCATAAAAACTGCGGGAGCATTCGTCAAACCAAACGACATCACGTTGAACTCAAAGTGACCATACCGAGTTCGAAAGGTGGTTTTAGGAATGTCCGAGTCTCTAACCCTAATCTAATGATAACCGGACCTCAAATCAATCTTAGAAAACACTACTGCCCCTTTCAACTGGTCCATAAGATCATCAATCCTAGGCAACGGGTACTTATTCTTTACGGTCACTCTATTCAACTGCCTATAATCTATACACATCCTCATGCTTCCATCTTTCTTCTTCACAAATAAGACCGGAGCGCCCCAAGGCGAAGCACTCGGCCTTATAAAACTTTTCTCCCACAACTCCTCTAACTGGGTTTTCAATTCCGCTAACTCCGAGGGTGACATCCTATACGGGCCTATGGAGATCGGTCCCGTTCCAGGAACCAACTCTATGGAAAACTCCACTTCTCTTTCGGGAGGGAACTCGGGTATTTCATCCGGAAATACCTCGGGATAGTCTCTCACCACAGGTATCTCACCTAGGTTTTGCTCAAAGTCTACATCGAAGGCGGCTAGGAGAACATATCCCTTAGCTTTCTCCCCACTACAGAAAATCTCTACGGAGTTTAGGTATAACCTCATGGGTTGACTAATGGGTTCGGGAGGAGAAGGAAAAACAACAGTTTGGGTCCCACAGTCTAACAACACACGGTTGGCGTGAAGCCAATCCATGCCTAGAATGATGCCTATGTCTTTAAGGGGTAAGCAAATTAAATCTGTGATAAACAACCTATTCTCTACAACAAGATGACAGTTTAAACAACATTTGCAGGTAAGGGCGATTTGTAGGAGTAGAAACAATAAGATCAAAGGCAAGTTTAGAGACTTGCAATTTTAAAGACTCGACACTAGCAAGCGATATGAAAGAATGAGTAGCGCCAGAATCGAAGAGTACAGTTAAGGTTCTACCGTTAATATGAAGACTCGTTGGACGTTCGCACATCTTTCGCGTTGAGGATGAAGACCCGTCCTTGGTGTTGAGGTCAGGGGTTTTGGTTTGATGGTCCTCCATTAGTGCAGTTGTTGGCATAATGGCCAGGCTTGCCACACTTGAAACAGACCCCTTGCCCCATAAAGCAAGGACGATTCCCATGATTCTTCCCGTATTGGGGGCAGACATCAGCAGATGTCGCTCTAGGGTAAGCAGCAGGGGTTTGTGGTGCCTTATTCGTGGCCCCACTTGGTCCTCCATTGTGGTTCCGGGGTCCACTCGGTCCACGGGGTTAATTGTTGTTGAAATTCCTCAGGCCTTTATGTTTGAAACGGCAGCCTTTGGTGTTGTTTGGATTGTTGGTGTGCAGGAGCTCTTGGTGGTTGTTGTTGTTGTGGTCGGAACTGATTGGTCTGGTAGGGGTTGTAGTGATTCCTTGAAGGGTACTGCGGTTTGAATCTCGGGGCTTGAGGTCCAAGTCCCTTAGCTCGTTCCGCCTTTGCGGCTTGCATCTTCCGTTGCCCTTCTTCGAGAATTCGGCACTTGTTGACCAGAGTCGGGAAGTCTCGGATCTCCATGTGGGCCACGGCGTAGTTCATCTCTGCCTTCAGACCGGCCTCATACTTAACGCATTTCCAAACCTCATCGGGGTTCCCTTGAAACACCCGAGAGAACTTGATCAGTTCCTCGAACTTTGCGGTGTACTGGGCAACAGTAGACCCTCCCTGGGTCAACTGCATGAACTCAATGTCTTTTGCATTCCTTACGGACTCCAGGAAATGCTTATTGTAGAAGTGAGTCTTGAACAGCTCCCAGTCAATGGGAGTTCCAGAAGCCTCAAGCAGACGCTTCGTGCCGTTCCACCAAAACTCAACGTCGGACTTTAGGATGAAAGCAGCAAATGTGACCTTCTGCTCCTCTGAGCAGGTAACGACAAAGTAGATCTTCTCCATGTCTTTGATCCACTCATCAGCCTTGTCGGGGTCCATTACCCCTCGGAACACCGACGGGTTCGCCTTGCGGAACTCGCCGAAGCAGGCTTGTTCCACCGTCTCAGCAGCAGGGGGAGGAGGGGGGACAGGAGCAACATTCGCTTGTTGGTCCATTCGGTCGAACATCCATTCCATGGCTTGCGCCATTCTACGAACAGCAGCAGCGGTCGCATTGTCTTGGTCAGCCTCGGGCGTAGTCCTAGGCTGTCGTCGTGGTGCCATTGGTGCCTAGACACATGAAACAATGAACATCAAGTTGATCAGGCTCAATATTCATGCAAAATGGGCTAGCTACCATGGCACTTGCAAGCAACAGAGGTCACGCATTTCTAGTCCTATAGCTTGTCTCTATCAAGCACTACACATGACATAACTATCGCATCATGCTTATAAAGCATGGTCAGTCCAATCCTCAGGCTCCGTGAGAATCGAACTGCTCTGATACCATAATGTAAGACCCTAATTTTTAACCCAACTTTCTAGAACACATTAGGTTAAACATTAGGTTATTACTTCATAGTCTCATTCTTTCATTAAAATACTTAGCGAAAATTACGGGTAAATTTTTTTTCTTTTTTGAAAACATAAAACAAAGTGAGAGCCGCGAGCTTAACTAATTGAATGACAGAAACGTAAAACATGCGTAACGATCATAAACAACCATGTAAAATAAATCATACATCAAAAGAACATAGATCATGAAGATGACAGAAACATTTCATTAATAATAAAGTAGCTAAAGTACATAACTAGTCATACCCTTATAGAAACGGGCAGAGCTTGAAATATAACGGAAAGGAAATACAACAGATAGCAAAGTACATGGTTCAACCTGAAGATAGAAAAACCTAAAATGCTACCCTCCTACTAGGCTATGAGTACAAACTACACACCCCTCCCAAAAGGTACGATCGAAGGGGAAGATCCTCATAAAAACTCGAGTACTCACAAGGCTCTCCATCAGGAACTAGTGACGTCGGGGGTCCTCGGGTGATGGAGGTAGGTAACCGGGGAAACGCTTTATCTCCTCCTGTGTGGGCCAATGCAACGTGAAAGGCACACGAGGTGGCTGAACGTGGCTCCTTGATGCGGACGTATCTCGGCTCTCCTCGCCAGGCGCGGCTGCACCACAGTCTCCTCACTCCCCATACGTCGGGATCGGGGAAAAGGGGCTGAACCCTCCGAAGGAACATGCGTCGGCAAATCCTCGGATGGGTCGGTCTCAGATCTCCTCGAACGAGGTACGTACTCCGGGAAATCTCGGACGGCGGAGGCAGAGGTATGGGCATGTCGCAACTGCTCCTCACGCGGGCGGGTAAGCTCAAAGATCATGTCGTCACTACCGAAGGGCGTAGTAGGAGTGAACTAGTAGCTCGAAACTGGATAAGTGAAAGGTCGTCCCATGTACACAAAAACACGAACGGCACATCGACCCTCAAAGTGATATGAACGGTGGTCCGGGTTGAAGTGTATCTCCCATACTGGGGTATCAATGAAGACCACGAATGTCGCCATCGTTCTTTGAAGATGTGACGGAAGAAAGAAGAGAGATGAGTGAGAAATCTTGCTAAAGAAATCTCAGTAGGAATCTCCTACCCTAGGGTTACATCGTACACATCCTCAGGAACCTTGGGTTTAATTATAAAATAGTGGTAATGCATATAAGGTTCAATTTAGGGTTTCTCAAACTAATTATCCAAGGCCCATTCCTTTTAGCATGCGTCTTGATATTATAAATGCAACAGGTTATATCATGGATACATGTCAATACTTGAACATACAAGACAACACACCAAAACACATAAACATAAATCATGTGGCATGAGGGCATATAACTTTCAAGTGATTCGTTCCTCAACTTCGTGACATTAATCATAGTACTTTAGCATATAAGCCACCCTAAAAATAATAACTAGGTTATGAGCTCATACCTCAGCTAGTCGTCACTAGCTCTTGCTTATTATCTTGAATAAGCGAAACATAAATAATAATCCTGACTCGCAAGTACGGGTAGGGGCCAGGGATCACCTCTCTTTAGGATATACCCTATTTGAAACGCTTTGCTAGCCACGCATGGCCTCGCAATTTGTCCGGTTTGGTAGGCTGCATCTACTCATACCCTCACGGATTTGTCTTCTCCCCGAGGTACTCGGCCGAAACTGCACCTCCTCAGGGGAAGCGTATCTCAGTGCTTTGTCACATAAAAATCTCCTGGGGGTGCTCGGCCGAGCCGGTGTCACCCAAGGTTTTCAACTCATATGGTACTCATAAACATTTCTTTCAACCCTTTAAGGTTTGACGGAAATTCGGCAAAGATAACATTGTTAAACCGAATTTCCTTCAAACTGCCACAAGCTAATCCACACATTATGTTCTCATGAAATCTCATACTATGATAAACTTTAACATTTCATCAATCATTTTCTCATGCATCAAGCACATCTCATCATATCATTGTATCAAATAACACATCATAGCATTAACAACTTTTTAGTGTCTTATGCATTGACCCTTAAGGTCCCTAACTCACATTCTAAGTTATAAATCATCAAACCTAATCTCTTGGGAACTTATAAGGTCTTAACTAAGTTTTTCTCACCTCACACTATGATCAAGAACATCTCTAAACCTCAAGAGTGCAGGATTCATATTCCTAGTTTTACGGGTACCTAGGAGCCACAACAATGACCCTTTATACGTCTGGTTTGCTCCTAAGGCATCAAGATCAAGTCCTAAACCATTTATGAGTCATTCCTACACATTTAAACTAATTTAAATCCGTGATTTGCATTACTAAACCTTGCTGGATAGAATCCAGAAAATTCAAACATTAAAGGATCTAGAACTCTCAAATTAATTATTTTCTAGTTTCTAAATTCTCTTATCTTTCACATATGAGCCTCAACATTAATTATACTCAAACATAAGCATATTATCACCATTAAAACAGCTCATACAGTGGCAAAACATAGCAACGCAGAACCGAAACAAACATCTCCATTTAGAGGCATCAAACACATTTTCTAAAGCACATAAAATACTAGTTTCTCTTGGAACCTTTTTAAAACTTTCAAAACTCATTTATAAATATTTTTAACATCTAAAATCATCAAAATATTTATGAGGGCAGTAACTAAATCAAACTTGTCTCAAGAGGTTCTAAATTCATAAAACTTAGTTCTACATTCCTTAAACTCATAAAAGCTTGGAAAAATTATAAAACATAGTTTTCAATACTTAGAAACATCAAGACTCCTTAGGGCCGAAATATGAACCAAAGGAAATAAATATTTTTAGACCTTTGTTTGAGACAACAATGGCCAAGTCTTTGAGCTCTAGGTTCATTTAGGTGATGACATAAAAATAAACATGCTCATGCACTTATTTTAGGTTCCATAAGAAAGTAAAGTGATGGCACAAAATAAATATGAATCCAACTCATTATTATCTTGGTATTAAGTGAGAACTTGAAATATAAACATGATAATGCATAGCTTGAAATATAAACATGATAATGCAAGGTTCACTTATTATCTTGATATTTAGTGATAGCAAGGAAGTAAACATGATATGCAAAGCATAAAGTAACCATGATGCAAGGTTCATTTTATGGTTGACTAGAGATCATTCAAGACTTTAACAAGATAACAACCCAATACAATATCTCAACGATCAAAATACCAAAACCGAAAGTCTTACAAAAGAACAAGAAAATGGAACTAAGTCAAGTTCTTTATTAAATACCCAAAACCCCTATCTAGAGAAAAATCTCTAGAACGTGCCGGCCAACTTTAAGGTTGACAAGGGTAGGCTAGGGCTTTTAGAAATCCTTAGATTAATTTTCTTAAGTTGAAAAAAACCATGTGAGCTAGATATCATATAGATAAAGTTACAAGAAAAGGAAAACTCAAGCTTTAGAGGTTTCTTTGAGATGAACACAAGGTCATCATCTAGAAACTCTCATCATCAAGCTATCATGCTCATAATCAAGGCCTCATGGCCGAAATGAAAGGAAAACAAAGAACCAAGGAAAAGTTTCAAAAGAAATCCAAGAGAAAGCTAGAGAAACTCATTTTTCAAGAAACAAAGTTTAGAAAAACACTCCTACCTAGAGTGAAGATGAAAACTTGGACTCTTTGAAAAGGAAAATAAGATGATGAGCTCCTCTAAGAGGCAAGATAGCTTCGGCCAAGAAAGGATGAGAAGGTTGGAGTTGTGTTTCAAGTGAAGTTGTGTTTGAGGTGTGGTGTTTGAGACGTTTGATGATGGTTCAAGGCTTTGGGGTGGTGTTTGATGGTTAAGAGATGATGATGGGATGAAGAGATGAAGAAGATGAAGATGAAAAGAAAGGAAGAACACTCTTGAAACTTTGAGAGAAAAGAAAAACTTAGCAAGACAACTCTAAAACTCTAAACTTAGCAAATGCTTCAAGGTGCAACTAAGCTATCACAAGCATCCTATTTATAGAAAAACAAAACCATGGGGCTTACCAAAGGAAGCCTTGGCCGTGACTTTGAGAGGGAAAAAGGGACAGAAAAATATCTCTTACACAAGGTCATTCAAGCATGGTTTGAAGTATGGAAGCTATGCTACAAAGTATGGCTTGATGTGAGTTAATTTCCTATCAATTTTTGATGAAATTAAGCTTCTAGAAACAATGCATGGCTGGAACTTTTCCAGCCACAAATAAATGGAGAAAATGAGCTATTTTAATTAGTTATTTACTTGGAAAATCAAGCTTGATTGAAAGTTATGACAAGGTGTAGTGTATGTGACTTGAGGTATGGCCTTGGAGTGTTGAAATATTGAACATGTGATGCATAATGGGGGAGAAGGGTACACGGCCAGGTTCAAGTCAGCAGAGAGGAGGTAAGGTTTGATCATCTAATTGGGTGTTAATGGTAGGTTTAAATGTGCATTAGCTTAGGTACAAGGTTAGGAACAATTAAGCTTAAGTTTAGGTAACTAAGAATGTGTTTTAAGGATTTTATGACAAGATTAGGAGTGCTCATACCTCATTATAGAATTTTAAACTCAGTTATGAATAAACAATGTGTAACACAATTCCATGATTTAAGGAATTGGAAAGAGAAAACACTATTCAAAATTCTATGACTAGGTGTCTTGAAATTAAAATATGATTTTAGGTTGTAATTAAGCACTTTTTGGTTCTAATCAACTTTAATAAATTATTTTGACTCAAGATTAATTAAGGAAATTAATTAACCTTCGATTAGAGCCTAATATTGCTTAGATTTGTTTAATCACGCGATTAAGCGTAAAAACACGAAACTAAGGGCAAAACCGTAATTTTGCACTAATTTTGCCCAGGACTTCTAAAATTAAAACTGAGGTCATAGAATACATAAAAACTCCTTTTAAAACCATCTGGAGAAGTTTCAGGTTCATTCGGCACTTGCAAACGGGTAAAACGCCGCAGGGGCATTTTGGTCATTTTGACCTAAAAACTCGAAAAACGAGATTTTCGATCCCGGAAAGAAACACAAGTCTTTTAATCCCCTTCCAACATTGAGTTTGCCCTTCGAGTACTGCCGAATCGGCTTTCCTCGAATTTCGGGCTGAAAATGACCTCAAGGGCATTTTGGTCATTTTCACTCTAACAGAAAAATCGGGGCGTTACATGGGGGCCAAAAAATATATTAAGTTGGCTCATGTACTATGTTTTTTGGTACAAGTTTCATATTGTTGGTTGGGGTACAAGGCAAAAAACTGACAATACAGGTATTTGTGTTATAAAAGATACTGGGGATGGAAAATGTGATTGGTATGAGGTTATTAAGGAAATCCTTGAGTTTGAGTACGTGGGTGAGCTTGTAAATAAATGTGTTCTATTTAAATGTGAATGGTGTAACACCCCGATTTTCTACTGAGCGAAAATGACCAAAATGCCCTTAAGGTCATTTTCTGCCCAGAATTCGAGGATAGCCGACCTGGCAGTCCTCGAAGGCCAACTCAATGTTTGAAGGGGATTAGATGGCTTTTGACTGGTCTCGAGGGCGAAAATCTCATTTTCTAAGATTTCGGGTCAAAATGACTAAAATACCCTTATAGCGTTTTTATGCGGGTACAAGTATCGTTTGAGCCCAGAACTTCTCCAGATGGCTTTAAATGATGTTTTCATGTATTGCGTAACATATGTTTAAGTCTTGGTGGTCCCAGACAGTTTTTGTGCAAAATTACAAGTTTGCCCCTAGCATTGTGTTTTTAAGCTTAATCGCGTGATTAAGCAAATCTAAGCAATATTAGGCTCTAATTGAAGATTAATTAATTTCCACAATTAATCTAGAGTCAAAATAATTTATTAAAGTTAATTAGGACCTAAAATTGATTAGATTAAACCTAAATCTCTTTTTAAATTCAAGATTCCTAGTCATGGAATCTTAAATAGTGTTTTCTTTCTCCAATTCCTTAAATTAAGGAATTGTGTCTACATTTGTTTATGCATAAAATGAGTTTAAATCCCTCTAATAATACATGAGCACTCCCTAATTATGTCTTGAGATTTCTAATTACTAACTTAGCAATTCCTAATCTTAAACCTAATATAAGATACACCTAATTACATCATTATACCACAATTAAACAAAAGAAATCTTTCCTCCCTCCCTCCTAAACCACACAGCCACTCCTTCTTTCTCATTTTCGACATGTTAAATTTATTTACACACAATGGCCATGCTTCACCATACTTTGAGCCATGCTTGTACCCATACTCACCATACTTCACACCATGCCTTTGAATGACTAAATGAAGAAGATATTTTCTCTCCCCAAAGCCATGAAAGGCTACGGCCAGCCCTCCCCCTCCATTCATCTTCATTGTTTTGTTTTTCTATAAATACCATTGCAAAGGAACTTGAAAGAACCTTTTGATCAATTGCCAAGTTTTAGTTTCAAGAGCATTCTTGCTATTTTCTCTCATTTTCTCTCAAAGTTCCAAGAGCTATCTTCTTCATCTTCTTCATCTTTTCTTTGAGCCACCATATCACCGCCTCAAAACACCACCCCACCATCTTAGATCATCATCTAAACACCTAAGCTCTCACCCACAAACACAAGCTCACACAAAAACCCATCATTTCCCTTTCTTTCTCTCTTGGCTGAAGCCACCTCCTAGCTTTTGGAGAAGATTTTCCTTTCATCCTCACCTCAAGACCAAGCTTTCATCTTCAATACTTGGTAGGGAGTTGTTCTAAAATATTTCTTTCTCTCAAATATGTTTTGTTCTTGAAGAAAAATGTTGTTTCTATGAGTTTCTCTTGGTTTTCCTTTTCAGTTTTGCCTTATTATTTCCTTTTCATTTTTGGCCTCAAGGCCTAAGTTTACTCTTCATGATAGCTTGATGATGAGTGTCTTTAGATGATGACTTTGTGTTCATCTCAATGAGACCTCTAAAGCTTGAGTTTTTCTTTCTTCAAGTTTTACTTAAGTTACTTAGCTCACTAATGATTTCAACTTAAGAAAATAATTCTAAGGATTTCAAAAAGCCTAAGACCTACCCTTGTCAACCTTAAAGTTGGCTGGCACATGAGGGTTTTGGGTACATAATAAAGAATATGGTATAATTTCCTTTGCTTTATGGTTTCAGTTTCTTCATTTCCTTTCCTTTAAAAATTTTTGTTTCCTTTAAATCCATTTCCTTGAGCTTGATGATGATGTTCAAAGAAACATGAGGTTTCTTTAGAACCCCGATTCTTAGAACTCTAGAGCTTACTTTATCTTAGTAATATTGAGTCTGGGATTGAGATGTGATTCTTTAAAGTCTTGTATGAGCTCTAATGATATATAAAAAAATAGACTAGCATTCATGTTTAAATTTATGCCTTGCATAGCATATTTACTTTTCTATGTCATCACTAAGCTCTCAAGAATAAAGAAATGAACATGCATTATCATGTTTAATTTCAAGCTTTGCATCCCATGTTTACTTTTCAAGTCATCACCTAATCTTAAAGATAAAAATGAGTTGCATTTCATATTTATTTTAAGCCCTCACTTTACTTTTCTAGTGAAAATAAAATGAAGTGCATAGCATGTTTATATTCTTGTTATCACCTAAAAATATTAGAGCTCAAAGACTTGTCCCTTGTTATCTCAAGTAAAGTTTGGAAATGGAAATATTTTATGAGTATGAATTTGGCCATGTGATGAGGATGAGCTTAGCATGAGTTTCATCTAGTCACAAGGACCAACAAGCTATGAATTAAGAATTTTCTTAAGATTAGATGAACTTAGCATATGATATAAAGATGTTTTTATGTTCTAAATCTCATCTAGGAGTAAAATAAATTAGCTACTGCCCTTGTTCATATTTTTATGATTTTAATAAAATAAAATAGTTTCTAAAATAGTTGAGGTTCTAAAAAGATTCCAAGAGGAAACTAGTAATTTATGTGCACTTGAGATAAAATTTTATGTGATTCTATGCATGATATGATGATGATGTTCACGGTTCTACCATGTTATTTTGCTCACTGTATGATGATGATTTTATGATGTTAGAATGTGTGGATTCATGTATATTTGATATTAGAATTAATTTGAGAATGCTAAGATAAGTTAGTAACTAGAAAAGAATTAAAATGAGACTTCTAGGACTCTTAGAAATAAGATTTTATGATTCTGTTTCAGCATGGTTAATCTTAGTAAATATGGTTTATAATTAGTGTAAACATGTAGGAATTACTCATAATTGGTTTAGGAATTGATCTTGGTGCTTTAGGAGAAAATTGAACTTAGAAAGGGTCAAAGTTGTGACTCCTAGGTACCTGTTATTGTAAAAAAATAGGTTCTGCACTAATGATGTTCAGAATAGGTTCTGATCATGTTAGTTAATAAGAATAATTAGTTGTGAACCTATAGGTACATAAGAGGTTAGAATCGGATAGTAGAGAACTTAGATTTCAAGTTTAAAACCCTAAGGGTCAAAGCATAAGACACAATAGGTTCTTGATGCCATGAATTGATTGATTCAAGTATGTTGTGATGATGCATATGCTATGATGAGTATGATTATGTGGTTTCAAGTTTATCATAATTGTAGAAGTTGAATGAAAATTGTACATGTGTTATGATTTACCGTGGCATAAAGCAAATTTGAAAGAAATTCAGTTTACAGCAGTTATGCTATCGAATTTTCGTCAATTGAGAACTTGAGAATGTTTTTGAAAACCATATAAGATAAGTCTCGGGTGACACCGGTTTGGCCGAGCACCCCCAAGAAATGTGACGTAGCACTGAGACATACTTCTCCCGCTCCGACGGGGAGGAGGCAAATCTATGAGGGTATGAGTGGATGCAGCCTACCAAAGTGGACAATTCGCTATGCACTAGATGCTAATAGAGCGTTTCAAATAAGGAAATATTCCTATAGACTCCCCGAATTAAAGGTTATGATTGGTGATCCTTAAGCCCCCTAGTCTGTACTCTAGTATTTAGGATTATTATATTTACGCTTATCATAGGATAAGTAAGAGCTAGTGACGACTAGTTGAGGTATGAGATCATAACCTAGATGATGTTTTAGGGTGGCCCCATGATGCTAGAATATGAAGTTCTTAAGTCACAAAGTTGAGGAAAGAGACAAGTTTCACTTGAAAGTTTATATGCCACTTTATGCCACTGATATGTGTCTTGATGTTATGTTTGATTGATCTTTTGCACAAAGTATTACCATGCATTCATGTTTAATATGTTGCATTCATAACATTAAGATTCATTCTAAAAGGAATGAACTTTGGATAATTATGTTTATAAACCTAATAATGAACTTTATATGCATGCTCACCCTTTTATAATAAACCCAAGGTTCCGGAGGAAGTTGCCGATGTCACCTTAGATAGGAGGTTCCCTGCTGAGATTCTTTAGCAAGATTCTCACTCCCTTTTCTTTCTCCTTTTCCTTTCCCGTCATATCTTCAGATCACGATGGCGATGTTCGTCTTGTTCATCGATACCCCCACATGGGAGGTCTACTATGACCCTGAGCACCGGTCATATCATTTTGAGGGGCGTTGCACATTGAGAGTCTTCACGTTTATGGGACGCCCCTTTACCCACCCTGTACATAGCTACCACTTCTCCCGACGTTTCCCTACGGCGATGATATGGTTTTTGAGTGTGCCTGGACGTGCAACGAGAGGATTCTCCAGACGTACATGGTAGGTTCAGCCGTCCGCGCCCACCCAAACTACGTGCCCCGCTCTCAGCATTCGAAGGATGACCCCTTGGAGGACCCACCGACCCATATGTATAGTGAGAACTCTGCCCCCACTCCCTGGTTCATGAGAGAGGGGAGCAAGGACACTGTTATGCAGTCGAGGTTGGCTAGGAGAGTCGAGATGCGCCCCTATCATGGAGCACATGTTCAGCCACAGCGAGTGCCCCCTCTGGCCGAGCTTCATTAGTGGATTGGTTTCATCCCTCCTTATCCCGGGTCGCAGAAGTAGAGGTCTTTGGGGAGGGCTAATGCACACACACATTCATAGATTAGGATAAACCTTCTTTTGTTATGAGGTTATCCGTTTTAGGTGTGTAACACCCTAAATCTTAACCTAAGACTACTAGTATGTACTTAGGTTAATCTTTAGAATATTACCTCTTGATCTCATCTTTTACTTAGAAAATACTTACCGGAAATATGGGTAAAATTTTTCTTTTTAAAATCAAGGTGAAAGCCACGCACGATTCTTTAAAAGGAAGCATAACGAAACACATAAGCAAAGCGTAAAGGAACACATCATATCATGGAAACATCAACTGAAACATATATATATATAATGTGCCCACCCAAAGGGCAAGACTATTCGATACATGGGGAAACAGAATACAACTAAAGAACAAATACAAGGAAAACAAATACAGGGAAATCATAAAACAACACCCATGCCCGAGTGCACCTAGAGTAGGCAACCTCATACACAAAAGAAGGTTTGCCCTCAACTATGTGGGTGTGCACTAACTGCTACCCCTCCTATGTCTACTCCTGCTGGTCCGAGTATTGTGGGGTCGAGTCGATCCACTGACGAATCTCGACAGGAGTGGTCGAGCGCATCATCGGGGCATGTCCACCGCGGTGAGGGCGCATGGATGGCCTACGTGCCAACCTCGGCTGGACCACCATCTCCTCACTCCCGGCTCTCATCGGTGGGAGAGCGGGACTAGAGCTCCAACTATACATGTGTGATGGCGGGTCCTCGGATAGGTCCATCTCCGAGTACTAGGTGCATGGCACGTACTCCGGGTAGTCGCGTACCGCTGATGCCTCAGGCTGCATGCGGAGGATCTGCTCGTCCCGTGATCTAGCTCGCTCAAAAATACTGTTGTGATGGTAGGGGGCAGTCGGGGTGAATCGGTAACTCCGTACTGGGTGTGCGAAGGGTCGTCCCATGAACATGAAGACTCTAACAGTGCAGTGACCCTCAAAATGGTATGACCCGAGTGCCGGGTCATGGTGCAGCTCCCATACCAGGGTGTCGATGAAGAGTACGAATGTCGCCATCTGAAGATATGACGGAAGAAAAGAGAGAGGGAATGAGAATCTTCTAAAAGAATTCTCAGTAGGGCAATCCCTAACTAGGTGACATCATCACATCCTTAGGAACCTTGGGTTTATTTCTAAAAGGTGTGGATATATGCATACTTCTTTTAAATTGGTTTTCTAAAGCATTAGTTATCCAAGGTCCGTCATATTTTATAATGCGTCTTATGACTAAGCATGCAGTATACTAAGATATGAATGCATCATATAGGTCAATGATATATTTAAGAAACATCATGATAGTGGCATAAGGTGTCAGATAAATCTCATTATAACTTTCTTGGTTTTTCATATCATATGTGACATTCTAAACTTTAACTTTTTCTCATGGGCCACCCTAATCATCTCCTAGGTTATGAGCTCATACCTTAACTAGTCGTCACTAGTTCTTATTTATCCTATGATAAGCGTAACATATACATAATCCCAACTTAATAGTGCGGGCTAGGGGGCAATTAAGGATCACCTCTCTTAGGGTCATTTCCTCTTTGAAACGCTCTACTGGCAACTAGTGCATAGTAGCATTGTCTGCTTTGGCAAGCTCTATGTCAATACCCTCACGGATTTGTTTTCTTGGGGGTGCTCGGCTAAACCGGTGTCACCCAAGAAGGCGTCTCAGTGTTGTGTCACATTTAAGTTCTCATAAAGTGTTAATTCATAGATACATCATTATTCATCATATAAATCTTTCTCGTAGTATGCATCTCATCATATAATCATATATAAAACTATAACCTATTTTCACATAAGACTTTTTCATAGCATATACATCATCACATGAAACTTCTTCATAGTGTATACATAAAACTTCTTCATAGCATATACATTATCACATAATTATACCTTAGACAATTATTCATACAAACTCACAAGCTTATTATGTTATAAAGCCATAGTGTTTTATGCTTTGGTTCTTTTGAGTCTTAAACTTGTAAACTAATTGTTCTAGTATTATCCTTAACCTCTTACACACCTATAGGTTCACAACTAATAAGTTTTACTAATTTTTATGCTCAATGACCTATCCAAACAGCACTATGCAGATTTGGACAGCTTTATATTTGTGTGATTACGGGGTTCTAGAAATTACGATTTAGACCCTTAAAGTCCTTATCTCACATTCTAAGTTATCGATCATCAAAACCTAGTCTCTTGGGAACCTATGAGGTTATAACTAAGTATTTCTCACCTCACACTATGGTCAAGAACATCTCTAAACCTCAAGGATGCAGAATTTGAAATCCTAACTTTACGGGTACCTAGAAGTCACAACAATGACCCTTTCTAAGTTCGGTTTGCTCTTAAGGCTTCAAGATTAAGTCCTAAACCAATTATGAGTCATTCCTATACATTCAAACTAATTAAAAACCATGATTATTAAATCTAAACCTTGCTGGACAGAATCCAGAAAATTACATAATTAAAGGATCTAGAACTCTCAAATTAATTCTTTTCTAGTTCCTAACTTATCCTATCTTTCACATATGAGTCTTAACATTATTTTTACTCAAACATAGGCACATTATCATCATTAAAACAGCACATACAGTGGCAGTAAAGAGCAAGGAAGAACCTAAAATATACTTCTCCATAAAAGGCATAGAACACAATTTCTAAGGCACATAAGCTACTAGTTTCTCTTGGAACTATTTTAGAACTTTCAAAACTTGTTTATAAACACATTCATCCTTTAAAATCATAAGAATACTTAAAAGGGTAGTGGCTAAATTATTTTTATCTCAAGAGGTCCTAAATTCGTAAAACTTAGTTCTACATATTCCTTATACTCACATAAGCTTAGATAAATTATAAAACATAGTTTTTAACACTTGTAAACACCAAAGCCCCTTAGGGCCAAAATGGGAACCACAAGAAATAAATATTTTTAGACCTTTGTAGAGACAACAATGGGCAAGTCTTTGAGCTCTAGGTTCATTAAAGTGATGACATAAAAACAAACATGCTCATGCACTATTTTAGGTTCCATTAGAAAGTAAAGTGATGGCACAAAGTAAATATGAATGCAACTCATTATTATCTTGGTATTAAGTGAGAACTTGAAATATAAACATGATAATGCATAGCTTGAAATATAAACATGATAATGCAAGGTTCACTTATTATCTTGGTATTTAGTGATAGCAAGGAAGTAAACATGATATGCAAAGCATAAAGTAAACATGATGCAAGGTTCATTTTATGGTTGACTAGAGCTCATTCAAGACTTTAACAAGAACCCAATACAATATCTCAAAGATCAAAACATCAAAACCGAAAGTCTTAAGAAAGTGAAACTAAGTCAAGTTCTTTATTAAATACCCAAAACCCCTATCTAGAGAAAATCTCTAGAACATGCCGGCCAGCTTTAAGGTTGACAAGGGTAGGCTTCGGCTTTTAGAAATCCTTAGATTAATTTTCTTAAGTTGAAAAACCATGTGAGCTAGATATCATATAAATGAAGTCATAAGGAAAGGAAAACTCAAGCTTTAGAGGTTTCTTTGAGATGAACACAATGTCATCATCTAGAAACTCTCATCATCAAGCTAACATGCTCATAACAAGGCCTAGATGCCGAAATGAAAAGAAAAGGAAAAACAAAGGAAAGTTCAAAAAGAATCCAAGAGGAAACTAGAGAAAAACACTTTCTTGAGCAAAACAAAGTTTGAAAACAAATCTCTACCTAGTGATGAAGGTAAAAGCTTGGACTTGAAGATGGAAATGAGATGAGTAACTCCTTCTAGGATGGTGGTGATGATTCGGCCAAAGAGGAAGGAAAAGAAAGGAAATGTGTTTTGGGTGAAGTTGTGTTTATTAGAGAATGATTTAAGGTTATGAGGTGGTAGATTGAGACTATGAGGTGATTATGTGAGGGAAGGATGAGAAAGATGAAGATGAAGAGAAAGAACTCTTGGAGCTTTGAGAGAAAAGAAAAACTTAGCAAGACAACTCTAAAACTCTAAACTTAGCAAATGCTTCAAGGTGCAACAAGGCTATCACAAGCATCCTATTTATAGAAAAACAAAACAATGAAGCTCACCAAAGGAGGGTGGAGAGGAAAATATCTCTTTGATTGTGTCATAGAAGCATGGTTTGAAGTATGGAAGTTATGCTACAAAGTATGGCTTGATGTGAGTTAATTTCCTTATCAATTTTTGATGAAATTAGGCTTCTAGAAACAATGCATGGCTAGAACTTTTCCAGCCACAAATAAATGGAGAAAATGAGCTATTTTAATTAGTTATTTACTTGGAAAATCAAGCTTGATTGAAAGTTATGACAAGGTATAGTGTATGTGACTTGAGGTATGGCCTTGGAGTGTTGAAAAATTGAACATGTGATGCATATGGGGAGGGAGAGTGCATGGCCAGACCAAGGGTAGCATGGGGGAGGTGAGTTTTGATCATTTAATTGGGTGTTAATGGTAGGTTTAAATGTGTATTAGCTTAGGTACAAGGTTAGGAACAATTAAGCTTAAGTTTAGGTAACTTAAGCATGTGTATTAGGAATTTTATGACAAGGTTAGGAGTGCTCATATATCATTAAAGAATTTTAAACTCATTTATGAATAAACAATGGGTAACACAATTCCATGATTTAAGAAAAAAAAAAGAGAGATGAAACACTATTCAAGATTCCATGACTAGGAATCTTGAAATTAAAATATGATTTTAAGTTGTAATTAAGCACTTTTAGGTTCTAATAAACTTTAATAAATTATTTTGACCCTAGATTAATTAAGGAAATTAATTAACCTTTTATTAGAGCCTAATATTGCTTAGGTTTGCTTAATCACGCGATTAAGCGTAAAAACACGAAACTAGGGGCAAAACTGTAATTTTGCACTAATTTCGCCCGGCACCTCCGGGACCAAAACTAAAGTCACAGTCTACATAAAAATGCCTTTTAAAATCATCTGGAGAAGTTTTGGGTTCATCCGGCACTTGCAAACGGGTAAAACACTCAGGGGCATTTTGGTCATTTTCACTCTAACAGAAAAATCAGGGTGACATTACTCCCCTCCTTAAAAAGAATTTTGCCCTCGAAATTCGTACCATAGAAAAGCTCTGGATATTTGGACTTCATCTCTGATTCCAGTTCCCACGTGTATTCTTCCGACTTGTCTCGTCCCCATGCCACTTGCACTAAAGGAACAGACTTGTTCCTTAACTGCTTGACTCCGTGATCCACTATTCTCGTAGGCGATAAATTGAAAGTGAGGTCCTCCCTCAACTGTACATGCTCTGGTTCTAGGACATGGCTAGGGTCGGACTCATATTTGCGTAATTGGGAGACGTGAAAGACATCATGAAGGTTTGACAAATTGGGTGGTAAGACTATTTTGTAAGCTACAGATCCGATTCTCTGAAGAATTTCAAAAGGACCAAGAAATCGGGGACTCAACTTTTTAACTTTCATGGCTTTTCATATTCCTGTAGTGGGGGTGATTCTTAGAAATACATGTTCTCCTTCTTGGAACTCCAAGGGCTTGCGCCTTTTGTCCGCGTAGCTTTTCTGCCGACTTTGAGCGGTTAAGATTCTATCCTTGATTTTCTTGATCTGCTCCGTCGTTTCCATCACTACATCAGGTCCTAAGACACTTTGTTCTCCGGGCTCGTACCAACACAAAGGTGATTGGCACTTCCTTCCATATAACACCTCATACGGTGCCATACTGATACTCACGTGATAACTGTTGTTATACGCAAATTCGATTAAAGGCATGTACTTATCCCAACTCCCTTTTTGGTCCAAGACACAGGCTCTTAGCATATCTTTCAGGGTTTGGATTGTCCTCTCGGACTGACCATCCGTTTGTGGGTGGTAAGCAGTGCTCAAGCACAACTTGGAACCAAACGCCTTTTGAAAGGCTCCCCAAAAACGTGACGTAAACCGCGGATCTCAATCCGAGATTATCGTCGATGGTACTCCATGCAACCTTATTATTTCTTGGATGTAAAGCTGGGCCAACTTATCCAACAAGTACATGACTCGAATGGGTAGAAAGTGAGCCGACTTAGTCAGTCGATCCACGATTACCCATATGGCATCGTGGCCAGCTTGGGTCCTTGGCAATCCTGTCACGAAATCCATTGATATACTCTCCCACTTCCACTCGGGGATTGACAGGGGTTGCAACATGCCAGAAGGTTTTTGGTGTTCGATCTTGACCTTTTGGCAGACCAACCACTTACTCACCCAGCCGACCACATCCTTCTTTAATCCGGGCCACCAAAACATCTTCTTCAAATCTTGGTACATCTTAGTAGTACCAGGATGTACGGCGAAGTGGCTCTTGTGAGCCTCCTCCAAGATCTTCTCTTGAAGGTCGCCATCTTGTGGTACACAGATTCGCCCCTCGAACCTCCACAACCAGTCAGGGCCTCGTACAAAACCTTTCAACTTTCCAGCCTTAACTGCCTCGATTGTCTCCATAAAGTCCTCATTTTCTCTTTGGGCAAGCATAATCCTTTGCTTAAACCCACTGGTCACCGTGAGATGACTCATCACGATGCCATTCTCCGTGATTGACATCCCCAGATTTATATCCCTAAACTGCTCTATTAACCTAACTTCATTAACCATCATACCTGACAGGCGTAATGAATTTCGGCTTAAGGCGTCGGCTTCTACACTAGCCTTGCCGGGGTGGTAACTTAAGCCAAAATTGTAGTCCTTGAGGAATTCCATCCATCTCCTCTACCTCATATTTAACTCTTTTTGGTCAAAGAGATGCTTGAGACTCTTATGATCGGAGAAAACTTCAAACCTTACACCATACAAATGGTGTTTCCACATCTTTAGAGCGAACACGATGGCTGCTAGTTCTAGGTCATGGGTGGGGTAGGTTACCTCGTGAGGCTTGAGTTGTCTGGATGCATAGGCTACCACTTGCCTATTTTCCATCAACACACAACCTAAACTCTTGCCAGAAGCATCGCAATATACCTCGAAGGGTACATTGGGGTCAGGTAAAACTAAAACCGGGGTTGAGGTGAGCTTTTCCTTAAGCTCTAGGGAACTCTTTTCACATTCGGGGCTCCACTCAAACGGGGCATTCTTCTTAGTGAGCTTGGTTAAGGGTAGGGCTAACTGGGAAAATCCTTTGATAAACCTATGGTAATATCCAGCTAAACCCAAAAAGCTTCTAATCTCAGTTACAGAGGTTGGTCTATCCCAATGCATTACGGCTTCTATCTTACTTGGGTCGACAGCTATGCCACCTTTTGACACAACATGTCCTAAGAACTTTACCTCCTCTAACCAAAATTCACACTTAGAAAGCTTTGCATACAACTTCTTTTCCTTTAGCACTTCTAAAACCAGCCTCAAATGATGCTCATGCTCCTCGTGGGTCTTTGAATAGATGAGAATATCATCTATGAACACAACCATGAATTGATCTAAATAGGGTCTAAAGATCTTATTCATATAGTCCATGAAAACTGTGGGAGCATTCGTCAATCCGAAGGACATCACCTTGAACTCAAAGTGTCCGTACCGAGTTTGAAAGGTGGTTTTAGGAATGTCCGACTCTCTAACCCTAATCTGATGATAACCAGACCTCAAATCGATCTTAGAAAATACTACGGCTCCCTTCAACTGCTCTATAAGATCATCAATCCTAGGTAACAGGTACTTATTCTTTATGGTCACTTGGTTTAACTGCCTATAGTCTATACACATCCTCATACTTCCGTCTTTCTTTTTCACAAATAAGATCGGAGCGCCGCAAGGTGAAGCACTTGGCCTTATAAAACTTTTCTCCAACAGCTCCTCCAACTGGGTTTTTAGTTCTGCTAGCTCCAAAGGTAAAATCCTATACGGGGCTATAGAGATTGGTCCTGTTCCAGGAACCAACTCTATGGAGAATTCAACTTCTCTCTCGGGAGGGAACTCGGGTATTTCATCCGGAAATACCTCGGGATAGTCTCTCACCACAGGTATCTCACCTAGGTTCTGCTCAAAGTCTACATCGCAGGCGGCTAGGAGAACATATCCCTTAGCTTTCTACCCACTATAGAAGACCTCTATGGAATTTAGGTACAGCCTAATGGGTTGAGTGATGTTTTCAGGAGGAGAAAGGAAAGCTACGATTTGGGTTCCACAATCTAACAACATACGGTTGGCGTGAAGCCAATTCATGCCTAAGATAATGCCTATGTCTTTCAAGGGTAAACAAATTAAATCTATGATAAAAGACCTATTTTCCACAACAAGATGACAGTTTAAACAACAACGGCAAGTATTAACAGGGCGATTTGTAGGAGTAGAAACAATAAGATCAAAGGGAAGTTTAGAGACTCTTAGATTTAAGGACTCGACACTAGCAAGTGAAATAAAAGAATGAGTAGCACCAGAGTCATATAGTACAGTTAAGGGTTTACCATTTACTTCGCACATACCTTCAATGAGATCCTTGGACTTCTTGGCGTCTTCCGCATTAAGGGTAAAGACTCTTCCTCGGTGTTGTGGTCGGGGGTTCTGGTTCGGTGCTCCTTGACTAGCGTAGTCCTTTGCATAGTGGCCAGGCTTGCCACACTTGAAGCACACGTTTTGACTGGCTAAGCATGGGCGATTCCCGTGGTTCTTTCCGCATTGGGGACAGACATCAACAGATGCTGCTCTGGGGTAAGCAGCAGGGGTTTGTGGTGCCTTGTTATTGGCCCCACTTGGTCCTCCATTGTGGTTTTGGGGTCCACCCGGTCCACGGGGTTGATTGTTGTTGAAGTTCCTCGAGCCTTGATGTTGAAACGACGGCCTTTGGTGTTGCTTGGATTGTTAGTGTTCAGGAGCTCTCGGTGGTTGTTGTTGTTGTGGTCGGAACTGGTTGGTCTGGTAGGGGTTATAGTGATTCCTTGAAGGGTACTGTGGTTTGAATCTCGGGGCTTGAGGTCCAAGTCCTTTAGCTCGTTCCGCCCTCATGGCTTGCATTTTCCGTTGCCCTTCTTCAAGAATCCGGCACTTGTTGACCAGAGTTGGGAAGTCTCTGATCTCCATGTTGGCCACGGCATAGTTCATTTCCGCCTTTAGACCGGCCTCATACTTAACGCATTTCCAAACCTCTTCGGGGTTCCGTTGAAACACCCGAGAGAACTTGATCAGCTCCTCGAACTTCACGGTGTACTGGGCAACAGTAGACCTCCCTGGGTCAACTGCATGAACTCAATGTCTTTTGCATTCCTCATGGACTCCGGGAAATACTTCTCATAGAAGTAAGTCTTGAATAGCTCCCAGTCAATGGGAGTTTCAGAAGCCTCTAGCAGACGCCTCGTGCCATTCCACCAGAATTCGGCATCCGACTTCATCATGAAAGCAGCAAAGGTGACCTTCTGCTCCTCCGAGCAGGCAACCACAGAATAGATCTTCTCCATATCCTTAATCCACTCGTCAGCCTTGTCGGGGTCCATTACCCCTCGGAACACCGGCAGGTTCGCCTTGCAGAACTCTCCAAAGCGGGCTTGTTCCACCGTCTCAGCAGCAGGGGGAGGAGGGGGAACAGGAACAGCATTCGCTTATTGATCCATCCGATCGAACATTCATTCCATGGCTTGCGCCATGCGATGGACAGCAGTAGTAGTTGCATTGTCTTGGTCAGCATCGGGCGTAGTCCTAGGCCGTCGTCGCGGTGCCATTGGTCCCTAAACACATGAAACAATGAACATCAAGTTGATCAGGCTCAATATCCATGCAAAATGAGCTAGTTACCATGGCACTTGCAAGCAACAGAAGTCATGCATCTCTAGTCCTACAGCTTATCTCTATCAAGCACTACACATTACATAACTATCGCATCATGCTTATAAAGCATAATCAGTCCAATCCTCAGGCTCCATGAGAATCGTACTGCTTTGATACCATAATGTAACACCCTAAATCTTAACCTAAGACTACTAGTATGCACTTAGGTTAATCTTTAGAATATCACCTCTTGGTTTCATCTTTTACTTAGAAAATACTTAGCGAAAATATGGGTAAAATTTTTCTTTTTAAAATCAAGGTGAGAGCCACGCACGAATCTTTAAAAGGAAGCATAACGAAACATATAAGCAAAGTGTAAAGGAACACATCATATCATGGAAACATCAACTGAAACATATATATATATATAATGTCAAACCTTCATGATGTCTCCCAGTTACGTAAATATGAGTCCGACCCTAGTCATGTCCTAGAACTAGAGCATGTACAGTTGAGGGAGGACCTCACTTTCAATGTACCGCCTACGAGAATAGTGGATCACGGAGTCAAGCAGTTAAGGAACAAGTCTGTACCTTTGGTGAAAGTGGCGTGGGGACAAGGCAAGTCGGAAGAATACACGTGGGAACTAGAGTCAGAGATGAAGTCCAAATATCCAGAGCTTTTCTAAGGTACGAATTTCAAGGGCGAAATTCTTTTTAAGGAGGGGAGTAATGTAACGCCCCGATTTTTCTGTTAGAGTGAAAACGACCAAAATGCCCCTGAGGTCATTTTCAGCTCGGAATTCGAGGAAAGCCAGTGCGGCAGTACTCAAAGGGCAAACTCAATATTGGAAGGGGATTAGAAAACTTATGTACCTTCCCGGGATCGAAAATCTCGTTTTTTGAGTTTTCGGGTCAAAATGACCAAAACGCCCCTACGATGTTTTACCCATTTGCAAGTGCCGGATGAACCCGAAACTTCTCCAGATGGTTTTAAAAGGCGTTTGTATGTGTTCTATGACCTCAGTTTTAATTTTAGAAGTCCCGGGCAAAATTAGTGCAAAATTACGGTTTTGCCCCTAGTTTTGTGTTTTTACGCTTAATCGCATGATTAAGCAAACCTAAGCAATATTAGGCTCTAATCGAAGGTTAATTAATTTCCTTAATTAATCTTGAGTCAAAATAATTTATTAAAGTTGATTAGAACCAAAAAGTACTTAATTACAACCTAAAATCATATTTTAATTTTAAGACACCTAGTCATAGAATCTTGAATAATGTTTTCTCTTTCCAATTCCTTAAATCATGGAATTGTGTTACACATTGTTTATTCATAAATGAGTTTAAAATTCTTTAATGATGTATGAGCACTCCTAACCTTGTCATAAAATTCCTAATACACATGCTTAGTTACCTAAACTTAAGATTAATCACTCCTAACCTTGTACCTAAGCTAACCTACACTTAAACCCACCATTAACACCCAATTACATGATCAAATCATCCTCCCACTCTGCTGTCCCAAGCTGGCCAAAACCCCTCCCTCTCCATATGTATCACATGTTCAATTTTCTAACACTCCAAAGCCATACCTCAAGTCACATACACCATACCTTGTCATATTTTCCATCACACTTGATTTTCCAATGAAATAACCAAGCAAAATAAATTGTTTCCTCCATTTATTTGTGGCTGGAAATGTTCCAGCCATGTTAAGTTTCTAGAAGGGTGATTTATTGCAAAATTGAAATAAAAGCTCACTCAAAAACCCATGCCTAAACCCATACTTTGTATCATATACTCCATACTTCAAACCATGCTTCCATGACACAATCAAAGAGATATTTTTCTCTCCCTTGCCCCCTCAAAAGCTACGGCCAAGCCCTCCCCATTCACTCCTCCATGGTTTTGTTTTTCTATAAATAGGATGCTTGTGATAGCCTTGTTGCACTTTGAAGCATTTGCTAAGTTTAGAGTTTTAGAGTTGTCTTGCTAGTCTTTCTTTTTCTCTCAAAATTTCAAGAGTGTTCTTCCTTTCTTTTCATCTTCATCTTCTTCATCTCATCATCACCTCTCAACCATTAAACACCACCCCAAAGCCTTGAACCATCATCAAGCCTCTCAAACACCACACCTCAAACACAACTTCACTCAAAACACATCTCCTTTCCTTTTCTTTTCCTTGGCCGAAATCATCACCACCATCCTAGAAAGTGTTGCTCATCTCATCTTCATCTTCAAGACCAAGCTTTTATCTTCATCAATAGGTAGGGACTTGGTTTCAAACTTTATTTTGTTCAAAAAATGTTTTTCTCTAGCTTTCTCTTGGTTTCTCTTTTTAAAACTTTCTTTGTCTCCTTTTCCTTTTGTGTTTCGGCCATGAGGCCTTCATGGTTACATGATGGCTCAATTATGAGGACTCCTAGAAGATGACTATGTGTTCATCTCAAAGGAACCTCTAGAGCTTGAGTTTTTATTTCCTTTGAGTTTCAACTTTATTTACTAACTTGAAATGATCTTTTCTCAAGAACACTTTTGTTTCCTCTTATTACATGCTTTCGGTTTCTTTGTTTTCCTTTTCTTTAACATTTCGGTTTCCATTTCCTTTTGATCTTTGAAGCATTGTTTGTTTAATGAAGTTTTATTTTCTTGAGCTTGATGATGATGTTCAAGAACCTCATAGTTCCTTTGAGAACTTGGTTCAAGAACTCTAAAGCTCACTTTGTCATGTGATATGTGTTGGGTTATTATCTTATTAAAGTCTTGGATGAGCTCTAGCTAACCATAAAATAAACCTTGCATCATGTTTATTTTATGCTTTGCATTTCATGTTTACTTTCCTTGCTATCACTAATTATCAAGATAATAAAGGAACTTGCACTATCATGTTTATATTTCAAGCTTTACATTATCATATTTATATTTCAAGTCCTCACCTAAATATCAAAGATAATAATATATTGCACCACAAATTTATTTTATGCTCTCCCTTTACTTTCTAGCAATAACTAAAATAAGTGCATGAGCATGTTTATTTTTATGTCATCACTTTAATGATTCTAGAGCTCAAAGACTTGCCCATTGATATCTCAAACGAAGGTCTAAAACATTTATTTCCTTTGGTTCATATTTCGGTCCTATGAGGCCTTAGTGTTTCCAAGTATTGAAAACTATGTTTTATAATTTTTCTAAACTTATATGAGTATAAGGAATATGTAGAACTAAGTTTTATGAATTTAGGACCTCTTGAGATGAAAATAATATAGCCACTGCCCTCTTAAGTATTTTCATAAGTTTAGACAATAAAAGTGTTCATAAAAGAGTTTTGAAAGTTTTAACAAGGTCCCAAGAGAAACTAGTATTTTATGTGCTTTAGAAACTATGTTCAATGCCTTTAAATGGAGTTTCTGTTTCGGTTCTGCCTTGCTATGTTTGGCCACTGTATGAGCTGTGTTAATGATGTTAATATGCTTATGTTTGAGTAATAATTATGTTAAGACTCATATGTGAAAGATAGGATAAGTTAGGAACTAGAAAAGAATTAATTTGAGAGTTCTAGATCCCTTAAAGATTTATTTTTCTGGATTCTGTCCAGCAAGGTTTAGATTCAATAATCATGGTTTTAAATTAGTTTATATGTGTAGAAATGACTCATAATTGGTTTAGGACTTAATCTTGAAATCTTAGGAGCAAACTGAACTTAGAAAGGGTCATTATTGTGACTTCTAGGTACCCGTAAAGTTAGGATTTTGATTTCTGCACTCTTGAGATTTAGAGATGTTCTTGACCATAGTGTGAGGTGAGAAATACTTAGTTATAACCTTATAGGTTCCCAAGAGACTAGGTGTTGATGATCAATAACTTAGAATGTGAGATAAAAATCTAAACCGTAATTTCTAGAACTCCGTAATCACATAAACATAAAGCTGTCCAAATTCTGCTTAGTGCTGTTTGGATTAGTTCTTGAGCATAAAAATTTGTATAACTCATTAGTTGTGAAACTATAGGTGTATAAGAAGTTAAGGACAATGTTAGAACAATTAATTTGCAAGTTTAGGACTCATAAGAATCGAAGTTTAAAACACTATGGGTTATAACATATCAAGTCTATGAGCTTATGGGGATAATTGTTAGATATGACTATGTGATGATGTTATGTTATGTGGAAGTTTTATGTGACGATGCATATGTTATGAGAAAGTTTCATGTGATGATATATATGTTATGAAAAAGCTATATGAGGATGCATGATAAAAATGAATATGATAAATGATGAGGTATTTATGATTTAATACTTATGAGAACTTAAATGTGACACAACACTGAGACGCGCTTCTCCTGGGTGACACCGGTTCGGCCGGGCACCCCCAGGAGGAGACAAATCCATGAGGGTATGTGTAGATGCAGCCTGCCAAAGCAGACAAATTGCGAGGCCCGCGTGGCTAGCAAAGCGTTTCAAAGAGGAAATGATCCTAGAGAGGAGATCCTTAGTTTGCCCCCTAGCCCGTACTTTAAAGTCGGGATTATGTTTATGTTTCGCTTATCATAGGATAAGTAAGAACTAGTGACGACTAGTTAAGGTATGAGCTCATAACCTAGAGATGTTTTAGGGTGGCCCCATGAGATGAAAGTTAAAGTTAACAATGTCACATATACTATACTTATGCCAATGTTATAATGCTTCTTAGTGATTCTATTGTTTGGTTCACCTTTATGATGCATTCATATCATTAGATTCTTTTATGCTCAGTCATAAGACGCATTGTAAAATATGACGGACCTTGGATAAAATACCTCTTTAGAAAACTAACTTAAAAGGAATTTATATGCATGCACACCTTTTAGAAATAAACCCAAGGTTCCTGAGGATATGATGATGACACCTAGGTAGGGATAACCCTACTGAGAATTCTTCTAGAAAGATTCTCATTTCCTCTCTCTTTTCTTCCGTCATATCTTCAAATGGTGACATTTGTACTCTTCATCGACACCCCGGTATGGGAGCTGCACCATGACCCGGCACTTGGGTCATACCATTTTGAGGGTCGTTGCGCTGTCAGAGTATTCATGTTCATGGGACGACCCTTCGCGCACCCCGTCCCGAGCTACCGCTTCACCCCGACTGCTCCTTACCGTCATAACGGGATTTTTGAGCGAGCGAGACCACGCGATGAGCAGATCCTTCGCATGGAGCCCGAGACATCAGCAGTATGCGAGTACCCCGAGTGTGTGCCGCACCCCCAGTACTTGGAGACGGACCCATCCGAGGACCCGCCATCCCACATGTACAGTTGGAGCTCCAGTCCCGCTCCCCCACCGATGAGGGCTGGGAGTGAGGAGATGGTAGTCCAGCCGAGGTTGGCTCGTCGGCCATCTATGCGCCCTCGCCGCAGTGGACATGCCCCGATGAAGTGCTCGACCACTCTCGCCGAGATTCGTCAGTGGATCGACTCGACCCCACAGTTCTCGGACCAGCAGGAGTAGACATAGGATGGGTAGTAGCTAGTGCACACACGCCACATAGTTGAGGACAAACCTTCTTTTGTATATGAGGTTGTCTACTCTAGGTGTACATGGGTATGGGTGTAGTTTCTCTTGTATTTGCTTTTTATGATTTCCTTGTATGGCATTTCAGTTGTATTCTATTCCATGATGTATCAAATAGTCCTGCCCCTTTGGGTAGGCACGTTATATATATATATATCTATGATTCAGTTGATGTTCCCATGATATGATGTGTTTCTTATGCTTTGCTTATATGTTTCGCTATGCTTCCTCTAAAGATTCGTGCGTGGCTCTTACTTTGATTTTAAATTCCAAAAAGAAAAATTTTACCCATATTTCCGCTAAGTATTTTCTAAGTAAAAGATGAGACCAAGAGGTAATATTCTAAAGATTAACCTAAGTACATACTAGTAGTCTTGGGTTAAGATTTAGGGTGTTACATATAGTCTATACACATCCTCATACTTCCGTCTTTCTTTTTCACAAATAAGACCGGAGCACCCCAAGGTGAAGCACTCGGCCTTATAAAACTCTTTTCTAACAGCTCTTCTAACTGGGTTTTCAACTCTGCCAGCTCCGAGGGTGACATCCTATACGGGGCTATAGAGATTGGTCCTGTCCCAGGAACCAACTCTATGGAGAATTCAACTTCTCTTTTGGGAGGGAACTCGGGTATTTCATCCGGAAATACCTCGGGATAGTCTCTTACCATAGGTATCTAACCTAGGTTTTGCTCAAAGTCTACATCACAGGCGGCTAGGAGAACATATCCCTTAGTTTTCTCCCCACTACAGAAGACCTCTACTGAATTTAGGTACAGCCTAATGGGTTGAGTGATGTTTTCGGGAGGAAAGGGGAAAACTACGGTTTGAGTTCCACAATCTAACATCACGCGATTGGCGTGAAGCCAATTCATGCCTAAGATAATGCCTATGTCTTTTAAGGGTAAACAAATTAAATCTATGATAAAGGACCTATTTTCTACAACAAGATGACAATTTAAACAACAACGGCAGGTATTAACAGGGCGATTTGTAGGAGTAGAAACAATAAGATCAAAGGGAAGTTTAGAGACTCTTAGATTTAAGGACTCGACACTAGCAAGTGAAATAAAAGAATGGGTAGCACTTGAGTCATATAGTACAGTTAAGGGTTTACCGTTTACTTCGCACATACCTTCAATGAGATCTTTGGACTTCTTGGCGTCTTCCGCATTAAGGGTAAAGACCCTTCCTCGGTATTGTGGTCGGGGGTTTTGGTTCGATGTCCCTTGTTCGGTGCAGTCCTTTGCATAGTGGCCAGGCTTGCCACACTTGAAACATACATTCTGACCAGCTAAGCATGGGCGATTCCCGTGGTTCTTCCCGCATTGTGGGTAGATGTCAGCAGATGTCGCTCCGGGGTAAGCAGCAGGGGTTTGTGGTGCCTTGTTCTTGGCTCCACTTGGTCCTCCATTGTGGTTCCGGGGTCCACCCGGTCCATGGGGTTGATTGTTGAAGTTCCTTGGGCCTTGATGTTGAAATGGCGGCCTTTGGTGTTGCTTGGATTGTTGGTGAGCAGGAGCTCTTGGTGGTTGTTGTTGTTGTTGTCGGAACTGGTTGGTCTGGTACGGGTTGTAGTGATTCCTCGAAGGGTACTGCGGTTTGAACTTCGGGGCTTGAGGTCCGAGCCCCTTAGCTCGCTCTGCCCTTGTGATTTCAATCTTTCTCTGTCCTTCTTCAAGGATCCGGCACTTGTTGACCAGAGTCGGGAAGTCTCTGATCTCCATATGGGCCACGGCGTAGTTCATTTCCGCCTTCAGACCGGCCTCATACTTCACACACTTCCAAACCTCATCAGGGTTCTCTTGGAACACTCGAGAGAACTTGATCAGCTCTCGAACTTCGCAGTGTATTGGGCTACAGTAGACCCTCCCTGGGTCAATTGCATGAACTCAACGTCCTTCACGTTCCTTACGGACTCGGGGAAGTACTTCTCATAGAAGTAAGTCTTGAACAACTCCCAGTCAATGGGTGTTCCGGAGGCTTCTAGCAGATGCTTCGTGCCATTCCACCAGAACTCGGCGTCGGACTTCAACATGAAAGCAGCAAATGTGACCTTCTGCACCTCTGAGCAGGTAACGACAGAGTAGATCTTCTCCATGTCTTTGATCCACTCATCAGCCTTGTCGGGGTCCATTACCCCTCGGAACACTGGCGAGTTCGATTTGCGGAACTCGCCGAAGCGGGCTTGTTCCACCATCTCAGCAGCAGGGGGAGGAGGGGGAACAGGAGCAGCATTCGCTTGTTGATCCATTCGGTCGAACATCCGTTCCATGGCTTGCGCCATGCGACGGACAGCAGCAGTAGTGGTATTGTCTTGGTCAACATTGGGCGTAGTCCTAGGCCGTCGTCACGGTGCCATTGGTCCCTAAACACATGAAACAATGAACATCAAGTTGATCAGGCTCAATATCCATGCAAAATGAGCTAGTTACCATGGCACTTGCAAGCAACAGAAGTCATGCATCTCTAGTCCTACAGCTTATCTCTATCAAGCACTACATATGACATAACTATCGCATTATGCTTATAAAGCATAGTCAGTCCAATCCTCAGGCTCCATGAGAATCGAACTGCTCTGATACCATAATGTAACACCCTAAATCTTAACCCAAGACTACTAGTATGTACTTAGGTTAATCTTTAGAATATTACCTCTTGGTCTCATCTTTTACTTAGAAAATACTTAGCGGAATTATGGGTAAAATTTTTCTTTTTGGAATTTAAAATCAAAGTGAGAGCCACACACGAATCTTTAAGCGAAACATATAAGCAAAGCATAAAGAAGCACATCTTTTCATGGAGACATCAACTGAAACATGGATATATATATATATACTGTGCCTACCCAAAAGGGCAAGACTATTCAATACATCGGGAAGCGGAATACAACTGAAATGCAATACAAGAAGATCATAAAAAGTAAATACAAGAGAAACAACACCCATACCCATGTGCACCTAGAGTAGACAACCTCATATACAAAAGAAGGTTTGTCCTTAACTATGTGGCGTGTGTGCACTAACTACTACCCCTCCTATGTCTACTCCTGCTGGTCCGAGTACTGTGGGGTCGAGTCGATCCACTGACGAATCTCGGCAGAAGTGGTCGAGCGCATCATCGGGGCATGTCCACCGTGGCGAGGGCGCATAGATGGCCGATGAGCCAACCTCGGCTGGACTACCGTCTCCACACTCCCAGCCCTCATCGGTGGGGGAGCGGGACTGGAGCTCCAACTGTACATGTGGGATGGCGGGTCCTCGGATGGGTCCGTTTTCGAGTACTGGGGACGCGGCACATACTCGGGGTAGTCGCGTACTGCTGATGTCTCGGGCTCCATGCGGAGGATCTGCTCATCGCGTGGTCTCGCTCACTCAAAAATCCCGTTATGACGGTAAGGAGCAGTCGGGGTAAAACGGTAACTCGGGACTGGGTATGCGAAGGGTCGTCCTATGAACATGAATACTCTGACAGTGTAGCGACCCTCAAAATGGTATGACCCGAGTGTCGGGTCATGGTGCAGCTCCCATACCGGGGTGTCGATGAAGAGTACGAATGTCGCCATCTGAAGATATGACGGAAGAAAAGAGAGAGGGAATGAGAATCTTTCTAAAAGAATTCTCAGTAGGGTTATCCCTACCTAGGTGTTATCGTCACATCCTCAGGAACCTTGGGTTTATTTCTAGAAAGGGGTGCATGCATATAAATTCCTTTTAAGTTATTTTTCCAAAGTGTTATTTTTCCAAGGTCCATCATATTTTACAATGCATCTTATAGCTAAGCATAAAATAATCTAATGATATGAGTGCATCATAAAGGTAAACCAAACAATAGAATAACTAAGAAACATTATAACATTGGCATAAGTATAGTATATGTGACATTGTTAACTTTAACTTTCATCTCATGGGGCCGCCCTAAAACATCTCTAGGTTATGAGCTCATACCTTAACTAGTCGTCACTAGCTCTTACTTATCCTATGATAAGCGTAACATAATCCCGACTTAAAGTATGGGCTAGGGGGCAAATTAAGGATCACCTCTATTAGGGTCATTTCCTCTTTGAAACGCTCTACTAGCAACTAGTGCATCGTAGTTTTGTCCGCTTTGGCAAGCTCTATGTCAATACCCTCACGGATTTGTTTTCTTGGGGGTGCTCGGCTAAACCGGTGTCACCCAAGAAGGTATCTCAGTGTTGTGTCACATTTAAAATCTTATAAAGTGTTAATTTATAGAAACATCATTATTCATTACATAAATCTTTCTCATAGCATGTACATCATCACAAGAAACTTCTTCATAATGTATACATAAAACCATAGCATTTACATTATCACATAATCACACCTTAGACAATCATTCATACAAACTCCCAAGCTTATTATGTTATGAATCTATAGTATGTTATGCTTTGGTTCTTTTGAGTCTTAAGCTTGTAAACTAATTGTTCTAATATTATTCTTACCCTCTTACACACCTATAGGTTCACAACTAATAAGTGTTACTAATTTTTATGCTCAAGGACTTATCCAAACAGCACTATGCAGATTTGGACAGCTTATATTTGTGTGATTACGGGGTTCTAGAGATTACGGTTTAGACCCTTAAAGTCCTTAACTCATATTCTAAGTTATCGATCATCAACACCTAGTCTCTTGGGAACCTATGAGGTTATAACTAAGTATTTCTCACCTCACACTATGGTCAAGAACATCTCTAAACCTCAAGGATGCAGAATTTGAAATTCTAACTTTACGGGTACCTAAAAGTCACAACAATGACCCTTTCTAGGTTTAGTTTGCTCCTAAGGCTTCAAGATTAAGTCCTAGACCAATTATGAGTTATTCCTACACATTTAAACTAATTTAAAACCATGATTATTAAATCTAAACCTTGCTGGACAGAATCCAGAAAATTACATAATTAAAGGATCTAGAATTCTCAAATTAATTCTTTTCTAGTTCCTAACTTATCCTATCTTTCACATATGAGTCTTAACATTATTTTTACTCAAACATAGGCACATTATCCTCATCAAAACAGCACATACAGTGGCAGCAAGAGCAAGGAAGAACTGAAAATATACTTCTCCATAAAAGGCATAAAACATAATTTCTAAAGCACATAAAATACTAGTTTCTCTTGAAACTCTTTTTAAACTCTCAAAGCTCATTTGTAAACAATTTTAACATCTAAAATCATAAGAATATTTAAGAGGGCAGTGACCAATATATCTTTGTCTCAAGAGGTTCTAAATTCTCAAAACTTGGTTCTATGCATTCCTTAAACTCACTTAAGCTTAAAAAAAATTATAAGACATAGTCTCAAATACTTGGAAACCTCAAGACCTCTTAGGGCCGAAATATGAACCCAAGAAAAACACATATTGTTAGACCTTTGTTGAGACCACAATGGGCAAGTCTTTGAGCTCTAGATTCATTTAGGTGATGACATAAAAATAAATATGCTCATGCACTTATTTTAGGTTCCATTAGAAAGTAAAGTGATAGCACAAAGTAAACATGAATGTAATTTATTATTATCTTGGTATTAAGTGAGAACTTGAAATATAAACATGATAATACATAGCTTGAAATATAAACATGGTAATGCAAGTTCATTCATTATCTTGGTATTTAGTGATAGCAAGGAAATAAACATGATATGCAAAGCATAAAGTAAACATGATGCAAGGTTCATTTTATGATTAACTAGAGCTCATTCAAGACTTTAACAAGATAGCAACCCAATACAATATCTCAAAGATCTCAACACAAAAACCGAAAGTCATATAAAAGAGAAAGAAAGTGAAACTACATCAAATTCTTTATTAAATACCCAAAATCCCTATCTAGAGAAAAATCTCTAGAACGTGCCGGCCAACTTTAAGGTTGACAAGGGTAGGCTTGGGCTTTTAGAAATCCTTAGATTAATTTTCTTAAGTTGAAAAACCATGTGAGTTAGATATCATATAGATGAAATCATAAGAAAAGGAAAACTCAAGCTTTAGAGGTTTCTTTGAGATGAACACAATGTCATCATCTAGAAACTCTCATCATCAAGCTATCATGCTCAAAATCAAGGCCTCATGGCCGAAAATGAAAAGAAAGGAAAAACAAAGGAAAGTTAAAAAAGAATCCAAGAGGAAACTAGAGAAAAACACTTTCTTGAGCAAAACAAAGGTTGAAAACAAATCCCTACCTAGTGATGAAGGTAAAAGCTTGGACTTGAAGATGGAAATGAGATGAGCAACACCTCCTAGAATGGTGATGATGATTCGGCCTTGATGAAAGAAAAAGGAAGGAAATGTGTTTCAAGTGAAGTTGTGTTTGAGGTGTGGTGTTTGATGGTTTGATGATGGTTCAAGGCTTTGGGGTGGTGTTTGATGGTTAAGAGATGGTGATGAGATGAAGAGATGAAGAAGATAAAGATGAAAAGAAAGGAAGAATACTCTTGAAATTTTGAGAGAAAAAGAAAGACTAGCAAGACAACTCTAAAACTCTAAACTTAGCAAATGCTCCAAGGTGCAACAAGGCTATCACAAGCATCCTATTTATAGAAAAACAAAGCCATGGAGCTTACAATGGGAGGGAGTGGCCGTGTGGTTTGGAGGGAAAAGGAAGAGAAAATATCTCTTACACAAGGTTATTCAAGCATGGTTTGAAGTATGGAAGCTATGCTACAAAGTATGGCTTGATGTGAGTTAATTTCCTATCAAATTTTTATGAAATTAGGCTTCTAGAAACTTGTCATGGCTGGAACTTTTCCAGCCACAAATAAATGGGAAAAATGGGTTGTTTTAATTATTTATTCATGTAGAAATTCAAGCTTGATTGAAAGTTATGACAAGGTATAGTGTATGTGACTTGAGGTATGGCCTTGGAGTGTTGAAAAATTGAACATGTGATGCATAATGGGGAGAAGGGTACATGGCCAGGTTCAAGATAGCAGGGAGGAGGTGAGTTTTGACCATTTAATTGTGTGTTAATGGTAGGTTTAGATGTGTATTAGCTTAGGTACAAGGTTAGGAATGATTAAGCTTAAGTTTAGGTAACTAAGAATGTGATTTAGGGAGTTTATGACAAGTTTAGGAGTGCTCATACATCATTAGAGAATTTTAAACTCATTTATGAATAAACAATGTGTAACACAATTCCATGATTTAAGGAATTGGAAAGAGAAAACACTATTCAAGATTCTATGACTAGGTGTCTTGAAATTAAAATATGATTTTAGGTTGTAATTAAGTACTTTTTGGTTCTAATCAACTTTAATAAATTATTTTGACTCAAGATTAATTAAGGAAATTAATTAACCTTCGATTAGAGCCTAATATTGCTTAGGTTTGCTTAATCACGCGATTAAGCGTAAAAATACGAAACTAGGGGCAAAACCGTAATTTTGCACTAATTTTGCCCGGGACTTCTAAAATTAAAACTGAGGTCATAGAATACATAAAAAAGCCTTTTAAAACCATCTGGAGAAGTTTCGGGTTCATCCGGCACTTGCAAATAGGTAAAACACCGCAGGGGCGTTTTGGTCATTTTGACCCGAAAACTCGAAAAACGCGATTTTCGATCCTGGGAAGGTACACAAGTTATCTAATCCCCTTCCAACATTGAGTTTGCCCTTCGAGTACTGCTGAACTGGCTTTCCTCGAATTCCGGGCTGAAAATGACCTCAGGGGCATTTTGGTCATTTTCACTCTGATAGAAAAATCGGGGCGTTACAGTAGTGCTGATGATTCACCTAGTGATCAACAATTGAGTGATGATGAAAATAGCCCTACACTTTCAGATTAACTGAGGTGTTTAATACTATTTTCAATATTATTATGAAATTATTTAGAATTTCCTGATTTATTAATTTTTTTGTGGACTACTTTTTAATTGTTTCAATACGGCCGGTAAAGGCTGAGGCTGATCTCGGAAGATTGGTTTACCCACCTCGACCCACCTCAGATGATGATGATGGTGATTCTGCTGACGATGCCAACGCCTAAGAGTTCAACTAGTTTTTATCTAGCTTCTAGATATCTTTTTTTTTTCATTCTAGAATTTTTTACATTTATTGTAGTTTGTATATACTTTATTGTCATAATTTGTTATTTTATTTAATTACTTTAATTTATTCATTTTAATGTTTTCTTATTTAATATCAACTTAATTTATGATTAGGCTATTATATAAATAAACAATTAATAGATAACATATTATCAATCACATAAAGTTCTAAAGGAAATAATTAAAAAAAATTATTTATTACTTACGGGTAACACCATCGGCAATTTTTATTTTTATTTTAAATTTAATTTTAGCACGATTAAAAAACCGTCGGTAAACCTGTCAGTTAATTATGTGAACACCTATCAGTAAATATAAATAAAATCGTCGGTATAAATTTGCCCTTGACAACAAAGGTGATGTCTTTTATTTAATTATACCAACGACTTATTATTATTAAACCCGTCAATAACAGCATCGAAATTAACCGACGGGTTTTTCTTATCGTCGGTAATATTCATCGACAGCCTTGTCAGTAATGCCCTCTTAACCATCGGTAATGTCGCTGGTAAAAAATCAGACCGTCGATAAACCTGTTGGTGTTTTACCCGTTTGCAAGTGCCGGATGAACCCGAAACTTCTCCAGATGGTTTTAAAAGGTGTTTTTATGTATTCTGTGACTTTAGTTTTGGTCCCGGAGGTCCCGGGCAAAATTAGTGTAAAATTACGATTTTACCCCTAGTTTCGTGTTTTTACGCTTAATCGCGTGATTAAGCAAACCTAAACAATATTAGGCTCTAATCGAAGGTTAATTAATTTCCATAATTAATCTTGAGTCAAAATAATTTATTAAAGTTGATTAGAACCTAAAAGTGCTTAATTACAACTTGAAATCCTATTTTAAATTCAAGATTCCTAGTCATGGAATCTTGAATAGTGTTTTCTCTCTCCAATTCCTTAAATCATGGAATTGTGTTTCCAATTGTTTATTCCTAAATGAGTTTTAAACTCTCTGATGATGTATGAGCACTCCTAATCTTGTCATAAAATCCCTAAACCTCATTCTTAGTTACCTAAACTTAAGCTTAATTATTCCTAACCTTTGTACCTAAGCTAACCTACACTTAAACCTATCATTAACACCCAATTACATGAAAGATTTTTTCTCTCCCCTTGCTTGCTGCAATCTGGCCGAAGCCACTCCTCCCCATTTCCATCACATGTGCAAAATTTTGACACACCAAGACCATGCTTCCAACTCAATACACCATACTTTGTTATATTTTCAATCAAGCTTGATTTTCCAAATGAATAGCTAAATGAAATAAACCATTTTCCTCATTTATTTGTGGCTGAAAAACTTCCAGTCATGTCTAGCTTCTAGAAGACTACTTTCATTCAAAATTAAAAGAAAAGCTCACTCAAATCACCTTACTTGAAGCCATACTTTGTATCACAACCTCCATACTTCAAACCATGCTTGAATGACAAGTTGTAAGAGATATTTTCTCTTCCTTTTCCTCCAATTGCTACGGCCAGCCTTCCCCCTCCATGAGCTCTCATTTGTTTTCATTTTCTATAAATACCTTGCCTAGAAACACATGCAAACACTTTAGCTCATTTGCACACTTTTAGTTTTCTAAGCTTTCTTTGTGTTCTCTCTTTTTCTCTCTAAGTTCCAAGAGAGTTCTCTCTTATTCTTCATCTTCATCTTCATCATCTCTTCATCTTATCCTCATCTCATAACCTTTAAACACCACCCCATAGCCTTGAAACACCTCCTAAGCTCTCAAACACTTCATCTCAAACACAACCTCACTCAAAACACACCTCCTTACCTTCCTCACCCCCTTGGCCGAATCATCATCAACATCCTTAGAGGAGTTGTTCATCTCTTTTTCTTTCAAAAGTTCAAGTTTTCATCTTCACTCTAGGTAGGAATGTTTTTCTAAATTTGTTTTTCTTGAAAATGAGTTTTCCTAGCTTTCTCTTGGATTTTCTTTTTGAAACTTTCTTGTTTTCTCTTCCTTTGAGTTTCGGCATCTTGGCCTTGATAAGTACATGATGACTCAATGATGAGAGCTCCTAGATGATGACTATGTGTTCATATCAAAGGAACCTCTAGAGCTTGAGCTTTTACTTTCTTTAAGTCTCATCTTTATTTTCTAACTCAAAATGATTTTTGCTTAAGAACACCTTTACTTGTTTTGCTATTTTGGTTTCGGTTTCCTCATTTCCTTTCCTTTCCTTTAATATTTCGGTTTTGGTTTCCTTTTCTTTGTAGTTTTGTGTTCTTGAAAGTTTGTTTCTTTTGAGCTTGATGATGATGTTCAAGAAGCTCATAGTTCCTTTGAGAACTTGGTTCAAGAACCTAAAGCTCTCTTCATGATAAGATGAGTGTTGGGTTGAGTTTGATTGTCTAAAGTCTTGTAAGAGCTCTAGATTATATTAAAATGAATCTTGCATCCATGTTTATTTTCCTTGCTATCACTTAGTATCAAGAATAACAAATGAACTTGCATTATCATGTTTATATTTCAAGTCCTCACTTAAATATCAAAGATAATAACAAGTTGCATCTCATGTTTATTTTATGCTCTCACTTTACTGTCTAATGGAACCTAAAATAAGTGCATGAGCATGTTTATTTTTATGTCATCACTTAAATGAACCTAGAGCTCAAAAACTTGCCCATTATGGTCTCAAACAAAGGCTTGAAATTATTTATTTCTTTAGCTTGAGATTTCGGCCCCTAAGGAGTTTTATGTGTTACAAGTATTGAAAACTATGTTTTATAATTTTTCTAAGCTTATATGAGTTCAAGGAATGTATAGAACCAAGTTTTATTAATTTAGGACCTCTTGAGATGAAATTGATTTAGCTACTGCCCTCACAAATATTTTGTTGATTTTAGATGATAAAATGCTTATAAATGAGTTTTGCAAGTTTGAAAAAGATTCCAAGAGAAACTAGTATTTTATGTGTCTTAGAAATTATGTTTTATGCCTTTTATGGAGATGTATGTTTCGGTTCTGCCTTGCTGTGTTTGGCCACTGTATATGCTATTTTGATGATGATAATATGATTATGTTTGAGTATAATTAATGTTAGAACTCAAAGGATAAGAGAAGTTAGTAACTAGAAAATAATTAATTTGAGAGTTTTGATCCCTTAATGTTTGAATTTTCTGGATTCTGTCCAGCAAGGCTTATAATTGATAATTATGGTTTTAAATTACTTTAAGTGTGTAGGAATGACTCATAATTGGTTTAGGACTTGATCTTGGTGCCTTAGGAGCAAATCGAACTTAGAAAGGGTCATTGTTGTGACTCCTAGGTACCCGTAAAGTTAGGATTTTACATTCTGCATCCTTGAGGTTTAGAGATGTTCTTGACCATAGTGTGAGGTAAGGAACACTTAGATATGAGCCTATAGGTACCCGAGAGTTTAAGTTTTGATAATTTATAGCTTAGACTGTGAGTTAAAGGCCTTAAGGGTCAATGCATAATACTTTAAGAATTTGTTAATGCTATGATGTGTATATGATGCAATGCTATGTTGAGATGTTTATAATGCATGAGGAATTGATTAATTGAGATATGAGTTTATCATAGCAGGAAAGTGAAATGAAACATGTGTTATGTGATTAGCTATTGGCATAAGTTTCGGTTTGAAGGAAATTCGGTTTAACAGCCGTTATGCTACCGAATTTCCGTCAAACCTAAAAGGGTTGAAAAATGTTTTAAGGTACCATATGAGCTGAAAACCCTGGGTGACACCGGTTTGGCTGAGCACCCCCAGGAGATTTTTATTTGACAAGCACTAGGACGTACTTCTCCTACTACGGTGAGGAGGAGGCAAATCCGTGAGGGTACTGACATGAGCTTTACCAAAGCGGACAATTCGTTGTGCACTCGAGGCCAGTAGAGCGTTCCAAATAGGGTATGTCCTAAGAGAGGAATCCCCTAGCCCCCTAGCCCGTATCGTTAAGTGGTCGGGTATGTTATTTGATTTTTATTCGCTTATTCAGATAATAAGCAAAAGCTAGTGACGATTAGCTGAGGAATGAGCTCATAGCCTAGGTTTTTATTTATTGGGGTGGCTTCAACCTTCCTAAAGATTACATGAATGATGTCACACATACACTGATAAAAGTTCCAGTTGGAAGTTATTGCCCCTATGCCACATGGTTTATGTTTATATGATTTGATGTGTTGATTTATATGCCTAAGTATTGCCATGCATCCATGTCTTAACATGTTGCATTCATAACATTAAGATGCATGCTAAAAGGAATGAACCTTGGATAATTAGTTTTATAAACCCTAAATTAAATCTTATATGCATGCACACTCTTTTATAAATAAACCCAAGGTTCCTGAGGATGTGAACAATGTAACCCTAGGATAGGAGACTCTTAATGAGATTCTTTAGTAAGAATTCTCACTCCTTTCTCTTCCTTCTCCTTCTTTCGTCACATCTTCAGAGAGCGATGGCGACGTTCGTGGTCTTCATTGACACGCCCGTTTGGGAGGTGCACTATGATCCGAAGCATCGTTCCTACCATTTTGAAGATCATTGTGTCGTTCGTGTTTTTGTGTACATGGGTCAACTTTTTGCCTATCCAGTGTCCAGCTACCAGTTAACTCCTACCGCTCCTTTTGGTGGTGACGACTTGATCTTCGAGCACACCCGCCCTTACGACGAGTAGTTGTGTAGTGCCCGCTTGTCCGCCTCAGTTGTTCGTGACTACCCGGAGTATGTGCCTCGCTCGAGGAGGTCGGAGATCGATCCGTCTAAGGACTCGCCGATGCACATCTATTCGGAGAGTTTTGCTCCCTTTCCCCCATTTACGCGAGAGGGCAGTGAGGATACCATGATGCAGCCGTGCCTAGCGTAGAGAGCCGAGATGTGCCCTCACCGAGGAGCTCATGTACAGCTGACTCACGTTCGGGTTCCACTCCATTGGCCTGCCTAGGAGGAGATTGAGTGTTTCCCTGGTTACTTACGTCCGTCACCCGAGGACCCCTATCATCACTAGACCTCATTGAAGAGCTAGTCGAGTGCCTGAGCAGTCGCGAGGATCTCCCCGTCGGAGGTATCTTTTGGGAAGGGGTTTTAGCCTAATACTCATAGCTTGGTAGGAGGGTAGTGTAATTGGTTTTTATTTTTCCACCGCACCATGTACTTTACTACTTTCTTGTTTCTGCTGTATTTTCTTTCTTATGTATTACAAGCTCTGCCCGTCCCTATGAGGGTATAACTACATATGTATTCCTAATTATGTTATTAATGAAATGTTTCTGTTATTATGGTGGTCATTGCTCTGTTGTTACTTGTCCTTAATTTCCGTGTTACTCTCTGGTTGCTAATCGCATTTTATATTTCTGTCTTACGATTAGACTAAGAACGCGGCTCTCACTTTGTTTTATGTTTTCAAAAAAAAAAATTTACCCATAATTTCTGCTAAGTATTTTAATAAAATAATGAAACTAAGAAGTAATAACCTGATGATTAGCCTAATATGTTCTAGAGTATTTGGTTAAAAATTAGGGTGTTACAAAAATACCCCTACTATGTAAAGAAATTTACCAAACTACCCTTGCCTTGTTATTACATGACAAAGATACCCTTATTCTATAAATGGAATTACAAAAATATCATTACCATTGTCCAATGACAAATATAATTACTGCAATGCCACTACTTTTGATAATTACTACAATGCCATTTGCACAAATCCCAGACTTGTCTTTAGACAAGAATGAATCTAAGCCATTGGATTAAGATGACAATACAATAATTCAATCACTTACATCATGCACATTCTTAATCACATACATGCACATAGATAATCTCATACTAAAAAATTAAAAACACTTATTAAAGCATAATGTCACATGATGTAAATCTATGGTGCATACATGCATCAAAGGTTAGAAAATTTCCATTAACCATGTATGCCCAACAATGCATCAAACATGGAGCATTTTCATCCCAGATTTTGGCCAACATGCTTGCATAAATCATGCTTTAAGAATTATTTCTCTAAGTGTTTCCAATGTTGATCCTTCCACTGTAAAAACTCTTCAAACTCTCTTTCATTCCTTACATTCCCAAGCCACAAAGAGACCTTAGTATGCTTTGCAAGAGCTACATCCTCTAACTCTCGTAAAATAAATACACTTTTGTTAGTCTTTAAGCCTTAGAAACTCCCTAAGTTTTCTTTCTCTCTTATTCTTTCTCTATCATTTCTTCTTATGTTCTCCTTTTCAAAGACTTCTTTTCAGCATTTAAACTCATCCAAATATTTAAATCCTAAGCCCAAACTTTCACGAGCCCTCACAAGAGTTACAATCTTTAACCCTAGTAAGAAAATATTTTCCTAAGCACTCAAGTTCTAGAGCCAAGATTCAAGGAGGACCATTCACTTCAAGGACTCTTGCTCAAGCTCAAGAAAGAAGAGAATGACTATTTTTTTAGACCCTACATAAAATGTAGGAGTTTCTTCTTTATTTGTTTAAGTATTGTTGGCTTCTAACCTTGCCCATGGATAGAATACCTCAAGCTTGAGTTATTGTCAAAAGTTTTGAATGATTATTTGTAAAATATATTTTTAAAAAACATAGCATGTTCTATTCTATTATGAGTACTTTTATGATGGAGTAAAGTATCACTTTCATCCCTGAAATTACATGCATGAGTCACTTTCATCCCTGAAATTTGGAAATGAACTCTTTAGTCCCTGAAATTGCATTCCGTAGGTCACATTAGTCCCTGGTTAAACAACCGTCAGTCAACCATTACATTTTACTGACATGGCATGTTAAGTGACATGTGGCATACCACGTGTTAATGATGTGATGATGACATGCCATGTTTATCTCACGTGGCATGCTGATGTGGCACATATCAAAATAAATTCAGATTAGTCCCTGAAATTTTCTAAAATGTGTCAAAAAAGTCCTTGAAATTTTAAATGTGTCAAAATAGTCCTTGAAATTTTCTTAAAAGTGTTAAAAAAGTCCCGAATTCCAAATTTCTCCTCTTTTGGTTCATAAATTCTAAATCCTTGATAATTCTTAAACCTACTTATTTCTCTCTCATTTTCATACCCTGTTTAAATAATTTAAATTTTTAAATATCCTAAATATAATTAAGAGCTTGATTAGTCCAAATTTGAGACCTTCCATGTTTAGCTAACATAATCAATTTATTAGCTATTACATTACATTTCTCATAATAAAATGGGTATTAAAATATTAAAAATAGGATTCAAGAGAAGCATTATATTATCAAGCATGGATGGAGTTTATCAAGGGTCTCATTGGAATATTTTAGTTGCAATTTGGGAAGGTCCATGTTTGTCAAATGTTTCTTTGAAATATTCTAAATTGGTATCATTGTGTTTGCTTTATTTGCATCAGCATCCCCAATAGGTAGTCATTTCGTATGGCCCCTTATCATTAAGGTGGAATAAGAGACACAATTCTCTACTTGAGCTCCATTAAAGCTCTCATATTTGACATGACTTCCAATTACATTTGACATGAGGGTTGAATTTCTTTTCATTGTCATGCTAGACTCTTTTGATACCAAATTTCTTTCCAAATTGCAACTAAAATATTCCAATGAGGCCTTGATAAACTCCATCCATGCTTGATAATATAATGCTTTTCTTGAATTCTATTTTTAATATTTTAATACCCATTTTATTCTAAGAAATGTAATGTAATAGCTAATAAATTGATTATGTTAACTAAACATGGAAGATCTCAAATTTGGACTAATCAAGCTCTTAATTATATTTAGGATATTTAAGAATTTATATTATTGAAACAGGGTATGAAAATGAGAGGAAAAATAACTAGGTTTAAGAATTATCGAGGATTTAGAATTTATGAACCAAAAGAGGAGAAATTTGGAATTCGAGACTTTTTTGACATATTTTAGAAAATTTCATGGACTATTTTGACATATTTAAAATTTCAAGGACTTTTTTGACACATTGTAGAAAATTCCAGGGACTAATATGAACTTATTTTGATATGTGTCACGTTAGCATGCCACGTGAGATAAACATGACACGTTATCATCACATAATTGACACGTGGCATGCCATGTGTCACTTAACATGCCACATCAGCAAAATGTAATGGTTAATTGACAGTTGACTGATGGTTGTTTGACCAGGGACTAATGTGACCTACAGAATGCAATTTCAGGGACTAAAGAGTTAATTTCCAAATTTCAGGGATGAAAGTGACTCGTGTGCAATTTCAGGGATGAAAGTGATACTTTACTCTTTATGTTGTTATCCAACTCAAATATAACTTAGAAAGATTGTATGTGAAACTTGATTTAGTAAAGGTAACTTAAGACATGAAAATGGTAGGTGCTGGAATTTCTAGTTGTTTCTAGCAGTAGGTACTTCGAAAAGTAATGTTCATAAAATATGAAGCATCTCAAAATGAAAACATTTTAACCATAAACTAGACTCATTATAGAACATTCTCCAAAAAGAATCATCCAAAACAGAGTTCTCTAGCTCAAGATATAAATTTTCAAAGTTAAGCCAAAGATTGAAACTCTACATATGACCTTTCAGTAGTAAAATAGGTGTAACTCACTCTAGAAACATGCAAATGGACTGATTTCAACTTGGTGGGAAAGCAAACACATCTAGAAACACATCTATGTATGATATGAACAAACTTTTACACCACGAAAATACATAATGAGAAATAAATTTTTAGGACAGTGTGCTGAGAAAGTCTGGAAGGTAGTGTGATACTGTGAAAGTATAGTTTGGAAAGGTTCTGGCTAAGGAAAGACTTGGTATTTAAGTGTGCCCATTGTGACCCAGCTCTTTTTCCTGGGAACCCTTTTATGCACGGTTTACAATTGATTTATACTAATCCAAGATGTCAGTGCTAAAATTTGATGAGTTAGGAATCTGGAACTATCTTTACTAGGCTGAGATAACAAGTATATAGAGAGCTATTTCTTCCTAAAGATGTTAGAACCATAAATAAAAGATTCAAGTCTTGTAAAACGAGAATTTTAAGGATTTCAGTAGAATAATAATCTTCAAGAGATATATAAAAGTCATAATAAAAATATATAAAGAACCTCTACTAATATTTTAAAGTGCATTAATGTATTAATAGAATGCTAAGAGTACAAAAAAGACTAAGAAAAAAAGATAATACCAAGACATCCATGACCCTTTAGGAGCACTAGGGACTCAACTTGATAACTCGGGTTCCTTAATATGAATCATCTATGAGAATGTTTACTTTGCGATTTACATGATATTGTCTATGTTAAATGAAATGGTATATAGCAATGTGAATATAGTGATGAGATATGAAATGATAATGATAAAATGATTGACTATGTCATGATTTATTTATGTTTGCATGATGATGTGCATAAGTTCATGTTTCAAATGAAATAATAAATGGACCAACTCACTGTTTAATCCTCAAAGAGGATTAAGTTATTGGTGATTTCACTCAGTGAGAATAAAAGTAAAGCCTGAAAAAGTAGCAATGATAGTCTGGAAAAGTAGACTTGAGCTAAGCTCATAGCTTAACCCCCTAAACTGTTGAGATCACAACAATGGAAAGAAAACCACAAGGTTGTGGCAACGGCCACGGTATGAGCTCATTACCCTTTAGGTTGGTCTAAGGCATTGACGCATTCATCCCATCAGTAATTAAGAAATATGATAATGGAATAAAAGAAAGATGGTGGTCACTAAACAAGTGAATATTGAGGATGAGTAATCATGAAATGCATGCATCTCCCAAATTGTTATTGCCCATTAGTGATTTCATATGATATGCTCATATGTATTATTGAATGGATATACTGCTAATGTTCAAGAATAGTTTAAAAGCAATTTCACTTTGGCTAATTACGTTTGCGAAAATTTAGTAATTGAACCATTTATATGCCTACCTTTTTATAATAAACCTGAAGTGGCTGGGATGACGACAATGACACTTTTAGTACAAGTAGGAACTCCTACTGAGAAATCTTGTATTTCTTACTCCTATGTTTCCTTTCCATTGTCATTACCAGAGACAGACATATCCACTTAGAGCAAACGAACCTATAGCTAAAAAAGGAGGTAACATGTGAAGATTTCAAAACTATCAAGGAATAGCACTCCAATTTTTAGTTATGTTATAGTTTGCGAGAAACAAACCAGTAATAGTGGAACATATATTGTTATTTGTAATAACTTATCAATATGGTTTATGCCTTATTGTGGCTCATGTACTAAGTGGTTATATTTTAGTTTATGTTATGATAGTTCTACATTTAGTCTCTTATTTCGCTTATTTCCTTAAGTAAGTGTGCAATGTTACTTTAATTATCATGTATGTAAGTGCGATGTATTTCACTTCTCGTTAGAGGCTTAAGTTTTCAAAAAGTAATTTAAACAAAAAATTATCCACTATCTTTTTAAGTTAATTTCAAAGGAAAATGAATGAAAGACATAAGTGACAACTAATAGAATCTAAATGTGAACTTAGGCATAGTTGAGTTCCACTAGGGTGTTACATAAAGAAGTGGAAAAAGGAAAAAGAAACGCACTTCAACTAGATAAAATAAGAAACAAAGTCTCCTGCAATGTTTGTTATTAAAGAGGACATCCTCCTAACAAATCCTTCATGAAACCAAAGTCTGTTAGAAGATTTGGAAACCATATATTTACAATACTAACTTAGAAGGACCCAAGAATGTCTGCGCACCTAAATTAGAAAGTGTGTTCATCACAAATGTACTTGAGAACACATATAGAATCTGACAACAAGTAGTACATGGACAGTGGCTATTCCAGACACATGTGTGAATCTTGTAACGCCCCGATTTTCTGTTAGAGTGAAAATGACCAAAATGCCCCTGAGGTCATTTTCAGCCCGGAATTCGAGGAAAGCCAGTGCGGCAGTACTCGAAGGGCAAACTCAATGTTGGAAGGGGATTAGAAAACTTATGTACCTTCCCGGGATCGAAAATCTCGTTTTTCGAATTTTCGGGTCAAAATGACCAAAACGCCCCTGTGGTGTTTTACCCGTTTGCAAGTGCCGGATGAACCCGAAACTTCTCCAGATGGTTTTAAAAGGCGTTTTTATGTATTCTATGACCTCAGTTTTAATTTTTGAAGTCCCGGGCAAAATTAGTGCAAAATTACGGTTTTGCCCCTAGTTTCGTACTTTTACGCTTAATCACACGATTAAGCAGACCTAAGCAATATTAGGCTCTAATCGAAGGTTAATTAATTTCTTTAATTAATCTAGAGTCAAAATAATTTATTAAAGTTGATTAGAACCAAAAAGTACTTAATTACAACCTAAAATCATATTTTAATTTTATGACACCTAGTCACAGAATCTTGAATAGTGTTTTCTCTTTCCAATTCCTTAAATCATGGAATTGTGTTACACATTGTTTATTCATAAATGAGTTTTAAATTCTTTAATGATGTATGAGCACTCCTAAACTTGTCATAAACTCTCTAAATCACATTCTTAGTTACCTAAACTTAAGCTTAATCATTCCTAACCTTGTACCTAAGCTAATACACATCTAAACCTACCATTAACACACAATTAAATGGTCAAATCATCCTCCCACTCTGCTGTCCAGCCTTGGCCGAAGCTGCCCTCCCTCCATATGCATCACATGTTCAATTTTTCAACACTCCAAGGCCATACCTCAAGTCACATACACTATACCTTGTCATAACTTTCAATCAAGCTTGAATTTCCACATGAATAAATAATTAAAACAACCCATTTTCCCCATTTATTTGTGGCTGGAAAAGTTCCAGCCATGTTAAGGTTCTAGAAGCCTAATTTCATAAAAATTTGATAGGAAATTAACTCACATCAAGCCATACTTTGTAGCATAGCTTCCATACTTCAAACCATGCTTGAATGACCTTGTGTAAGAGATATTTTTCTCTCCCTTTGCCCTTCAAAGCTACGGCCAGCACCCTCCCCATTCACTCCTCCATGGTTTTGTTTTTCTATAAATAGGATGCTTGTGTTAGCCTTGTTGCACCTTGAAGCATTTGCAAAGTTTAGAGTTTTAGAGTTGTCTTGCTAGTCTTTCCTTTTTCTCTCAAAGTTCCAAGAGTGTTCTTCCTTTCTTTTCATCTTTATCTTCTTCATCTCTTCATCTCATCATCACCTCTCAACCATCAAACACCACCCCAAAACCTTGAACTATCATCAAACCTCTCAAACACCACACCTCAAACACAACTCCACTTGAAACACATTTTCTTCTTTTTCTCTCATCAAGGCCGAATCATCATCACCAACCTAGGAGGAGTTGCTCATCTCATTTTCATCTTCAAGATCAAGCTTTTATCTTCATCACTAGGTAGGGATTTGTTTTCAAACTTTATTTTGTTCAAGAAAGTGTTTTTCTCTAGTTTTCTCTTGGATTCTTTTTGAACTTTCCTTTGTCTTTCCTTTCCTTTTCATTTTCGGCCATGAGGCCTTGATTTGAGCATGATAGCTTGATGATGAGAGTTTCTAGATGATGACATTGTGTTCATCTCAAAGAAACCTCTAAAGCTTGAGTTTTCCTTTTCTTACAACTTCATCTATATGTTATCTAGCTCACATGGTTTTCCAACTTAAGAAAATTAATCTAAGGATTTCTAAAAGCCCAAGCCTACCCTTGTCAACCTTAAAGTTGGCCGGCACGTTCTAGAGATTTGTCTCTAGATGTGGGTTTTGGGTACTTAATAAAGAACTTGATGTAGCTTCACTTTCTTTCTCTTTTATATGATTTTCGGTTCTTGTGTTGTGATCTTTGAGATATTGTATGGGGTTATGATCTTGTTAAAGTCTTATATGAGCTCTAGTTAAATATAAAAATGAAACTTGCATCATGTTTACTTTAAGCTTTGCATATCATGTTTATTTCCTTGCTATCACTAAATCCCAAGATAATGAATGAACTTGCATTATCATGTTTATGTTTCAAGCTTTGCATTATCATATTTATATTTCAAGTCCTCACCTAAATATCAAAGATAATAATATATTGCACCACATATTTATTTATTGCTCTCACTTTACTTTCTAGCAATAACTAAAATAAGTGCATGAGCATGTTTATTTTTATGTCATCACTTTAATGATTCTAGAGCTCAAAGACTTGCCCAAGGATATCTCAAACAAAGGTCTAAAACATTTATTTCCTATGGTTCATATTTCGGCCCTATGAGGCCTTAATGTTTTCAAGTATTGAAAACTATGTTTTATAATTTTTCTAAACTTATATGAGTATAAGGAATGTGTAGAACTAAGTGTTATGAATTTAGGACCTCTTGAGATGAAAATAATATAGCCACTGCCCTACTAAGTATTTTCATGAGTTTAGATGATAAAAGTGTTCATAAAAGAGTTTTGAAGGTTTTGATAAGGTTCCAAGAGAAACTAGTATTTTATGTGCTTGAAACTATGATTCAATGCCTTTAAATGGAGTTGTTGTTTCGGTTCTGCCTTGCTATGTTTGGCCACTGTATGAGCTGTGTTAATGATGTTAATATGCTTATGTTTGGGTAATAATTATGTTAAGACTCATATGTGAAAGATAGGATAAGTTAGGAACTAGAAAAGAATTAATTTGAGAGTTCTAGATCCCTTAAAGATTTATTTTTCTGGATTCTGTCCAGCAAGGTTTAGATTCAATAATCATGGTTTTAAATTAGTTTGTATGTGTAGGAATGACTCATAATTGGTTTAGGACTTAATCTTGAAACCTTAGGAGCAAACCGAACTTAGAAAGGGTCATTATTGTGACTTCTAGGTACCCGTAAAGTTAGTATTTTGATTTCTGCACTCTTGAGGTTTAGAGATGTTCTTGACCATAGGGTGAGGTGAGAAATACTTAGTTATAACCTTATAGGTTCCCAAGAGACTAGGTGTTGATGATCAATAACTTAGAAAGTGAGATAAAGATCTAAACCGTAATTTCTAGAACTCCGTAATCACATAAACATAAAGCTGTCCAAATTCTGCTTAGTGCTATTTGGATTAGTTCTTGAGCATGAAATTTGTATAACTCATTAATTGTCAAACTATAGGCGTATAAAGAAGTTAAGGATAATGCTAGAACAATTAATTTGCAAGTTTAAGACTCATAAGAATCAAAGTTTAAAACACTATGAGTTATAACATAACATGTCTATGAGCTTATGGGGATGATTGTTAATATGACTATGTGATGATGTTTGTGTGAAAGTTTTATGTGACGAATGTTATGAGAAAGTTTCATGTGATGATATATATGTTATGAAAAAGCTACATGAGAATGCATGATAAAAATGAATATGATAAATGATGAGGTAATTGTGATTTAATACTTATGAGAATATAAATGTGACACAACACTGAGACGCGCTTCTCTGGGTGACACCGGTTCGCCGAGCACCCTGTGAGGAGACAAATCCGTGAGGGTATGTGTAGATGCAGCCTGCCAAAGCGGACAAATTGCGAGGCCCACGTGGCTAGCAAAGCGTTTCAAAGAGGAAATGACCCTAGAAAGGAGATCCTTAATTTGCCCCCTAGCCCGTACTTTAAGTCGGGATTATGTTACGCTTATCATAGGATAAGTAAGAGCTAGTGACGACTAGTTGAGGTATGAGCTCATAACCTAGAGAAGTTTTAGAGCGGCCCCATGAGATGAAAGTTAAAGTTAACAATGTCACATAAACTATACTTATGCCAATGTTATAATGTTTCCTAGTCATTCTATTGTTTGGGTTACCTTATGATGCATTCATATCATTAGTGTATTTCTGCTTAAGTTATAAAGACGCATTATAAAATATGACGGACCTTGGATAAAATACCTCTTTGGAAAACTAACTTAAAAGGAAATTATATGCATGCACACCTTTTAGAAATAAACCCAAGGTTCCTGAGGATGTGACGATGACACCTAGGTAGGGATAACCCTACTGAGAATTCTTTTAGAAAGATTCTCATTCCCTCTCTCTTTTCTTCCGTCATATCTTCAGATGGCGACGTTTGTACTCTTCATCGACACCCCGGTATGGGAGTTGCACCATGACCCGGCACTCGGGTCATATCATTTTGAGGGTCGCTGCCGCCGGAGTATTCATGTTCATGGGACGACCCTTCGCGCACCCCGTCCCGAGCTACCGCTTCACCCCGACTGCTCCTTACCGTCATAACGGGATTTTTGAGCGAGCGAGGCCACGCGATGAGCAGATCCTCCGCATGGAGCCCGAGACGTCAGCTGTACGCGAGTACCCCGAGTATGTACCGCTGGCCCTCAAGATTTCCCGGAGACGGACCCATCCGAGGACCCGCCATCCCACATGTATAGTTGGAGCTCCAGTCCCGCTCCTCCGCCGATGAGGGCTGGGAGTGAGGAGACGGTGGTCCAGCCGAGGTTGGCTCGACAGCCATCCATGCGCCCTCGCCGCGGTGGACATGCCCCGATGATGCGCTCGACCACTCCCGTCGAGATTCGCCAGTGGATCGACTCGACCCCACAAAGATTCGGACCAGCAGGAGTAGTCATAGGAGGGGTAGTAGCTAGTGCACACACACGCCACTTAGTAGAGGTCAAACCTTCTTTTGTATATGAGGTTGTCTCCTTTAGGTGCACATAGGTATGGGGGTAGTTTCTTTTGTATTTGCTTTTTATGATTTTCCTTGAATTGCATCTCAGTTGTATTTTGCTTCATGATGTATCAAATAGTCCTGCCTCTTTGGGTAGGCACGTTATATATATATATCCATGATTCAGTTGATGTTTCCTTGACATGATGTGTTTCTTATGCTTTGCTTATATGTTTCGCTATGATTTCCCTTAAAGTTTCGAGCGTGGCTCTCACTTTGATTTTAAATTCTAAAAAGAAAAATTTTACCCATATTTCCGCTAAGTATTTTCTAAGTAAAAGATGAGACCAAGAGGTAATATTCTAAAGATTAACCTAAGAACATACTAGTAGACTTGGGTTAAGATTTAGGGTGTTACAAATCTAGAGAATGGTTCAAAAATCTAAAACCAAAGAATTATGGATCAGTAAAATTCACTGATGGAGGTAAAGCGAAAGTCACAGCTATTGGGAACATTGGTAAGCATGATTCTCACCAAATTAATGATATATTATTTGTTGATGGTTTGGCTCACAATCCACTAAGCATGAGCCAATTCTGTGATCAAGGTTTTGATGTCATTTTTAATGCTCATAATTGCAAAATAATTAGTCCTATTTTAGGATGAGTTATACTGTCAGGCAAAAGGCATGATAACACTTATGTATTACTCTTGGATGATTTTCAAGATCAATATGTAAAATGTTTGAAATCCTTCTCCAACGAAAAATGGTTATGGCATAAGAAACTAAGGCATGCTCATATGAAGCTTATCTTTAAGTTATCTCAGAAAGAGCTTGTTAAAGGATTGCCAAAGATAAGGTTTCACAATGATTCAACCTATGATTTCTGTGAAAAGGGCAAGCAAACTAAAGCCTCTTTCCATAATAAACATGTGATATCTACCACTAAACCATTAGAATTACTTTATATGGATCCTTTCGGTCTAACTCAAACGGCTAGTCTTGCCGGTAAAAGATATTGTCTAGTCATTGTAGATGACTTCTCAAGATTTACCTAGGTGTTCTTCCTAGCTTCTAAAGAAGAGGTGTTTGAAAGGTTCAAAGTTTTTGCAAAATGTGTTTGCACTAAAAAGAATTCACAAATTATTTCTATTAGATCTGATCATGGAGGGGAATTTAAAAATAATATATTTAATGAGTTTTGTGAAAGACATGGCATTCTTCACGAGTTCTCTGCACCTAGAACTTCCTAACAGAATGGGGTTACTGAAAGGAAAAACAGAAGCTTACAAGAGATGGCGAGAACACTGATTTTAGAAAGTGGTTTACTTAAAAGTTTTTGAGCAGAGGTTGTAAATACCTCATGTTATATACAAAATCAAATCTTTCTAATACCAATCCTCAAAAAGACCCTTTATGAGTTGTGGAAGGGTAGAAAACCCAACATTTCATATTTTCATGTATTTGGTTCATCATGCTTTATACTTAACAATAGGGACAAACTTGCCAAGTTTGATTAAAAATCTGATGATGGTGCTTTTCTAGGATATTTATATATTTCTAAAGCTTACATAGTATACAACAAAAGAATGCTATGTGTAGAAGAAACAATCCATATCAGGTTTCAAGGAGCTTAGGAAAGACTTTGAAGATGATCCAGATGATTTGGAGGAAGCTTTTAAAAGATTGAATCTTAGAAAAGACTCAGAAATCAAGCAGATAAAATCTTCGAAAGGTAGACTCTAAGATTCAAATCCTTTAGAAAGTATGCTCAAGACACCAAAGTTATCACAAAGTAATAGTTCTGAATAGGAGGAAAAGAAACATGAGGATGAAAAAGAAACTGAAGAAAATCATAAACACAAAAACTAGAAAAGAGTCTCTGATCTTAAAACTATCTATCAGATTATAAGAGATATCTCTGAGGGAGTGAAGACTCGATCCTCCCTAAAAAATACTTCACATTGTGCATTAATCTCCACTATTGTATAACACCCTAATATTTAACCCAACACACCTAAGATGTATGACAGTTAATTATTAGTTATTACTCTTTTGTTTCATCCTTTAACTTCATTTTATCAAAATACTTAGTGGAAATTAGGGTGAATTTTTTTGAAAACATAAAACAAAACGTGAGCCATACGTGCTAATCATAAACTAATTATTAGGTACAACTAAAATAAACAGGAAAGTAGATCATATGAGCACACATCAACATATTTGAACATGAAACACATTTTCATTAAATAATATAGTTCATAATACAACAGGAATTATAATATGTGAAGTCAGACCCATACATAGTGGGCTGAGCTTTCGATACATAAGTCAACAAAAGAAAATATAGGAAAGCAGAAAATACATGGAAATAGAAAGTACATGAAACGACGAAATCACAAGCCAACTATAGCTCCCTCTCACTAGTCCTACAACTGCTAAACTAAAGATACCCCTAATAAAAGATACAACGTAAAAAGGGATCCTCGTGATAGCTCGAGCACTCTGATAGACCCTCCATCGAGATTTACTGATGGCGCTGACAATCCGGCGATGGGGTTATGTACCCAATGAACTGTGCGAGCTTCTTGGGTGTATGCAGATGAAATGGGGATGGACATGGCCTCCACGTCATGGACGCATCTCCGGTCATAGAGCTAGCCGGGCTAGGTCACTGTATCATCACTGCCTTTGCCTACGTCCATAGGCACCGTAGAGGCAGAACCCTCCAAGTAGATATGAGTGGGGGAGTCCTCGGACGGATCGGTCTCAGATCGCCTCGAGCAGAGAACATAGTTGGGGTAGCCGCGGATTGCTAAAGCAGTCGGGCTAGCACGACAAGTCTGCTCATCATAGGGTCGGGTGCGCTCAAAGATCAGATTGTCACCGGAGGGAGAAGTAGGAGTGAATTTGAAGCTGGAAACGGGGTATGCAAAAGGACGTCCTATGTATGCAAAACTATGCACAGCATATCGACCCTCAAAGTGATATGATCGGTAGTCCGGGTCGTAGTACACCTCCCAGACTAGAGTATCAACAAAAATCATGAATGACACCATCATCCTCTAAAGACGTAATGGAAAGAAAGAAAGATAGAAGGAGTAAGAATCTTGATAAAGAATCTCAGTAGGGAAAACCTTCTATCATACTGTCATCGTCTATGTCTCCAAGAATCTTGGGTTTATTATAAAAGGTGAGCATGCATAAAGTTCATTATTAGGTTTTTCAAACATATTTACCAAGGTCCATTCATTTTAGGATGAATCTTGATGTCATGAATGCAGTATATAATCGCATGAATGTATGGCAGATAACTTTATGCAATCATTACTTAAAGTAAACATGCTCATATGTATAGTATCAAGAGGGATCAAAACTTATGAATGCATTCTCTTTCTTTTGCTTATGTGTCATTACTTGCATTAGCAGTTTCTCTCATAGGGCCACCCTAATAAATTCTTTCCTTGAGAGATCTCTAGGTTATGAGCTCAGATCTAACTAGTCATCACCAGTTTTCAACTTATCGTCAGATAAGTATAAATATATCCTGACTCTTGGAGTGCGGGTTAGGGGGCTTAAGGATCACCTATCGTAACCTTTAATTCGAGGAGTCTATAGGGTCATCTCCTCTTCGAAACGCATCTACTTGCATCCAGTGCACAGTGATATTGTCCGCTTCGGTAGGCTCGATGTCCATACCCCCCACGATTTTGCTTTTTCCTCATCGTAGTAGGAGAAATGTGTTTCGGCATGCTATGCAAGAATGCAACATAAACACATGCTCTCAAATATCATCATGGTATTTCATTCAAATACTTCATGTTCACCAAATCATGCAAATCATCATAGCATGCCACAATTTACACAATACACATATCTCAAACTCATATATTCTCATGCATACATTGACATCACTTTCGCAAAGCAATAAACATGCTCCTACCCAGAATGCCGGAGTAAGGGACCGGGCCAGCTAATGCAAATGCTATGCTTAGCAAGTCATATAAATAAACAATCATACACTTGGAATACTAACTCTCCTTTGCCTCACCTATCTTACAGTATTTTATGTTTTCGATCCTTACGGGTCTTAAACTTATGATCTAATTAATCTAGCATCCAAGTTAGGTCTTTTATGCACCTAAGGGATCATTACTAATAATTCTCACTAATTTTTATGCTTTTGATCAGCTCCAAACAGCCTTGGGCAGCAAGGGCAGAATTTCAAAATTTCGATTACGGGTGCCTAGAAGTCACATCTTTAACCCTTTCTAAGTTTCGGCTTTTCCTAAGACACTAAAACTAATTTCTAATACCTTTAGGAACTAATTCTACACTTCTAAACCATTCTAAAACAATTTTATCTCTAATTTTACTCATCCTAAAACAGTAGCTACATTTTAGTTTCTAGGGGATCTAGAACTCACATTTTTCAACCTTTCCACTTACTAGTTGTCTCTAACACTCACAAGATAAATGTTTCTTTACTCAAACACAATTTTTACAATTCTAACTCATTAAAACAGCATCATGCAGTAACCATAATATCAAGGCAGTAGCCAAAACATATATCTCAAACAATCACATAAAATCACATTTTAAGTGCATATAAGTTACAAGTTTTCTCTTGGAATCATTTTGGAATCTCAAAACTCTTTTAGAAACTAATTTATTTCATTAAAATCATAAAAATATAATGCTAAGGTAGTAGCTATTTTAAATCACTCTTGAATGAGTTTTTAAACCGTAAAAGTCATACTCAAAGTATTCTTTGAGCTTTTCTATGCTTAAGAAAATCTTAAAACATAGTTTGTTGGCTTTTGTGACTAGATGAAGCTTATGCTAAGCTCATCCTTAGCACAAGGCCGAAAGTAGCATTCATAGAATGCTTCCATTTTCCAAACTTTGCTTGAGATACAAAGGGCAAGTCTTTAAGCTCTAGGATCTTTAGGTGATGACAAAAGCATAAACATGCTATGCACTTTATTTTATTCTCCATTATAAAGTAAAGTGAGAGCTTTAAAGTAAGTATGAGATGCAAGTTCATTATTATCTTTAAAGTTTAGGTGATGACTTGAAATATAAACATGAAATGCAAAGCTTGAAATTTAAACATGAGAATGCAAGTTCATTTCATTATTCTTGAGATTTTAGTGATGACAAGGAAAAGCAAACATGATGTGCAAAGCATAAACTTAAACATGGATGCAGGTTCATTTTTAACTTTATTAGAGCTCATACAAGACTTTAGAGGAATACAAACCTCAACCCAACACATATCTTAGCAAAACAAAGTGAGCTTTATAGTTTTTTGTACTAAGGTTTCAAAGAAACGTTATAGTTTGAACATCATTATCAAGCTCAAGAAAATGGACCAAGAGACCAAAACAAATGACAACATTTCTTGAGAACCAAAAGAAAATCAAAGCAAGAGTAAGGAAAAGGGAAAACCAAAACTCTTGTAAAAAGGAAAAGAAAGCAAACCGAAATCATAGCGAGGAAAAAAAAAGGAAAGGAAAAACCGAAATGTGATAGGATCAAGACCAAGTTTCAAGCTTTAGAGGTTTCTCAAATGATAATCACAACATCATTATCTTGAAACCTCATCATCAAGCTAAAATTTTCCTTTCAAAACCAAGCTTCATAACTAAAAATAAAAAGAGAGGAAAAGAGTTTAAACCAAGAGAAACTAGAACTTTTCATATCAAAACATCAACATAAAAGTTAAAGCTTTTGAAAAACAAAACCCCTACCAAGTGGTGTTTTTCATTGGAAGGAAAAAGAGCTTGTTCTTTGTAAGGAAATGAGAAGAAAAACTCTTCTCCAAGGGATCATGATGATTTGGCCAAGTAAGAGAAAAAGGAAGGAAATGTGTTTTGTGTGAGCTTTGTGTTTGAGAATGGAAGCTTTAGTGTTTGGATGATGAGCTATGGTGGTTGTGTGGTGATTTAAGGTTGCAAGAGGGTGGTCTTAGAAGAGGATAAAAAATATGAGAGGAAAAGAGCTCTAGAGTTCTTTGAGAAAAAAGAAAGAAAACAAGATGACCTTTCAAGACAACAACTAGAAAATGTGTAAAATGCAACCAAGTTCTATTGAGATAGGATTTTATAGAAAAAAAAAAAAGAAATATGAGGGGATGAATGGAGGAGGAGGCCGACAGCTTCATCAAGAAAATGGGGGGAAAATATCTCCTCAATATTGTCATTCAAGAGTATGGTTGGAAGTATGGCTACGTATGGTCCCAAGCATGGTCCAAGGTATGGTGTAGGCATGGTTCTTTGAGTGTGATGTAAATCTGTAACGCCTCGATCTTTCTATTTGAGTAAAAATGACCAAAATGCCCCTGAGGTCATTTTCCGCCCAGAATTCAAAGATAGCTGACCCGGCAATCCTCAAAGGGCCAACTCAATGTTTAAAGGGGATTAGATGGCATTTGAATGGTTTCAGGAGCAAAAGTCTCATTTTCTAAGGTTTTCGATCAAAATGACCAAAATACCCCTATAGCGTTTTGACGTGGGTACAAGTGCCGTATGAGCCCGAAACTTCTCCATGTGGTTTTAAATGATGTTTTTATGTGTTTCACAACATCTTTTTAAGTCCCGGTGGTCTTAGGCAGTTTTTGTACAAAATTACGATTTTACCCCTAAGCATAGTATTTTTGAGCTTAATGATGTGATTAAGCAAACCTAAGCAATATTAGGCTCTAATCGAAGATCAATTAATTTCCATAATTAATCTAGCGTCAAAATAATTTATTAAAGTTAATTAGAACTAAAATTGCTTAGATTAAACCTAAATCTCTTTTTGAACTCAAGATTCCTAGTCATGGAATCTTGAATAGTGTTTTCTCTCTCCAATTCCTTAAATTAAGGAATTGTGTCTACATTTGCTTATGCATAAAATGGGTTTAAATCCCTCTAATAATGTAAGAGCACTCCCTAATCATGTCTTGAGATCCTTAATTACTTTCTTATTTACCTAAACACTTACTTAGCAATTCCTAACTTAAACCTAATCTAATACACACCTAAACACATCACTAAACCTTGATTAAATCAAAGAAACCTCTCCCCTTCACTCCTCAAGGTTGCCAGCTACATCCCCCTCATTTCCCACATGATGAATTTATTTTACACACAATGGCCATGCTTACACCATACTTGCACCATGCTTGAGCCCATACTCACCATACTTTCAACCATGACTTTGAATGACCACAACAAAGAGATATTTTCTCTCCCTCCCTCCATGAACCACATGGCTACCTCCTCCTCAATTCATCCTTCATTGTTTTGTTTTTCTATAAATACATATGCTAAGGAGCTTGAAAGAACCTTTGGATCATTTGTCAAGTTTAAGTTTCAAGCATTCTTGCAAAGTTCTCTTACTTTTCTCTCAAAGTTTCAAAGAGCTTTCTTTTTCTTCACCTTCCTCATCCTCCTCCTTGAGCTACGACATCTCAACCTCAAGCCACGATATAACTATAAAAAACCACCATCCAAACACTAAAATATCCTTTTCCCAAACACAAGCTCACCCAAAACACATTTCCTTTCCTTTTCCCTCTATTCGGCTGAATCATCATTATCTCCTAAAGAAGAGTTTTTCTTCTCATTCCTTGCTAGATCAAGCTCTCTTGTCCTTCCAAAAAGAATACCACTTGGTAAGGAGTTGTTCTAAACATTTCTTTTACTCAAATATGCTTTGTTCTTGAAAGAAAATGTGGATTTTATGAGTTTTCTTTATTGTTCATTTTTCAGTTTCCTCTTGGATTTTCCTTTTTATTTTCGGCCTTCAAGGCCTTGTTTACTCCTCATGATAGCTTGATGATGAGTGTCTCTAGATGATAACCTTGTGTTCATCTCAATGAGACCTCTAAAGCTTGAGTTTTTCTTTCTTCAAGTTTTATTTAAAATGTTACTTAGTCATGATATTTGGTTTTCTTTTGAAAGAAAAATCTTGAGCTTGATGATAAGGTTTCAATATAATGATCTGGGGATTTACTTTTGAGAAACCTCTAAATCTTGGAACTTGTTTTTGATCTTGAAACACTTCGGTTTTTCTTTCCTTTTCTTTTCCCTAGAAGTTTCGGTTTCCTTTTCTTGCTTTTCAAAAAAGTTTGTCAAAAATGTAAAGTACCTCTCTATGTATTATGTTTCAAGAAATAATGTTGTTTTGATTCTTTTAGTTCATTTTCCTTGAGCTTGATGATGATGTTCAAAATATGAGGTTTCTTTGAAACCTTAGGACAAAGAACTCTAAAGCTCACTTCACCTTGTTGTGGTATATGCTGGGTTAAGATTTATGTTCTTTTAAAGTCTTGTATGAACTCTAGCAAAGAATAAAATGAACTTGCATCCATGTTTAAGTTTATGCTTTGCACATCATGTTTACTTTTCTTGTCATCACTAAATACCAAGAATAAAGAAATGAACTTGCATTATCATGTTTATATTTCAAGTCATCACTTAAATATTTAAGATAATAATAAGTTGCATGTCATATTCATTTTATGCTATCACTTTACTTTATAATGAAGAATAAAATAAGTGCATATCATGTTTAAATTTATGTTCTCACCTAAAGATCCTAGAGCTCAAAGACTGGCCCATTTTATCTCAAGAGAAGTTTGGAAAATGGAGATGTTTTTATAAATGAATTTCAGTCATGTGATGAGGATGAGCTTAGCATGAGTTTCATCTAGTCACAAGGATCAACAAACTATGTTTTAAGAATTTTCTTAAGCTTAGATGAACTTAGCATGTGATATGAATATGTTTCTATGTTTTTCAATCTCAACTATGAACAAAATTAATTAGCTACTACCCTTGGTTGTATTTTTATGATTTTAATGAAATAAAATGATTTCTAAAAGAGTTTTAAGGGTCTAAAAAGGTTCCAAGAGAAACTAGTAATCTATGTGTACTTGAAAATGTGATTTCATGAGATTTCATGACATATATATCTCGGTTCTGCCTTGTTTATTGTGCTCACTGTATGATGATGATTTTATTATGTTAGAATGAGTATATTCATGTATATTTGATGTTAGAATTAAATTGTGAAAGCTAAGATAAGTTAGTAACTAGAAAAGATTTAAAATGAGATTTCTAGAACCCTTAAAAGTAAGAAATATGGATTCTGTTTCAGCATGGTTAATATTAGTAAATATGGTTTATAATTAGTGTAAATGTGTAGGAATCACTCATAATTGGTTTAGGAATTTATCTTGGTACTTTAGGAGAAAACCGAACTTAGAAAAGGTTAAAGTTGTGACTCCTAGGTACCCGTAATTGTAACATATAGGTTCTGCACTAATGATATTTAGAATAGGTTATGATCATGATAATTAGTGAGAATAATTAGTTGTGAACCTTTAGGTGCATAGGAGGTTAGAATCGGATACTAGAGAACTTGTATTTCAAGTTTAAGACTCTAAGGGTCAAAGCATAAGACACCATAGGTTCTTTGATGCAATAAGTTGATTGATTCAATTATGTTGTAATGATGTATGTGCTATGATGAGTATTTTTATGTGATTTTAAGTTTATCATGAATATAGAAGTTGAATGAGAAATGTACATGCATTATGTGTTATTGTGGCATAAGGCGAAAATTGAAAGAAATTCGGTTTACAACTGTTATGCTGCCAAATTTTTGTCAAATTAAGAACTTGAGAATGATTTTGAAAACCATATGAGATACATCCTGGTTGACATTGGTTCGGCCGAACACCCCAGGAAATGAGTTTTAATGTGACGTAGAATTGAGACGCATTTCTCCTGCTCCGGTGGGGAGGAGGCAAATCCGTGAGGTATGGTAGATGCAGCCTGCCAAAGCAGACAATTTGCGGTGCACTAGATGCAGGTAGAGCATTTCAAAGAAGGAAATATTCCTATGGACTCCCCGAATTAAAGGTTATGATACGTGATCCTTAAGCCCCCTAGCCCATACTCTAGTAGTCGGGATTATTATATTTACGCTTATCATAGGATAAGTAAGAGCTAGTGATGACTAGTTGAGGTATGAGCTCATAATCTAGATGATGTTTTTAGGGTGGCCCTATGATGCTAAAGTACAAAGTTCTTAAGTCACATAATTGAGAAAAGAGAAAAGTTCCACTTGAAAGTTTATATGCCATTTTATGCCACATATATGTTTCTTGATGTTATGTTTTAACGAGTTACTTGTATAATGTATTATCATGCATTCATACTTTGATATGTTGCATTCATAACATTAAAATTCATTCTAAAAGGAAAAAACCTTGGATAATTATGTTTATAAATCTAATAATGAACTTTATATGCATGCTCACCTTTTTATAATAAACCCAAGATTCCTGAGGATGTTGACAATGTCACCGTAGGTAGGAGGTTCCCTACTGAGATTCTTTAGTAAGATTCTTACTCCCTTTTCTTCCTCCCTTTCTTTTCCGTCACATCTTTAGATCACGATGGTGACCTTCGTCCTGTTCTTTGACATCCTCACTTGGGAGGTCCATTATGACCCGGAGCACCGGTCATACCTTTTTAAGGGGCACTGCATGTTGAGAGACTTCATGTTTATGGGACGCCCCTTTATGCACCCTGTACATAGTTACCGTTTCTCCCCGACGTCTCCCTATGGCGACGACATGGTTTTCGAGCACACTCGGATGAGCAACGAGAAGATTCTTTGGACGTACACGACTACATCCACCATTTGCGACCACCTGGACTATGTACCTCGTTCCCTGTATTAAGAGGACGACCCCTCGGAGGATCCACCGACCCATATGTATAGCGAGAGCTCTACCCCCACTCCCCGATTTGTGAGAGAAGGGAGCGAGGAGACCGTGATGCAGCCGAGGCTGGCTAGGAGAGCCGATATGTGCCCTCATCGCGAAGCACATGTTCAGCTGCAGTGAGTGCCCGCTCCAGCCGAGCTTCATCAGTGGATTGGTTTTATCCCTCCTTATCCCAGGTCACAGCAATAGAGGTCTTTGGGGGAGGTCTAGTGCACATACACTACATATAGTTTAGGATAAACCTTCTTTTATTATGAGGTTATCCATCTTAGGTGCACTAGGGTATAGGTGTTATTTTGTATGCTTTCCTTGTACCTTTCTATTTCCGTTGTAACAACCTAATTCTTAACCCAACTTTGTAGAACACATTAGGTTAATCGTTAGGTTATTACCTCTTAGTCTCATCATTTTATTAAAAATACTTAGTGGAAATTATGGGTAATTTTTTTTTAAAACATAAAACAAAGTGAGAGCCGTGTTCTTAGTCTAATCATAGGACGAACATATAAAGCACGCGTAACAGTCATTAGAAATCATAAGGTAATGCATATACTCAAAGAACAATGATCATGATATTAAAAGAAACATTTCATTAATAATAATATAGTTGAAATACATAGCTAGTCATACCCTAAGTACGGGCAGAGCTTGTAATACAGCGTAAATAAAATACAACATAAAACAAGAAAGCAGAAATAAACCATAATTACCCGAGTGCACCTATGGTGAATAACCTCAAAAACAAAAGAAGGTTTATCCATTCTACATGTGGGTGTGTGCACTAAGCCTCCCCTAAGACGTTTGCTACTGGAACCCAGGGAAAGGTGGAGTGTAACCGATCCATGGACGCAGGGCAGCAGGAGTGGGTACACGTGAAGACTAAGCGTGAGCTCCTCGATAGGGGCGCCTCTCGGCTGGCCTGGCCAGCCTCGGCTGTGTAACAGTCTCCTCACTCACGCCTCACATGAACTGAGGTGTCGGAGTAGAACTCTCGCTATACATGTATGTTGGCAGGTCCTCAGATGGGTCGTCCTCTGAACTCGGGGACCGAGGCACGTAATCCTGGAAGTCTCGAGGCATCGAACCAGTAGTATACGTTCGCAGAATCCTCTCATCTCATGTCCGGGCGCACTCAAAAACCATCGCATCATCGTAGGGTGATGTCGGGGAGAAACGGTAGCTCTGAACAGGGTGTGCAAAGGGGCGTCTGATGAACATGAAGACTCGCACTGTGCACTGCCCCTCAAAATGATATGACTCGTGGTCCGGGTCATAGTGAACCTCCCAAGTAGGTGTGTCAACGAAGACCACGAACGTCGCCATCGCTCTCTGAAGATGTGACGGAAGAAAGAGAAATGAGTGAGAATTCCTACTAAAGAATCTCAGTAGGAGTCTCCTACCCAAGGGTTACATCGTTCACATCCTCAGGAACCTAGGGTTTAATTATAAAAGGTGTGCATACATAAAAGGTTCATTATTGGAGTTTATAAAACTAATTATCCAAGGTTCATTCCTTTTAGCATGCATCTTGATGTTATGAATGCAGCATATTAAAAACATGAATGCATGGCAATGCCTCAATCAAATAACTCAATGAATCACAACATCAAGAGGCATACAAGTGGCATAAAGGGCATATAACTATCAAGTGGATCTTTCCTCAATCTTCGTGACATTAATCATGGTACTTCAGCATAATAAGGCCACCCTAAAATAACTAGGTTATGAGCTCACACCTCAGCTAGTCATCACTAGCTCTTGCTTATTATCTGAATAAGCAAAACATAATAAAATAATCCCGACTACGCAAGTACGGGTAGGGGGCAGGGATCACCTCTCTTAGGATATACCCTCTTTGAAACGCTTTGCGGGTATTAAGCCACAGCAATTTGTCCACTTTGGTAGGCTGCATCTACTCATACCCTCACGGATTTGTCTCCTCTGGGGGTGCTCGGTCGAACCAGTGTCACCTAGGAAAGCGCATCTTAGTGCTTTGTCACATAAAAATCTCCTGGGGGTGCTCGGCCGAACCGGTGTCACCCAGGGTTTTCAACTCATATGGTACTCTTCAACATTTCTTCAACCCTTTAAGGTTTAACGAAAATTCGGTAGCATAACAGCTGTTAAACCGAATTTCCTTCAAACTTATGCCATAAGTTAATCACACAACATATTCCTCAATAAAACCTCATGCCATGATAAACCTCATATCTTAAACAATCATTTTCTCATGAATCATAATCATCTCAACATATAAACATCATAGCATTAACAATTCCTCTTATGTCTTATGCATGGACCCTTAAGGTCTTTAACTCACAATCTAAGTTATAAATCATCAGAACTTAAACTCTCAGAAATACCTATAGGCTCATATCTAAGTATTCATTGCCTCACACTATGGTCAAGAGCATCTCTAAACCTCAATGATGCATAAACTAAAATCCTAACTTTACGGGTACCTAGAAGTCACAATAATGACCCTTTCTAAGTCTGATTTGTTCCTAAGGCACTAAGATCAAGTCCTAAACCAATTATGAGTCATTCCTACACATTTAAACTAATTTAAAACCATGATTATCATTACTAAACCTTGCTGGACAGAATGCTGAAAATTCTATCATTAAGGGATCTAGGACTCTCAAATTAATTCTTTTCTAGTTACTAACTTCTCTTGTCTTTCACACATGAGTTTCAACATTAATTATGCTCAAACTTAATCATGTTACCATCATCAAACAGCACATACAGTGGCCATAAAATAGCAAGGCAAAACCGAAACATACATCTCCATAAAAGGCATCAAACACAATTTCTAAACCACATAAAATACTAGTTTCTCTTGGAACCTTTTTCAAACTTTCAAAACTCATTTATAAACATTTTTAACATCTAAAATCATCAAAAATATTTATGAGGGCAGTAGCTAAATCAAACTTGTCTCAAGAGGTCCTAAATTCATAAAATCTTGTTTTAAACATTTCTTGAACTCATCTAAGCTTAGAAAAATTATGAAGCATAGATTTCAATACTTGTAACAAATATATCTCCTTAGGACAGAAATCAAAGGAGCTAAATAACATATAGTTTTCAAGCCTATGCTTGAGACAACAATGGGCAAGTCTTTGAGCTCTAGGTTCATTTAAGTGATGACATAAAAATAAACATGCTCATGCACTTATTTTAGGTTCCATTAGAAAGTAAAGTGAGAGCATAAAATAAACATGAGATGCAACTCATTATTATCTTGATATTAAGTGAGAACTTGAAACATAAACATGATAATGCATAGCTTGAAATATAAATATGATAATGCAAGTTCATTCATTATCTTGATACTTAGTGATAGCAAGGAAAGTAAATATGATGTGCAAAGCATAAAAGTAAACATGGATGCAAGGTTCATTTTAAGATTATCTAGGGCTCTTACAAGACTTTAGAGATTAACAACCCAGCACTCATCTCATTTACAAAGAGAGCTTTAGAGTTCTTGAACTAAGTTCTCAAAGGAACTATGGGATTCTTGAACATCATTATCAAGCTCAAAATAAATAAACTTTCAAAGAACACAAAACCTCAAAAGAAAGGAAACCAAAACCAAAATATTTAGAGGAAAGGAAGCAAGGAAACCGAAATGAAAAACGCTAAAATCATTTTGAGTTAGTAAATCAAGATGAAACTTAGAGAAAATAAAAACTCAAGCTCTAGAGGTTCCTTTGAGATGAACACATAGTCATCATCTAGGAGCTTTCATCATTGAGCTATCATGTGCTCCTTAAGACTAAGAGGCCGAAACATCAAGGAAAGAAAAACAAAGAAAGTTTCAAAAAGAAAATCCAAGAGAAAGCTAGAAAAGCTCATTTTCATGAAAAGCAAAGTTTAGAAAACACTCATACCTAGAGTGAAGATGAAAACTTGAACTTTTTGAAAAGGAAAACAAGATGATGAACTCCTCCTTGGGGCAAGATGGCATCGGCCAAGGGAGGATAAGAAGGTTGGAGTTGTGTTTCAAGTGAGGTTGTGTTTGAGGTGAGGTGTTTAAGGGCTTAGGAGGTGTTTCAAGGCTATGGGATGGTGTTTGAAGTATGAGATGATGAAGATGAAGATGAAGAACAAGGGAGAACTCTCTTGGAACTTAGAAAGAAAAAGAGAGAACACAAGGAAAGCTTAGAAAACTAAAAGTGTGCAAATGAGCTAATGTGTTTGCATGTGTTTCTAGGCAAGGTATTTATAGAAAATGAAAACAAATGAGAGCTCAAAGAGGGGGAGGAGTAACCGTAGCAATGGGAGGGAAAGGAAGAGAAAAATATCTCTTACACAAGGTCATTCAAGCATGGTTTGAAGTATGGAAGTTATGATACAAAGTATGGCTTCAACTAAGGTGATTTGAGTGAGCTTTTCTTTTAATTTTGAATGAAATTAGTCTTCTAGAAGCTAGACATGGCTGGAAGTTTTTCGGCCACAAATAAATGAGGAAAATGGTTTATTTCATTTAGTTATTCATTTGGAAAATCAAGCTTGATTGAAAATATGACAATGTATGGTGTATATGAGTTGGAAGCATGGTCTTGGTGTGTCAAAATTTTGTACATGTGATGGAAATGGAGGGCATGGAGGTTCAGCTAGGTTCAGACAGCATAGGGGGAGAGAGATTTTGGTCATCTAATTGTGTGCTAATGATAGGTTTAAGTGTGTATTACTTTAGGTACAAGGTTAGGAATAATTAAGCTTAAGTTTAGGTGACTAAGAATGAGGTTTAGGGATTTTATGACAAGATTAAGAGTGCTCATACATCATTAGAGAGTTTAAAACTCATTTAGGAATAAACAATTAAAAACACAATTCCATGATTTAAGGAATTGGAGAGAGAAAACACTATTCAAGATTCCATGACTAGGAATCTTGAATTTAAAATAGGATTTCAAATTGTAATTAAGTACTTTTAGGTTCTAATCAACTTTAATAAATTATTTTGACTCAAGATTAATTATGGAAATTAATTAACCTTTGAATAGAGCCTAATATTGCTTAGGTTTGCTTAATCACGCGATTAAGCATAAAAACACGAAACTAGGGGCAAAATCAGCATGTGAAGAATATGGGGGAGGAGTGTTCGGCCATTGTGCAGCCAAGGGGGAGGAGATTTGTTTCATCTAATTGTGGTTTAGTGATATGTTTAGGTGTATCTTTGATTAAGCTTTTGATTAGGAGTTTGTAAGTAAGTGTTTAGGTAAAGTGGTGGGTAATTAAGGATGTTGAGACATGATTAGGAGTGGTCTTGCTTCATTAGTGCACTCAAAACTCATTTTATGATATGATCATGTACAAACATAATTCCTTAATTTAAGGAATTGGAGAAAGAAAACACTATTATACGACATGGAACCTTGATTTTTTAAAAAAATGAAGGTGTACCTAAGCAATCTTAGGTTATAATCAACCTTAATAAATTATTTTTACTCTAGATTAATTATCGAAATTAATTAATCTTCAATTAGAGCCTAATATTGCTTAGGTTTTTTTAATTACGTCGTTAGGCCCAAAATACGCAATTTCAAGGGCAAAATGGTAATTTTGTACAAACACTGCCCGGAACCACCTGGACCAAAAAAAATATCATAAAACACATATAATTAACATTCCGAACCCTCGGGAGAAATTCTGGGCTCAAACGACATTGATACCTGCGTAGAATGCTATAGGGGTATTTTGGTCATTTTGAGCTGAAAGTTCGGAAAATGAGATTTTCATCTCTGTTATCAATCATAACCTATATAATGCCATTTTGGCCGTCCTCAAATTTTTGGGTAAAAATGACCTTAGGGGCATTTTGGTCACTTGTGCTCAAACAGAAAAACTAGGGTGTTACATTACTCCCCTCCTTAAAAAGAATTTCGACCTCGAAATTCATTACCTAAAAAGAGCTCGGGGTACTTCATCCTCATTTCTAACTCTAACTCCCAGGTGAATTCTTCCATGTCCCCTCGCCCCTATGCTACTTTCACCAAAGGTACCGTCTTGTTCCTCAATTGCTTGACTCCTTTGTCCATAATCCTCGTAGGCAGTAGGTTAAAGGTCAAGTCCTCTCGTAATTATACTTGTTCTTGCTCTAACACATGACTAGGGTTATACTGGTATTTTCTTAGTTGTGAGATGTGGAAGACATCATGGAGGTTAGACAGATTGGGTGGTAAGGCTATTTTGTATGTTACGGGTCCTACTCTATTGAGAATTTCAAAGGGGCTAAGAAATCTAAGGCTCAACTTTTCAACTTGCATGGCTCATCCTATACTGGTCATAGGAGTGATCCTAAGAAAAACATGTTCTCCTTATTGGAATTCCAACAGCTTGCACTATTTGTCCGCATAGCTTTTCTGTTGACTTTGAGCAGTTAGGATCTTGTCCTTGATTCTCTTTATTTGCTCCGTTGTCTCTCTTACCACTTCGGGTCCCAACATACTTTGCTCATTGGGCTCGTACCAACACAAAGGTGATTGGCACTTCCTCCCATACAACACTTCATATGGTGCCATATCAGTGCTCATGTGATAACTGTTATTATATTCGAACTCGATTAGTGGCAGGTACCTATCCTAACTTGCCCTCTTGTCCAACACACATGCCCTCAACATATCTTCCAAGGTTTGGATAGTCCTTTCTGATTGGCCATCTGTTTGAGGGTGGTAGGCCGTGCTTAGGCACCGCCTTGAACCGAATGCCTTGAACCTAACTGTGGATCTCGATTCGAGATTATCGGTAATGGTACTCCATGTAACCTCACAATCTCTTGGATGTACAACTGGTCTAACTTATCTAAGGAAAAGGTTATCTTCATGGATAAAAAGTGGGCTGACTTGGTCAATCGATCCACTACCAGCCATATAGCATCATGGCATGCTTGGGTCCTAGGTAGGCCAGTCACAAAGTCCATGGAGATGCTATTCCACTTCCATTCGGGGATAGACAAAGGTTGTAGCATATCGGAGGGCTTTTGGTGCTCAATCTTCACTTTCTAACACTTACTTACCCAAGCAACCACATCACTTTTTAACCCAAGCCACTGGAACATCTTCTTCAAATCATTATACATCTTGGTGGTACCAGGGTGAATAGTGACATAGCTCTTATGAGCCTCCTCCAAAATCTCCTTTCGAAGGTCACCATGTGCCGACACATAGATCCGGCCTTCAAACCTCCACATTCTATCGGCTCCTTGGTCAAAACCCTTTAATTTTCCAACTCTTGTTGCCTCAAAAATCCCTTTAAATTCCTCATCTTCTTGCTGGGCCCGAGCGATTCTCTCCTTAAAATCACTCGTCACACTGAGATGGCACATCCTTACACTCTCATTGGTCAAACCATCCCTAGGTTCATGTCCCTAAACTTCTCAATTAGCTCTGCCTCTTTAACTATCATCCGAGATAGGTGTAATGAATTTCGACTCAAAGTGTCGACCACATATTGGCCTTGCCGGGATGATATTTCAACCCAAAGTCATAGTCCTTCAGGAACTCCATCCACCTTCTTTGTCTCATATTCAACTCCTTCTGATTAAAGAGGTACTTGAGACTTTTGTGATTAGAGAATACCTCGAACTTCACCCCATACAAATGGTGCCTCCACACCTTCAAGGAAAATAGTACTGCTGCTAACTCCAGGTCATGGGTAGGGTAGTTCACTTCATGAGGCTTAAGTTGTCTAGATGTGTAGGCTACCACTTGCCTATTTTGCATCAACACACACTCTAAACCCTTCCCAGAAGCATCGCAATACACCTCATAAGGCACAGTGGGATCGGGTAAAACTAGCACTAGGGTGGTGGTTAACTTCACTTTCAACTCTAGAAAACTCTTCTCACAGTTTGGGGTCCACAAAAGGGGGCATTCTTCCTAGTTAGCTTGGTTAAGGGTAAGGAAATCTGGGAAAATCCTCGAATAAACCTATGGTAATAGCTAGCTAAACCCAAAAAGCTTCGTATTTCTATTACAGTGGTCAGTCTCTCCAACTCATCATTGCTTCAATCTTACTAGGATCTACGATGATACCTCCTTTTGACACTACATGTCCTAAAAACTTTACTTCCTCCAGCCATAATTCACACTTAGAGAACTTTGCATACAACTTCTTTTCTTTCAAAACCTCCAAAATCGTCCCCAGATGTCGCTTATGCTCCTCGTGAGTCTTCGAATAGATAAGTGTATCATCTATGAAAATAACCATGAAATTATCTAAATAGGGTCTGAAGGTCCTATTCATATCATCCATGAACACAGTAGGAGCATTGGTTAAACCAAATGACATAACTGTGAACTCAAAGTGGCCATACCGAGACCTAAAAGCAATCTTAGGTATGTCCTTCTCCTTAACCCTAATTTGGTGGTATCCTGACCTCAAATCAATCTTGGAGAATACCACTACTCCTCTCAATTGGTCTATTAGATCATCGATCCTAGGTAAGGGGTACTTATTCTTGACTGTCACTCGGTTTAGCTGCCTATAATCTATGCAAAGTTGTATACTCCCATTTTTCTTCTTGACAAACAAAACTGGGGCTCCCCACGGTGAAGCACTTGGTCTCACAAACTTCTTCTCTAACAACTCTTCTAACTGAGTCTTCAACTCAGTTAGCTGTAGGGGCGACATCCTATAGGGTGATATGGATATCGGCCTAGCTCCTGGAACCAACTCGATAGAGAACTCAACCTCCCTTTCTGGAAGGGAATTCGAGTATCTCGTCGGGAAACACTTTAGGGTAGTCTTTCATTACGAGTATTTCACCTATGTTCTGCTCAAGGTCCACATCGCTAGCAGCTAGGAGAACATATCCCTTACCCCCATCCCCATGACAGTTAACCTCTACTGTGTTTAAATAGAGTTTGAAAGACCTACAAGGCTCACTAGGGATTGGAAGGAAGACGACAGACTTTGTGTAACAATATAGCATCACACAGTTGGCATAAAGCCAATCCATGCCAAAAATTATGTCTAGGTTTTTCATGGGCAAACAAACTAAGTCTGATATAAAAGGTATACCCTCAACAAGAAAATGACAGTTTAAGCAACACTGGAAAGTCTTAATAGGTTTACCAGTGGGTGTAGAAACAGTTAAGTCAAAAGGGAGTTCAGTAATATGCAATTGCAAGGATCTATCACTATGATGTGAGATGAAAGAATGAGTTGCACTGGCATCATACAGTACAATTAAGACCTACCATTCATTTCACACGTACTTTTTATGAGGCTTCTGGACTTCACCGAATCTTCTGCGTTGAAGGTGTAGACTTTCCCTTGGTGTTGTGGGCGAGGATTTGGGGTCCTCGGGTTCCGCTCTACACACTCCTTTGTGTAGTGGCCAAGCTTCCCACACTTGAAGCAAGCTCCTTTCCTAGCCAGGCAACGGTGATCTATATTCGGCTTCCCACACCTCAGACACTCCGCAGCAGGTGCAGGTCTAAGGAAAGCGGCAAGGGCTCCTTGAGGAGCCTTGTTCTTGAATCCACTCGGTTCTCCTTGATTATGATTGCTGACTGAATTATGCCCTTTGTTGTTGTTGTTAGTTGTGTTGCGGCTTGAACTATTAGGGGTATTGCAGGTTGAAGTGAGTTCTTGATTGGTTCTGATGTTGTGGCTTGAACCTCGGGGCTTAAGGCCCTAGCCCTCAAAGGTGCTTCATCCTCTCAACTTTTTGTGTTCTTCCTCAATGATACAACACTTGTTAACCAGGGTAAGGAAACCCCTGATCTCTATGTGTGCAATAGCTATGTTAAGCTCGGCCCTTAGTTCGGCCTCATACTAAATGCACTTCCAAATCTCATCAGGATTCCCTTAGAAAACTAGCGAGAACTTGATCAGCTCTTCAAACCTCGCTGTGTACTGGGCGACAGTTGACCCTCCCTGGGTTAGTTGCATGAACTCTATGTCCTTCGCGTTCCTCACAGACTAGGGAAGTACTTCTCGTAGAAGTAAGTCTTGAACAACTCCCAGTCGATGGCAGTACCGGTAGCTTCTAGCAGTCATCAAGTGCCGATCCACCAGAAATCAATGTCTAACTCCATCATGTAAATGGCAAAGTAACCTTTTGCTTCTCAAAATAGGCGACCACATAGTAAATATTCTCCAGGTTCTTGATCTATTCGTTAGCTTTGTCCGGGTTCATGGCTCCTCTGAAAGTTAGGGGATTCGCCTTGCGAAACTCTCTGAATCGGGTTTGTTCTAACACTTCGGTAGTAAGGGAATCACGTCCAGCGTCTCCTTGTTGATCCATGTGGTCGAACATGTGTTCCATGGCTCTCGCCATCTCCCTCACAGCCGTCACAGTCTCGTTGTCCTGATTCCCTTTGTTGGTAGTCCTATTTTGTCGTCTAGGTGCCATTGGTTCCTAAACACACAAGTCAATAAACACTGAGGTGATCAGGCTCAATATTTCATGCTAGATGAGCTAGTTACCATGCCATACACAAACAAACAGGAGTCATGCATATCTAACCTATAGCTTATCTCTATTAGCTAAGCACTACGCATGACATAACTATCGTTTCATGCTTAAAACGCATGGTCAATCCAATCCTCAGGCTCCATAAGAATCAAACTACTCTGATACCAAAATATAACACCCTAATATTTAACCCAACATGCCTAGGATGTATTACAGTTAATTATTAGTTATTACTCTTTTGTTTCATCTTTTAACTTCTTTTTATCAAAATACTTGGCAGAAATTATGGTAAATTTTTTTGAAACCATAAAACAAAACGTGAGCCGCGCGTGCTAATCATAAACTAATTATTAGGTACAACTAAAATAAATAGGAAAGCATATCATATGAGCACACATCAACATATCTGAACATTAAACACATTTTCATTAAATAACATAGCTCATAATACAACAGGAATTGTAATATTCAAAAATCACACCCATACGTAGTGGGCTGAGCTTTCGATACATAAGCCAATAGAAGAAAATACAGGAAAACAGTAAATACATGGAAATAGAAAGTACATGAAACAACGAAATCACAAGCCAGCTACAGCTCCCTCTCACTAGTCCTACAAGTGCTAAACTAAATATACCCCTAAAAAAAGATACAACGTAAAAGGGGATACTCGTGATGGCTCGAGCACTCGGACAGACCATCCATCGAGATCTACTAACAACATTGATCCTCCGATGTTGGGGGTATGTACCCAATGAACTGCATGAGCTCTCAGGTGTATGCAGATGCCATGGGGGACAGACATGGCCTCCGCGGCGTGGACGCATCTCTGGTCATCTAGCTAGCCAGCGCTGGGTCACCGTATCCTCGCTGCCTCTGCCTACGTCCATGGGCACCATAGAAGTAGAACACTCCAAGTAAATATAAGTGGGGGAGTCCTTAGATGAATCGATCTCAGATCGGCTTGAACAGGGAACATAGTTAAGGTAGTCATGGACTACTGAAGCGGTTGGGCGAGCATGACAAGTCTACTCATTACGGGGTTAGGTGCGCTCAATGATCAGATTGTCACCATAGGGAGAAGTAGGGTGAATTTGAAGCTGGAAACTGGGTATGCAAAAGGACGTCCTATGTACGCAAAAATACGAACAGCACATCGACCCTCGAAGTGATATGATAGGTGGTCCGGGTCATAGTGCACCTCCCAAACTGGAATGCCAACAAAAATCAAGAACGATGCCATCGTTCTTTGAAGATGTAATGGAAATAAAGAAAGATAGAGGGAGTGATAATCTTGATAAAGAATCTTAGCAGGGAATACCTCATATCCTAGTGTCAACGTCTACGTCTCCAAGAACCTTGGGTTTATTGTAAAAATGTGAGCATGCATAAGGTTCATTATTAGGTTTTTCAAACATATTTGTCCAAGGTCCATTCATTTTAAGATTAATCTTGATGTCATGAATACAGCATATCATAGCATGAATGTATGACAAGTAACTTTATGCAATCATTACTTAAAGTAAACATTCTCATATGTATAGTATCAAGAGGGATCAAAACTTATGAATGCATTCTCTTTCTTTTGCTTATGTGCCATTACTTGCATTATCAGTTTCTCTCATGGGGCCACCCTAATAAATTTTCTCCTTGAGAGATTTCTAGGTTATAAGCTCATACCTAACTAGTCGTTACTGGTTTTTAGCTTATCATTAGATAAGTATAAATATATCCTGACTCCTGGAGTGCGGGTTAGGGGGCTTAAGGATCACCTATCATAACCTTTGATTCGGGGAGTCTATAAGGTCATCTCCTCTTCGAAATGCATCTACTGGCATCCAATGCACAATGATATTGTTCGCTTTGGTAGGTTCGATGTCCATACCCCCTACGGTTTTGCTTTCTCCTCACCATAGTAGGAGAAATGCGTTTCAGCATGCTATGCAAGAATGCAACATAAACACATGTTCTTAAATATCATTATGGCATTTCATTCAAATACTTCATGTTCATCAAATCATGCAAATCATTATAGCATGCCACAATTTACACAATACACATATCTCAAACTCATATATTCTCATGCATAGATTGACATCACTTTCGTAAAGCAATAAACATGCTCCTACCCAAAATGCTGGAGTAAGGGACCGAGCTCAGCTTATGCAAATGCTATGCTTAGCAAGTCATATAAATAAACAATCATACACTTGGAATACTAACTCTCCTTTGCCTTACTTATCTTACAGTATTTTATGCTTTTAATCCTTACGGGTCTTAAACTTACGATCTAATTAATCTAGCATCCAAGTTAGGTTTTTTATGCACCTAAAGGATCATTACTAATAATTCTCACTAATTTTTAGCTTTTGATTATAACATCCTAATTTTAACCCAATATTCCTAGAACATATTTAGGTTAATCATTAGGTTATTACCTCTTAGTCTCACTCTTTAAAAATCTTTCTTTAAATTACTTAGTGGAAAATACAGATTTTTTTTTTGCTGAAATATAAAAGCAAAGTGAGAGCCACGCACATCGTAAGACAGGAAAATAAATTACAAGATAACAAGGCATAATAGAACATGGAACAATCGATAACACATCAAAAGAAATACTTCATTAATATTCATAATATGCCCACCTAAAGGTGGGACTTAGTTTGATACAAGATAATGCAAATACAACAGAAAAGGAAATACAATAGAAATGTAAATACAAGGAAAGCGTAAATAAAAACACTCCTACCCTAATACACCTAAAGTGGATAACCTCATAACAAAAGAAGGTTTATCCTTACTACGTGTGGTGTGTGTGCACTAGCTTTCCTTAAGATGCTCTACTACTGGCGGCGACGATGCTCGGGTGACGGGGGTATGTAACTAGGGAACTGCTCGAGCTCCTCGAGGGTAGGCAAATGGAGTAGGGATCAAATGCGTGATGGCTGCACGTGCGCTCCACGATGGGGCACATCTCAGCCCTCCTTGCCAATCTCAGCTGTGTCACCATCGCCTCACTTCCCTCTCGCACGAACCGGGGAATGGGGGCAGAACTCTCACTATATATATGGGTCGGCGGATTCTCTGAGGGGTCGTCCTCTGAATGCTGAGAGCGAGGCACGTAATATGGGTGGTTGCAGATAGTGGATCCAGTAGTGTAGGTACACATAACCCACTCGTTATGTGCCCATGTGCGCTCGAAGACCATATCGTCACCATAAGAAGATGTCGGGGAGAAGCGATAGCTATGTACAGGGTACGTGAAGGGATCTTCTACATACATGAAGACTCGTACCACGCATCGTTCCTTAAAATGGTATGATCCATGCTCGGGATCAAAGTGCACCTCCTATATGGGAGTGTCAATGAACACCACGAACGTCACCATGATCTGAAGATGTGACGGGAGAGGAAGAGAGAAAAAAAATGAGTGATAATCTTGCCAAAGAATCTCAGTAGGGTATCTCCTATTTAGGGTTACATCGTCAACATCCTCCGGAACCTTGAGTTTATTATGAAAAAGTGATCATGCATATAACGTTCATTATTAGGTTTATAAACGTCATTATCCAAGGTTCGTTCCTTTTGGAATGAATCTTAATACATGAATTCACATAGCAAACCATGAATGCATGGGTATACATTATGCAGCATAGCAATCAATATAACATCAAGGAACATATAAGTGGCATAAAGTGGCAATATAAACTTTCAAGTGAAACTTTTCTCTTTTCTCAACTAGAGACTTAAGAACTTCATACTTAAGCATCATAGGCCACCCTAAAACATCATCTAGGTTATGAGCTCATACCTTGACTAGTCATCACTAGTTCTTACTTATCCTCTGATAAGCGAAATCATAAAAATAATCCCGACTACTAGAGTACGGGCTAGAGGGCTTAAGGATCACCTCTCATAGGAATATTTCCTTCTTTGAAATGCTCTACTGGCATCTAGTGCATAGCAAATTGTCCACTTTTTTAGACTGCATCCAGTCATACCCTCATGGATTTGCCTCTTCCCCACCGGAGCGGGAGAAGTTCGTCTTAGTGCTACGTCACATTAGGACTCAATTCTTAGGGGTGCTCGGCCGAACTGGTGTCACCCAGGACTTTATCCCATATAATTTTCAAAAACATTCTAAAGTCCTTAATTTGACAGAAATTCGGCAGCATAACAGCTATATACCGAATTTCTTTCAAATTTCCTTTATGCTACACTAACTCATAATACATGTACTTTCTCATTCGATTTCTATAATCATAATATACTTAAAATCACATAAGCACACTCATCATAGCACATGTATCATCACAAACATACTTGAAATAATAAACTCAAGTCATCAAAGATCCTATAATGTCTTATGCTTTGACCCTTAGGGCCTTTAAACTTGAATTCTAAGTTCTCCATGATCATGGCTTAACATCTCGGGCACCTAAAGGTTCATAACTAAGTAGTCCTCACTCATTTCTATGTTCGTAACTTATTCTAAACCTCATGAGTGCAGAATCTATGTTTTCCTAATTATGGACACCTAGGAGTCACAATTTTGACCCTTTCTAAGTTTGATCTTCTCCTAAAGTACCAAGATCAATTCCTAAACCAATTATGAGTGATTCCTACACATTTAAACTAATTATAAACCATTATTACTAATGTTATCCATGCTGGAACAGAATCCAGAATTTCCAATTTTTAAGGGATCTAGAAATCTCATTTTAATTCTTTTCTAGTTACTAACTTATCTTAGCCTTTTCAAATTAATTCTAACATCAAATATACTTGAATATACACATTCTAACATAATTAAATCATCATCATATAGTGAGCAAACATTCAAGGTAGAAAAATGAGCATCATCATCATACTATGCATAGAATTTCATTTCTAACACATATAAATTTATTTCATTAGGAACCTTTTCAAAGCTTCTAAAACTCATTTGGGACTAATTTATTTCATTAGGATCATCATAAAACCAATGAGAGCAGTAGCTATTTCAAAACAATCCCAAGGGGCATTTGAATCATAAACTCATGCTTAAAATATTTCTTAGGATCATCTAAACTTAAGAAAATTATAAAACATAGGTTTTGGTACTTATGACTAGATGAAACTCACACCAAGTTCATCATCATCACATGGCCGAAGATCAAGTGAATAAAACACATTCATTTCCAAACTTTGTTTGAGATAATAATGGGCAAGTCTTTGAGCTACAAATTACTTAGGAGATGACATAAACTAAAATATGCAATGCACTTTGTTTTATTCTTTATTATGAGGTGAGAGCATAAAATAAATATGTTATGCAAATCCTTTATTACCTTAGAAGATTAGTGATAACTTAAACATAAACATGAAAGTGCAAGTTCATTCTTTAATCTTGAAAGTTTAGTGATGACATAAAGATAAATATGGATGTAAGTTCTTTTTACTAAACTTAGAGCTCATACAAGACTTTTAGAGGGATATAATCTCAACCCAACATTTATCTCATGAGTTCTTGAACCATGACTTTAAAGAAACTTCATGGCTCTTAAACATCATCATTAAGCTCAAGGAAATAAGCTGAAAACAACACTTTAAAGGAAAAGGAAAGAAAGGAACCGAAACTTAAAGTAAGCAAAATAGAAGGAAAATGCATCATATTCTTTATTATGTACCCAAAACCCCTATCTAGAGTAAAACTCTAGAACGTGCCGGCCAACTTTAAGGTTGACAAGGGTAGGCCTTGGGTTTATTGAAATCCTTGTAATTATTTTCTTAAGTTGAAATCATTAGTGACCTAAGTAGTATATAAAGAACTTAAAGAAAGGAAAACTCAAGTTTTAGAGGTCTCTTTGAAATGAACACAAAGTCATCATCTAGAGACACTCATCATCAAGCTATCATGATAATAAACTAGGCCTTGAGGCCGAAAAAGAGAAAAGGAAAATGACAAGGAAAAACCAAAAAGGAAACCAAGTGAAACTCAAGGAAACAACATTTTACTTCAAGAACAAAGTTCATTTGAGTAAAAGAAATGATTTAGAACAACTCCCAACCAAGTGTGAAGGTGAAAGGTTGGTCTTTGAGATTAGAATGAGAAGAAAAGTTCCTCCCAATGTGATGATGATGATTCGGCCTAGAGGAGGAAAAAGGAAAGGAATGTGTTTTTGAGTGAGTTTGTGTTTGAGGATGAGCGTTTTGGTGCTTAGATGATGATCTAAGGTGGTGGGGTGGTGTTTTGAGGTGATGATATGGTGGCTTAAGGCGGAGGAAGAAGAAGATGGAGAAAATGAAGAAGGCTCTTTGAAACTTGAGAAAAAAAGAAAGAACTCACAAGAAAGCTTGAAACTAAAACTTAGCAAATAGCCTAAAGGTTCTTTCAAGTTCTTTAACATGTGTATTTACAGAGAAGCAAAACAATGAGAGCTCATGGATGGGGAGGGGTAACCGTGAGCTTGCCTCATGTTCCATGAGGTGAGAGGTTGAATTTTTTAAGCATGGTTGAAAGTATGGAGAGTATGGTGCAAAGCATGGCTCAAAGTAAGGTGTAAGCATGGTCATGGAGTGAAAAATAAATTCAACATGTGGAAAATGGGGGAGGAGTGGCCGTGTGGTTTAGAGGGAGGGAGGAGAGGTTTGTTCTTTTAATTGTGTGCTAATGATGTGTTTAGGTGTGTATTAGGTTAGGTTTAAGATTAGGAATTGTTAATCAAGTGTTTAGGTAACTAAGAATGTAATTAGGAATTTCAAGACATGATTAAAGAGTGCACATACATCATTAGTGAGATTTAAATTCATTTTATGCATAAACAATTGTAGACACAATTCCTTCATTTAAGGAGCTGGCGAGAGAAAACACTATTCAAGATTTCATGACTAGGAATCTTGAATTTAAAAGGAGATTTAGGGTTAATCTAAGAAATTTTAGGTTCTAATTAACTTTAATAAATTATTTTGACTCTAGATTAATTATAGAAATTAATTAATCTTTAATTAGAGCCTAATATTGCTTAGGTTTGCTTAATCACACGATTAAGCTAAAAAACACTATGCTTAGGGGCAAAATCGTAATTTTGCACAAAAACTGCCCAGGACCACTGGGACTTAAACTGATGTTACGAAATGCATAAAAACATCATTTAAAACCATCTGGAGAAGTTTTGGACTCATCTGGCACTTATACCCGCGTTAAACGCTATAGGGGTATTTTGGTCATTTTGACCCGAAACCTCAGAAAATGAGATTTTTGATCCCGGAACCACTCGAAAGTCATCTACTCCCCTTTAAACATTGAGTTAGCCCTTCAATGACTGCCGAGGTGGGTATCCTCAAATTCCAGGCAGGAAATGATCTTAGGGGCTTTTTGGTCATTTTCACTCAGACAGAAAATCAAGGTGTTACATTGATCAACTCCGAACAGCCTTGGGCAGCAAAGGCAGAATTTCAAAATTTCGATTACGGGTTCCTAGAAGTCACATCTTTGACCCTTTCTAAGTTTTGACTTTTCCTAAGACACTAAAACTAATTTCTAATACCATTAGGAACTAATTTTACACTTCTAAACCATTCTAAAACAATTTTATCTCCAATTTTACTCATCCTAAAACAGTAGCTACATTTTAGTTTCTAGGGGATCTAGAACTTACATTTTTCAATCTTTCCACTTACTAGTTGTCTCTAATGTAACACCCTAATATTCAACTCAATACTCCTAGAACGTATTAAGGCTAAATATTAGTCATTACTTCTTGTTTCAGTTCATTTATCATAAAAAAATACTTACTGAAAATACGAGCCAAATTTTTCTTTTTAAAACCTCGATAAAGTAAGAGTCGTGCGTTTCATAAACAAGGGATATAAAAGAATGCAGAAATCTAAATATCAAGAAGGTTCCTCAAAGAACATAACACATCATAGCGTATATATATAAACCGCCCACCTAGAGGTGAGTTAAGTTTGGGAACATGAAGATGAAATGCTAATACATAAGAAATGAAATACATAGGAAACGAAATACACAGGACACAACCTACAGGGTGCACCTAAGGTAGATAACCTTTACAACAAAAGAAGGTCACCATGACTAATGGGATGTGTGTGCACTAAAACTCCAACAGTTGTCTATGCCTGATAGCCCAGGAACGGGGGTACGTATCTGATCCATGGTCATAGCTCGTTGGGGATAGGCACACCAGATGGTCGCACATGACCTCCATGTCTAGGGCGCATGGCTGGCCTCGGTGCCAACTGTGGCTGCATGACTATCTCCTTACTTCTTTCTCTCATGGGAAGGGGAGTAGAGGCTGAACTCTCAGAATACACCTGTGTAGGCTCGTCCTCGGAGGGGTCCATCTCAGAAAACCTTGAACAGGGAACGTAATAGAGGAAGTCTTGAATAGCCGATCCGAAAGGGGGCGTGTGAAGCCTCTGCTTGAAAGACGGGCATGCTTGCTCAAAAATCATCTCATCTCCGTAGGGGGATGTAAGGGTGAAATGGTAGCTCGGTACTGGATGGCTGAAGGGGCATCCAACAAACACAAAAATTTGGGCCGCGCAACGTCCCTCAAAATGATATGATCCATGCTCCGGATCGTAGTGGAACTCCCATGTGGGCATGTCAACGAACAAGACGAAAGTCGCCATCTGAATCTGAAGATGTGACGGAAAGAAAAGGTAGGGGGAGTGAGAATCTTTGCTAAAGAAACTTAGTAGGGTTTTCCTCGTATGTAGGTGACATCATCTACGTCTCCAGGAACCTCGGGTTCTTATAAAAATAGTGTGCATGTAATAGTTCAATTATGAAGTTCAAAAACATTGATTACCAAGGCCCATTCTTTTTAACACATAACTTGTATTTACATGGATGCATCATACTTAATTATAATATGCAAGATCTAACTAACTTGTTAGCATACATGGTAAATATAGACATGGTACATGGTACATAGATCATAGAACATAGAGCATAAAACATAGAACTTGGTACATGGTAGTTGGTATCTTATCTTGGTTACTTAAGTGACATTAAAACATTTACTTTGCACATGGGGCCACCCTAATTGTTCTCCCTTTTGAGAAACCTCTAGGTTATGAGCTCATACCTCACTAGTCATCACTAGCACATATACTTATCCCTTTTGATAAGTTAAGGTCCCGACTTAAAGTACGAGCTAGGGGGCTAGAATCACCTCATCCCCATACCTAGTTTGATGGTTCCAAAGGATCATTTTCTCATAGTTTATGTCACCTTAAATCTTAGCATGTTATAACAAGATGCCACATAATTCATACATGTCACATATCTCATAAAATTTTAACATAGGCATCTCTAAGGTTCTAAGAGAACAATAACATGTAATTGATTATTCTATCATCATATAGCATCACATAAGTCATGAGACAACACATCAATCCATCATTCATAGAAGGCATACAAACCATTCCCCTGAAAGTAGAAACCCCTAAATCGGGTAACCTCATACTTCATAATTGTTTTCTTATGCTCTAAGGGATTGATAACCTCATTACCACAATTTATTAAGTCCTAGAACCTAATTAATTATGGCTAGGTAGCATATGCAGTAAGCATATTTTGATGAATTGCGGTGTTCTAGAAGTTACATTTTATGTCATTTCTCATAACCGACTTTTTCTATGATACAATAATTAACACCCAAACCAATTACAAGTCATTCTTACCCATCTAAACATGTTATAATATGATTCTACAAACTCTACCAAGATTGGAACAGAATATACAATTTCGGTTCCTAAGGAGTTCTAGAAATCATACTTTCAAACTATTAGAGTTACTAAGCATGCCTAAGATGCCTAGAACAATTATCATGCAATTGGTAAGATATTTAAGCACATATAGACCACCCAAAATAGAATTTAAGGTGCTGGAATAAATAAGGCAGAACTGAAAATATACTCATCATATCAAGATAGAACTTTTATTTCAAATAAACCTAACTTACTAGTTTCTCTTGGAACCTTTTCAAAGCTTCTAAAACTCATTGGAAAACAATTTATTCCATTAGAATCCTCATAAAACATATAAGGGCAGTAGCTATTTCAAGATAACCTCAAGAGGGATTTAAATCATAAGACTATACTTGAAACATTTCTTGAGATCATCTAAACTTAATAAAATTATAAAACATAGCTTTTGGCACTTGTGACTAGATAAAACTTACACCAAGTTCATTATCATCACATGCCCAAAAGTCAAAGAACAAAAGACATTCATTTCCAAACTTTACTTCAGATACCAAGGGACAAGCCTTTGAGCTCTAATATTTTAAGTGATAACCAGAGTATAAACATGCTATGTACTTTATTTTATCTCTATTAGAAGTAGAGTGAGGGCTCAAAATAAATATGAGGTGCAACTCATTTTTTTCTTAAGATTAGGTGATGACTTGAAAAGTAAACATGGAATGCAAAGCTTGAATTTAAACATGATAATGCAAGTTCATTTATTTATTCTTGAGAGTTTAGTGATAGCATAAAAGTAAATATGCTATGCAAGGCATAAATTTAAACATGAATGTTAGTCCATTATTATATGTCATTAGAGCTCATACAAGACTTTAAAGAATCATTATCACAATCTCAATTCTAATCTTATCATCATAAAGCAAGCTCTAGAGTTCTAAGAACCAAGGCTTCAAAGAAATTTCATGGTTCTTTGAACATCATCATCAAGCTTCAAGGAAATAAACTCAAGAGAACAAAACTTCAAAAGAGAAAAAGAGCAAGAAACTGAAATCATGAAGAGAAGGAAAAATACACCATGTTCTTTATTATGTGCCCAAGACCCCTATCTAGAGTAAAACTCTAGAACGTGCCAACCAACTTTAAGGTTGACAAGAGTAGGCCTTGGGCTTATTGAAATCCTTGATTAATTTTCTTGAGTTGAAAACATTAGTGAGTTAAGTAGTATAGATAGAACTTTAAAGAAAGGAAAGTCTCAAGCTTTAGAGGTTTCATGAGAGATGAACACATAGTCACCTCTAGAAAACACTCATCATCAAGCCATCATGTTCAAGCCCTTGAGGCCGAAAACAAAAGGAGAAAGAAAGGAAGAGACCGAAAATGAACAACATGAAAGGTTCATCATATTTGAACAAAATCAAAGCATAAGGATCAAGGAAACATTTTTAGAAAAGGTCCCTACAAAGTATGTGTGTTCTTGAAGACAAAGGTTAGTTTGATCTTGAAGAGAAAATAAGAAGAAATCTTCTTGTAACTTGGAGTATAGCTTCGACCTTGAAGAGAAATGAAGGAAGAAGATGTGTTGGCTTGTGTTTGAGCTTGGTGATGTGTTTAGATGAAGACTACATGAAGATTGAAAGGTGGAGGGGTGGCGGTTTCTCTTAGAGCAAGGACGAGAAAAGAAAACTTTAAGAGAACTAGCACTTTCTCTTAAGACTTCAAACTTGGCAAATGATTCAAAGTGAAGCAAGGTTCACCAAGACAAGGTATTTATAGAGTTTTGAATCATGAAGAAGTGAATGGGGAGGGGGTAACCGTGTGGCCTCTCATGGCTTGGGGAAGAGAAAATATCTCTTACAAGTTGTCATTCAAAGCATGGTTGAAGGTAAGATAGGTATGGGCTTAAGTATGACTCAAGGTGAGGTGATTTCTTGTTGACTTAAATTGAAGTAAATCTTCTAGAAAGGAAAGGGAGAGCTGACGATTTTGGGACAGCAAAAAGGGAGGAAAATATCTCATTCATTTAGTCATTCAAAGCATGGTTGGAAGTATGATCAAGCATAGTGCAAGGGAAGGTGTTAAGCATGGTCTAAGGCATGGTTCTTGAGTGTTTGAATTTCAAACATGTGGAGAATGTGGGGGAGGGGTTTCGGCCAGCCTTGACAGCCCATGGCGAGAGAAGATTGTTTCATCTAAATGTGTGTTAATGATGTGTTTAGGAGCAAACAAGATTATGCCACTAATTAAGGTTTTATAACCAAGTGTTTAGGTGAGCTAATTAGGCAATTAGGGCCATGAACAACTTAATTTGGGAGAAATCTTGTTAGATTAGTGGAGTCAAACTCCATTGACTAGAGATTAGAGAACAACACATTTCCTTGAATTAGGGAGATTGAATAGTAAAAACACTATTCTTAAATGCTTTCTTGAAGAAATAAGACTAGAAATGGGTTTTAAGTTACCTTAAGCAATTTTAGGTCCTAATCAACCTCAAATAATTATTTTAGCTATGGATTAATTATGAAAATTAATTAATCTTTAATTAGAGCATAATATTGCTTAGGTTTTGTTTTAAAATCGTCATTTAAGCTCTAATGCACTTAAGTAGGGGCACAATTGTAATTTTTCTTAAAAACTGCCCAAATTTTTCTCAAAAACTTCCCTGGACCACCGGGACTTAAACAAACATAAATCATGCCTTAGAAACATTGTTTTAGACCTCCAGGACAAGTCCAGGTTAAAACAAAACACAAAACTGCCTTTAATTACTATAAGGGTATTTTGGTCATTTGTGCACAGAAACCTCAGAAATGAGATTCTTCTGCTCTATTAAACATTCATATGCATAAAATCCCCTTCTTACATAATCATAGCTCTTATGAGGATGGCCGAAGCTGGCCATCCTCGTGTTCCAGGTAAAAATGACCTCAGGGGCAATTTGGTCATTTACACACTTAGAGAAAAATCAGAGCGTTACATTACTTCCCTCCTTAAAAAGAATTTCATCCTCAAAATTCATTACCAGAGAATAGCTTGGGGAACTGTGCTTGTATGTCGGCTTCCAACTCCCATGTGAATGTTTCGGTCTTTCTGCATCCCCACGCGACTTTGACCAATGGTACCATCTTATTCCTTAGCTATTTGACTCCTCGGTCCATGATTCTCATATGAGGTAGGTTAAATGTCAGTTCATCCCTTAATTGTACATGTTCTGGCTCTAGTACGTGACTGGGGTCAAACTGATACTTTCATAACTGGGATACGTGGAATACATCGTGAAGGTTGGATAGATTTGGGGGTAGGGCTATGCGGTATGCTATAGACCCTGCTCTACTGAGAATTTCAAATGGGCCAAGAAACCTAGGGCTCAACTTTTTCACTTTCATCACTCGACCTATACCTGTGGTGAGGGTGATCTTGAGGAATACATGTTCCCCTACTTGAAACTCAATCGGCTTATGCCGCTTATCCGCGTAGTTTTTTTGTCGACTTTGAGCAGTGAGAATTTTATCCCTTATCCTCTTAATCTGTTCCGTTGTTTCCTTCACAATGTCTGGTCCAATAAGACTCTGCTCAATAGGTTCCAACCAACATAGGGTTGATTGACACTTCTGTCCATAAAAGGGCCTCAAACGGTGCCATGCCAATGCTCGCATGATAACTATTGTTATATGCAAATTCAATCAGCGACAAGTATTTGTCCCAACCTTCACTTTGGTCTAGAACACACGCTCTAAGCATATCCTCCAAAGTTTGGATAGTCCTTTCGGATTGGCCATCCGTTTGTGGGTGGTAAGCCATACTTAAACACAGCTTTGAACCAAATGCCTTTTGAAAGGCTCCCCAAAACCATGACATGAACCGCAAATCCTGATCCGAAATTATTGTCGATGGTACTCCGTGTAATCTTACTACCTCTTGAATATACAACTGTGCTAGCCTATCCAAGGAATAAGTCACCTTAATAGGTAGAAAGTGGGCTAACTTAGTCAACCTATCCACTATCACCCATATAGCGTCATGATTCGCTTGGGTCCTTGGTAGTCTAGTCACAAAATCCATTAAGATACTGTCCCACTTCCATTCAGGAATAGATAGGGATTGCAACATTCCATAGGGTTTTTGGTGCGCAATCTTCACCTTCTGACAAACTAAGCACTTACTCACCCATGTGCAAACATCCCCCTTTAAACTGGGCCACCAGAACATCATCTTCAAGTCTTGGTACATCTTGGTGGCACTAGGATGAATTGCAAAATTGCTCTTGTGGGCCTCCTCTAGAATCTCTTTTTGGATATCACCACTAGCAGCTACACATATATGTCCTTTGTACCTCTACATACCATTACTCCCTTGCACGAAACCTTTCAATTTGCCAGCTCTTACCGCCTCTAAAGTCTTTTGAAACTCAACATCTTCTTTTTGGGCTTGAGTGATTCTTTCCTTGAATTCACTCGTCACACTAAGATGGCAAATTCGCATGCCCTTAGTGGTTAAGGTTATCCCTAGGTTTAGGTCTCTAAACTCTTCAATCAACTGAGCCTCCTTAGCCATGAGATGGGAGAGGTGCAAGGATTTCCTACTTAGGGCATCGGCTACAACATTAGCTTTCCCCGAATGGTAGTTCAAACCAAAATCATAATCCTTCAAAAACTCCATCCATCTTCTTTGCCTCATGTTTAGCTCCTTTTGGTCAAAAAGGTACTTCAAACTCTTGTGATTGGAGAATACCTCAAACTTTACTCCATACAAGTGGTGTCTCCAAATCTTTAGAGCAAACACAACGACAGCTAGCTCAAAGTCGTGGGTGGGGTAGTTTGCCTCATGTGGCTTAAGTTATCTTGATGCATAGGCCACCACTTGCCTATTTTGCATTAATACGCAACCTAAACCTTTACCAGACGTGTAACGCCCCGATTTTTCTGTTAAAGTGAAAATGACCAAAATGCCCCTGAGGTCATTTTCATCTCGGAACTCGAGGATAACTGACCCGGCAGTCCTCGAAGGGCTAACTCAATGTTTGAGGGGGATTAGTTGACTTGTGTATCTTTCCGGGATCGAAGATCTCGTTTTCTGAGATTTTAGGTCAAAATGACCAAAATACCCCTGTTGTTTTTTACACGGGTACAAGCGCCAGATGGACCCGAAACTTCTCCAGATGGTTTTAAAAGGTGTTTTTATGTATTCTGTGACCTCAGTTTTAGTACCGGTGGTCCTGGGCAATTTTTGTGCAAAATTACGATTTTGCCCCTAGCTTAGTGTTTTTTAGCTTAATCGCGTGATTAAGCAAACCTAAGCAATATTAGGCTCTAATCGAAGATTAATTAATTTCCTTAATTAATCTAGAGTCAAAATAATTTATTAGAGCTAATTAGAAACTAAGATTGCTTAATTTAAACTAAAATCTCATTGTAAATTCAAGATTCCTAGTCATGGAATCTTGAATAGTATTTTCTTTCTCCAATTTCTTAAATCATGGAATTTTGTCTACATTGTTTATTCATAAAATGAATTTTAAACCCTCTAAATGTGTATGAGCACTCCTTAATCATGTCATAAAGTTGACCAGCATGTTCTAGAGATTTTATCTAGATAGGGGTTTTGGGTACTTAATAAAGAACATGGCTTAGTTTCACTCTCTTTTCCTTTCCTTGTTTGATTTTGGTTCTTGTTTCTTTTCCTTTATATTTTCGGTTGTTGTTTCCTTTCTTTATGATTTTGTTTTCTTTGAGTTTATTTCCTTAAAGCTTGATGATGATGTTCAAGAACCATGTTGCTTCTTTTAAAACTTAGTTCAAGAGCTCTAAAGCTTACTTTGTTTATTAGGGATAAGTGTTGGGTTGAGTTTCTTTTCCTCTAAATTCTTGTATAAGCTCTAAGGATATATAATGATGAACTAGCATTCATGTTTAAATTTATGCCTTGCATAGCATATTAATTTTCTATGTCATCACTAAATTCTCAAGAATAAACAATGGAACTTGCATTATCATATTTAAATTCAAGCTTTGCATTTCATGTTTGCTTTTCAAGCCATCACTTAAACTTGAAGATAAAAATGAGTTGCATCACATATTTATTTTATGCCCTCACTTTATTTTCTAACAAAGATAAAATGGGATGCATAGCATGTTTATTTTCTTGTCATCACCTAATTAAATTAGAGCTCAAAGACTTGCCCATTGTTATCTCAAACAAAGTTGGAAATACCTATGTTTTATTCTTTGATTTCGGCCTTGTGATGATATTGGGACTTAGGATAGGATCCATCTAGTTACAAGTGCTAAAACTTATGTTTCATAATTTTTCTAAGTTTAGATAAGCTCAAGAGATGCTTTGGACAAAGTTTCATGATTTCAAATCCTCTTGAGATTTATTTGGAATAGCTACTGCCCTTATGAGTTTTATAATGGTTTTGATGAAACAAATTGTTTCCAAGTGAGTTTTGAAAGTTTTGAAAAGGTTCCAAGAGAAACTAGTAATTTATGTGCTTTAGAAATGAAGTTTTATGCATTGTTTGATGGAGATGTTTGCGGTTCTGTTTGGTTGGTATGCTCACTGTATGATGTTGTTTTGATGATGATAAAATGAGTATGATCATGAATAATTAATGCTAAAATTCATTTGAGAAAGTTAAGACAAGTTAGTAACTAGAAAGGAATTAATTTGAGATTTTTAGATCTTTTGGAAATGTAATTTTCTGGATTCTGTCCAGCAAGGTTTAAAATTAGAAATCATGGTTTTATAATTAGTTTAAATGTGTAGGAACTACTCATAATTGGTTTAGGACTTGATCTTGATGCTTTAGGAGCAAACCAAACTTAGAAAGGGTCAAAGTTGTGACTCCTAGGTACCTGTAAAATGTAAATTATGGATTCTGCACTCTTGAGGTTTAGAATTGTTTATGATCATAGAATTGAGTGAGGAATACTTAGATATGAGCCTATAGGTGCCCGAGAGCTTAGGTTGTGATGATAGACAACTTAGATTTCAAGTTAAAGGACCTTAAGGGTCAAAGCATAAGACATTAAGAGACTTTGATGTTTTAAGTTTGATAATGCAAGTATGATGTGTTGATGCATATGCTTTGATGATGTGTGAGCTATGATGAAGTGAATTGTTGAAATGTTAAGTTATCATGATTAGGAAAGTTGAATGAGAAATGCATATGTGTTATGAGCTTGTGTCATAAAGTTGATTTGAAGGAAATTCGGTAAACAGCTATTATGCTACCCAATTTCCATCAAATCTAAAGGACTTGCGAATGTTTTTGAAGTATGATATGAGATTTTAAAATCCTGGGTGACACCGGTTCGGTCGATCAGCCCCAGGAGATTTTTATGTGACAAAGCACTAGGGCGCACTTTCTTGGGTGACACTGGTTCGGCCGAGCACCCCCAGGGAGGACAAATTCGTGAAGGTATGAGTAGATGCAGCCTACCAAAGCAGAAAAATTGTTGTGGCTAGATGCCCACAAAGCATTTCAAAGAGGGTATATCCTAAGAGAGGTGATCCTTACCCCTCAAACCCGTACTCAGGGAGTCGGGATTATTTTATTATGTTTCACTTATTCAGATAATAAGTAAGAGCTAGTGACGACTAGCTAAGGTATGAGCTCATAACCGAGATGTTTTAGGGTGGCCCTATAATGCTATAGTATGATGATTTATGTCACAAAGTTAAGGAAAGTTCCACATGAAAGATTTATGACCCTTTATGCAACTTGAATGCTTCTTGATGATTATGATTGGTTGAGTTATTTGTTTAAAGTATTGCCAAGCATTCTGTAACGCCCCGATTTTTCTGTTAGAGTGAAAATGACCAAAATGCCCTTGAGGTCATTTTCAGCTCGGAATTCGAGGAAAGCCGGTTTGGCAGTACTCCAAGGGCAAACTCAATGTTGGAAGGGGATTAGATAACTTGTGCACCTTCCCGGGATCGAAAATCTCGTTTTTCGAGTTTTCGGGTCAAAGTGACCAAAACGCCCCTACGGTGTTTTACCCGTTTGCAAGTGCCGGATGAACCCGAAACTTCTCCAGATGATTTTAAAAGGCATTTTTATGTAGATTGTGACTTTAGTTTTGGTCCCGGAGGTCCCGGGCGAAATTAGTGCAAAATTACGGTTTTGCTCCTAGTTTCATGTTGTTACGCTTAATCGAGTGATTAAGCAAACCTAAGCGATATTAGGCTCTAATCGAGGATTAATTAATTTCCATAATTAATCTAAGGTCAAAACAATTTATTAAAGTTGATTAGAACCTAAAAGTGCTTAATTACAATTTAAAATCATATTTTAATTTCAAGACTCCTAGTCATGGAATCTTGAATAGTGTTTCCTCTCTCCAATTCCTTAAATCATGGAATTGTGTTACACATTGTTTATTCATAAATGAGTTTAAAATTCTCTAATGATGTATGAGCACTCCTAACCTTGTCATAAAATCATAATTACTCATTCTTAGTTACCTAAACTTAAGCTTAATTACTCTTAACCTTGTATCTAAGCTAATACACATTTAAACCTACCATTAACACCCAATTACATGATCAAATCATCCTCCCCACTCTGCTGTGTCCGGGTCAAGCCTCACCCCCTCCATATGCATCACATGTTCAATTTTCTAACACTCCAAAGTCATACCTCAAGTCACATACACCATACCTTGTCATATTTTCCATCACACTTGATTTTCCAATGAAATAACCAAGCAAAATAAATTATTTCCTCCATTTAATTGTGGCTGAAAATGTTCCAGCCATGTTGAGTTTCTAGAAGGGTGATTTATTGTAAAATTAAAATAAAAGCTCACTCAAAAACCCATGCTTTGTGTCATGAACTCCATACTTCAAACTATGCTTGAATGACCTTGTGTAAGAGATATTTTCCTCTTCCTTTTCCCTCCAATACCACACGGCCACTCTTCCCCTTAGTGAGCTCCATGGTTTTGTTGTTCTATAAATAGGATGCTTGTGATAGCCTTGTTGCACCTTGAAGCATTTGCTAAGTTTAGAGTTTTAGAGTTGTCTTGCTAAGTTTTTCTTTTCTCTCAAAGTTCCAAGAGTTCTTTCTCTTCATCTTCATCTTTCTCCTCCTTCCCGCACATAATCACCTCATAGTCTCAATCTATCACCTCATAACCTTAAATCATTCTCTAAGCTCTCAAATACTCAACCTCAAACACAACTTCACCCAAAACACATTTCCTTTCTTTTCCTTCCTCTTTGGCCGAATCATCACCACCATCCTAGGAGGTGTTGCTCATCTCATTTCCATCTTCAAGTCCAAGCTTTTACCTTCATCACTAGGTAGGGATTTGTTTTCAAACTTTGTTTTGCTCAAGAAAGTGTTTTTCTCTAGTTTCCTCTTGGATTCTTTTTGAACTTTCCTTTGTTTTTCCTTTTCTTTTCATTTTGGCCTCTAGGCCTTGTTATGAGCATGATAGCTTGATGATGAGAGTTTCTAGATGATGACATTGTGTTCATCTCAAAGAAACCTCTAAAGCTTGAGTTTTCCTTTCCTTATGACTTCATCTATATGATATCTAGCTCACATGGTTTTTCAACTTACGAAAATTAATCTAAGGATTTCTAAAAGCCCAAGCCTACCCTTGTCAACCTTAAAGTTGGCCGGCACGTTCTAGAGATTTTTCTCTAGATAAGGGTTTTGGGTATTTAATAAAGAACTTGACTTAGTTTCACTTTCTTTCTCCTTTGTAAGACTTTCGGTTTTCTTTTGTGTTTTGATCTTTGAGATATTGTATTGGGTTGTTACCTTGTTAAAGTCTTGAATGAGCTCTAGTTAACCATAAAATGAACCTTGCATCATGTTTACTTTATGCTTTGCATATCATGTTTACTTCCTTGCTATCATTAAATACCAAGATAATGAATGAACTTGCATTATCATGTTTATATTTCAAGCTATGCATTATCATGTTTATATTTCAAGTTCTCACTAAATATCAAAGATAATAATATGTTGCACCTCATATTTATTTTATGCTATCACTTTACTTTCTAATGGAACCTAAAACAAGTGCATGAGCATGTTTATTTTTATGTCATCACTTTAATGAACCTAGAGCTCAAAGACTTGCCCATTGTTGTCTCAACAAAGGTCTAAAAATATTTAATTCTTGTGGTTCCCATTTCAGCCCTAAGGGACTTTGGTGTTTCTAAGTGTTAAAAACTATGTTTTATAATTTATCTAAGCTTATGTGAGTATAAGGAATATGTAGAACTAAGTTTTACAAATTTAGGACCTCTTGAGATAAAAATAATTTAGCCACTACCCTCTTAAGTATTCTTATGATTTTAAAGGATGAAGGTGTTTATAAACAAGTTTTGAAAGTTCTAAAATAGTTCCAAGAGAAACTAGTAGTTTATGTGCCTTAGAAATTGTGTTCTATGCCTTTTATGGAGAAGTATATTTTCGGTTCTTCCTTGCTCTTTACTGCCACTGTATGTGTTGTTTTAATGATGATAATGTGCCTATGTTTGAGTAAAAATAATGTTAAGACTCATATGTGAAAGATAGGATAAGTTAGGAACTAGAAAAGAATTAATTTGAGAGTTCTAGATCCTTTAATTATGTAATTTTCTGGATTCTGTCCAGCAAGGTTTAGATTTAATAATCAAGGTTTTTAATTAGTTTGAATGTGCAGGAATGACTCATAATTGGTTTAGGACTTAATCTTGGAGCCTTAGGAGCAAACCGAACTTAGAAAGGGTCATTGTTGTGACTTCTAGGTACCCGTAAAGTTAGGATTTCAAATTCTGCACCCTTGAGGTTTAGAGATGTTCTTGACCATAGTGTGAGGTGAGAAATACTTAGTTATAACCTCATAGGTTCCCAAGAGACTAGGTTTTGATGATCGATAACTTAGAATGTGAGTTAAGGACTTTAAGGGTCTAAACCGTAATTTCTAGAACCCCGTAATCACACAAATATAAAGTTGTCCAACTCTGCATAGTGCTGTTTGGATAGGTCCTTGAGCATAAAAGTTAGTAAAACTTATTATTTGTGAACCTATAGGTGTGTAAGAGGTTAAGGATAATACTAGAACAATTAGTTTACAAGTTAAGACTCAAAAGAACCAAAGCATAAAACACTATGGTTTATAACATAATAAGCTTGTGAGTTTGTGTGAATAATTGTCTAAAGATATGTTTATGTGATCATGCATATGCTATGAAGAAGTTTTATGTATACGCTATGAAGAAGTTTCATGTGATGATGTATATGCTATGAAAAAGTTTTATGTGAAAATAGGTTATAGTTTTATATATGATTATATGATGAGATGCATACTATGAGAAAGATTTATATGATGTATAATGATGTATCTATGAATTAACACTTTATGAGAACTTAAATGTGACACAACATTGAGACACTTTCTTGGGTGACACTGGTTTAGCCGAGCACCCCCAAGAAAACAAATCCGTGAGGGTATTGACATAGAGCTTGCCAAAGCAGACAATGCTACTGTGCACTAGTTGCCAGTAGAGCGTTTCAAAGAGGAAATGACCCTAAGAGGTGATCCTTAAATTGCCCCTTAGCCCGTACTTTAAGTCGGGATTATGTTACGCTTATCATAGGATAAGTAAGAGCTAGTGACGACTAGTTAAGGTATAAGCTCATAACCTAGAGATGTTTTAGGGAGGCCCTATGAGATGAAAGTTAAAGTTTAAAATGTCACATGTGCTATACCTATCACCTTATGCCAATGTTATAATGCTTCGTAGTTATTTTATTCATTGGCTTACCTTTATGATGCATTCATGTCATTAGTACATTCCATGCTTAGTCATAAGACGCATTATAAAATATGACAGACCTTGGATAAATAATACTTTAGAAAACTAACTTAAAAGGAGTTTATGAGCATGCACACCTTTTTATAAATAAAACCCAAGGTTCCTGAGGATGTGATGATGACACCTAGGTAGGGATTACCCTACTAAGAATTCTTTTAGAAAGATTCTCATTCCCTCTCTCTTTTCTTCTGTCACATCTTCAGATGGCGACCTTCGTACTCTTCATCGACACCCCGACGTAGGAGCTGCACCATGACCCAGTACTCGGGTCATACTATTTTGAGGGTCGCTGCACTGTCAGAGTATTCATGTTCATGGGACGACCCTTTGCGCACCCCGTCCCGAGCTACCGCTTCACCCCGACTGCTCCTTACCGCCATAATGGGATTTTTGAGCGAGCTAGACCACATGATGAGCAGATTCTCCGTATGCAGCCCGAGACGTCAGCCGTACGCGACTACCCGGAGTACGTGCCCCGAACCCAATATTCAGAGACGGATCCATTAGAGGACCCGCCCTCGCACATGTACAGTTGGAGTTCCAGTCCCGCTCCCCCACCGATGAGAGCCGGGAGTGAGGAGACAGTAGTTCAGCCGAGGTTGGCTCGTCGGCCATCCATGCGCCCTCGCCGCGGTGGGTACGCTCCGATGATCCGCACGACCACTCCCGCCGAGATCCGCCAGTGGATTGATTCCATCCCTCAGTACTCGGACCAGCAGGAGTAGGGGCATGGGACGGGTAGTACCTAGTGCACACACGCCACATAGTTGAGGACAAACCTTCTTTTGTATATGAGGTTGTCTACTCTAGGTGCACACGGATATGGGTGTTGTTTTTATGATTTCCCTGTATTTGTTTTCCTTGTATTTGTTCTTCAGTTGTATTCCATTTCCCGATGTATCGAATAGTCCTACCCTTTGGGTTAGCACATGATATATATATATACATATATATCTATGTTTCAGTTGATATTTCCATGATATGATGTGCTTCTTTACGCTTTGCTTATATGTTTCGTTATGCTTTTTTTTAAAGATTCGTGTGTGGCTCTTACTTTGATTTTAATTCTAAAAAGAAAAATTTTACCCATATTTCCGCTAAGTATTTTCTAAGTAAAAGATGAGACCAGGAGGTAATATTCTAAAGATTAACCTAAGTACATTCTAGTAGTCTTAGGTTAAGATTTAGGGTGTTACACATTCATTCTTGATATGTTGCATTCATGACATTAAGATGCATTCTAAAAGGAATGAACCTTGGATAATTTAGTTTTATGAAACCTAATAATGAATCTTATATGCATGTACACCTTTTATAAATAAACCCAAGGTTCCTGAGGATGTGAACGACGTAACCTTAGATAGGAGATCCCTACTGAGATTCTTTCATAAGATTCTCACTCATTTCTCTTCTTTCTCTCTATTTCGTCACATCTTCAGAGCTCGATGGCGACTTTCATGCTATTCATTGATACGCCAGTCTGGGAGGTGCATTACGACCCGAATCACTGCTTATCACTTCGAGGGTCGTTGTGCTGTATGTGTTTTTGTGTGTTTGGGATGACCTTTTGCCTACCCAGTGTCCAGCTATCATTTCACTCCTATTGCTCCCTTCAGCGACGATGACCTGATTTTTGAATGCACCCATCCTCGTGATTGTAATGCCCCGATTTTCTATTAGAGTGAAAATAACCAAAATGCCCCTGAGGTCATTTTTTGCCCAGAATTCGAGGAAAGCCGATCTAGCAGTACTCAAAGGTCAAACTCGATGTTGGAAGGGGATTAGATGACTTGTGTACCTTTCCGGGATCGAAAATCTCGTTTTTCGAGTTTTCAGGTCAAAATGACCAAAACGCCCCTGCGGTGTTTTACCCGTTTGCAAGTGTCGGATGAACCTGAAACTTCTCCAGATGGTTTTAAAAGGCATTTTTATGTAAACTGTGACTTTAGTTTTGGTCCCGAAGGTCCCGGGAAAAATTAGTACAAAATTACGATTTTGCCCCTTGTTTCGTGTTTTTACACTTAATTGCGTAATTAAGCAAACCTAAGCAATATTAGGCTCTAATCGAAGGTTAATTAATTTCCATGATTAATCTAAGGTGAAAATAATTTATTAAAGATGATTAGAACATAATAATGCTTAATTACAACTTGAAATCTTATTTTAAATTCAAGATTCCTAGTCATGGAATCTTGAATAGTGTTTTCTCTCTCCAATTCCTTAAATCATGGAATTGTGTTTTCAATTGTTTATTCCTAAATGAGTTTTAAACTCTCTAATGATGTATGAGCACTCTTAATCTTGTATAAAATCCCTAAACCTCATTCTTAGTTACCTAAACTTAAGCTTAATTATTCCTAACCTTGTAGCTAAGCTAACCTACACTTAATCCTATCATTAACACCCAATTACATGAGAGATTTTTCCTCTCTCCTTGCTGCCCTAATCTGGCCAAAGCTCTCCCTCTCCATATGCATCACATGCTCAAATTTTTCTCACTCAAAGAACCATGCTTTGACCTTACATGAACCATACTTTGAATCATACAAACCATGCTTTCATCCATGCTTCATAGGACAACTTCTAGAAGGCTTTTTCTTTCCCCATTTTCTGGTCTGAAAACCGCCAACCTTCTCCCCCATTTTAATGAATTATTTCATTTCAAATTTGAAGGAAAATAACCTCAAATCACCATACCTTGTCATACTTTCAATCAAGTTTGATTTTCCAAATGAATAACTAAATGAAATAAACCAATTCCTCCATTTATTTGTGGCTGAAAAACTTCCAGCCATGTCTAGTTTCTAGAAGGCTTAATTCATTCAAAATTAAAAAGAAAAGCGCACTCAAAAGTCAAAAAGCCATGCTTTGTATCATACACTCCATACCTCAAACCATGCTTGTATGACACCTTGAAAGAGATTTTTTCTCTTCCTTGCCTCCAAAAGCACATGGCTCCTTCTCCCCCTCAATGAGACTTCATGTGCTTTAATTTTCTATAAATATCTTGCCTACAAACACATGCAAACACTTTAGCTCATTTGCATACTTTTAGATTTCTTAGCTTTCTCAAAGTTCTCTCTTTTTCTCTCTAAGTTTCAAGAGAGTTCTCTCTTGTTCTTCATCTTCATCTTCATCCTCTCTTCATCTTATCATCATCTCTTAACCTTCAAACACCACCCCAAAGCCTTGAACCACCATCAAACCCCTTAAACACCTCATCTCAAACACAATTTCACTTGAAACATAACTCCAACCTCTTCACACCGCCTTGGCCAAATCACTACCCAGACTCAATGAGGAGTTCTTCATCTTGTTTCCTTTTCAAAGATCAAAGCTTTTAACTTCACTCTAGGTAGGAGTGGTTTCTAAACTTTGTTTCATAAAAATGAGTTCTTTCTAGCTTTCTCTTGGTTTTTCTTTTTGGAACTTTCTTGTTTGCTTTTTCTTTGAGTGTTCGGCCTCTTGGCTTTGAGGAACACATGATAGCTCAATGATGAGAGCTCCTAGATGATGACTATGTGTTCAAAGGAACATCTAGAGCTTGAGTTTTTGTTTTCTCTAAGTTTCATCTTTATTATCTAGCTCAAAAAGATTTTTGTTCAAGAACACCTTTACTTTTCTTGCTATTTTGATTTCGGTTTCCTTGTTTTCTTTCCTTGAATATTTCGGTTTTGGTTCCTTGAACCTTGAGGTTTGGTTTTGTTTTGAAAGTTTATTTATTTTGAGCTTGATGATGATGTTCAAGAACCTCATAGTTCCTTTGAGAACTTGGTTCAAGAACTCTAAAGCTCTCCTTGTGATGAGATGAGTGTTGGGTTTTTATTTTCTAAAGTCTTGTAAGAGCTTTAGATAACCTTAAAATGAACCTTGCATTCATGTTTACTTTTATACTTTGCACATCATATTTATTTTCCTTGTCATCACTAAGAACCAAGATAACAAAGGAACTTGCATAATCATGTTTATATTTCAAGTCCTCACTTAAATACCAAAGATAATAACAAGTTACATTCATATTTATTTTATGCTATCACTTTACTTTCCAAAGGAACCTAAAATAAGTGCATGAGCATATTTATTTTATGTCATCACTTGAATGAACCTAGAGCCCAAAGACTTTCCCATTGTTGTCTCAAACAAAGGCCTAAAAATATTTATTTCCCTAGCTTGAGATTTCGGCCCCTAAGAGTTTATTTTTTTCCCAGTATTGAAAACTAAGTTTTATAATTTTTCTAAGCTTTTATGAGTTCAAGGAAAGCATAGAACTAAGTTTTATGGATTTAGGACCTCTTGAGACAAATTTGATTTAGTTACTGCCCTTATAAATATTTTGATGATTTTAGATGTTAAAAATGTTTATAAATGAGTTTTGAAAGTTTGAAAAAGGTTCCAAAAGAAACTAGTATTTTATGTGCTTTAGAAATTGTGTTTGATGCCTTTATATGGAGTTGTATGTTTCGGTTCTGTCTTGCTATTTTATGGCCACTGTATGTGCTGGTTGATGATGATAATATGATTAAGTTTGAGTGTAATTAACGTTAAAACTCATATGTGAAAGATAAGAGAAGTTAGAAACTAGAAAAGAATTAATTTGAGAGTTTTAGATCCCTTAATGTTTGAATTTTCTAGATTCTGTCCAGCAAGGTTTAGTAATGCTAATCATGGTTTTAAATTAGTTTAAATGTGTAGGAATGACTCATAATTGGTTTAGGACTTGATCTTGGTGCCTTAGGAATAAATCAGACTTAGAAAGGGTCATTGTTGTGACTCTTAGGTACCCCGTAAAGTTAGGATTTTAGATTCTGCATCTTTGAGGTTTAGAGATGTTCTTGATCATAGTTTGGAGTGAGGAATACTTAGATATGAACCTATAGGTACCCGAGAGTTTAAGTTTTGATGATTTATAACTTAGTCTGTGAGTTAAGGACCTTAAGGGTCAATGAATAAGACATTAAGAAGTTGTTAATGCTGTGATGTTTATATCATGCAATAATATGTTGAGATGATTATGATTCATGAGGAAATGATTGTTTAAGATATGAGGTTTATCATGGCATGAGGTTTTATTGAGGAATATGTTGTGTGATTAGCTTGTGGCATAAGTTTGAAGGAAATTCGGTTTAACAGCTATTATGCTGCCGAATTTCCGTCAAACCTTGAAGGGTTAAAGAAATGTTTAAGAGTACCATATGAGTTGAAAACCCTGGGTGACACCGGTTCGGCCGAGCACCCCCAGGAGATTTTTATGTGACAAGGCACTGAGACGCGCTTTCTTGGGTAACATCGGTTCAGCCGAGCACCGCCAGGGGAGACAAATCCGTGAGGGTATGAGTAGATGCAACCTACCAAAGCAGACAAATTGCTGTGGCTTGATGCCCGCAAAGCATTTCAAAGATTATCCTAAGAGAGGTGATCCCTGCCCCTACCCGTACTTGCAAGTCGGGATTATTTTATTATGTTTCGCTTATTCAGATAATAAGCAAGAGCTAGTGCGACTAGCTGAGGTATGAGCTCATAACCTAGTTATTTTAGGGTGGCTTTATTATGCTAAAGTACCATGATTGATGTCACAAAGTTGAGGAATGATCCACTAGAAAGTTATATGCCCTTATGCCACATGGTTTATGTTTATATGCTTTGATGTGTTGTTGTATATGCTCAAGTATTGACATGCACCCATGATATAACATGTTGCATTTCATAACATCAAGATGCATGCTAAAAGGAATGGACCTTGGATAATTGGTTTTATAAACCCTAATAATGAACTCATTAGGTATGCACACCTTTTATAATTAAACCCAAGGTTCCTGAGGATGTGAACGATGTAACCCTAGGATAGGAGACTCCTACTGAGATTTCTTTAGCAAGAATTCTCACTCTTCTCTCTTCTTTCTTCCGTCTCATCTTCAGAGATCGATGGCGACGTTCATAGTCTTCATTGACATGCCCATATGGGAGGTGAACTACAATTCGGACCATGGATCGTATCATTTTGAGGGGCAGTGCACAGTGCGAGTCTTCATGTTCATCGGATACCCCTTCGCACACCCTATACAAAGTTACCGTTACTCTCTGATGTCACCCTACGACGACGCGATGGTTTTTGAGCGCGCTCAGACACGAGATGAGAGGCTGCTGCGGATGTACACTGGTGGTTCGATGCCTCGAGACTTCCAGGACTACGTACCTCGATCTCCGTGTTCGGAGGATGACCCTTCCGAGGACCCGCCGACACATATGTATAGCAAGCACTCTGCTCCTACACCTCATTTCATGCGCGGTGAGAGCGAGGAGACTGTTACACAACCGAGACTGGTGAGATGAGCCGAGAGGCGACCCTACTGAGGGGGTCATGCTCAGTCCTTACGTGTTCCCACTCCTACTACCCTGCGTCCATGGATTGCTTATACTCCACCATTTCTCGGGTTCCAGTAGTTGATGTCGTAGGGGAGGCTTAGTGCACACACCCACATGTAGAGTGGATAAACCTTCTTTTGTTGTGAGGTTATCCATCATAGGTGCACTCGAGTATATATGATTTATTTGTGTTTATTTGTCTTCTATTGTATTTTATTTCCACTGTATTACAAGCTCTACCCGTCCCTATGAGGGTATGACTACTTATGTACTCTAAATTATGTTATTAATGAAATGTTTCCTTTGTTATCATGATTGTCGTTCTTTGGTTTTATGCTTTGCTTTATGATCTATAATGATTGTTACGTGTGCTTTATATTTCTGTCATTCGACCAGTTAAGTTCGCGGCTCTCACTTTGCTTTATGTTTTCAAAAAAAATTTTACCTGTAATTTCCGCTAAGTATTTTATTAAAATGATGAGACTAAGAAGTAATAGCCTAATGTTTAACCTAATGTATTCTAGAGTGTTAGGTTAAAAATTAGGGTGTTATAGTGATGAGCAGATTTGTCGTGCTCGTCCATCTGCCTTAGCGGTACGTGACTATCCAGAGTATGTATCCCGATCAAGGAGGTCGGAGACGGATCTATCCGAGGACTCGCCTGCGCATTTCTACTCGGAGAGTTCTGCCCCCACTCCTCCATATGGATGAGAGAGAAGTGAGGCTACTATGACGCAGCCGGGTTTGGCGAGGAAGGACGAGATGCGCCCTCACCGTGGAGCTCACGTTCAACCGTCGTACATCCGTGCTCCTCTCCACTGGCCCACACAGGAAGAGCTCGAGCAATTTGCTGGGTACATACCTTCATCGCCCGAGGGTTATCATCGCGAGTAGACCTTGTTGTTGAGCTATTTGAGTGCTTGAGCTGCCACGAGATCTTCCCCTTTGGCAGTATCTTTTGAAGAAGGATATTCGAGTTTGGTACTCATAGCTTGGGTAGGAGGGTAGCGTAGACGGTTTTTATTTTTCCATCGTTCCATGTACCTTACTGCTTTCGTACCTTTTTGTTATTTCCTTGTATTTCAAGTTCAACCCGATTCTATGAGGGTGTGACTATGTATTTCTAATTATGCTATTAATGGAACGTTTCCTTGTTAAATGTTTCTTTGTTGAACTGTTGATTGTTCTGTGCCTTTACATATATATATATATATATATACATATATGTGAACATGATGTGATTTATCTTTCTATATCGCGATGAACGTGGCTCTCACTTTGTTTTATATTTTAAAAAAAAATTTACCCCTATTTTCCGCTAAGTATTTTAATAAAAAGTATGAGACTAAGAAGTAATAACCTAATGATTAACCTAATGTGGTCTAGAGTATTGGGTTAAAAATTAGGGTGTTACAAGAAGCGTCACAAAACACCTCAAAAGGTTCCTTGGGGTCAGGTAAAACTAGGACAGGGGTTGAGGTCAACTTGTGTTTCAACTCTTGAAGACTCTTTTTCACACTCTGGGGTCCACAAGAAAGGGGTGTTCTTCCTAGTAAGCTTGGTTAAGGGTAATGAGATCTGAGAAAATCCTTTAATGAAGCTACAATAGCCAGCTAAACCCAAAAAGCTCCTTATCTCGGTTACTGATGTCGGTTGTTCCCAATTCATCACAGCTTCCACCTTACTAGGATCTACAGTGATTCCTCTTTTAGATACTACATGCCCTAAAAACTTTATTTCCTCTAACTAGAATTCACACTTAGATAGTTTGATATATAGTTTCTTTTCCTTCAAAATCTCCAACACTAGGGTTAAGTATTGTTCATGCTCCTCGTGGGTCCTTGAATAAATGAGAATATCATCCATAAAGACAACCACAAACTTATCCAAATAGGGTCTAAAGATCATATTAATGTAATCTATAAAAATAGGCGGAGCATTGGTTAATCCAAAGGACATAATCGCAAACTCGAAATGACCATATCGAGTGCAAAAGGCCGTCTTGGGTATATCTTCATCCCTAACCCTAATTTGGTGATAACCTGACCTTAGGTCAATCTTAGAAAACACCACTGCTCCTCTTAGTTGGTCCATTAGATTATCGATTCTAGGCAAGGGGTATCTATTCTTTATCATTACTTTGTTCAATTGCCTATAATCGACACACATCTTCATACTTCCGTCTTTCTTTTTCACAAAGAGCACCGGGGCTCCCCACGGTGATGCACTAGGCCTAATGAACTTCTTCTCTAAAAGGTCCTCCAACTGGGTTTTCAACTCGGCCAATTCCAAAGGGGGGCATTCTATACGGGGCTATGGATATGGGTCCGGTACCCGGGAGTAGCTCTATTGAGAATTCAATCTCTCTCTTAGAGGGAAACTCAGGTATTTCATTTGGAAATACTTTGGGATAATTTCTCACTATAGGTATCTTTTTGATACTTTGCTCAAAGTCCACATTACTAGCGGCAAAAAGAATATAACCTTGTTCACCCTTACCATAGTCTAGGTCTACAGTATTTAGGTACACTCTCGTGGTTTTCCTAGGTTCAGAGGGAATAGGAAGAAAAGTGATAGTTTTCTCATGACAATTCAACAACACATGGTTGGCATGAAGCCAATCCATGCCCAGAATTATATCTAGGCCTTGCATAGGTAAACATATGAAATCTAGAACAAAGGGTTTATTTTCAAGAATAAAGCTACATTCTAAGCAACATTTGCAAGTCCTAACCAGTTTCCCAGTGGGGGTAGAGACAATGAGATTAAAAGGGAGTTCTGACATATGTAATTTAAGAGTCTCAACACAAGAATAGGATATAAAAGAATGGGAAGCGCCAGAATCAAACAATACAATTAAGTTTTTATCATTCATTTTAAATGAGATCCTGGGACTCCATTGTCTCTTCAGCATTGAGGGTGAAGACCCTCCCTTATCGCTGCAGCTTGGGATTAGGGGTTGGTTGATTCCTCTTTGGGCACTCCTTGGAATAATGCCTCGGTTCTCCACACCGATAGCATACATTCAAACGGGCTCAACATGGCAAGTTCCCATGTGGCTTGCCGCACTTAGGACATTCAGCATGTGGGGCGGCTAGGGCTCCTTGGGGTGCCTTTCCCTTATTGTTCGGGTACTTGTCCTTCTTATTGTTGTTATTATTATTGTTGTTGTTGTTGTTTCTTGGGTGGGAGTCCTTTCGAGGTCCTTGGGTCTTGGACCCGGATTGAGACTTCTATTGGGGTTGGAACTGCTATTGATTCTTCTTGAACTTATGGCTTTGAGGTGCCAGTTTATTGTTGAAGTTATCGGGCTTCGTTGCATTCAACCTTTTTGCCCCTCCTCAATGATACGGCACTTGTTAATCAAGGTCGGAAAGCCCCTGATCTCCAAGTGGGCGACCACAACATTGAGTTTGGCTTTCAACCTAGACTCGTACTTAATGCACTTTCAATACTCGTCGAGGTTGGCTTGTACATTCTTGAAAACTTGATGAGGTCTTCGAACTTGGCAGTATACTGGGCGACCATCATGTTCCCTCGAACGAATTGCATAAACTCAATGTCCTTAGCATTGTGTATGGATTCTGGAAAGTACTTCTCATAGAAGTGAGCTTTGAACACCTCCCAAATGACGGCATCATTGGTTACGTCCAGCAGTCTTTGGATTCCGATCCACCAGGAACCGGCATCATCTTCCAGCATGTAGGTTGCAAAAGTCACTTTTTGCTCCTCTAAGCATGGCATCACAATGAAGATTATCTCCATGCTTTGGATCCACTATTCTGCGTGGTTTGGATTTGCAGTCCCCTTGAAAATTGATGGATTCCCCTTGTGGAACTCCCCAAATCGGACGTGTTCGAGGATCTTGGCAGCATTGGGACCATGACCCGCACCAGCACAGTGATCTTGATCCATCCGTTCCATCATCATCCTCATAGTCCTCACCCCATCACGGAGTGCCTCAATAGTCTCATTATTTTGAACTCCAGGAGTCGCGTTCCTAGCTATCTGTCATCATGCCATTAGTCCCTATACACACAATACAGCAACACTGAGTTAATCAGGCTCAATACTCCATATAAAGCAAGCAAGTTACCATGGCATGCGCAACAAACAGTAGTCATGAATATCTAAACTTAATACATCTACTGACAATTCTAACGTGTTATGCTTAAGAAGCATAGCCAGTCCAATCCTCAGGCTTCATGAGAACCGAACTGCTCTGATACCAAAATGTAATACTCTAATATTCAACCCAATACTTCTAGAACATACTGAGGCTAAATATTAGTCCTAACTTCTTGTTTCAGTTCATTTATCGTAAAAAAAATACTTACTGAAAATACGAGCCAAATTTTTCTTTTTAAAACCTCGATAAAGTAAGAGCCGCGTGTAGCATATACAAGCGGTATAAAAGAATGCGAAAGTATAAACATCAAGAAGGCTCCTCAAAGAACATAACACACTATAGCATATATATATAAAATGCCCTCCTAGAGGTGAGTTAAGTTTGGGTACATGAAGATGAAATACATAGGAAACGAAATACACAAGACACAACCTACATGGTGCACCTAAGGTACATAACCTTTACAACAAAAGAAGGTCATCATGACTAGCGGGACGTGTGTGCACTAAAACTCCAAGAGTTATCTATGGCTGATGGCCCGGGAATGGGGGGATGTATATGATCCATGGTCATAGCTCCTCAGGGACAGGCACACCAGATGGTCGCACATGACCTCCATGTCTAGGGCGCATGGTTGGCCTCTATGCCAACCATGGCTGCGTGACTGTCTCTTCACTTCCCTCTCTCATAGGAAAGGGAGTGGGGGCTGAACTCTCAAAATACACCTATGTAGGCTCATCCTCGAAGGGGTCTGTCTTAGAAAACCTCGAACGGGGAACATAATTGAGGAAGTATCGAATGGCCAACCCAAAAAGGGACGTGGGAAGCCTTTGCTCGAAAGACAGGCGTGCTCACTCAAAAATGATCTCGTTTCCACAGGGGGATGTAGGGGTGAAACGATAGCTCAGTACTAGATAGCTGAAGTGGCGTCCAACAAACACAAAAACTTAGACTGCACAACGTCCCTCAAAATGATGTGATCCGTGCTCAAGATCGTAGTGGAACTCCCATGTGGGCGTGTCAATGAACAGGACGAAAGTCACTATTTGAATCTGAAGATGTGACAGAAAGAAAAGATAGGGGGAGTGAGAATCTTTGCTAAAGAAACTTAGTAGGGTTTTCCTCCTATCTAGGTGACATCATCTACATCTCCAGGAACCTCGGGTTCTTATAAAAATAGTGGGCATGTAATAGTTGTAACACCCTAATAGAACCCCACTGTGCTTAAGTTCACATTTGGATTCTATTAGTTGTCACTTATGCCTTGTATTAATTTTCTTTTGAAATTAACTTAGAAAAATAATGGAAGTTTTTTTTTTCTTTAAATAAATTAATTTTTTTGAAAACTTAAGCCTGTAACGAGAAGTGAAATACATAGCGCTTTTATAGATAATAATCAAATTACATTGCGCACTTAATTAAATAAGCGGAATAAAAGACTAAGTGTAGAACAATTATCACATAAACTGGAATATAATCACTTAATACATAAGTCACAACAGGGCATATATCATACTGATAAGTTATTACAAATAACAATATAAGTTCTACTATTACTAATTGTTTCTCACAAACTATAATGTAACTAAAGCTCGGAATGCTCCTACTTGAACGGTTTGAAATCTTCACGTGCTACCTCCTTCCTCAGCTACGGCCTCGTTGCTTTAGGTGGACACGCCTGTCTCTGGTAACGACAACGGAAAATAAACATAGGAGTGAGAAATACATGATTTCTCAAGAGGAGTTCCTACTTGTACTAAAAGTGTCATCGTTGTCGTCCCACCACTTCGGGTTTATTATAAAAGGTGAACAGGTAAGGATTCAATTATCAAACTTTCACAAACGTGATTAGTCAAGTGCAGTTACTTTTAAACTAATCTTGAACATTAGCGTAAATATTCATTCAAGATTTCATCAAGCATACATATAAGCATATCATGTAAAACCACTAATAAGCAAGAATCATTTAGGAGCTGCATGCATTTCATGATTACTCATCCTCAACATTCACTTGTTTAGTGATCATCATCTTTCATTTATTTCATCAACATATTTCTTAATTATTCACGGGATGAATGCATCAATGCCTTAGACCACCCTAAAAGGGTAATGAGCTCATACCATGGCCGCCGCCATAACCTTTTTGGTTTTCATTCCGTTGCCGTGATCTCAACGGTTTAGGGGGTTAAGCCGTGAGTTTAGCTCAAGTCCACTTTTCCAGACTTTCATTGCTACTTTTTCAAACTTTACTTTTATTATTTCTTTTGGAAAATGAATGTATGCATATTATCATGTAATCACAATAAACCTTGGGCAATCAATCATTCATCCTCATCATTTCATAATTCATCACCATACATTCACATTACTATAAATCACTTCATAAAACATGGACAAATATCATGTAAATCTCATAGTAAACACTTTCATAGATAATTCATATTAACTAACCAAAGTTATCAAGTTGAGTTCCTAGTGTTCGTAAGAGGTAATGGATGTCTTAGTATTATCTTTTTCTCTTAGTGTTCTTTGTACTCTTAGCATTCCATTAATACATTAATGCACTTCAAAATATTATTATAGGTTCCTTATATATTTTTATTATGACTTTCATATAACTCTTGAAGATTATTATTCTACTTAAATTCTTAAAATTCTCTCTTTACAAGACTTGATTCTTTTATTTATAGTTTTGACATCTTTTAGAAGAAAATTTATAATTCTCTGTATACTTGTTAGTAAAGGTAGTTCCAAATTCCTAACTCATCAAATTTTAGCATTTACATCTTTGGAATAGTGTAAATCAACTGTAAACCATGCATAGGAGGGTTCCCAGGAAAGAGAGGTGGGTCACAATGGACATGCTTAAATACCAAGTCTTTCCTTAGCCAGAACCTTTCCAAACTGCACTTTCACAGTACACTATCCCGAAATTTATTTCTCATTCTGTATTTACGTGGTACAAAGATTTATACATAACATACATGGGTGTATTCCTATATGTGTTAGCTCTCCAACAAAGTTGAAATCAGTCCATTTACATTTTTCTAGAGTGAGTTACATCTATTTTACTACTACAAGGTCAGATTTAAAGTTTCAGTCTTAGGCTCTACTTTAAAAATTTATATCTTGAGCTAGAAAACTCCGTTTTAGGTGATTCTTTTTGGAGAGTGTTCTATAATGAGTCTAGTTTATAGTAAAATTATTTTAATTTCGAGATACTTAATATTTTATGAACAGTAGCTTTGAAGTACCTGCTGCCAGAAACAACTAGAATTTCCAGCACCTACCATTTTCATGTCTTAAGTTACCTTTATTAAATCAGGTTTCACATACAATCTTTTCAAGTTATATTTGAGTTTGATAATATCATAAAGGTACTCATAACAAAATAGAACATGTCATATTTCTAAAAATATATTTTTCAAATAATCATTTAAAACTTTTGACAATAACTCAAACTTGAGGCATTCTATCAAGGTTAGAAGCCAACAATGCTTGAACAATTAAAGATGAAGCTCCTACCTCTTGTGTAGGGTCTAAAAGGGTCCTTCTCTTCTTCCTTAAGCTTGAACAAGAGTCTTTGGAGTGGATGACCCTCCTTGAATCTTGGCTCTAGAACTTGAATGCTTAAGAAAATATTTCTCACTAGAGTTAAAGATTGTAACTCTTGTGAGGGCTAGTGAAAGTTTGGACTTAGGATTGAAGTGTTTGGATGAAGTTTAGAGGATCAAGAGAAGTTTTTGAAGAACATAAGAAGAATGATAGAATAAGAAAGAAAGAACACTTAGGGAGTTTCTGAATTGAAGAGAGTTTGAGGAGTATTTATAGTGGAAAGATTAGAGAAAAAAAACAGAAGATGGAAAACACTTGGAGCATGATTTATGGAAACATGTTGGCTGAATTTTGGGATGAAAATGCTCCTTGTTTTGTGCAAACACGTTTCCATGTTTTGTGCAAACACGTTTCCATGTTTTGTGCAAACATGTTGGATGAAAATGCTCCATGTTTTATGCAAACATGTTTCCATGTTTTATGCAAACACGTTTCCATGTTTTGTGCAAAGATGTTAGTGGATATTCTTGTAATTCCATTCATAGAGTAAGGGTATCTTTGTCATTTAATAAGGCAAGGGTAGTTTGGTAATTTCCTTTACATAGCAAGGGCATTTTCGTAATTTCCACTAAGTGATGGCATTTTCGTAATTCTTTGCATTTTTCTCTAGACATACTTAAGTAGTCTATTTGTTGTGTTTCATAACATTTGTCCAGATTCTCTTGGTTTTGCTATCGATAATTAAGATTCTTAGTTATAAATTTGGGGATGTTACATTTCTCCCCTTCTTATTAAAAATTTTGCCCTCAAAATTTGATACATTGTGAATAGGTTCGAAATTCTTTTCGCATATCTTCCTCGAGCTCCCATGTGTGCTCTTCCATTCCATCTTGTCCCCAGGCTACTCGGACCAGAGATACAGATTTGTTTCTCAGCAGCTTGATGCCATGATCCCCGATCCTCATCGGTGGTAATTCAAAAGTTAAGTCATCTTTTAATTGTATAGTTTCTGCTCAAACACATGACTGGGTCCGACTGATACTTTCTCAATTGGGACACATGAAAAACATTGTGTAGGTTAGACAAATTTGGAGGTAATGCAATTTGGTAGGCGTAGGGACCTACCTTTTGAGGATTTGGAAGGGTCCTAAGAATCTAGGGCTTAGCTTTATGACTTTCATTGCACGACCTATACCTGTGGAAGGAGTAATTTGCAAGAATATGTGTTCTCCTTCTTGAAATTCGAGAGGTTTCCTTCTCTTGTCAAAGATAGCTCTTACGCCTACTCTGAGCAGTGAGGATTCTTTCCCTAATTCTCCTTATTTGTTTGGTTGTCTCTTCTACCAAATCAGGGCCCAAAATACTTTGCTCTCCCGGGTCACACCAACAAAGTGGTGATTGACACTTTCTACCATACAAAGCCTCATAGGGTGCCATCCCAATGCTAGTGTGGTAACTATTATTATATGCAAACTCAATCAATGGAAGTTGTTTGTCCCAACTTGTGGCTGGTCTAAGACACATGCTCTTAGCATATCCTCAAGGGTTTGAATTGTTCTTTCTAATTTTCCATCAGTTTGAGGGTGATAGGCAGTGCTTAGACACAACCTTGAACCAAACGCCTTTTGCAAAGCTTCCCAAAATCTTGAGGTGAACCTTGGATCCCTATCTGAGACAATGGTTTTGGGTACTCCATGGAGCCTTATTATCTCTTGGATGTATAGCTGAGCTAACTTTTCCAAAGGGTAATTTGCTCGAATGGGTAAAAAGTGAGCAGATTTGGTCAATCTATCCACAATTACCCATATGGAGTCATGTCCAGTAGGCGTTCTTGGCAATCCCATCACGAAATCCATGGATATTCCTTCCCACTTCCATTCGGGGATTTCGAGAGGTTGCAGCACTCCGGAGGGTTTTTGATGCTCTATCTTCACTTTTGGCATACCAAACATTTTTGCACTATATTTGCTATATCCGCTTTCATCTTTGGCCACGAACATCTTTTTAGGTCATGGTACATCTTGGTTATACTGGGTGTACACTAAATTGACTCTTGTGGGCTTCTTCCAAAATGCTAGCTCTCAATCCTTCTTTTGCAGGTACACAGATTCTCCCTTGGTATCTCCACACTCCTTCCTTATCCTGGACAAACTCTTTCAACTTTCCTACTTCGACAAGGGTTAAGGTTCTAAGGAAATCCTCATCTTCCCTTTGGGCTTGAATTATTTGATCCTTAAAGCTCCGGTTACACTTAGTTGGCTTAACCAAATTTGTTCTGAAGTCCCCCTATATCCTAAGTTGAGGTTCCTAAAATCTTCTATCAGCTCATTTTCTTTCACCATGAGCCAAGCGGCATGCAAGGACTTACGACTCAAAGCGTCTGCTACCACATTTGCCTTTCCTGGGTGGTAGTTCAACCCAAAGTCATAGTCCTTGAGAAACTCCATCCAACGCCTTTGTCTCATATTGAGTTCCTTTTGGTTAAAGAGGTATTTCAGACTTTTGTGGTCAGAAAAGACTTCAAACTTTACACCATAAAGATGATGTGTCCAGATTTTTAAGGCAAAGACAATAGCCGCTAGCTCTAAGTCATGGGTTGGGTAATTAACTTCATGGGGTTTGAGCTGTCTAGAGGCATAGGCTACTACATTCCTATTTTGCATCAAAACACATCCTAGTCCTCTTCCCGAGGCATCACAATACACCTCAAATTTTACTTTTGGGTCAGGTAGGATTAGGACAGGGGTAGTAGTCAACTTCTTCTTTAGTTCTTGGAAACTCTCTTCACATTCTGGGCTCCATATAAAAGCTGAATTCTTCCTTGTTAGCTTGGTGAGGGGTAAGGTAATTTGGGAAAAACCTCTAATGAACCTTCGGTAGTAACCGGCTAGCCCTAGAAAACTCCTAATCTCCTTTACGGTGGTAGGGGTTTCCCATTGTTGCACCGCTTCTATCTTACTTGGGTCTCTTGCTATTCCCCATGTGACACTACATGACCTAAGAACTTAACTTCCTTCGTCCAAAATTCACACTTAGACAACTTTGCATAAAGTTTCTTGTTCCTCAACACCTCCAACACCACTCGTAAGTGTTCTTCGTGCTCTTCTTCAGTTCTAGAGTAAACTAGAATGTCATCGATGAACACTATTACAAACTTGTCCAAGTATGGTCTAAATATCCTATTCATGTAGTCCATAAACACTGCCGGTGCATTGGTTAACCCAAACGACATCACATTAAACTCATAATGTCCATATCTAGTCCTAAAGGCTGTCTTTGGTATGTCCTCCTCCTTCACTCGAATCTGGTGGTATCTGATCGCAGATCTATCTTGGAAAACACTTGGGCTCCTCTTAATTGGTCCATGAGGTCATCTATTCTAGGCAAAGGGTATTTATTCTTTATGGTCACTTGGTTTAGCTGCCTATAATCCACACATAACCGCAAGCTCCCATCCTTCTTCTTGACAAATAGCACTGGAGCTCCCCATGGTGAAGCACTAGGCCTAATGAATTTCTTCTCTAGTAGCTCCTCTAATTGCTTCTTCAATTACATTAACTTTCGGCGGTGGCATCCTATAAGGAGCTATAGATATGGGTCCTGCTCGATACCAAATCTATAGAAAACTCAATCTCCCTTTTTGGAGGAAATTCAGGTATGTCATCAGGAAAAACATCTGAGAATTCCTTTACTACAAGGATCTTTTCTAGAGCTTGCTCCACTTCCCTCTCACTTGTCATCAGGAAAACATATCCTCGCTCTTCATTCCTACTATCCCCACGATAATGGAGTTTAGGTATAGTCGTACCTTTCTATCAAGTTTAGAGGGATTGGGTAAAGATGGTTTGGGAAGAAATACTAGTGACTTATTTGCACAATGTAGTAACACACGGTTAGCCTAAAGCCAATCCATGCCCAAGATTACATCAAAACTAGACAAGGGTAGACAAACTAAATCATGATGAAAAATCCTATCGCCTACCTCAAATTCACAATTTAGGCGAGGCTTGATCTGGTTCTAACGGTATTTATAGTGGGTGTAGAGACAACTAAGATGATTTTTAAGTCGATATATACAACCTCAACTTATTAGCACAATCATATGAAATGAATGAATGTGTTGCTTGAGAATCAAACAATACAATTAAGGGTTTTCCATTAATTATACACTTACCTTGAATCGGATCATCGGATTCTCGAGGGCATCTCACAGTGATAGCAAACACGGCGTCCTCGTGCCTTAGGCTTAAGTGTAGAGGACTGATTGAGCTTTAGGCACTCTCTAGAATAGTGTCCTGTCTGTCCACACCGATAACAAACATTCTTACCAAATCTGCATTCCCTCCATGTATCTTTCCACAAGTGGCACAAGGGGGTCTAGTCATAGGTTCAGGTGACAGCCATCCTAGGTCGATTAACGACTTGTGTCTTAGGTTGATTCATCATAGGGTGTTGGGGTTGTTTCCTTTAAATCCACCTCCTTGGTAGGGTTTCTTGTAAGGGGTGGGAACCCTCGGTGACCTTGTTGAGCAGACCTCTTCCTATTCTCTTCAACTCGGTGGGCAACTAGTGGCGATTGCAACTCTCACCACTTGGCTTTTCGACTAAAGATGCATAGTCGGTGACCTCGGTGGAGCCACAGATGCCAAAATGTCCGGCCTCAAACCACTCTCATATTTCATGCATTTCCAAGCCTCGTTGGGATTACTTTGGTAGCTAGTTGAGTGTTTGATCAGTTCTTCAAACTTAGTGTGTACTCACCACACTTCGATTTCCACTGTGTCGAATGTAAATTCTACTTCCTTTGCCTTCTTAACCGGATCTGGAAAATATTTCTTATGGAATGTAGCATAGAAAACCTCCTACGTAATCTGTATGTCTGCACTTTCAAGTAAGCCCTTTGCACCCTTCCACCACGCACAGCCTCTCCTTTCAAAGATATAAGTAGAGAATGCCACCTTTTGTTCATCGAGCATTCTACCACCGAGAAAACCTTCTCCATCTCTTGAATCCATATGTCACTATTTCGGGTTAGTTGTCCCTTTGAATTACGGAGGTCCAGCCCTCTTGAATTACGAGAATTTTCCATGTTCTTGGTTCCCAGCAGATTCCTCGACATCCTATTCATCCGCTCCATCATCACTGTTGCTTGTGCTTGCATAGCCCTAGCCATCTCCTGGAGTGCATTTGCCAGTTCATCACGATTACCTCCACCGCGTGCCCCATGCGTCGTGCATGGCTGCCATTAGTTCCTAGACGCACCAAACAACGATCATCGAGTTGATCGGGCTCAATACTATAGCTAAGCATGGTAGCAACTATGGCAGTATCACAAGACGATCATGCATTTCTAAATCCTATATCCCATCATACAGATAAGATTAATAGCATGATATCATAGACAGAAGCATAGTCAGTCCATTCCTCAGGCTTAAATAGGATGAACTGCTCTGATACCATAATGTAACACCCTAATAGAACCCCACTGTGCTTAAGTTCACATTTGGATTCTATTAGTTGTCACTTATGCCTTGTATTAATTTTCTTTTGAAATTAACTTAGAAAAATAATGGAAGTATTATTTTTCTTTAAATAAATTAATTTTTTTGAAAACTTTAGCTCGTGAATGAGAAGTGAAATACATAGCGCTTTTATAGATAATAATCAAATTACATTGCGCACTTAATTAAATAAGCGGAATAAAAGACTAAGTGTAGAACAATTATCACATAAACTGGAATATAATCACTTAATACATAAGTCACAACAGGGCATATATCATACTGATAAGTTATTACAAATAACAATATAAGTTCTACTATTACTAATTGTTTCTCACAAACTATAATGTAACTAAAGCTCGGAATGCTCCTACTTGAACGGTTTGAAATCTTCACGTGCTACCTCCTTCCTCGCCTACGGCCTCGTTGCTTTAGGTGGACACGCCTGTCTCTGGTAACGACAACGGAAAATAAACATAGGAGTGAGAAATACATGATTTCTCAAGAGGAGTTCCTACTTGTACTAAAAGTGTCATCGTTGTCGTCCCAATACTTCGGGTTTATTATAAAAAGGTGAAGGTAAGGATTCAATTATCAAACTTTCACAAACGTGATTAGTCAAGTGCGATTACTTTTAAACTAATCTTGAACATTAGCGTAAATATTCATTCAAGATTTCATCAAGCATACATATAAGCATATCATGTAAAACCACTAATAAGCAAGAATCATTTAGGAGCTGCATGCATTTCATGATTACTCATCCTCAACATTCACTTGTTTAGTGATCATCATCTTTCATTTATTTCATCAACATATTTCTTAATTATTCACGGGATGAATGCATCAATGCCTTAGACCACCCTAAAAGGGTAATGAGCTCATACCATGGCCGTCGCCATAACCTTTTTGGTTTTCATTCCGTTGCCGTGATCTCAACGGTTTAGGGGGTTAAGCCGTGAGTTTAGCTCAAGTCCACTTTTCCAGACTTTCATTGCTACTTTTTCAAACTTTACTTTTATTATTTCTTTTGGAAAATGAATGTATGCATATTATCATGTAATCACAATAAACCTTGGGCAATCAATCATTCATCCTCATCATTTCATAATTCATCACCATACATTCACATTACTATAAATCACTTCATAAAACATGGACAAATATCATGTAAATCTCATAGTAAACACTTTCATAGATAATTCATATTAACTAACCAAAGTTATCAAGTTGAGTTCCTAGTGTTCGTAAGAGGTAATGGATGTCTTAGTATTATCTTTTTCTCTTAGTGTTCTTTGTACTCTTAGCATTCCATTAATACATTAATGCACTTCAAAATATTATTATAGGTTCCTTATATATTTTTATTATGACTTTCATATAACTCTTGAAGATTATTATTCTACTTAAATTCTTAAAATTCTCTCTTTACAAGACTTGATTCTTTTATTTATAGTTTTGACATCTTTTAGAAGAAAATTTATAATTCTCTGTATACTTGTTAGTAAAGGTAGTTCCAAATTCCTAACTCATCAAATTTTAGCATTTACATCTTTGGAATAGTGTAAATCAACTGTAAACCATGCATAGGAGGGTTCCCAGGAAAGAGAGGTGGGTCACAATGGACATGCTTAAATACCAAGTCTTTCCTTAGCCAGAACCTTTCCAAACTGCACTTTCACAGTACACTATCCCGAAATTTATTTCTCATTCTGTATTTACGTGGTACAAAGATTTATACATAACATACATGGGTGTATTCCTATATGTGTTAGCTCTCCAACAAAGTTGAAATCAGTCCATTTACATTTTTCTAGAGTGAGTTACATCTATTTTACTACTACAAGGTCAGATTTAAAGTTTCAGTCTTAGGCTCTACTTTAAAAATTTATATCTTGAGCTAGAAAACTCCGTTTTAGGTGATTCTTTTGGAGAGTGTTCTATAATGAGTCTAGTTTATAGTAAAATTATTTTAATTTCGAGATACTTAATATTTTATGAACAGTAGCTTTCGAAGTACCTGCTGCCAGAAACAACTAGAATTTCCAGCACCTACCATTTTCATGTCTTAAGTTACCTTTATTAAATCAGGTTTCACATACAATCTTTTCAAGTTATATTTGAGTTTGATAATATCATAAAGGTACTCATAACAAAATAGAACATGTCATATTTCTAAAAATATATTTTTCAAATAATCATTTAAAACTTTTGACAATAACTCAAACTTGAGGCATTCTATCAAGGTTAGAAGCCAACAATGCTTGAACAATTAAAGATGAAGCTCCTACCTCTTGTGTAGGGTCTAACAAGGGTCCTTCTCTTCTTCCTTAAGCTTCGAACAAGAGTCTTTGGAGTGGATGACCCTCCTTGAATCTTGGCTCTAGAACTTGAATGCTTAAGAAAATATTTCTCACTAGAGTTAAAGATTGTAACTCTTGTGAGGGCTAGTGAAAGTTTGGACTTAGGATTGAAGTGTTTGGATGAAGTTTAGAGGATCAAGAGAAGTTTTTGAAGAACATAAGAAGAATGATAGAATAAGAAAGAAAGAACACTTAGGGAGTTTCTGAATTGAAGAGAGTTTGAGGAGTATTTATAGTGGAAAGATTAGAGAAAAAAAACAGAAGATGGAAAACACTTGGAGCATGATTTATGGAAACATGTTGGCTGAATTTTGGGATGAAAATGCTCCTTGTTTTGTGCAAACACGTTTCCATGTTTTGTGCAAACACGTTTCCATGTTTTGTGCAAACACGTTTCCATGTTTTGTGCAAACATGTTGGATGAAAATGCTCCATGTTTTATGCAAACATGTTTCCATGTTTTATACAAACACGTTTCCATGTTTTGTGCAAAGATGTTAGTGGATATTCTTGTAATTCCATTCATAGAGTAAGGGTATCTTTGTCATTTAATAAGGCAAGGGTAGTTTGGTAATTTCCTTTACATAGCAAGGGCATTTTCGTAATTTTCACTAAGTGATGGCATTTTCGTAATTCTTTGCATTTTTCTCTAGACATACTTAAGTAGTCTATTTGTTGTGTTTCATAACATTTGTCCAGATTCTCTTGGTTTTGCTATCGATAATTAAGATTCTTAGTTATAAATTTGGGGATGTTACAATAGTTCAATTATGAAGTTTAAAAATATTGATTATCGAGGCCCATTCTTTTTAACACATAGCTTGTATTTACATGGATGCATCATACGTCATTATAACAAGCAAGATCTAACTAACTTATTACCATACATGGTAAAGATAGAAATAGTACATGGTACATAGAGCATAAAACATAGAACTTGGTACATGGTACTTGGTATTTTATCTTGGTTACTTAGGTGACATTAAGACATTTACTTTGCACATGGGGCCACCCTAATTGTTCTCCCTTTTGAGAAACCTCTAGGATATGAGCTCATACCTCACTAGTCGTCACTAGCACATATACTTATCCTTTTTGATAAGTTAAGGTCCCGACTTAAAGTACGGGCTATGTAACGCCCCGATTTTTCTAATAGAGTGAAAATGACTAAAATGCCCCTGAGGTCATTTTCAGCCCGGAACTCGAGGATGGCCAACCCGGCAGTCCTCAAGGGGCCAACTCAATGTTTGAAGGGGATTAGTTGACTTGTGTACCTTTCCAGGATCAAAAATCTAGTTTTTCTAGTTTTTGGGTCAAAATGACCAAAATACCCCTGTGGTGTTTGACCCGGTTGCAAGTGCCGAATTAACCCGAAACTTCTCCAGATGGTTTTAAAAGGCATTTTTATGTATTATGTGACTTTATTTTTAGTCCCGGAGGTCCCGGGCAAAATTAGTGCAAAATTACGATTTTGCCCCTAGCTCTGCATTTTTGAGCTTAATCGTGCGATTAAGCAAACCTAAGCAATATTAGGCTCTAATCGAAGATTAATTAATTTCCATAATTAATTTAGAGTCAAAATAATTTATTAAAGTTGATTAGAACCTAAGAATGCTTAATTACAACTTCAAATCTTATTTTTAAATTCAAGATTCCTAGTCATGGAATCTTGAATAGTGTTTTCTCTCTCCAATTCCTTAAATCATGGAATTTTGTTTTCAATTGTTTATTCACAAATGAATTTTAAATTCTCTAATGATGTATGAGCACTCCTAATCTTGTCATAAAATTTCCTAAACCTCATTCTTAGTTACCTAAACTTGTGCTTAATGATTCCTAACCTTGTACCTAAACTAATACACATCTAAACCTATCATTAGCACCCAATTACATGAACAATTTTCCTCCTCCCTTGGCTGTCCCCAATCTAGCTGAAACCATACCCCCTCATTTCCATCACATGTGTGAATTTTTACACTCAAAGAACCATGCTTCCACCTCACCATAAACCATACTTTGTTATACAAACACCATGCTTTCATCCATGCTTCATATGACCACTTCTAGAAGACTTTTTCTCTCATTTTTGTGGCTCAAATTCAGCCAGCCCTCCTTGCTTCTAGAAGAGAAATTTCATTTCAAATTTAAAAGAAATTTCACTCCAAATTACCATACTTGAAGCCATGCTTTGCATCATAACTTCCATACTTCAAACCATGCTTGAATGACCATTTGTAAGAGATATTTTTCTCTTCCTTATTGCCTTATTGCTACGACCTCTCCCTCCTCCCATTGGACTCTCATTTGTTTTCATTTTCTATAAATACCTTGCTTACTTGAGCTTGCAAACACTTTAGATCATTTGTTAAGTTTTCAATTTTTCTAAGCTTTCTTTGAGTTCTTCCTTTTTCTCTAGTTTCAAGAGAGTTTCCTTTTCTCTTCATCTTCATCTTCTTCATCTCTTCATCCCATCATCATCTCATAACCTCTAAACACCACCCCACAACCTTGAACCACCATCAAACCTCTCAAACACTTAACCTCAAACACAAGCTCACCAAGAACACATCTCCTTTCCTTTTTTTCTCTCAAGGCCGAAGCTACCTCACATTTCTAGGAGGAGTTGATCTTCTCATTTCCATCCTCAAGATCAAGCCTTTGTCTTCACATTTGGTAGGGAGTTGTTTTCAAACTTTGTTTTTACTCAGACTATGATTTTCTCAAGGTTTCTCTTGGTTTCTTTTTAAGCTTTTCTTTGTATTTCCTTTTCTTTTCATTTCGGCCTCAAGGCCTTGATTTTGAGCATGATAGCTTGATGATGACCTTGTGTTCATCTCAAAGAAACCTCTAAAGCTTGAGTTTTGTTCTTGATCTAGTAAAGTTTTGGTTTTTCTTTCCTTTCCTTTTCCTACATGATTCACCTCCATGTGCTTTCTTTCAAAGGTTTTAAAGTGTTCTTATATTTATTTCATCTCTAGAAATAATATTGTTTTGGTTCTTACTTCCTTGGGATTTTGCCTTCTTTTAAAGTTTACTTCTTTGAGCTTGATGATGATGTTCAAGAACCATGTAGTTCCTTTGAGAACTTGGTTCAAGAACTCTAAAGCTCTCTTTGTTAATGAGATAAGTGTTGGGTTATGATGGATTTTAAAGCCTTGTAAGAGCTCTAGCTAAGATTAAAATGAACCTTGCATTCATGTTTATGTTTATGCCTTGCACATCATATTTATTTTCCTTGCTATCACTAAATATCAAGAATAATAAATGAGCTTGCATTATCATATTTATATTTCAAGCTTTGCATCATCATGTTTATATTTTCAAGTCCTCACCTAAATATTAAAGATAATAACAAGTTGCATCTCATGTTTATTTTATGCTCTCACTTTATTTTCTAAGAAAAGATAAAATATGTTCATGAGCATGTTTAAGATTATGCCATCACCTAAGAGAACCTAGAGCTCAAAGACTTGCCCATTATTATCTCAAACAAAGGCTTGAAAAATATATGTTTCCTTGTTCCTTTAGATTCGGCCCTATGAGGTTTGCTTTGTTTCAAATGCTAAAACTTATGTTTTATAATTTTTCCAAGTTCATATGAGCTTAAGAGATGTTTTGAACAAAGTTTTATGATTTTAAAACCTTTATGAACCATTCGAAAATAGCTATTGCCTTGGGAAGCATTTTGATGATTTTAATGAGACAAAAATGTTTACTAATGAGTTTTGAAAGTTTTAGAAAGGTTCCAAGAGAAACTAGCATTTTATGTGTTTTAGAAATCAAGTTTTATGCCTTGTTTGTTGGAGATGAATTCGGTTCTGCCTTGCTATGAATGCTCACTGTTTTGTGTTGTTTTAATGATGATAATATGAGTATGTTCATGTATATTTGATGCAAAAATTCATATGTGAAAGATTAGAGAAGTTAATAACTAGAAAAGAATTAATTTGAGAGTTCTAGATCCCTTGGTAATTGATTTTTCTGGATTCTGTCCAGCATGGTTTAGAAATGATAATCATGGATTTAAATTAGTTTAAATGTGTAGGAATGACTCATAATTGGTTTAGGACTTGATCTTGATGCATTAGGAGTAAACTGAATTTAGAAAGGGTCAATATTGTGACTCATAGGTACCCGTAAAGTAAGAATTATGGATTCTGCCTTCTTGAGGTTTAGAAATATTTAAGATCATAGAATTGAGTGAGAAATTCTTAGATATGAGCCTATAGGTACCCAAGAGCTTAAGTTTTGATCTGATACAACTTAGATTTTAAGTTAAAGGACCTTAAGGGTCGATGCATAAGACATCAAGAAATCTTTTAATGCTATGAGTTTATTTATGTAAGTATGATATGTTGATATGCATGATGTGATGATATATGAGTTATGACGATGTGAATTCTTTTTATACTAATGCTATGATGGTGTGTGAATGCATGTGCTAGGATGAAACTGTTTATATGACTTTAGAAATGGATTATGAAATGTGAAATTGAATGTGTAAGTACATGTATTATGAGTTGATGTGGCATACTATGACGAATTGCATGAATTGATGAGCATGATATGCATATTGCATGAAGTTCCATAATGATAGTTGAGGGCATGTGTTTATAATGCATTCTTGCATGACACACCGAGATGCATTTCTCCTACCTTGGTAAGGAGATAACAAAACCGTGAGGGTATGGTGGATGCAGCTTGCCAAAGTGGACAAATTTACTGTGCACTAGGTGCCGTAGATGCGTTTCGAAGAAGGAAATAACCCTAACACGCACTTTGAGAGTCAATGTATTAGGTGATCCTTAAGTCCCTAATCCGTACTCTGGGAGTCGGTGTGTTAGGTGACCTTTAAGCCCCTAGGCCTTACTCTAGTAGTCGGGATATCATTTTTATGATCCGCTTATTCAGATAATAAGTTGGAAACTAGTGATGTGTTACCCCCTCTATTTTTCCCCATGTTAAATCTAATGACGACTAGTTAGGATTGAGCTCATTCCTAGGCGATTAGGTGAGACGGAGTTAGGAGGCCATGATAACAATTGCCGGGGCGGTATGTCGGTTGGAATTAGGTGGATATGTTTAAGAGGGTGGTCTTTGAGAAAAAGAACTTAAGAGTTCAAGCATGAGAAAGAGATATGATGTTTTTAAAGTCACACTGTTATGAGAAAAGAAAGAGTTTTATATGCCACTTATATGTTAATATTTTTCCTTGATGCTATGTTCTATTGACTGTTTGCATAATGTATTGTCATGCATGCATCCAATATCTGTTGCATTCATATCATTAAGACCCATACCAAAAGACACCCACTTCGGATAAATAGATTTGAGAAGTTTAAAAGTTAAACCTTATGCATGACCACCATTTTATGATTAAAACCGAAGTGGCTGGGGATGACGACGATGACACGTGTGTTAGAGTTGGAAATCCCTGCTGAGAATCTTGAATGAGTTTCTCATCCCTCTCTTTCTTTTTCTTCTATGTCGTCTCCAGACGAATATGCTTGTGTATCTCATGACGCGGTTCGTGATTTCTACTAAAGCATGGGCATAAGGCATGCATTATGAGCCAGACTGGTGGGACGTAACGAACGAGCGTAGATGCCGCTTTAGTTTTATAGTTATAGAAGTGTATTTCTTTTGATGTGATAATAGGACTATGATAGTCGTAGATTATGTATCTATGATAATATGATTCTGTTGTGATGTAATGAATAACCTTTGTGTTTTGTGACCATGAATGATATGAGATCTCTTTTCTATATGTTAGTCTTTGTTACGTCATACGCGGCTCTCACTTTGATTTTATATTTCAAAAAAAAAAATTACCCGTATTTTCGCTAAGTATTTTCAAAAAAGAATGAGACTGAGAAGTAATAACCTAATGATTAACCTAATGTGTTCCAGAGTATTGGGTTAAAAATTAGGATGTTACAGGCTAGGGGGCTAGAATCAGTTCATCCCCATACCTAGTTTAATGGTTCCAAAGGATCATTTTCTCATAGTTTATGTCACCTTAAATCTTAGCATGTTATAATAAGATGCCACATAATTCATACATGTCACATATCTCATAAAATTTTAACATAGGCATCTCTAAGGTTCTAAGAGAACAATAACATGCAATTGATAATTCTATCATCATATAGCATCACATAAGTCATGAGACAACACATCAATTCATCATTCATAAAGGGCACACAAACCATTCCCCTGAAAGTAGAAACCCCTAAATCGAGTAACCTCAAACTTCCGAATTATTTTCTTATGCTCTAAGGGATTGATAACCTCATTACCACAATTTATTAAGTCCTAGAACCTAATTAATTATTGCTGGGCAGCATAGGTAGTAAGCATATTTTGATGAATTACGGTGTTCTAGAAGTTACGTTTTAGGTCCTTTTTCATTACCGACTTTTTCCATGATGCAATAATTAACACCTAAACCAATTATTAGTCGTTCTTACCCATCTAAACATGTTATAATATGATTCTACAAACTCTACCAAAGCTGGAACAGAATATACAATTTTGGTTCCTAAGGAGTTCTAGAAATCATACTTTCGAACTATTAGAGTTACTAAGCATGCCTAAGATCCCTAGAACAATTATCATGCAATTGGTAAGATATTTAAGCACATATAGACCACCCAAAATAGAATTTAAGGTGCTGGAATCAATAAGGAAAAACCGAAAATATACTCATCATATCAAGCATAGAACTTTTATTTCAAATACACCTAACTTACTAGTTTCTCTTGGAACCTTTTCAAAGCTTCTAAAACTCATTGGAAAACAATTTATTTCATTAGAATCCTCATAAAACATATAAGGGTAGTAGCTATTTCAAGACAACCTCAAGATGGATTTAAATCATAAGACTATACTTGAAACATTTCTTGAGATCATTTAAATTTAAGTAAATTATAAAACATAGGTTTTGGCACTTGTGCTAGATAAAACTTACACCAAGTTCATCACATCACATACCCGAAAATCAAAGAGCAAAACACATTCATTTCCAAAATTTACTTGAGATACCAAGGGACAAGCCTATGAGCTCTAATATTTTAAGTGATAACAAGAGTATAAACATGTTATGCACTTTATTTTATCTATATTAGAAGTAGAGTAAGGGCTCAAAATAAATATGAGATGCAACTCATTTTTATCTTAAGATTAGGTGATGACTTGAAAAGTAAACACAAAATGCAAAGCTTGAATTTAAACATGATAATGCAAGCTCATTTATTTATTCTTAAGAGTTTAATGATAGCATAAAAGTAAATATGCTATGCAAAGCATAAATTTAAACATGAATGCTAGTCCATTATTATATGTCATTAGAGCTCATACAAGACTTTAAAGAATCATTATCACAATCTCAATCCCAATCTCATCATCATAAAGCAAGCTCTAGAGTTCTAAGAACCTAGAATTCAAAGAAATCTCATGGTTCTTTGAACATCATCATCAAGCTTCAAGGAAATAAACTCAAGAAAACAAAACTTCAAAAAGGAAAAAGAGCAAGAAACCAAAATCATGAAGAGAAGGAAAAATACACTATGTTCTTTATTATATACCCAAGACCCCTATCTAGAGTAAAACTCTAGAATGTGGCGGCCAACTTTAAGGTTGACAAGGGTAGGCCTTGGGCTTATTAAAATCCTTGATTAATTTTCTTGAGTTGAAAACATTAGTGAGCTAAGTAGTATAGATAGAACTTTAAAGAAAGGAAAGTCTCAAGCTTTAGAGGTTTCATGAGAGATGAACACATAGTCACCTCTAGAAAACACTCATCATCAAGTCATCATGTTCAAGGCTTTGAGGCCGAAAACAAAAGGAGAAAGAAAGGAAGAGACTGAAAATGAACAACATGAAAGGTTCATCATATTTCAACAAGATCAAAGCATAAGGATCACGGAAACATTTTTAGAAAAGCTCCCTACAAAGTATGTGTGTTCTAGAAGACAAAGGATGGTTTGATCTTGAAGAGAAAACAAGAAGAAATCTTCTTGTAACTTGGAGTATAACTTCGGCCATGAAGAGAAATGAAGGAAGAAGATGTGTTGGCTTGTGTTGGAGCTTGGTGATGTGTTTAGATGAAGACTAGATGAAGATTGAAAGGTGGAGGGGTGGTGGTTTCTCTTAGATCAAGGAGGAGAAAAGAAAACTTTGAGAGAACTAGCACTTTCTCTTAAGACTTCAAACTTGGCAAATGATTCAAAGTGAAGCAAGGTTCACCAAGACAAGGTATTTATAGAGTTTTGAATCATGAAGAAATGAATGGGGAGGGGGTAACCGTGTGGCCTCTCATGGCTTAGGGAAGAGAAAATATCTCTTACAAGTTATAATTCAAAGCATGGTTGAAGGTAAGATAGGTACGGGCTTAAGCATGGCTCAAGGTGAGGTGATTTCTTGTTGACTTGAATTGAAATAAATCTTCTAGAAGGAAGAGGGAGGGCTGATGGTTTTGGGATAGCAAAAGGGGAGGAAAATATCTCATTCATTTAGTCAGTCAAATCATGGTTGGAAGTATGATCAAGCATAGTGCAAGGTAAGGTGTTAAGCATGGTCTAAGGCATGGTTCTTTAAGTGTTTGAATTTCAAACATGTGGAGAATGTGGTGGAGGGGTTTTGGCCAGCCTTGACAGGCCATGGCGAGAGAAGATTGTTTCATCTAAATGTGTGTTAATGATGTGTTTAGGAGCAAACAAGATTAGGCCACTAATTAAGGTTTTATAACCAAGTGTTTAGGTGATCTAATTAGGCAATTAGGGCCATGAACAACTTAATTTGGGAGAAATCTTGTTAGATTAGTGGAGTCAAACTCCATTGACTAGAGATTAGAGAACAACACATTTCCTTGAATTAGGGAGATTGAATAGTAAAAACACTATTCTTAGATGTTTTCTTGAAGAAATAAGACTAGAAATGAGTTTTAAGTTTCCTTAAGCAATTTTAGGTCCTAATCGACCTCAAATAATTATTTTAGCTATGGATTAATTATGGAAATTAATTAATCTTTAATTAGAGCCTAATATTGCTTAGGTTTTGTTTTAAAATCGTCATTTAAGCCCTAATGCACTTAAGGAGGGGCAAAATTGTAATTTTCTCAAAAACTGCCCGGGATCACCGGGACTTAAACAAACATAAATCATGCCGTAGAAACATTGTTTTAGACCTCCAGGACAAGTCTAGGTCAAAATAAAACTAAAATAACTGCCTTAAATTACTGTAAGGGTATTTTGGTCATTTATGCACAGAAACCTCCGAAATGAGATTATTCTGCTCTATTAAACATTCATATGCATAAAATCCCTTTCTTACATAATCATACGAGGATGGCCAAAGCTGGCCGTCTTCGTGTTCCAGGTAAAAATGACCTCAGGCGCATTTCGGTCATTTATACGTTTAGTGAAAAATCAGGGCGTTACACCTAACACTCACAAGATAATTTGTGCTTCACTCACACACAATTTTTACACATTCTAACTCATTAAAACAGCATCATGCAGTAACCATAATATCAAGGCAGTAGCCGAAACATATCTCTTAAACAATCACATAAAATCACATTTCAAATGCAAATAAGTTACCAGTTTTCTCTTGGAATCATTTTTGAACCTCAAAACTCTTTTAGAAACCAATTTATTTCATTAAAATCATAAAAAAAATAATGCTAATGCAATAGCTATTTTAAATCACTCTTGAATGAGTTTTTATGTAAAGCCTGATTTTTTGTCTGAGTGAAAATGACCAAAATGCCCGTGAGGTCATTTTCTACCCGGAATTTGAGGATAGCCAACCCATCAGTCCTCGAAGGGCTAACTCAATGTTTGAAGGGGATTAGATGAATTTCGAGTGGTTTCGGGATCAAAAATCTCGTTTTTCGAGGTTTTGGGTCAAAATGACCAAAATACCCCTATAGCATTTGAGCGGGTATAAGTGCCGGATGAGCCCGAAACTTCTCTAGATGGTTTTAAATGATGTTTTTATGTATTTTGTAACATCAGAGTAAGTCCCAGTGGTCCCGGGCAGATTTTGTGTAAAATTACGATTTTGCCTCTAGTATAGTGTTTTTGAGCTTAATCGCGTGATTAAGCAAACCTAAGCAATATTAGGCTCTAATCGAAGATTAATTAATTTCCATAATTAATATAGAGTCAAAATAATTTATTAAAGTTAATTAGAACCTAAATTGCTTAGATTAAACCTAAATCTCTTTTTAAATTCAAGATTCTTAGTCATGGAATCTTGAATAGTATTTTCTCTCTCCAATTCCTTAAATTAAGAAATTGTGTTTAAATTGTTTATGCATAAAATGAATTTAAACCTCTGTAATGTTGTATGAGCACTCCCTAATCATGTCATGAAACTCCTAATTACATTCTTAGTTGCCTAACCCTTGATTAACAATTTCTAATCTTAAACCTAACCTAATACACACCTAAACACATCATTAGCACACAATTAAAAGAACAAATCTCTCCTCCATGGCTTGAAGAAGTACATGGCCACTCCTCCCCCATTTTCCACATGTTGAATATGTTTGCACACAATGGCCATACTTTGAGGCCATGCTTGAAGCTTTACCTTGAGCCATATTCTCCATGCTTTCAACCATGCTTCACCATGCTTGAAGAGTTTAATCTCTGACCTCATGGAACATGAGGCAAGGCCACACGGTTACCCCTCTCCATGAGCCTCCATTGTTTTTTTTTTCTATGAATAGATTGCTTGGAAGAACTTGAATCACTTTTGTTCATTTGCTAAGTTTTAGTTTCAAGCTTTCTTGCAAGTTCTTTCCTTCTCTCTCTAAGTTTCCAAGAAGCTTTTTTCTTCTTCTTCATCTTCATCATCCTCCACCTTAAGCCACCATATCACCACCACACCACCACCTTAGATCATCATCTAAACACCAAAACTTTCATCCTTAAACACAAACTCACTCAAAAACACATTCCTTTCCTTTTCTCTCCTCTAGGCCAAATCATCATCATCACATTGGGGGGAGTTTTTCTTCTCATTTCATCTCAAAGACCAAGCCTTTTTCATCTTCATAGTTGGTAGGGAGTTGTTCTAAAATATTTCTCTTACTCAAAAGTGTTTTGTTCTTGAAGTAAAATGTTGTTTCTCTTGGTTCTTCTTTTCGGTTTTCCTTTATCTTTTCCTTTTGATTTTCGACCTTCAAGGCCTTGTTTGTTCCTCATGATAGCTTGATGATGAGAGTCTCTAGATGATGACTTTGTGTTCATCTCAAAGAGACCTGTAAAGCTGGAGTTTTTCCTTTCTCCAAGTTCTTTATATCCTACTTAGTTCACTAATGATTTCAACTTAAGAAAATAATTACAAGGATTTCAATAAACCCAAGGCCTACCCTTGTCAACCTTAACGTTGGCTGGCACATTCTAGAGTTTTACTCTAGATAGGGGTTTTGGTACATAACAAAGAATATGATGTATTTTCCTTCTCTTTTGTTTAGTTTAATTTTCAGTTCCTTTCTTTCCTTTTTCTTTTAAAGTGTTGTTTTGAGTTTATTTTCCTTGAGCTTGATGATGATGTTTAAGAGCCATGAAGTTTCTTTGAAGCTATGGTTCAAGAACTCTAAAGCTCACTTTGTGTGGATGAGATAAATGTTGGGTTGAGATTATGTTTCTCTAAAAGTCTTGTATGAGCTCTAAGTTAAGTAAAAAGAACTTGCATCCATATTTATCTTTATGTCATCACTAAACTTTCAAGACTAAAGAATGAGCTTGCATTCTCATGTTTATGTTTAAGTTATCACTAAACTTTAAAGATAATAATGGACTTGCATAGCATGTTTATTTTATGCTCTCACCTCATAATAAAGAATAAAGCAAAGTGCATTGCATATTTCAATTTATGTCATCACTTAAGAAATTTGGAGCTTAAAGACTTGCCCATTATTATCTCAAACAAAGTTTGGAAGTGAATGTATTAATGTAAGTGAATGTATTTTACTCTCTTGATTTTCGGCCATGTGATGATGTTGAACTTGGTGTGAGTTTCATTTAGTCACAAGTGCCAAAACCTATGTTTTATAATTTTCTTAAGTTTAGATGATCTCAAGAAATGTTCCAAGCATGGTTTTATGATTTAAATCTCTCTTGAGATTAATTTGAAATAGCTACTGCCCTTATGTGTTCTATGATGATTTTAATGAAATAAATTGTTCTCAAATGAGTTTTGAGAAGCTTTGAAAAGGTTCCAAGAGAAACTAGTAATTTATATGTGTTTGAAATGAAAATTTTATGCTTTGTATGATGATGATGCCCATGGTTTTGCCTTGTCTACTTGCTCACTGTATGTTGATGATTTAATTATGTTAGAATGTATATAATCATGTATATTTGATGTTAGAATTAATTTGAGAAAGTTAAGACAAGTTTGTAACTAGAAAAGAATTAAAATGAAATTTCTAGACCCCTTAGAAATGTAATTCTGGATTCTGTTCCAGAAAAGATAAAAATTAGTAATAATGGTGTTTATAATTAGTGTAAATGTGTAGGAATCACTCATAATTGGTTTAGGAACTTATCTTAATGCTATAGGAGAAAACCAAACTTAGAAAGGGTCAAAGTTATGACTCCTAGGTACCCGTATTTAGGAAAATATAGATTCTGCACTATAGAGGTTTAGAATTAGTTATGATCATAGAATTGAGTGAGGAATACTTAGTTGTGGACCTTTAGGTACCCGAGAGATTAAGTCATGATGATAGAGAACTTAAATTTCGAGATTAAAGACTCTAAGGGTCAAAGCATAAGACATTATAGTCTTTGATGACTTGAGTTTATTATTTCAAGTATATTTATGATGATTCATGTGCTATGATGAGTGCGCTTTTGTGATTTTAAGTCTATTATGATTATAGAAGTTGAATGAGAAAGTACATGTATTATGAGCCATCGTGGCATAAAGGAAATTTGAAAGAAATTAGGTATACAGCTGTTATGCTGCCGAATTTCCGTCAAATTAAGGACTTGACAAAGTTTTTGAAAAGCATATGGGATGAAGTCCTGGGTGACACCGGTTTGGCCGAGCACCCCCAGGAACTAAGTCTTAATGTGACGTATGCACTGAGACGCAATTCTCTCGCTCCGATGGAGAGGAAGCAAATCCGTGAGGGTATGAGTGGATGCAGCCTACCAAAGCAGACAATTCGCTGTGCACTAGATGCCAGTAAAGCGTTTCAAAGAAGGAAATATTCCTATGAGAGGTGATCCTTAAGCCCCCTAGCCCATACTCTAGTAGTCGGGATTATTTTTATGATTTCGCTTATCAAGAAGATAAGTAAGAACTAGTGACGACTAGTTAAGGTATGAGCTCATAACCTAGATGATGTTTTAGGGTGGCCCCATGATGCTTAAGTACGAAGTTCTTAAGTCATGAGTTAAGAAAAGAGAAAAGTTTCACTTGAAAGTTTATATTGCCACTTTATGCCATTTATGTGTTTCTTGATGTTAGGTTGATTTCTTGTTGCATAATGTATATCCATGCATTCATGATTTGCTCTATTGCATTCATGCATTAAGATCCATTTTAAAAGTAATGAACCTTGGATAATTATATTTGCGAACTTAATAATGAACCTTATATGTATGATCACCTCTTCATAATAAACCCAAGGTTCCTGAGGATGTTGACCTAGATAGGAGATACCCTACTGAGATTCTTAGCAAGATTCTCACTCCTTTTCTTTCTCTCTTTCTCTCCCGTCACATCTTCAGATCATGGCAATGTTCATGGTGTTCATCGACACCCCCATATGGGAGGTGCACTTTGATCCCAAGCATGGATCATACCATTTTGAGGGATGATGCATGGTATGAGTCTTCATGTATATAGGACGTCCTTTTACACACCCTGTACATCGCTATCGCTTCTCCCCGACATCTCCTTATGGCGACGATATGGTCTTCGAGCACGCATGGACGCACAACGAGCGGGTTATGCGTACTTACATTGCTGGATCCGCCGCCCGCGGCCACCCGGATTACTGCCTTGGTCTCAGCATTCGAAGGACGACCCTTGGAGGATCCGTCGACCCACATGTACAGTGAGAGTTCTGCCCCTACTCCTCAGTTCGTGTGAGAAGGGAGTGAAGCGAAGATGACGCAGTCGAGGTTGGCGAAGAGAGCTGAGAGGCGCCCCTGTCGTTGAGCGCACGTGCAACCGTCACATATCTGATCCCTACTCTACTGGCCTACGCCCGAGGAGCTCGAGCAGTTCCCCGATTTCATACCCTTGTCCCCTGAGGATCACTGTCGCCAGCAGTAGAGCGTCTTAAGGAGAGCTAGTGCACATACACCACAAGTAGTAGGGATAAACCTTCTTTTGTTATGAGGTTATCCACTTTAGGTGCACTAGGGTAGGAGTGTTTTTATTCACGCTTTCCTTGTATTTCCATTTCTGTTGTATTTCCTTTTCTGTTGTATTTGCATCATCTTGTATAAAATTAAGTCCCACCTTTAGGTGGGCATCTTATGAATATTAATGAAGTATTTCCTTTAACGTGTTATTGAATGTTCCATGATCTTCTATGACTTGTTATATTGTGATTTAGTTTCCTGCCTTACGGTGTACATGGCTCTCACTTTGCTTTTATCTTTAAAAAAAAAATTTATCTGTATTTCATGCTAAGTAATTTAAAGAAAGATTTCAAAGAATGAGACTAAAAGGTAATAACCTAATGATTAGCCTAAATATGTTCTAGGAATATTGGATTAAAATTAGGATGTTACATTTTAAACCATAAAAATCATACTCAAAGTATTCTTTGAGCTTTTCTATGCTTAAGAAAATCTTAAAACATAGTTTGTTAGCTTTTGTGACTAGATGAAGCTTATGCTAAGCTCATCCTTATCACAAGGCCGAAAGTAGCATTCATAGAATGCTTCCATTTTCCAAACTTTGCTTGAGATACAAAGGGCAAATCTTTGAGCTCTAGGATCTTTAGGTGATGACAAAAGCTTAAACATGCTATGCACTTTATTTTATTCTCCATTATAAAGTAAAGTGAGAGCTTTAAAGTAAATATGAGATGCAAGTTCATTATTATCTTTAAAGTTTAGGTGATGACTAGAAATATAAACATGAAATGCAAAGCTTGAAATTTAAACATGAGAATGCAAGTTCATTTCTTTATTCTTGAGATTTTAGTGATGACAAGGAAAAGTAAACATGATGTGCAAAGCATAAACTTAAACATGGATGCAAGTTCATTTTTAACTTTATTAGAGCTCGTATAAGACTTTAGAGGAATATAAAGCTCAACTCAACACATATCTTAGCAAGACAAAGTAAGCTTTAGAGTTCTTTGTACTAAGGTTTCAAAGAAACCTTATGGTTTGAACATCATCATCAAGCTCAAGGAAATGGACCAAGAAACCAAAACAAATGACAACATTTCTTGAGAACCAAAAGAAAATCAAAGCAAGAGCAAGGAAAAGGGAAAACCAAAACTCTTGTAAAAAGGAAAAGAAAGGAAACCGAAATCATAGCAGGGAAAAAAAAGGGAAAGGAAAAATCGAAATGTGATAGGATCAAGATCAAGTTTCAAGCTTTAGAGGTTTCTCAAATGATAATCACAAGATCATTATCTTGAAACCTCATCATCAAGCTAAAAGTTTCCTTTGAAAACCAAGCTTCATAACCAAAAATAAAAAGAGAGGAAAAAAGTTTAAACCAAGAGAAACTAGAACTTTTCATATCAAAACATCAACATAAAAGTTAAAACTTTTGAAAAACAAAACCCCTATGACGTGGTGTTTTTCTTTGGAAGGAAGAAGAGCTTGTTCTTTGCAAGGAAATGAGAAGAAAAACTCTTCTCCAAAGGATGATGATGATTTGGCCAAGTAAGGGGAAAAGGAAGGAAATGTGTTATATGTGAGCTTTGTGTTTGAGAATGGAAGCTTTAGCGTTTGGATGATGAGCTATGATGGTTGTATGGTGGTTTAAAGTTGCAAGAGGGTGGTCTTAGAAGAGGATGAAGAAGATGAGAGGAAAAGAGCTCTAGAGTTCTTTGAGAGAAAAGAAAGAAAACAAGATGACCTTTCAAGACAACAACTAGAAAATGTGTAAAATGGAACTAAGTTCTCTTGAGATAGGATTTTATAGGAAAAAAAAAAAGAAATATGAGGGGATGAATGGAGGAGGAGGCCGGTAGCTTTGTAACGCCCCAATTTTCTGTTAGAGTAAAAATGACCAAAATGCCCCTGAGGTCATTTTCAGCCCGGAATTCGAGGAAAGTCGATCCGGCAATCCTCGAAGGGAAAACTCAATGTTGGAAGGGGATTATTTGACTTGTGTACCTTTCCGGGATCGAAAATCTCGTTTTCTGAGTTTTTGGGTCAAAATGACCAAAATACCCCTCCGGTGTTCAACCCGATTGCAAGTGTCGGACGAACCCGAAACTTCTCCAGATGGTTTTAAAAGGCATTTTTATGTATTCTGTGACCTCATTTTTAGTCCTGGTGGTCCCGGGCGAAATTTGTGTGAAATTACGATTTTGCCCCTAGTTTTGTGTTTTTAAGCTTAATCGTGTGATTAAGCAAACCTAAGCAATATTAGGCTCTAATCGAAGATTAATTAATTTTCATAATTAATCTAGAGTCAAAATAATTTATTAAAGTTGATTAGAACCTAAGAATGCTTAATTTAAACTCAAATCTTATTTTAAATTCAAGATTCCTAGTCATGGAATCTTGAATAGTATTTTCTCTTTCCAATTCCTTAAATCATGGAAATTTGTCTACCTTGTTTACTCATAAAATGAATTTTAAACTCTCTAAATGTGTATGAGGACTCCTTAACCTTGTCATAAAATTCCTAAACCTCATTATTAGTTACCTAAACTTGTGCTTAATGATTCCTAATCTTGTACCTAAACTAATACACATCTAAACCTATCATTAACACACAATTACATGGACAGTTTTCCTTCCCCCTTGGCTGATGTAGTCTGACCGAGCCCATGCCCCCCAAATTATCCATCACATGCTCAAATTTGTACACTCCAAAGACCATGTTTTCACCTTACATACACCATACTTTGTCATACTTACACCCATGCTTGAATGACTAAGTCAATGACTAGATAAATTAGCTATTTTCCCTCATTTTTCTGCTACCAAAATCGTCAGCCTCCTTTATCTTCTAGAAGGAAATTTTCTCAATTCAAATCAAAGGTGAAATCACCATACTTTGAGCCATAACTTAGCCCATGCTTACCATGCTTCAAACCATGCTTGAATGACCACATGTAAGAGATATTTTTCTCTCCCCCTTGCTTTGTTTGCTATGGCTAGCCTTCCCCCTCCATGAGCTCTCATTTGTTTCATTTTTCTATAAATACCTTGCTTACTTGAGTTTGGAAACACTTTAGATCATTTGCTAAGTTTAGTTTTTCAAGCTTTTCTTGAGTTCTTTTCCTTTCTCTCAAAGAGTTCTAAGAGTTTTTCCTTTCCATCTTCATCTTCTTCATCTTCTCTTCACATCATCATCTCATAACCTTAATCCACCACACTATAACCTTAGATCATCATCAAACCTCTTAAACACTTAACCTCAAACACAAGCCTCCTCAAAACACATCTCCTTTCTCTTTTTCTCTTGGTGGCCAAATCATCTTCACCATCCTAGGAGGTGTTGCTCATCTCATTTTCATCCTCAAGATCAAGCTTTCCTCTTCATCTCTTGGTAGGAGTTGCTTTCAAACTTTGTTTTTACTCAAAAATGTGTTTTCTCTAGTTTTTTCTTGGTTTCTTTTTAAGCTTTTCTTTGTCTTTCCTTTTCTTTTCATTTCAGCCTCAAGGCATTGTTTTGAGCATGATAACTTGATGATGAGTGATCCTAGATGATGACTTGGTGTTCATCTCAAAGGAACCTCTAAAGCTTGAGTTTTGTTCTTGATCTAGTAAAGTTTTGGTTTTTCTTTCCTTTTCTTTTTCTTCATAGTTTCGGCCTCCATAGTCTTCACCTCAAAGATTTTGTTTAAGTTTTTAAAGTATCTCTATGTTCACTTTGTGGCAAGAAATAATGTTGTTTTGGTTCTTATTTCCTTGAGATTTTGCTTTCTTTGAGATTACTTCTTTTTGGGCTTGATGATGATGTTCAAGAACCATGTAGTTCCTTTGAGAACTTGGTTCAAGAACTCTAAAGCTTACTTTGTTGATGATGTAACGCCCCGATTTTTCTGTTAGAGTGAAAATGACAAAAATGCCCCCGAGGTCATTTTTAGCCCGGAATTCGAGGAAAGCCGGTTCGGCAGTACTCGAAGGGCAAACTCAATGTTGGAAGGGGATTAGAAAACTTATGTACCTTCCCGGGATCGAAAATCTCGTTTTTCGAGTTTTCGGGTCAAAATGACCAAAACGCCCCTGCGGTGTTTTACCCGTTTGCAAGTGCCGGATGAACCCGAAACTTCTCCAGATGGTTTTAAAAGGCGTTTTTATGTGTTCTATGACCTCAGTTTTAATTTTTGAAGTCCCGGGCAAAATTAGTGCAAAATTACGGTTTTGCCCCTAGTTTCGTGTTTTTACGCTTAATCGCGTGATTAAGCAAACCTAAGCAATATTAGGCTCTAATCGAAGGTTAATTAATTTCCTTAATTAATCTTGAGTCAAAATAATTTATTAAAGTTGATTAGAACCAAAAAGTACTTAATTACAACCTAAAATCATATTTTAATTTTAAGACACCTAGTCATAAAATCTTGAATAGTGTTTTCTCTTTCCAATTCCTTAAATCATGGAATTGTGTTACACATTGTTTATTCATAAATGAGTTTAAATTCTTTAATGATGTATGAGCACTCCTAAACTTGTCATAAACTCCCTAAATCACATTCTTAGTTACCTAAACTTAAGCTTAATCATTCCTAATCTTGTACCTAAGCTAATACACATCTAAACCTACCATTAACACACAATTAAATGGTCAAAACTCACCCCCACTCTGCTGTCCAGCCTTGGCCGAAGCTGTCCTCCCCCATTGTGCATCACATGTTCAATTTTTCAACACTCCAAGGCCATACCTCAAGTCACATACACTATACCTTGTCATAACTTTCAATCAAGCTTGAATTTCCACATGAATAAATAATTAAAACAACCCATTTTTCCCATTTAATTGTGGCTGGAAAAGTTCCAGCCATGCATTGTTTCTAGAAGACTAATTTCATAAAAATGTGATAGGAAATTAACTCACATCAAGCCATGCTTTGTAGCATAGCTTCCATACTTCAAACCATGCTTGAATGACCTTGTGTAAGAGATATTTTCTCTTCCTTCCTCCCTCAAAAGCTATGGCCAAGCCCTCCCCATTCACTCCTCCATGGTTTTGTTTTTCTATAAATAGGATGCTTGTGTTACCCTTGTTGCACCTTGAAGCATTTGCAAAGTTTAGAGTTTTAGAGTTGCCTTGCTAGTCTTTCCTTTTTCTCTCAAAGTTCCAAGAGTGTTCTTCCTTTCTTTTCATCTTTATCTTCTTCATCTCTTCATCTCTTCATCACCTCTCAACCATCAAACACCACCCCAAAACCTTGAACCATCATCAAACCTCTCAAACACCACACCTCAAACACAACTTCACTTGAAACACATTTCCTTTCTTTTTCTCTCATCAAGGCCGAATCATCATCACCATCCTAGGAGGTGTTGCTCATCTCATTTCCATCTTCAAGATCAAGCTTTTACCTTCATCACTAGGTAGGGATTTGTTTTCAAACTTTATTTTGCTCAAGAAAGTGTTGTTCTCTAGTTTCCTCTTGGATTCTTTTTGAACTTTCCTTTGTCTTTCCTTTCTTTTCATTTTCGGCCATGAGGCCTTGATTTTGAGCATGATAGCTTGATGATGAGAGTTTCTAGATGATGACATTGTGTTCATCTCAAAGAAACCTCTAAAGCTTGAGTTTTCCTTCTCTTATGACTTCATCTATATGATATCTAACTCACATGATTTTTCAACTTAAGAAAATTAATCTAAGGATTTCTAAAAGCCCAAGCCTACCCTTGTCAACCTTAAAGTTGGCCGGCACGTTCTAGAGATTTTTCTCTAGATAGGGGTTTTGGGTATTTAATACAGAACTTGATGTAGTTTCACTTTCTTTCCTTTTTATATGACTTTCGGTTTTTGTGTTGAGAATCTTTGAGATATTGTATTGGGTTGCTATCTTGTTAAAGTCTTGAATGAGCTCTAGTTAACCATAAAATGAATCTTGCATCATGTTTATTTTATGCTATGCATATCATGTTTACCTCCTTGCTATCACTAAATATCAAGATAATGAATGAACTTGCACTATCCTGTTTACATTTCAAGCTTTGCATTATCATATTTATATTTCAAGTCCTCACCTAAATATCAAAGATAATAATACATTGCACCACATATTTATTTATGCTCTCACTTTACTTTCTAGCAATAACTAAAATAAGTGCATGAGCATGTTTATTTTTATGTCATCACCTTAATGATTCTAGAGCTCAAAGACTTGCCCATTGATATCTCAAACAAAGGTCTAAAACATTTGTTTCCTTGGGTTCATATTTCGGCCCTATGAGGCCTTAGTGTTTCCAAGTATTGAAAACTATGTTTTATAATTTTTCTAAACTTATGTGAGCATAAGGAATATGTATAACTAAGTTTTATGAATTTAGGACCTCTTGAGATGAAAATAAATATAGCCACTGCCCTCTTAAATATTTTCATGAGTTTAGATGATAAAAATGTTCATAAAAGAGTTTTGAAAGTTTTAACAAGGTTCCAAGAGAAACTAGTATTTTATGTGCTTTAGAAACTATGTTCAATGTCCTTAAATGGAGTTTCTGTTTAGTTCTGCCTTGATATGTTTGGCCACTGTATGAGCTGTGTTAATGAAGTTAATATGCTTATGTTTGAGTAATAATTATGTTAAGACTCATATGTGAAAGATAGGATAAGTTAGGAACTAGAAAAGAATTAATTTGAGAGTTCTAGATCCCTTAAAGATTTATTTTTCTGGATTCTGTCCAGCAAGGATTAGATTCAATAATCATGGTTTTAAGTTAGTTTATGTGTGTAGAAATGACTCATAATTGGTTTAGGACTTAATCTTGAAACCTTAGGAGCAAACCGAACTTAGAAAGGGTCATTATTGTGACTTCTAGGTACCCGTAAAGTTAGGATTTTGATTTCTGCACTCTTGAGGTTTAGAGATGTTCTTGACCATAGTGTGAGGTGAGAAATACTTAGTTATGACCTTATAGGTTCCCAAGAAACTAGGCGTTGATGATCAATAACTTGGAACGTGAGGTAAAGATCTAAACCATAATTTTTTAGAACCCCGTAATCACATAAACATAAAGCTGTCCAAATTCTGCTTAGTGCTGTTTGGATTAGTTCTTGAGCATAAAAATTTGTATAACTCATTAGTTGTGAAACTATAGGTGTATAATAGGATAAGGATAATGTTAGAACAATTAGTTTGCAAGTTTAAGACTCATAAGAATCAAAGTTTAAAACACTATGGGTTATAACATATCAAGTCTATGAGCTTATGGGGATAAATGTTAGATATGACTATGTGATGATGTTTATGTTATGTGGAAGTTTTATGTGACAATGCATATGTTATGAGAAAGTTTCATGTGATGATATATATGTTATGAAAAAGCTATATGAGGATGCATGATAAAAATGAATATGATAAATGATGAGGTACTTATGATTTAATGCTTATGAGAACTTAAATGTGACACAACACTGAGACGCAGCTTCTCTGGGTGACACCGGTTCGGCCGCACCCCCAGGAGGAGACAAATCCGTGAGGGTATGTGTAGATGCAGCCTGCCAAAGCGGACAAATTGCGAGGCCCGCGTGGCTAGCAAAGTGTTTCAAAGAGGAAATGATCCTAGAAAGGAGATCCTTAATTTGCCCCCTAGCCCGTACTTTAAGTCGGGATTATGTTATGCTTATCATAGGATAAGTAAGAGCTAGTGACGACTAGTTAAGGTATGAGCTCATAACCTAGAAATGTTTTAGGGCGGCCCCATGAGATGAAAGTTAAAGTTAACAATGTCACATATACTATACTTATGCCAATGCTATAATGTTTCTTAGTTATTCTATTGTTTGGTTTACCTTTATGATGTATTCATATCATTAGTATATTTCTGCTTAAGTTATAAGACGCATTATAAAATATGACGGGCCTTGGATAAAATACCTCTTTAGAAAACTGACTCAAAAGGAATTTATATGCATGCACACCTTTTTAGAAATAAATCCAAGGTTCCTGAGGATGTGACAATGTCACCTAGGTAGGGATAACCCTACTGAGAATTCTTTTAGAAAGATTCTCATTCCCTTTCTCTTTTCTTCCGTCATATCTTCAGATGGCGACATTTGTACTATTCATCGACACCCCGGTATGGGAGCTGCACCATGACCCGGCACTCGGTCATACCATTTTGAGGGTCGCTGCACTGTCAGAGTATTCATGTTCATGGGACGACCCTTCGCGCACCCCGTCCCGAGCTACCGCTTCACCCTGACTGCTCCTTACCGTTATAACGGGATTTTTGAGCGAGCGAGACCACGCGATGAGCAGATCCTTCGCATGGAGCCCGAGGCATCAGCAGTACGCGAGTACCCCGAGTATGTGCCACGTCCCCAGTACTCGGAGACGAACCCATCCGAGGACCCGCCATCCCACATGTACAGTTGGAGCTCCAGTCCCGCTCCCCCACCGATGAGGGCTGGGAGTGAAGAGACGGTGGTCCAGCCGAGGTTGGCTCGTCGGCCATCTATGCGCCCTTGCCGCGGTGGACATGCCCCGATGATGCGCTCGACCACTCCCGCCGAGATTCGTCAGTGGATCGACTCGACCCCACAGTATTCGGACCAGCAGGAGTAGACATAGGAGGGGTAGTAGATAGTGCACACACGCCACATAGTTGAGGACAAACCTTCTTTTGTATATGAGGTTGTCTACTCTAGGTGCACATGGGTATGGGTGTTGTTTCTCTTGTATTTGCTTTTTATGATTTCCATGTATTGCATTTTAGTTGTATTCCGCTTCCCGATGTATTGAATAGTCCTTCCCTTCTGGGTAGGCACAACATATATATATATATATATAACTATGTTTCAGTTGATGTCTCCATGATATGATGTGTTTCTTTACGCTTTGCTTATATGTTTCTCTATGCTTCCTCTTAAGGATTCGTGCGTGGCTCTCACTTTGATTTTAAATTCCAAAAAGAAAAATTTTACCCATATTTCCGCTAAGTATTTTCTAAGTAAAAGATGAGACCAAGAGGTAATATTCTAAAGATTAACCTAAGTACATACTAGTAGTCTTGGGTTAAGATTTAGGGTGTTACATTATGGTATCAGAGCTGTTCGATTCTCATGGAGCCTGAGGATTGGACTGACTATGCTTTATAAGCATAATATGATAGTTATGTCATGTGTAGTGCTTGATAGAGATAAGCTGTAGGACTAGAAATGCATGACTTACATTTGCTTGCAAGTGCCATGGTAACTAGCTCATTTTGCATGGATATTGAGCCTGATCAACTTGATGTTCATTGTTTCATGTGTTTAGGGACCAATGGCACCGCGACGACGACCTAGGACTACGCCCGATGCTGACCAAGACAATACGATCGCCGCTGTCCGACGCGCATGGCGGAAGCCATGGAGCGGATGTTCAACCGAATGGATCAACAAGCAAATGCTGCCTGTTCCCCCTCCTCCCCTGCTTTGAGATGGTGGAACAAGCCCGCTTGGCGAGTTCCAAAAGCGAACCCGCCCGGTGTTCCGAGGGTAATGGACCCGACAAAGGCGATGAGTGCATCAAAGACATGGAGAAGATCTACTCTATCATTACCTTTCGGAGGAGCGAGAAGGTCACATTCTTCGCTTTCATCTTTGAAGTCCGACGCCGAGTTCTGGTGGAACGGCACGAGGCATCTGCTAGAAGCCTCTGGAACTCCCATTGACTAGGAGCTGTTCAAGACTTACTTCTATGATAAGTACTTTCCGGAGTCCGTAAGGAACGCGAAGGACGTTGAGTTCATGCAGTTGACCCAAGGGGGTCCATCAGAGCCCAATACACTGCAAAGTTTGAGGAGCTAATCAAGTTCTCTCGGGTGTTCCAAGGGAACCCCGATGAGGTTTGGAAGTGTGTGAAGTATGAGGCCGGTTTGAAGGCAGAGATGAACTACGCTGTGACCCATATGGAGATCAGAGACTTCCCGACTCTGGTCAACAAGTGCCGGATACTTGAAGAAGGACAGAGAAAGATTCAAATCACAAGGGCGGAGCGAGCTAAGGGGCTCGGACCTCAAGCCCAGAAGTTCAAACCGCAGTACCCGTCGAGGAATCACTACAACCCCTACCAGTCCAACCAGTTCCGACAACAACAACAATAACCGCCAAGAGCTCCTGCTCACCAACAATCCAAGCAACACCAAAGGCTGCCATTTCAACATCAAGGCCCGAGGAATTTCAATAATCAACCCCGTGGATCGGGTGGACCCCGAAACCACAATGGAGGACCAAGTGGAGCCAAGAACAAGGCACCACAAACCCCTGGCCGCTACTCCCGAGCAACGACTGCGGATGTCTGCCCACAATGCGGAAAGAACCACGGGAATCGCCCATGCTTAGCCGGTCAGAATGTGTGCTTCAAGTGTGGCAAGCCTGGCCACTATGCAAAGGACTGTGCCGGACAAGGGACATCGAACCAAAACCCCCGCCCACAATACCGAGGAAGGGTCTTTACCCTTAATGCGGAAGATGCCAAGAAGTCCAAAGATCTCATCGAAGGTATGTGCGAAGTAAATGGTAAACCCTTAACTGTACTATATGACTCTGGTGCTACTCATTCTTTCATTTCACTTGCTAGTGTCGAGGCCTTAAATCTAAGAGTCTCTAAACTCCCCTTTGATCTCATTGTTTCTACCCCTACAAATCGTCCTGTTAATACTTGCCGTTGTTGTTTAAACTGTCATCTTGTTGTAGAAAATAGGTCTTTTATCATAGATTTAATTTGTTTACCCTTGAAAGACATAGGCATTATCTTAGGCATGAATTGGCTTCACGCCAACCGTGTGTTGTTAGATTGTGGAACCCAAGCCGTAGTTTTCCCTTCTCCTCCCGAAAACATCACTCAACCCATTAGGCTGTACCTAAATTCTGTAGAGGTCTTCTGTAGTGGGAAGAAAACTAAGGGATATGTTCTCCTAGCCGCCTGTGATGTAGACTTGGAGCAGAACCTAGGTGAGATACCTGTGGTGAGAGACTATCCCGAGGTGTTTCCAGATGAAATACCCGAGTTCCTTCCCGAAAGAGAAGTGGAGTTCTCCATAGAGTTGGTTCCTGGGACAGGACCAATCTCTATAGCCCCATATAGGATGTCACCCTCGGAGTTAGCAGAGTTGAAAACCCAGTTAGAGGAGCTGTTAGAAAAGAGTTTTATAAGGCCGAGTGCTTCACCTTGGGGCGCTCCGGTCTTATTTGTGAAGAAAAAGGACGGAAGCATGAGGATGTGTATAGACTATAGGCAATTGAACCAAGTAACCATAAAGAATAAGTACCCATTGCCTAGGATTGACGATCTTATGGACCAACTAAAAGGAGCAGTAGTGTTTTCTAAGATTGATTTAAGGTCCGGTTACCATCAGATTAGGGTGAGAGATTCGGATATTCCTAAGACCGCCTTTCGAACTCGGTATGGACACTTTGAGTTCAATGTGATGTCGTTTGGTTTGACAAATGCTCCCGCAGTTTTTATGGATTATATGAATAGGATCTTTAGACCCTATTTAGATCAATTCGTGGTTGTGTTCATAGATGATATTCTCATCTATTCGAAAACCCACGAGGAGCATGAGCGTCATTTAAGGTTGGTTTTAGAGGTATTAAAGGAGAAGAAGTTATACGCTAAGTTGTCTAAGTGTGAATTTTGGTTAGAAGAAGTAAAGTTCTTAGGACATGTTGTGTCAAAAGGTGGCATAGCTGTCGACCCAAGTAAGATAGAAGCTGTGATGAATTGGGATAGACCAACCTCAGAATCGAGATTAGAAGCTTTTGGGTTTAGCTGGATATTACCGTAGGTTCATTAAAGGATTTTCCCAGTTAGCCCTACCCTTAACCAAGCTCACTAGGAAGAATGCCCCGTTTGAGTGGAGCGCCAAGTATGAAAAGAGTTTCCTAGAGCTTAAGGAAAAGCTCACCTCAACCCCGGTTTTAGTTTTACCTGACCCCAATGTACCCTTCGAGGTATATTGCGACGCTTCTGGCAAGGGTTTAGGTAGTGTGTTGATGCAAAACAGGCAAGTGGTAGCCTATGCGTCCAGGCAACTCAAGCCTCATGAGGTAACCTACCCCACCCATGACCTAGAACTAGCAGCCATCGTGTTCGCTCTAAAGATGTGGAGACACCATTTGTATGGTGTGAGGTTTGAAGTTTTCTCCGATCATAAGAGTCTCAAGCATCTCTTTGATCAAAAGGAGTTGAATATGAGGCAAAGGAGATGGATGGAATTCCTCAAGGACTACGATTTTGGCTTAAGTTACCACCCCGGCAAGGCTAATGTAGTAGCCGACGCCTTGAGCCGAAACTCGTTACGTGCATCAAGTATGATGGTTAATGAAGTTGGGTTAATAGAGCAATTTAGGGATATGAATCTTGGAATGTCTATAACGGAGAATGGCATCGTGATGAGTCATCTCATGGTGACCAGTGGGTTTAAGCAAAGGATTATGCTTGCCCAAAGAGAAAATGAGGACTTTATGGAGACAATCGAGGCAGTTAAGGCTGGAAAGTTGAAAGGTTTTGTACGAGGCCCCGACTGGCTATGGAGGTTCGAGGGGCGAATCTGTGTGCCACAAGATGGCGACCTCCGAGAGAAGATCTTGGAGGAGGCTCACAAGAGCCATTTTGCCATCCATCCTGGTACTACCAAGATGTATCAGGACTTGAAGAGGATGTTTTGGTGGCCCGGATTAAAGAAGGATGTGGTCGCCTGGGTGAGTAAGTGTTTGGTCTGCCAAAAGGTCAAGATCGAACACCAAAAACCTTCTGGCATGTTGCAACCCCTGTCAATCCCCGAGTGGAAGTGGGAGAGTATATCAATGGATTTCGTGACGGGATTACCAAAAACCCAAGCTGGCCACGATGCCGTATGGGTAATCGTGGATCGATTGACTAAGTCGGCTCACTTTCTACCTATTCGAGTCACGTACTCGTTAGATAAGTTAGCCCAGCTTTACATCCAAGAAATAGTAAGGTTGCATGGAGTACCATCGACGATAATCTCGGATCGAGATCCGCGGTTTACGTCACGTTTTTGGGGAGCCTTTCAAAAGGCGTTTGGTTCCAAGTTGTGCCTAAGCACTGCTTACCACCCACAAACGGATGGTCAGTCCAAGAGGACAATCCAAACCCTGGAAGATATCTTTGAGAGCCCTGTGTGTTAGACAAAAAGCGAAGTTGGGATAAGTACATGCGTTTAATCGAGTTTGCGTATGATAACAGCTTATCACGCAAGCATCGATGGCACCGCATTTATGGCGTTATACGGAAGGAAGTGCCAATCACCCTTGTGTTGGTACAAGCCCGGAGAGCAAAGTGTCTTAGGACCTGAGGTAGTGAGGGAAACGACAGAGCAAATCAAGAAGATCAAGGATAGAATCTTAACCGCTCAAAGTCGACAGAAAAGCTACGCGGACAAAAGGCGCAAGCCCTTGGAGTTCCAAGAAGGAGAACACGTATTTCTAAGAATCACCCCCACTACAGGAATAGGGAGAGCCATGAAAGTTAAAAAGTTGAGTCCCCGATTTCTCGGTCCTTTTGAAATTCTTCAAAGAGTCGGATCCGTAGCTTACAAAATAGCCTTACCACCCAATCTGTCAAACCTTCATGATGTCTTTCACGTCTCCCAGTTACGTAAATATGAGTCCGACCCTAGTCATGTCCTAGAACCAGAGCATGTACAGTTGAGGGAGGACCTCACTTTCAATGTACCGCCTACGAGAATAGTGGATCACGGAGTCAAGCAATTAAGGAACAAGTCTGTTCCTTTGGTAAAGGTGGCGTGGGGACAAGGCAAGTCGGAAGAATACACGTGGGAACTAGAGTCACAGATGAAGTCCAAATATCCAGAGCTTTTCTAAGGTACGAATTTCGAGGGCGAAATTCTTTTTAAGGAGGGGAGTAATGTAACGCCCCGATTTTTCTGTTAGAGTGAAAATGACCAAAATCCCCCTGAGGTCATTTTTAGCCCGGAATTTGAGGAAAGCCGGTTCAGCAGTACTCGAAGGGCAAACTCAATGTTGGAAGGGGATTAGAAAACTTATGTACCTTCCCGGGATCGAAAATCTCGTTTTTTGAGTTTTCGGGTCAAAATGACCAAAACGCCCCTGCGGTGTTTTACCCGTTTGCAAGTGCCGGATGAACCCGAAACTTCTCCAGATGGTTTTAAAAGGCGTTTTTATGTGTTCTATGACCTCAGTTTTAATTTTTGAAGTCCCGGGCAAAATTAGTGCAAAATTACGGTTTTGCCCCTAGTTTCGTGTTTTTACGCTTAATCGCGTGATTAAGCAAACCTAAGCAATATTAGGCTCTTATCGAAGGTTAATTAATTTCCTTAATTAATCTTGAGTCAAAATAATTTATTAAAGTTGATTAGAACCAAAAAGTACTTAATTACAACCTAAAATCATATTTTAATTTTAAGACACCTAGTCATAGAATCTTGAATAGTGTTTTCTCTTTCCAATTCCTTAAATCATGGAATTGTGTTACACATTGTTTATTCATAAATGAGTTTAAAATTCTTTAATGATGTATGAGCACTCCTAAACTTGTCATAAACTCCCTAAATCACATTCTTAGTTACCTAAACTTAAGCTTAATCATTCCTAACCTTGTACCTAAGCTAATACACATCTAAACCTACCATTAACACACAATTAAATGGTCAAAACTCACCCCCACTCGGCTGTCCAGCCTTGGCCGAAGCTGTCCTCCCCCATTGTTCATCACATGTTCAATTTTTCAACACTCCAAGGCCATACCTCAAGTCACATACACTATACCTTGTCATAACTTTCAATCAAGCTTGAATTTCCACATGAATAAATAATTAAAACAACCCATTTTTCCCATTTAATTGTGGCTGGAAAAGTTCCAGCCATGCATTGTTTCTAGAAGACTAATTTCATAAAAATGTGATAGGAAATTAACTCACATCAAGCCATGCTTTGTAGCATAGCTTCCATACTTCAAACCATGCTTGAATGACCTTGTGTAAGAGATATTTTCTCTTCCTTCCTCCCTCAAAAGCTACGGCCAAGCCCTCCCCATTCACTCCTCCATGGTTTTGTTTTTCTATAAATAGGATGCTTGTGTTACCCTTGTTGCACCTTGAAGCATTTGCAAAGTTTAGAGTTTTAGAGTTGCCTTGCTAGTCTTTCCTTTTTCTCTCAAAGTTCCAAGAGTGTTCTTCCTTTCTTTTCATCTTTATCTTCTTCATCTCTTCATCTCATCATCACCTCTCAACCATCAAACACCACCCCAAAACCTTGAACCATCATCAAACCTCTCAAACACCACACCTCAAACACAACTTCACTTGAAACACATTTCCTTTCTTTTTCTCTCATCAAGGCCGAATCATCATCACCATCCTAGAAGGTGTTGCTCATCTCATTTCCATCTTCAAGATCAAGCTTTTACCTTCATCACTAGGTAGGGATTTGTTTTCAAACTTTATTTTGCTCAAGAAAGTGTTTTTCTCTAGTTTCCTCTTGGATTCTTTTTGAACTTTCCTTTGTCTTTCCTTTCTTTTCATTTTCGGCCATGAGGCCTTGATTTTGAGCATGATAGCTTGATGATGAGAGTTTCTAGATGATGACATTGTGTTCATCTCAAAGAAACCTCTAAAGCTTGAGTTTTCCTTCTCTTATGACTTCATCTATATGATATCTAACTCACATGATTTTTCAACTTAAGAAAATTAATCTAAGGATTTCTAAAAGCCCAAGCCTACCCTTGTCAACCTTAAAGTTGGCCGGCACGTTCTAGAGATTTTTCTCTAGATAGGGGTTTTGGGTATTTAATAAAGAACTTGATGTAGTTTCACTTTCTTTCCTTTTTATATGACTTTCGGTTTTTGTGTTGAGAATCTTTGAGATATTGTATTGGGTTGCTATCTTGTTAAAGTCTTGAATGAGCTCTAGTTAACCATAAAATGAATCTTGCATCATGTTTATTTTATGCTATGCATATCATGTTTACCTCCTTGCTATCACTAAATATCAAGATAATGAATGAACTTGCACTATCATGTTTACATTTCAAGCTTTGCATTATCATATTTATATTTCAAGTCCTCACCTAAATATCAAAGATAATAATACATTGCACCACATATTTATTTATGCTCTCACTTTACTTTCTAGCAATAACTAAAATAAGTGCATGAGCATGTTTATTTTTATGTCATCACCTTAATGATTCTAGAGCTCAAAGACTTGCCCATTGATATCTCAAACAAAGGTCTAAAACATTTGTTTCCTTGGGTTCATATTTCGGCCCTATGAGGCCTTAGTGTTTCCAAGTATTGAAAACTATGTTTTATAATTTTTCTAAACTTATGTGAGCATAAGGAATATGTATAACTAAGTTTTATGAATTTAGGACCTCTTGAGATGAAAATAAATATAGCCACTGCCCTCTTAAATATTTTCATGAGTTTAGATGATAAAAATGTTCATAAAAGAGTTTTGAAAGTTTTAACAAGGTTCCAAGAGAAACTAGTATTTTATGTGCTTTAGAAACTATGTTCAATGTCCTTAAATGGAGTTTCTGTTTCGGTTCTGCCTTGATATGTTTGGCCACTGTATGAGCTGTGTTAATGATGTTAATATGCTTATGTTTGAGTAATAATTATGTTAAGACTCATATGTAAAAGATAGGATAAGTTAGGAACTAGAAAAGAATTAATTTGAGAGTTCTAGATCCCTTAAAGATTTATTTTTCTGGATTCTGTCCAGCAAGGATTAGATTCAATAATCATGGTTTTAAGTTAGTTTATGTGTGTAGAAATGACTCATAATTGGTTTAGGACTTAATCTTGAAACCTTAGGAGCAAACCGAACTTAGAAAGGGTCATTATTGTGACTTCTAGGTACCCGTAAAGTTAGGATTTTGATTTCTGCACTCTTGAGGTTTAGAGATGTTCTTGACCATAGTGTGAGGTGAGAAATACTTAGTTATGACCTTATAGGTTCCCAAGAAACTAGGCGTTGATGATCAATAACTTAGAACGTGAGGTAAAGATCTAAACCGTAATTTTTTAGAACCCCGTAATCACATAAACATAAAGCTGTCCAAATTCTGCTTAGTGCTGTTTGGATTAGTTCTTGAGCATAAAAATTTGTATAACTCATTAGTTGTGAAACTATAGGTGTATAAGAGGATAAGGATAATGTTAGAATAATTAGTTTGCAAGTTTAAGACTCATAAGAATCAAAGTTTAAAACACTATGGGTTATAACATATCAAGTCTATGAGCTTATGGGGATAAATGTTAGATATGACTATGTGATGATGTTTATGTTATGTGGAAGTTTTATGTGACAATGCATATGTTATGAGAAAGTTTCATGTGATGATATATATGTTATGAAAAAGCTATATGAGGATGCATGATAAAAATGAATATGATAAATGATGAGGTACTTATGATTTAATGCTTATGAGAACTTAAATGTGACACAACACTGAGACGCGCTTCTCCTGGGTGACACCGGTTCGGCCGGGCACCCCCAGGAGGAGACAAATCCGTGAGGGTATGTGTAGATGCAGCCTGCCAAAGCGGACAAATTGCGAGGCCCGCGTGGCTAGCAAAGCGTTTCAAAGAGGAAATGATCCTAGAAAGGAGATCCTTAATTTGCCCCCTAGCCCGTACTTTAAGTCGGGATTATGTTATGCTTATCATAGGATAAGTAAGAGCTAGTGACGACTAGTTAAGGTATGAGCTCATAACCTAGAAATGTTTTAGGGCGGCCCCATGAGATGAAAGTTAAAGTTAACAATGTCACATATACTATACTTATGCCAATGCTATAATGTTTCTTAGTTATTCTATTGTTTGGTTTACCTTTATGATGTATTCATATCATTAGTATATTTCTGCTTAAGTTATAAGACGCATTATAAAATATGACGGGCCTTGGATAAAATACCTCTTTAGAAAACTGACTCAAAAGGAATTTATATGCATGCACACCTTTTTAGAAATAAACCCAAGGTTCCTGAGGATGTGACGATGTCACCTAGGTAGGGATAACCCTACTGAGAATTCTTTTAGAAAGATTCTCATTCCCTTTCTCTTTTCTTCCGTCATATCTTCAGATGGCGACATTTGTACTATTCATCGACACCCCGGTATGGGAGCTGCACCATGACCCGGCACTCGGGTCATACCATTTTGAGGGTCGCTGCACTGTCAGAGTATTCATGTTCATGGGACGACCCTTCGCGCACCCCGTCCCGAGCTACCGCTTCACCCCGATCGCCTCCTACCGTCATAACGGGATTTTTGAGCGAGCGAGACCACGCGATGAGCAGATCCTCCGCATGGAGCCCGAGGCATCAGCAGTACGCGAGTACCCCGAGTATGTGCCGCGTCAAGATTTCCTGAGACGAACCCATCCAAGGACCCGCTATCCCACATGTACAGTTGGAGCTCCAGTCCCGCTCCCCCACCGATGAGGGCTGGGAGTGAAGAGACGGTGGTCCAGCCGAGGTTGGCTCGTCGGCCATCTATGCGCCCTCGCCGCGGTGGACATGCCCCGATGATGCGCTCGACCACTCCCGCCGAGATTCGTGGTGGATCGACTCGACCCCACAAAGATTCTGACCAAAGATGAGTAGACATAGGAGGGGTAGTAGATAGTGCACACACGCCACATAGTTGAGGACAAACCTTCTTTTGTATATGAGGTTGTCTACTCTAGGTGCACATGGGTATGGGTGTTGTTTCTCTTGTATTTGCTTTTTATGATTTCCATGTATTGCATTTTAGTTGTATTCCGCTTCCCGATGTATTGAACAGTCCTTCCCTTCTGGGTAGGCACAACATATATATATATATAACTATGTTTCAGTTGATGTCTCCATGATATGATGTGTTTCTTTACGCTTTGCTTATATGTTTCTCTATGCTTCCTCTTAAGGATTCGTGCGTGGCTCTCACTTTGATTTTAAATTCCAAAAAGAAAAATTTTACCCATATTTCCGCTAAGTATTTTCTAAGTAAAAGATGAGACCAAGAGGTAATATTCTAAAGATTAACCTAAATACATACTAGTAGTCTTGGGTTAAGATTTAGGGTGTTACAGATGAGATAAGTGTTGGGTTGAGATTTTTAGTTCTCTTTAAAAGTTTCAAATGAGCTCTAAGTTAAGATAAAAAGACTTGCATCCATGTTTACTTTTATGTTATCACTAAATGCTCAAGATTAAAGAATGGACTTGCATCTTCATATTTATGTTTATGCTCTCGCTAAATCTCTAAGATAATAATGAGTTTGCATAGCATATTTATTTTATGTTCTCACCTCTAAATAAAGACTAAAACAAAGTGCATTGCTTATTTATTTTTATATCATAACTTAAGAGATTTAAAGCTCATAGACTTACCCATTATTATCTCAACAAAGACTAGAAAATATATGCTTCCTAACTTTCTTGATTTCGGCCCTATGAGATTTGAGTAGTTACAAATACTAAAACTTATGTTCTATAATTTTTCTAAGTTTAGACAAGCTCAAGAGATGTCTTGAACAAAGTCTTATGATTTTAAATCCTCTTGAGATTATTTTAAATTAGCTACTGCCCTCTTATATTTTATAATGGTTTTGATGAAATAAAATGTGTTCTAATGAGTTTTGAAAATTTTAAAAAGGATCCAAGAGAAACTAGCAATTTATGTGTCTTGAAAATCAAGTTTTATGCTTTGTTTGATAGAGATAATTTTGGCTCTGCCTTGCTTGCTATGCTCACTGTTTTATTCTGTTTAAATGATGATAATATGAGTATGTTCACGTATATTTGAGGTAAAGATTTATATGTGAAAGATAAGACAAGTTAGTAACTAGAAAAGAATTAATTTGAGACTTTTTAGATCCCTTAAAGATGTAATTTTTTGGATTCTATCCAGCAAGGTTTAGAATTGAAAATCATGGTTTATAATTAGTTTAAATATGTAGGAACTACTCATAATTGGTTTAGGAATTGATCTTGATACCTTAGGAACAAACTGAACTTAGAAAGGGTCAATGTTGTGACTCCTAGGTACCCGTAAAGTATGAATTATAGATTATGCACTCTTGAGGTTTAGAAATAGTTATGATCATAGTTTTGAGTGAGGAATACTTAGATATGAGCCTATAGGTACCCGAGAGCCTAAGTTGTGATGATATACAACTTAGATTTCAAGTTAAAGGACCTTAAGGGTCAAAGCATAAAACATTAAGAGATCTTTTATACTATGAGTTGTTTTATGCAAGTATGATGTTTGGATGTATATGCTTGGATGATACATGAGCTATGATGAAATGGTTTATTGAGATAATAAGTTTATCATGAGCATGAAAGATGAATGAGAAATATGTATGTGATGTAAACTTGTGGCATAAAGTCAGTTTGAAAGAAACTCGGTTTACAGCCGTTATGCTGCCGAATTTCCATCAAACCCAAAGGACTTGAGAATGTTTTTGAAGTATGATATGATATTTAAAACCCTAGGTGACACCGGTTCAAACGAGCACCCCCAGGAGATTTTTATGTGACAAAGCACTGAGACGTGCTTTCCTGGGTGACACCGGTTCGGCCGAGCAACCCGAGGGGAGACATATCCATGAGGGTATGAGTAGATGCAGCCTACCAAAGTGGACAAATTACTGTGGCTAGATTCCTGCAAAGCGTTTCAAAGAGGGTATATTCTAAGAGAAGTGATCTCTAGCCCCCTAACCCGTACTCTTAAGTAGTTAGGTTTATATTATTTTTATGATTCGCTTATTCAGATAATAAGCAAGAGCTAGTGATGACTAGCTGAGATATGAGCTCATAGCCAAGATGTTTTTAGAGTGGCCTTATTATGCTAAAAGTACCATGATTAATGTCACAAAGTTAAGGAAAGATCCATTTGAAAGTTTTATGCCCTTTATGCCACTTGTATGCTTCTTGATGTTGTGATTTGTTGAGTTATTTGCTTGAAGCATTGCCATGCATTCATGTTTTGATATGTTGCATTCATGACATTAGGATGCATACTAAAAGGAATGAACCTTGGATAACCTAATTTCATAAACCCTAATAATGAATCTTATATGCATGCACACCTTCTATAAAGAAACCCAAGGTTCTTAAGGATGTGAACGATGTAACCCTAGATAGGAGGTCCCTACTGAGATTCTTTAGTAAGATTCTCATTCCTTTCTCTTCTTTCCCTTTCTTCCATCACATCTTTAGAGCTCGATGGCGACGTTCATGATCTTCATTGACACGCCCGTCTGGGAGGTGCACTATGACCCGGATCACTGCTCCTATCATTTTGAGGGACAGTGCACGGTTCGAGTTTTCATGTTTGTTGGATGTCCCTTCGCTCACCCTGTATAGAGTTATTGCTTCTCCCCGATGTCCCCTTGTGACAATGCTATGGTTTTTTAGAGTGCCCGGACGCATGATGAGAGGATTCTTTGGACGTATACCAGAGGATCGATGCCCCGTGGCCTCCACGACTACGTGCCTCGGTCTCCTGGTTCAGAGGATGATCCTTCTGAGGGCCCACCGAAGCACATGTATAGCGAGAGCTCCACTCCCACTCCTCAGTTCATGAGAGGAGGGAGTGAGGAGACCATCGTGCAGCCGCGCCTGGCGAAGAGAGCCGAGATGCGCCCCAGCCGAGGAGCTCATGTGCTACCACTGCGTGTACCTACTCTCGCCGCACTGCGCCAGTGGATCGGTTATACTCCGCCATATCCCAGGTTCCAGTAGTAGATGTCTTATGGGAGGTCTAGTGCATACACTCACTCATAGTTAGGATAAACCCTCTTTTATCTTGAGGTTATCCACTTTAGGTGCACCCAGGTAATTGTGGTTTATTTACATTTTCCTTGCATTTATATTTCTGTTGTATTTCCTTTCCTTGTATTGCAAGCTCAGTCTGATTCTATAAGGGCATGACTATATGTATCTTTAATTATGGTATTAATGAAAGTATTTCCCTTGGTGTATTAAATCCTTGTTCCATTGCTATATGTTTTATTTATTGTGCTTTACTTGACTTGTCTTTGTGCCTTATATTCTTGCTTTACGATGAACGCGACTCTCACTTTTGTTAAAAGAATGAGACTAAGAGGTAATAACCTAATGATTAACCTAATGTGTTCTAGAGTATTAGGTTAAAAATTAGGGTGTTACAAGCTTCATCAAGAAAATGGGGGGAAAATATCTCCTCAATGTGGTCATTGAAGAGTATGGTTGAAAGTATGGCTAGGAATGGTCTCAAGCGTGGTCCAAGGTATGGTGTAGGCATAGTTATTTGAGTGTGATGCAAATCAACGTGTGAAGAATATAGGGGAGGAGTGTTCGGCCATTGTGCAGCCAAAGGGGAGGAGATTTGTTTCATCTAATTGTGGTTTAATGATGTGTTTAGGTGTATCTTTGATTAAGCTTTTGATAAAGAGTTTGTAAGTAAGTGTTAAGGTAAAGTGATGGGTAATTAAGGATGTTGAGACATGATTAGGAGTGTTCTTGCTTCATTAGTGGAATCAAAACTCATTTTATAATATGATCATGTACAAATATAATTCCTTAATTTAATGAATTGGAGAGAGAAAATACTATTCAAGATTTCATGACATGGAACCTTGATTTTTAAAAATAGATTAAGGTGTATCTAAGTAATCTTAGGTTCTAATCAACCTTAATAAATTATTTTGACTCTAGATTAATTATCAAAATTAATTAATCTTCGGTTAGAGCCTAATATTGCTTAGGTTCCTTTAATCACGTCATTAGGCCCTCAAAACACTATTCTAGGGGCAAAAACGGTAAATTTGCACAAACACTGTCCGGGACCACTCGGACTGAAATAAATATCATCAAACACATATATTTAACATTCCAAACTCTTGGGAGAGATTCCGGGCTCAAACGGCATTGATACCCGCGTACAATGCTCTAGGGGTATTTTAGTCATTTTGAGCCAAAAGTTTGGAAAATGAGATTTTCATCTCGGATATCAATCACAACATATATAATCCCCTTCAAACATTGAATTGACCCTTTGAGGACTGTCGGGTCGGTTATACTTGATTTTCTGGGTAGAAATGACCTCAAGGGCATTTTGGTCATTTGTGCTCAAACAGAAAAAACTAGGGCGTTACAATGACCGTTGCCATTAATTAGTTCTCCAAGTGACATGTGTTGATCATCTATTGTGTCTTGGAAATACAGTCTAAAAGAGTAGCTTGATTGTTTGTCAGATCTATTGTAGAAGTCATTGTAAAGTTGAGGTTTCTGATGTCCCTTTAGAAACTACTTTTTACTTTTTAAACATGGTTTCTGAACTCTTCCTTCTACAAGCAGAGGTAGTTGACCAAGTTGGTGGAAGAGATGACATGCTAGTTTGTGACTGGCTTTCACTTTAAATTTGAATTTCAAATTTCCTTCTTTTTCTTGTAGAGCGCACTATTTCATAGTCAAGTGAACTTTATGAGGTTTCGGAATCAGTTCTATTATGAACGAACAATCTTTTAGTCTTTAATCAGAGCATGTATATGATTAAATTGATTGCAATGATGATGATTGAAGGTTGTTAAGCATCCTTGCTTCATTTTAAAAGCAAGTTTTGAAGTCAAGTTCTACTTTTTGAAGATCCCAATCTTGGTTTCTTGTCCATGATTTGATTTTCGTCAATCCATACATACTTTGCATGATATAATTTTCACTTCTATTAAGTTTCTATCTCTTTTCATGAGATACAACATGTTTGTATATATAAAGTCAATTTATTTTTTATTCAAGATGTGTTATGCAATCCGGAAGGACCTATTGCTATCACAAGAAACTCAATGTAAATCATTAGTCATTCTTCAAAATATTTTCTCAAAATTTGTTATATTATCACTCAAAACATATTTCCTTAGCGCTTCTGAAGGGTTTTTGAGCTAACAAGAACAAGTGAGATACATAGCAATCCAACACTAGAGAACCTCCCAAAGGAGGCAAGACTTTTATCTGCTTAAAGTATCATGATCCATTTAGCTAACCCCACAAAATAATTTCTAACAGGAAAAAATGCAACACCCTTCATACAATAAAGTTATGCTTAAGTCATAACTTTATAGTAAGTAGTCGTTACTTGTTAACTTTACTTAACCTTAGAGGTGCATATATATATATATATAATATTTAAATATGAGCTCACTTTTGTTACGAACAAAAGCTCTTTCTCTTTGAATTGCTAAGTTTGAACACAATTAATATAACAAAATATATAATTGTATTAACAAATGACAAGTCAACAATATCCATAACTAAGTCAAACCCTTACCCTGGTTCACACAGGAACCATCTAGTCTAGGTAGGGTTCTACTCAAAATTCACTAAAAGAGAATAAAAATACTGACTAAACTTCTCTATTATTAGTTCATCAAAAGGTCTGGACCATGATGCCAATACCAGCTAATCTTCACAAAATAATCACCATCATCATAATCGTTGTAAAAAAAAATGGTAACAGTAGGAGTGAGAATCAAAGATTCCTAGTAGGAAAAACACTAGTCTACCACACAGTGACATCTGATAGTATTTAAATAATTAAAGTATCTTCGATTTCTTCTAAAATGCTTAGTTTTGCTTATTCATTTTCTTATCTAACATAATATTATGAGTGAACTTAGGCTTAAGAATAAAATCATAGAATTATTTAAATAATTAATCAATTTTCTAGTTGCCTGCATAACACTTTGTTTGTTTCATTTCTTATTTATCATAGTCTTATTAATAAATTTAGGCTTGAGAATAGAACACATAGGATTCCTGATATACTTCTCATATGATGTACTATCAATGACGTAACACCATCGTGTTACAACCTTATATAGATCACATCACAATAGCATGCTATTCTCAGTACATCCCTTTCATCACAATGATGTAATACTGTCGTGTTACAATCTTTTATAGTTCAATCGGTGTCTTACGTCTACCATTACCTCTTTCAATCAATGAGCTTACAATCAAGCATTTGATATTACATAAAGCTTATTTATCCATTAATTTCTTAAGCTTTCTTTCTTCATAAGAATCCTTAATATTTATCTAGGAAATCTTATGATTATTAAGTAAAATCTCTTTTTAATAGTTCTATTTCTCATTCTTCTATATTGAGATTTCCTTAAAATCTCCTTAACTCTCATGGGATTTTCTCTATTAAGTCTCCTGAATTACTGTGAGACTTTTCTCTTGAAAATCTCCTAAACTCTTATAAGATTTTCTTTGTTAAGTCTCTTGAATTTTTGTGAGACTCTTCTCTTTAAAATCTCCTGAATTTCTTATGAGATATTCTCTTCAAAATCTTCTAAATTCTTATGAGATTTTCTGTTTAAAATCTGCTAACTTCTTATGAAACTTCTCTACAAAATTTCTCTTTAATTTTTATGAGATTTATCAGTGAAATCTACTAAAATCTTTATCAAATTTTTTGAAAGAAAATAGCTAAGCTTTTTATGAGATTTTTTTGTAAAATCTACTAATCTTTTATGAGATTTCTTCACGGTAGAAACTTATAGGATCCCTTCATTGATAATTTTTATAACCATTAGGAAATTAAACCAATCATCTTACCTAGATTTTAGAGCTTTTCTTCTATAGGTCAAAATCTCATCCTTTTCATGAAACTTTAGTATCATACTTCAAAATACAAATCTTTCAGATTTTACAAAACTATTCCTAATAATATTTTTATAAATTTCCAGAAACCTCAATCTTTTTAAAGAACCAAAAATCTCTTCAATTACTTCATAAATCTCTTGAATTCATTCAATCTATACACAAGATTCTTATCCATTGCATCCTTTAATGTAACGCCCAATTTTCTCTACTTTGTACAAATGGCCAAAATAACCCTAGGTCATTTTTGTATGAAAATCGAGGCGGCCAACCTCGACCACCCTCAAAAGGTTATTTTTATATTAGGAATAGATTACATGAGGGTTAAATAGCAATCCGTGCGAAAATAGCAATCCACAATTTTCTCACATGTAAAAATGACCAAAATGCTCCTGAGATAATTTTTACCCGAAATTTGAGGACGGTCGACCCAGACAGTCCTCAAGAGGTTAGTGTAACATTTGAAGGGGATTGGATGCATTATAAATAATAACAGAGGTGAAAATCTCACTTTTTGGACTTTCAGCACAAAATGACTAAAATACCCATACGGCTTTTTTACACTAGATTTAAGTGTCGCTTGAGCCTGGAAAAGTTTCCCGAGAGTTTGAAATGTTGATTTTATGTGGTGCATGATATTTGAATGGGTTCGGGTGGTCCCGGAGAGTTTTGATATAAAATAACCTTTTTACCCCTAGATTAGTACATAATGAGCTTAATTAGACGATTAAGAAACCTAATCAATATTAGACTCTAATTAAAGGTAACTTAATTTTAATAATTAATTAAGGTCAATTAAGGGTTAAGATTTGCTTAGGAAACTCAAATTTTACTCTTAGTAAAGAATTGTGTCTTGAGTCAAAAGGTCAAAAAGCAAGAATAATGATTTCTCTCACATGTTCCTTAAATTAAGGAAACATGTTGGAGTTTGACATTCAAATTAATCTTGTTTAATTCAAACTAAAGAAGCAAGACAATTTATAATCATATCTTGAAATCCCTAAACTCATGCTTACAATTCCTAACACTTAATTACAAATCCCAAACCCTTTACCTATCTAAACCTATCTCTAATCCGTGTCCTAATACACATGAAAGCTAAAATTTTCCCTTCCAAATAGCCTTTATGGCCGCAGCTATCCCTCCCCCTTCATACTCTCATATTTCAATTTTTTCTAACACACTAACACTCACATACACTCTCATTTTCACCACTCACTTTTTTGGCTAAGACTTTGCGTCAAAAAAAGAACTCTTACAATCCTCTCAACTCAAGTTTTCTTTTCTTCTCCTCCACCTTAAAGAAAGTTTCTTCTTCTACCACAAACCACCACACCACCTCCTAAACACATAACATTTCCTTTCCACAACACAAGATCTCAAGAAAAACACTTCATCTTATTTTTCTTGCCTTGGCCAAAGCCACTTTGGCTCCAAAGAGAAGATTTTCCTTCTCTTCCTTTTTCAAGAACAAGAGTTGTTCATCTTGTAAAGAAGCAAATATCTTTGGTAGGGTTTTGTTTGAAGTTTTCATCTTTTTTCCTTGCTATGTTTTCAATTTTGGTGTTGCTCAAGAGAATAAAGTTTTCTTCTTTGGTGTTCTCTCCATTTTATTGGGTTTGATGATGCATGGTGGTGTTTTTTTTTGAGTTCATTTACCTTCTTTGCATTATTTTCATATCTAAAGTTGGATGGATGAATAAGTGATCTTGTTTATATTTTTTTTTTGGTTAGATCTTTTTTCTTGTCTCATGTTTTTGGGCTTTGAGCTTCCTTTTCTTTTATGTTTTCAGTTTTGGTTGAAAGAGAAATGGAGGATTCATGGCTTGATGATGAGACCATTTGATGGTGGTCCTGGTACCATCAGGCTTATGGTCTCTAAAGCTCAAAGAATGGTCCTTTTTCCTCTTTTATTTTCGGCATGGTATTTTGTTTCCTCTCCTTTATGTTTCGATTTTTGTTGTTGTTAGATGACAAAAATCATAGCTTGGTGATGAGAGCCTTTGATGGTAGTTTTGACACCACCAAGTGTATGGTTTCTAAAGCTCAAAGATTGGTTCTTTTCTTCTTTTATTTTCGATTTTGGTGGGATGGTTATGAACCAAGGCTTGATGATGAGGGACCTTGATGGAAAGCTTGACACTATCATAGGTTAGACCTCTAAAGCCTATGTTCTAGTCTTGTTCTCTTTTTAGTTCCAAAGAAGAACATGAAAATGAAATGTTGTTAGTTATTTTCTTCTCTTTGTTCTTTACTTTGAGCTTGATAGTGAGTCCAAGAGATAAGGTTCTTGGAACCATGGTGTTAATGGACTCTAAAGCTCACTAATGTTTAAGATCTATTAGTAATAAGAAACTAATCTTGTAAAGTTTTTGATCTTTAAGTGAACAAGATGTAAAATGAGCTTGCATTCATGTTTACTTTTATGTTGTCACCTAAATCTTAAAGATAAAGAATGGGTTTGCATAGCATGTTTATATTTTGAGCCACCACCCTAAATCTTAAAGATAAAAATGAAGTGCATAGCATGTTTACTTTCAATGTTATTACCCTAATCTTAAAGATAAAAATGGCTTTGCATAGCATGTTTACTTTTATGCTATCACCTTAATCTTGAAGATTAAAATGGATTTGCATAGCATATTTATTTTTGAGCCATCACCTTAAATCTTGAAGATAAAATGAGGTGCATAGCATGTCTACTTTCAAATCATCACCTAAGACCTTAAAGCTCAAAAACTTGCCTTTGGATCTTAAACAAAATTTTAAATCATGGCTACACCCAATGCATATGCATTTCAGCCATGACAAAATGTTGGGGTTTGAGATGAGTTTTATTTGATTTTTATGGCTCAAACTCTATGTCTTTGAACTTTTAAAAGTTGTGCTTTAGAAGCTTTGCTACAAACAAAAATAAAAATGGTATTCTTGTGAGTAAAAGGTTTATTCTTGAATCTTGATAATTAGAAAGGGGTAAAAATGTGATTTCTAGAATCCCGAAATGGTTTATTTTAAAATGCTACCCAAACTGTCATGCAATCTTTGAAAATGTTTATGAGGTTAAAATTTAGTGGAAACCATTTTAGTAAGACCCTTAGATGCCTAAAAGAACAATTACGGAAGTTAGGTTAAGCTGGGTTGTAGTTTTAACCTATATGGAACTATAGCGTAATTTCTAACAACTTGGGAAGAATCGCATGATAAGTGCCTTAAGATGATCTTTAATACATTGCCTATGTATATATATGTATTGATGAGCATTTCATATGCATTAGCTGAGTCTGGTCCTTAATTCCGACATACTGGGTAGGAGCATATTTACCTTTCAATAGAAATGATGACGATATGTGCTAATGGATGTATGAAGATGAGATATGATTATGTGATTAATTGTGGCATGCTATGATTATCATTGAACTATTGAGATGTATGATTGATGTGTTTGATTGGCATGTAGAAAATTTGGGGAAACTCCATTTCCAGCCATTATGTTGCCGGATTTCGGCCAAATTTGTGAACTTAAGAAAATTTATAGAATTTATGAGCATGAAATGTTATATGATAAGTCATGTTGATATTTAAAATGTTATGCTCATGCATACATCTCTAATTATATGTTAAGATAAAAGGTGACAGAAAACACATGGAAATGATCCTCTGGACTCCAGGAATTGATGGTTATGAAAGGTGATCCAAAAGAAGTTGCATACTCATGATAAGAAAGAAAGGAAGTGATGTGTTACCTCCTCTATTACCCCATATTAAATCTAATGACAGCTACTTAGGTTGAGCTCATCCTAGGCAATCGATGAGGTGAAGTTTTGGTGGCTATTATAAAATCGCCGGGGAAGGTGAAATGGTTGGCTTAGGATGGTTACTTAAGAGGGTGGTTATTATGAAAGAACTTAAGAGTTCAGTTATGAGAAATTAAAGCAAAAGTGCATATAAATATATTATGTCATTCTCCCATTGGTGCATTTAATCATGTGACATTTGCTAAGTGACTTTAGTCCTCTAGCTTTCCTCCTGCTTATATGTCTGGCATTATGTTATGTTTTAGACTTATATGTTACTTATACTTCTGAGGTATTGTCACATACACATGAGATGTCTGTTGCATTCATGACATTAAGACCCATGTTAAAAGATACCTACTTCGGATAAAAGGATTTTGAGAAAGATTAAAAATTAAACCTAATGCATACACACCCCTTTCAAAATGAAACCGAAATGGTTGGGGACGATGATGATGACACTTGTGTTTGAGTCGGGTAGCCCTACTAAGAATCTTGAATAAGTTTCTCATCCCTTTCTTTTCTTCCATGTCGTCGTCTCTAGACGAAGATGATGGTGTTGTTCATGGTTTTCCCTGAGACATGGACATGGGAGACACGCTACAAACCGGATCAGAGGGTCACAGTGGAAGCATGGAGATAGCTTTCTTTTGGGCATTAGCTTTAGGGTTATCACATCCCACACACCCATGCTTACCCTAATCCTTTAATGGCTATGCATCGAGAACTAGTTTAGTTTTGTTGCAAATATGCTTAGGTTCTGATCTACTATATGCGAACCCCTATTGGTGAACTTATTATCTTTGTATGTCTTTTATGTACACAAGAAGACACTGTTATGTTATGGATATGATATGTTAATTTGATATATATTATGTTATGCTATGGCTTGTATATATATCATAATGAGGTTTATGTGATTGCTACTATTATGCATCTATTGACCGATATCTACATACACATGTGGCTGGCATTTTGGTTTTAAAGTTCAAAAAAAAAAATTTTGTCATATTTTTATTACTCATATTTTAAAGAAGAATAAGTCAATTTCTGAAACAAAGGCATAACAATTAATAATTAACCAGAATGCGACTCGAACGTATTAGGTTAAAAGTTAGGGTGTTACATTTTACATCTACCAAGTTCATATACAAATGCATTTTGAATAATTTCAGATTTTATAAACATTATTTCAAATATGTCTCAAGAGTTTATATTAGCAAAAATAGCCAAACAATCACCAAGCAATAGACATAGATTTTTCCTACCTTTCTTCCAAGCTTTTTGCTCAACTTTTCTCTAGTTTGTTCTCCTCTAACTAAAGCTTCAAACCCATTTTTCCAGCACCTATAGATGTTGTTGTTTGGACGGTTTTGAAGATGAAAAGAGAGGCTTTGGCTTTAGTTTGATGTAAAAGAAGTGTTCTTTAACTAGTTTATGTGTTTATCTAAGTGTATCCTTCAAGAACTTGCTAGTTTCATGGAGTTTCAAGCAAAAGAAAATGAAGATAGTGAAGAGAGAGAAAGAAATGTGAAGCTACCAGAAAAGCCAAGGGAAAACAGGGTCTTTTCCAATTTTTTATTTATATAAAAAAGCTTTACTTGGAGAGAAAGTAAATGGTATAACTATTTTCGGATCAATTTTCTTGCATCAATATTGAAAATGTCTATATTTATTTAACTGTCCTGAGTAAAAATTATATGAAATATGACAATATCCATTATTTATACCAGTTTCAGTGTATCGGTTATTACCATTTCGGTGTACCAATTTTTACCATTTCAATGCCCAATTGACATAAACAAAACTCAACCAGGCTAAAAATATTTATTTAACTTTATCCTTCTTTTTATCTATGTCCTTATACCAATTATAAGGTCTGTGAACACCACATTTTTGTCCAAACATGTTCATTTAATAATTTATTTCATTTCATTTCATCAGTTTTTTCTCAGACGCCTCAATCCTGTTCTAGTTAGTATAAGTCTTTAGTTCAACCCATTCTAGTTTCTTTTGAAACTCATACTCGGTTAGCCCATTAAAAAATTTAGTCTTTGTTTTTGTAGTCTTTTCCAGATTATGAACATATGCAGCAAACCATTTGGTTATTCAGTATCTTTCTCCGTGTCCAATCAAATCAAAGGAAATGAGTGAATAAACAAAAAATATAAAAAGTGCACAGGACTGCATTAAATGATCAAGCAGCGTGTTTTGACAATTGCATCACACTAAATCTCATTTCAGTATTTCAACAGTAAGAAGACAAATAATACAGCCTGAAACCTTGACCTTGGATCGATGTATTTAATATTGATTGTTTTGTTCAAAGATTCAACATTGAAGGAAATCAAAGCATCTGACATTTGTGTCAGATCAAATTGCTAAGGATCCCAGGAATTCAGGAACCGAAAATTAAGACAGGGATTCATCATTTGTCAAGATCAAGAACAGCAAGGCATAAAAAGAGAGAAGTGAAGGAGAGTTTTGGGGGGATCACAGAGAGAACTGAGAGTAGAGCTAACTTTTTTTTTAGCAAAGAGACCCGGAGTTAAATTGAACAAAAGGCCAGAGAGAAGGAGACACAGACAAAGCCAATTTTAAAAAGACACAGGGAGAAAAAGTTCATCTTGCTATTAACTCCAACGTCATCATTCTCACAATCACTGCAAACTCGCCATTACATCATCACCCCAACTTCATCCCTAGCCTCCATTTTTTAAACTCATCACTCCGGATAACCACCCAAACTATCACTATCATTCTTTATTCACTACCAACAGCCGTTAGCCTACCATCATAATCACCTTTCAAACTCAGCCAATAAATAAAAATAAAAATACCCAATCTTCATCAACATAAACTCAGGCCACATGATCCATAACAATTTTCAAAACCTCAATCAATAAATAATAAAAAGAAAGAAAGGAAGAAGGAGGAGCTGCGACCGCCAAGCAAAGACCCCACTGCGAAACGCCGCGCCAAAGACCTTCGACACTCCTCCACTACTGGTCGCGTCAACTCACAACGCCAAGCAAAGACACCTATGCTTCAACTTGCGCTGCCAGCTTCTCCTCTACGAGCCAAATCGCATGCATAGAGTCCCTCCGCCTCGCTCCTCGAACTGCTGATCATGAACTGCCTAAAGCTTCACAATTTAAATCGCACCAGATCCAGTTAGTCAGCCTTCCCAGTGCGCTGCGCAAAGCCAGTCTCGCACACCGCCAGCATCGCATCCTGCAGCTCCGTATCACAGTGCTTCCCCATGATGCCCAGCCCGCTCCGCCGTTAAAGCCTTCATCACTGTTCCTTCCATCACCTTCCTCGCCAAGAAGTCAGCCGTGAAATCCACTAGAGTACATCGCGAAGGTCAGACCTGATCAGGCCATAGCTATCTGCGCACTCATGCTTCACGGTTTTGTTTCTTTCCCAGTTCCATATCACGTTTATTAAGTAAAGGTAAAGCAAATTAGTTTTTTTATTGTTTCCTTTATACCTTTTGTCAGGATGTGTTTTGTGCTTTGTTAAAACCATTTGAGTTGGTCTCGTGGGCTTTAGGGGAATTATAGTTTTGGGCTTTATTTTATTTAGTTTGGCTTTTTATATCTTTTAATTTGGGTTGGATGTTATTACCTTTGAAGTGTATTAACTTGGGTCTTCTAGTTATTTGTTGGTTGACATTGTGATAATTTTATTTTCAGTTAAAAGTCTTAGTTTATTCTATTTAGAATTTTAGACCTTATTTGTTTAATGATAGGGATTTTAAAGCTGAGACGCCTTAAAAATAGGATTTTGAGTTTTATCTTTTTATTCTATTAGAAATGAAGAAAAATAAATTTTTATGCTTCAATACAGTGATCAATAGTCATGATTGAGAGGTGGATGCCTCCTTCATTCACCGTTAAATCATAAAGCTTTATTAATTGTTTGGTGCTAATTGAAATCCTATGCAAAGCCATATTTTTCTTTTAATAAGTCGCCAATCTTTTCAAAATTAAATTAATCAATGCATTTTTTTTGTTCTTCTCTTTTAATTAAAATCAATCAATCTACAAATATTTTCTACAGAACGACATGGTTTTGAGTTCCTCATTGCACTAGAGGATACGTCGGCGTAGCTAACAACTATCAAACCAAAATCTCTTTTTCATAAAATTAGTTCCTTAATTTCTGTTTTAAGTTTAGCTTTATTTCTATAAATATATAATTTTTAACTTTAGCTTTATTTTTATAAATATATGACTACTAATCTTAGCTTTATTTTTATAAATATATAATTATTAATCTTAGCTTTATTTTTATAAATATATAATTATTAATTTTATCTTTATTCTTGTAAATATGTAATTATCAATTTCATCTTTATTTTTGTAGATATATAATTACTAATTTTAGTTTTATTTTCGTAAATATATAATTATATTTTTGGGAAAAAAAAATATTAAAATTATAATTAATTTGCATAATAAACTCTAAGGTAACTGTATTTATACGAACGTATTAGGGGTGCAGTGGGATTAAGTTTCCACCCTTCCTTAATCGTAATCAGACTCCCGAATCTCAAAACTCTTACAAGACCAGTTTTACAAATCAAAAGGTTTTCCAATTTTTTCCAGAATTAAAATTGGTGGCGACTCCCACTTATTTTAAAATTGTTTGTCATTCTCATCGCGGTGCCCTCCGGGTACGTTGTGATAGCTTGGCGACTCCACTGGGGACGCTAGAGAGTCAAGCTTATTAGAGTTAATTATGCAATTGATTATAATTTTATTATGTTTAGTTTTCCCCTTGTAAGATATTTGTTTTATTGTTGTAAATATTTTATTTTTCCTTTCTGTAAATGTTGACTTATTTATATTTGTTGTACTTTTGTGAATATTTTATCTTAGTTAGCTATTTAGTTTTTTTTTTAAATATAACGATTTATTTTACTAGTAAATATTCAAAACCTTTTTGTAAATATTGGTTTATTTACATTTGTTTTCCTTTTATAAATATTTTACTTTCCTTTTTATAAATATCCGTTTATTTACATTTGTTTTACTTTTGTAAATATTTTATTTTCTTTTTCATAAATATTGATTTATTTAATTTTGGTTTGCTTGTAAATATTTATTATTCAAACATTAGGATAGAAGACTTTTATTTTTTTTGTATATATTTGAAATCTTAGGGTAGAAGACTTTTTATTTATTCATTTTTGGATAGTCGATTGTGTTTCTTGAATATATACTGGCTTGTTTTCTTTTTTTTTTTTTTTAGGAAGGGTGGTTTTAGGATTACAAGGTTTGTATGCTTCCTGAACACACTTTCACTACACTGTCCTCACACACTATTTGGGCTCTATACCCGGGCCTTGGAAAACTATAGGGCAGGAAGGGGTTTTGACGTTGTTATTGTGAGGCTTATGCTTCCCTGACAGTCGTTGACTCACCGCTCAGGTTGTTACTAGAACTATGGGTTGCCATATTGTGACTTTCATGTCCCTGTGGTTTGACTCATAGAACTAGGTCTTTATCTTATTGATAAAGGCAACCTAGGGACCATAATCTTTTAGGGGTCTATATCTATCCAAAAGCTGTGCACTACTAGAGACCTTAGTTGGCAAACCTCAAATAGGGTCGACCATAGAACCATCAAACATTAAGTACCACCCTGTTAAGACACAAGGGAGCATATATATATATATTTTATTTTATTTTTCCTTCTTTTATCATGCATTGTAGATATCTTGCAACTTTCAACATAGACATTATAACAAGCATAATTTTTTTCTTTTTTCTTTTGCATAAATAATGCATATTATAATCATGCATAGCACATGCATTTTTTCTCTTCAAGCATATTTACTTTTCAAACATGAAAATAACAATCACATTTTAATTGCATTTATTCATGTCACATGCATTCTCTTCATCCAACATGCATATTTATTTTTATTCATGACATGCATCTCATTCATTTTTCTTTTTTCTTAAAAAACATCTATTGGTGGCAGAGGAATAACATCATATTTGACATAAGATGATGGAAGGAGCACAACACACTAGCAATGTATCTAGCTCAAAGAGGCACTTCAATGTGATAGGAAATACCAGCTCTATGGAGAAGTTGTATCAGTTGAGTCAATTGTTACCTAATGAAGATAGAAGAGCTTTCTCAAATAAGTATGGGTCTATTCTAGATCTGTTACTCATATCAGTGGAAACTTCTGCCCTCAATATTCTAGCTCAATATTGGAGTCCCGCCTTGAGATGTTTTGAATTGCCAAACATTGACATCACTCCTACTATTGAAGAGTATGCTTGCTTGCTAAAATTACCAATGAAGAAAAGCACCTCTATTTATTTTCATCTAGAACAACCCTCTTCAGATGTAAAGATAGTAGAGCAATTTGGAGAATTACTAGGGGTACCGATGACTCGAGTGAAGCTAACAGGGCCTCAAAAGGGTTGACTAAAACATTCATGGAAGATCGTTTAAAAGACTTAGGGCATAAAAAAGAATGGGCTACTTTTTCAAGAGTATTGGCATTTGCTATCTATGGGCTGGTATTATTTCCTTCTGCTCCAGATATAATTGATCAAGCTGCTATGGATGTTTTCTTTGCTGTAGAAAGTAAACGAAGAAATCCAGTTCCTGCTGTGTTAGCTGAAACATTCTTGACCTTAAACTTCTGCCAATAGAAACAAAAAGGGAAGCTTTGATGTTGTCTACATCTCTTATATGTGTGGATTATTACACACATGTATGCAAGGAATCACATCAGAAATATCTCAGACCCACTAAGAAGCTTTCATCGTATCCCAACCAAGCCAAGAGGAGCCCATGAATGGAAGACGGAATTTAATAGTATAAAGGAACAATCATTTAAATGGGTTTGTCCATTGTATGAACATGAAAGAGGTGACATCATTCTTAGCTGTGGAAAATTTCATAATGTACCATTGATGGGTCCTAGAGGTTGCATATCATACACACCGGCAATAGTACTCAGACAACTTTGTTGGACACAAAAGAAACCACGGGAAGAGCAACTTGGAGGACTTTATTTCTGGTATAAGGAAGGCGAACACACTAAGATGTTATCACAAGAAGTCAAAGAAGCATGGAGAAATGTTCACATGGTAGGAAGAAATGAGTTAGGAAAATCACTTGTGATTAGTACTCATGAGTATGTCACATGGAGAGAAGCAAGAAAGGTACATCAAAGTGGTCCTAGCTTTCCTATTGAAAAAGGGAATGATCCACAGTTGTCTGAACAGATAGAAGTCAAGAAAGCACAGATGAAGCTCTTAGAACAAAGAAAAACAAGCAAATGGAACTAGAAGTTGTTATTACACGAAGTCAATGTGAGAAGAAAGAAAAGCTGATTGAGCAATTGAAAGATGAACTTGTTGATGTTCCTAGTCAAGAAAGAGAAAGACAGATGATCCATGATCTTGAAAAGGAGGTCCGAATGATGGCTATTGAAAAGAATAGGTTTTTGAAGCATATTAGCCAATTGTATAAAGCAAACGAAGGATTGAAGACAAAGCTTAGCCAACAAAGACAAATGAAAGAAGAATTGGACGATGAAATACAAAAGCAAAAAGAAGAATTGGAGCTAAAGATAGAAAAGTTAAATGCAAGTCTAGCACAGGCTAAAGATGAATGTGACCAGGAATGGGCCCGTTTCATGCAATGTCGAAATCAGCTTCTCCATATAGAAGATGCAGGTAGATTCTGGAAGAAACAAGCTGGTGACTGGGTGATGAAGGCTGAGATGTGGAAAGAAAAATATGCAAGATTTACTGAGGAATTAGGTCATCATATTCCAAAGTTTATCTATCATTTTGAAAGGGCAGAGAAGGAAGTTCTACACAATCTCAAGCTTCATTTACCTAAGGAAATGAATGACTTCATGGATATGAGCAGGGGTATAGCTAGGGGTTTTAAAAGAAAGAAGTTGTCCATTCTTGACTCAACAATGATGTAATTGTACCCTTTGAATAAATGAATGAAATGAATTCGTCCTTTGACTTTCCTCTACTTCTCTTCAAATGCAAGACTATATCCATTACATTTCTACCTTATAGGAAAATTTTCCTTCTGTGTAGAATGTAAGAAAGAGGATCAAGCTTCACATTGCTAGTATGCTCCTAACAAAGTATATTGTGGGTTAATAGCCCCCTGTACTTCGGTCCATCACATACCCTGTCTTATGGACAAAAAACGTCCTCTGAACAGGATATGAGTCAAGTCTATTACCATCAAATATATATTTTATTCCTTGCTATCAAAGAATTTTTAAGTTTTACTTTTCATTTACTTACCATCTATTTTTGTGAGCCAGGTCATCAAACATTGCTCCTTCAAAGAAAGCTTTGTCTGACAGTAGTACGTCGGCTAGAGAGCCGTACGAACTTCGATCCAGGGTTGAGAAGAAAAAGGCCAAAGATAAGGAACAGACCATGGCTGTAGAAGATAATAACCAAGGAAGGAATCTGAGTCAAGAAATTGATGAGCTTAAGGCCATGATGAAATCCATGTTCGGACCAGAATTCAAAAAGTTCATTGTGGACACTGTGAATATGGCCAAAGAAAACGAGGAAAATGTTGAGCGACCAGGATATGACTCAAATGGGAATGACAACAACGGAACCCCGCACAATGATGCCAACAATGTAGCCCCCCATAACAGTGTGGATAAGGAAGCAGAACGATTGAAACTCAAACAGGAACTGCAAGAAAGCATGCAAGAGCAGTTCCGAATGCTACGTGGACCTAGCCCATATGGTTCAATGAGTATCAGCGATCTGTGTTTAGCGTCGAGCGTGATTATTCCCAAAGACTTCAAGATGCCCGAGCTCATCAAGTTTGATGGAAGCACTAATCCCCTTATGCATTTACGGATGTACTGCACAAAGATGGGAATGTGGTCCAAGGATGAGAACTTCCTGATTAGCTTTTTCCCTGAGAGCTTGGAAGGCGCTGCATGGGAGTGGTATATGCAGATGGACCGAACATAGATTCAGTGTTGGGAAGATTTAGCTCAAGCTTTCACTAACCAATATAAGTTTAATTTGAATGCTTCTTCTACCAGAGATTAGCTGAAGGGAATGAGGAAGAAGGAGAACGAGTCTTTCAAGGAATATGCTCAAAGATGGAGGGCTATGGCTGGAAGGGTCGTTCCACCGATGTTAGAGCAAGAAATGTGCTCTTACTTCATCCGTACTTTGGAAGATCCTTTTTTCAAGAACATGCTTGGGACTCATGTTGTAACATCCCCAAATTTATAACTAAGATAAATATTAATCTTAATTAGCGATAGCAAAACCAAGAGAATTTGGACAAATGTTATGAAACATAACAAATAGACTACTTAAGTATGTTTAGAGAAAAATGCAAAGAATTATGAAAATGCCATCACTTAGTGGAAATTACGAAAATGCCCTTGCTATATAAAGGAAATTACCAAACTACCCTTGCCTTATTAAATGACGAAGATACCCTTACTCTATCAATGGAATTACAAGAATACCATTATCATTGTCTAATTACAAAAATATCCTTGTCTTAGTTAAAGAAATTACTACAATGCCATTTGCACAAATCCCTAGACTTGTCTTTAGACAAGAATGAATCTAAGCCATTGGATTAAGATGATAACACAATAATTTAACCACATACATCATACACATTTCTGAATCACATACATGCACTAAAGGTTAGAAAATCTCCACTAACATCTTTGCACAAAACATGGAGCATTTTCATCCAACATGTTTGCATAAAACATGGAAACATGTTTGCACAAAACAAGGAGCATTTTCATCCCAAAATTCAGCCAACATGTTTCCATAAATCATGCTCCAAGTGATTTCCTTCTTCTGTTTTTTTCTCTAATCTTTCCACTATAAATACTCCTCAAACTCTGTTCAATTCAGAAACTCCCTAAGTGTTCTTTCTTTCTTATTCTATCATTCTTCTTATGTTCTTCAAAGACTTCTCTTGATCCTCTAAACTTCATCCAAACACTTAAATCCTAAGTCCAAACTTTCACCAGCCCTCACAAGAGTTACAATCTTTAACTCTAGTGAGAAATATTTTCTTAAGCACTCAAGTTCTAGAGCCAAGATTCAAGGAGGGTCATCTACTCCAAAGACTCTTGTTCAAAGCTTAAGGAAGAAGAGAAGGACCCTTTTTAGACCCTACACAAGAGGTAGGAGTTTCTTCTTTATTTGTTCAAGTATTGTTGGCTTCTAACTTTGCTCATGGATAGAATGCCTCAAACTTGAGTTATTGTCAAAAGTTTTGAGTAATTATATTTTTAGAAAACACAACATGTTCTATTATGCTATGAGTACTTTTATGATGTTATCAAACTCAAATATAACTTAAAAGATTGTATGTGAAACTTGAGTTAATAAAGATAACTTAAGACATGAACATGGCAGGTGCTGGAATTTCTAGTTATTTCTGGCAGTAGTTACTTCGAAAATTAGTGTCATAAAATATGAAGGATCTCGAAATGAAAATATTTTTATTATAAACTAGACTCATTGTAGAACACTCTCCAAAAAGAATCACCTAAAACGGAGTTTCCTAGCCCAAGATATAAATTTTTAAAGTAGAGCATAAGACTGAAACTCTTAATCTGACCTTGTAGTAGTAAAATAGGTGTAACTCACTCTAGAAAAATGCAAATGGACTGATTTCAACTTTGATGAAAAGCTAACACATCTACAAACACACTTATGTATGCTATGCATAAATTTGTACACCACGAAAATACAGAATGAGAGATATAATTTCGGGACAGTGTGCTGAGAAAGTCTTGAAGGTAGCGTGATACTGTGCGAGTGCAATTTGGAAAGGTTCTGGCTAAGAAAAGACTTGGTATTTAAGCGTGTCCATTGTGACCCACCTCTCTTATGAAATAATAAATAGACCAACTTACTGCTTAATCCTCTTTGAGGATTAAGGTATTGATGATTTCACTCAGTGAGAATAAAAGTAAAACCTGAAAAAGTAGCAATGATAGTCTGGAAAAGTAGACTTGAGCTAAACTCATGGTTTAACCCCCTAAACCGTTGAGATCATGGCAACGGAAAGAAAACAAAAAGGTTGTGGCGACGGCCACGGTATGAGCTCATTACCCTTTAGGGTGGTCTAAGGCATTGATACATTCATCCCGTGAGTAATTAAGAAATATGTTAATGAAATAAATGAAAGATGATGATCACTAAACAAGTGAATGTTGAGGATGAGTAATCATGAAATGCATGCAGCTCCTAAATGATTATTGCTTATTAGTGGTTTTTCATGATATGCTTATATGTATGCTTGATGAAATACTGAATGGATATTTCTGCTAATGTTCAAGATTAGTTTAAAAGTAACTGCACATCGGCTAATCACGTTTGTGAAAGTTTGATAATTGAATCCTTACCTGTTCACCTTTTTATAATAAACCCGAAGTGACTGGGACGACAACGATGACACTTTTAGTACAAGTAGGAACTCCTACTAAGAAATCATGCATTTCTCACTCCTACGTTTATTTTCCGTTGTCGTTACCAGAGACAGACGTGTCCACCTAAAGCAACGGTCAGAATCGAGGAAGGAGGTAGCGCGTGAAGATTTCAAACCTTTCAAGTAGGAGCATTTCGAGCTTTAGTTACATTATAGTTTGTGAGAAACAATTAGTAATAGTAGAACTTATATTGTTATTTGTAATAACTTATCAGTATGATATATGCCCTGTTGTGACTTATGTATTAAGTGATTATATTCCAGTTTATGTGATAATAGTTCTACACTTAGTCTCTTATTCCGCTTATTTAATTAAGTGCGCAATGTAACTTGATTATTATCTATAAAAGCGCTATGTATTTCACTTCTCAATTCTGAGCTTAAGTTTTCAAAAAATTAATTTATTTAAAGAAAAAAAAAATTCCACTATTTTTCTAAGTTAATTTCAAAAGAAAATAAATACAAGGCATAAGTGACAACTAATAGAATCCAAATGTGAACTTAAGCACAGTGGGGTTCTATTAGGGTGTTACATTATGGTATCAGAGCAGTTCATCCTATTTAAGCCTGAGGAATGGATTGACTATGCTTCTGTCTATGATATTATGCTATTAATCTTATCTGTATGATGAGATATAGGATTTAGAAATGCATGATCGTCTTGTGATACTACCAAGTTGCTACCATGCTTAGCTATAGTATTGAGCCTGATCAACTCGATGACTGTTGTTTGGTGTGTCTAGGAACTAATGGCAGCAAACAGACATACGCATGGGGCACGTGGTGGAGGTAATCGTGATGAACTGGCAAATGCACTCCAGGGGATGGCTAGGGCTATGCAAGCACAAGCAATAGTGATGATGGAGCAGATGAATAGGAGGTCAGAGGAATCAGTTAGGAACCAAGAACATGGAAAATTCTCAGAATTCAAGAGGGCTGGACCTCCAGAATTCAAAGGGACAACTAACCCCGAAATAGCTGACAGATGGATTCAAGAGATGGAGAAGGTTTTCTCAGTGGTAAAATGCTCTGATGAACAAAAGGTGGCATTCTCTACTTATATGCTCAAAGGAGAGGATGCCACGTGGTGGAAGGGTGCAAAGGGCTTACTCGAAAGTGCTGACATACAGATTACGTGGGAGGTTTTCTATGCTACGTTCCATAAGAAATATTTTCCAGATTCGGTTAAGAAGGCAAAGGAAGTAGAATTTCAAGGTCGACACAGGGAAATCGAAGTGTGGCTGATTACACAGCTAAGTTTGAAGAACTGATCAAACACTCAACTAGCTACCAAAGGGATCCCAACGAGGCTTGGAAATGCATGAAATATGAGAGTGGTTTGAGGCCAGACATTTTGGCATCTGTGGCTCCACTAGAGGTCACTGACTATGCATCTTTAGTCAGCAAAAGCCAAGTGGCTGAGAGTTGCAATCGCCAGCTAGTTGCCCACCGAGTTGAAGAGAATAGGAAGAGGTCTGCTCAACAAGGTCACCGAGGGTTCCCACCCCCTCACAAGAAACCCTACCAAGGAGGTGGATTTAAAGGGAAACAACCCCAACACCCTATGATGAATCAACCTAGGCCACAAGCTGTTAATCGACCTAGGATGGCTGCTGTCCCTGAACCTATGACTAGATCCCCTTGTGCCACTTGTGGAAAGATACATGGAGGGGAATGCAGATTTGGTAAAAATGTTTGTTATCGGTGTGGACAGGCAGGACACTATTCTAGAGAGTGCCTAAAGTTCAATCAGTCCTCTACACTCAAGCCTAAGGCACGTGGACGCCGTGTTTGCTATCATCACGAGATGCCCTCGTAATCCGATGATCTGATTCAAGGTAAGTGTATAATTAATGGAAAACCCTTAATTGTATTGTTTGATTCTGGCGCAACACATTCATTCATTTCATATGATTGTGCTAATAAGTTGAGGTTGTATATATCTGACTTAAAAATCATCTTAGTTGTCTCTACACCCACTATAAATACTGTTAGATTTGATCAAGCCTGCCTAAATTGTGAATTTGAGGTAGCTGATAGGATTTTTCATCATGATTTAGTTTGTCTACCCTTGTCTAGTTTTGATGTAATCTTGGGCATGGATTGGCTTTCGGCTAACCGTGTGTTACTTCATTGTGCAAATAAGTCACTAGTATTTCTTCCCAAACCATCTTTACCCAATCCCTCTAAACTTGATAGAAAGGTACGACTATACCTAAACTCCATTATCATGGGGGATAGTAGGAATGAAAAGCGAGGATATGTCTTCCTAATGACAAGTGAGAAAGAAGTGGAGCAAGCTCTAGAAAAGATCCTTGTATTAAAGGAATTCTCAGATGTTTTTCCTGATGACATACCTGAATTTCCTCCAAAAAGGGAGATTGAGTTTTCTATAGATTTGGTACCAGGAACAGGACCCATATCTATAGCTCCTTATAGGATGCCATTGGCCTTGTTAACAAAGTTGAAGAAGCAATTAGAGGAACTACTATAGAAGAAATTCATTAGGCCCAGTGCTTCACCATGGGGAGCCCCAGTGCTGTTTGTCAAGAAGAAGGATGGGAGTATGCGATTATGTGTGGATTATAGGCAGCTAAACAAAGTGACTATAAAAAATAAATACCCTTTGCCTAGAATAGATGACCTCATGGACCAATTAAGAGGAGCCCAAGTGTTTTCCAAGATAGATCTGTGATCAGGATACCACTAGATTCGAGTGAAGGAGGAGGACATACCAAAGACAGCCTTTAGGACTAGATATGGATATGTCGTTTGGGTTAACCAATGCACCGGTAGTGTTTATGGACTACATGAATAGGATATTTAGACCATACTTGGACAAGTTTGTAATAGTGTTCATCGATGACATTCTAGTTTACTCTAGAACTGAAGAAGAGCACGAAGAACACTTACGAGTGGTGTTGGAGGTGTTGAGGAACAAGAAACTTTATGCAAAGTTATCCAAGTGTGAATTTTGGATGAAGGAAGTTAAGTTCTTAGGTCATGTATTGTCACGTGGGGGAATAGCAGTAGACCCAAGTAAGATAGAAATGGTGTAACAATGGGAAACCCCTACCACTGTGAAGGAGATTAGGAGTTTTCTAGGGCTAGCCGGTTACTACCGAAGGTTCATTAGAGGTTTTTCCCAAATTACCTTACCCCTCACCAAGCTAACAAGGAAGAATTCAGCTTTTATATGGAGCCCAGAATGTGAAGAGAGTTTCCAAGAACTAAAGAAGAAGTTGACCACTACCCCTGTCCTAATCCTACCTGACCCAAAAGAAAAAATTTGAGGTGTATTGTGATGCCTCGAGAAGAGGACTAGGATGTGTTTTGATGCAAAATAGGAATGTAGTAGCCTATGCCTCTAGACAACTCAAACCCCATGAAGTTAATTACCCAACCCATGACTTAGAGCTAGCGGCTATTGTCTTTGCCTTAAAAATCTGGAGACATCATCTTTATGGTGTAAGGTTTGAAGTCTTTTCTGACCACAAAAGTCTGAAATACCTCTTCAACCAAAAGGAACTCAATATGAGACAAAGGCGTTGGATGGAGTTTCTCAAGGACTATGACTTTGGGATGAACTACCACCCAGGAAAGGCAAATGTGGTAGCAGACGCTTTGAGTCGTAAGTCCTTGCATGCCGCTTGGCTCATGGTGAAAGAAAATGAGCTGATAAAAGATTTTAGGAACCTCAACTTAGGATATAGGGGGACTTCAGAACAAATTCAGTTAAGCCAACTAAGTGTAACCAGTAGCTTTAAGGATCAAATAATTCAAGCCCAAAGGGAATATGAGGATTTCCTTAGAACTTTAACCCTTGTCGAAGCAGGAAAGTTGAAAGAGTTTGTCCAGGATAAGGAAGGAGTGTGGAGATACCAAGGGAGAATCTGTGTACCTACAAAAGAAGGATTGAGAGCTAGCATTTTGGAAGAAGCCCACAAGAGTCAATTTAGTGTACACCCTGGTATAACTAAGATGTACCATGACCTAAAAAAGATGTTCTGGTGGCCAAAGATGAGAGCAGATATAGCAAATATAGTGCAAAAATGTTTGGTATGCCAAAAAGTGAAGATAGAGCATCAAAAACCCTCCGGAGTGCTGCAACCTCTCGAAATCCCCGAATGGAAGTGGGAAGGAATATCCATGGATTTCGTGATGGGATTGCCAAGAACGCCTACCGAACATGACTCCATATGGGTAATTGTGGATAGATTGACAAAATCTGCTCACTTTTTACCCATTCGAGCAAATTACCCTTTGGAAAAGTTAGCTCAGCTATACATCAAAGAGATAATAAGGCTCCATGGAGTACCCAAAACCATTGTCTCAGATAGGGATCCAAGGTTCACCTCAAGATTTTAGGGAGCTTTGCAAAAGGCGTTTGGTTCAAGGTTGTGTCTAAGCACTGCCTATCACCCTCAAACTGATGGACAATCAGAAAGAACAATTCAAACCCTTGAGGATATGCTAAGAGCATGTGTCTTAGACCAGCCAAAAAGTTAGGACAAACAGCTTCCATTGATTGAGTTTGCATATAATAATAGTTACCACACTAGCATTGGGATGGCACCTTGTGAGGCTTTGTATGGTAGAAAGTGTCAATCACCACTTTGTTAGTGTGACCCGGGAGAGCAAAGTATTTTGGGCCCTGATTTGGTAGAAGAGACAACCAAACAAATAAGGAGAATTAGGGAAAGAATCCTCACTGCTCAGAGTAGGCAGAAGAGCTATGCTAACAAGAGAAGGAAACCTCTCGAATTTCAAGAAGGAGAACACATATTCTTGCGAATTACTCTTACCACAGGTATAGGTCGTTCAATGAAAGTCAAAAAGCTAAGCCCTAGATTCTTAGGACCCTTCCAAATCCTCAAAAAGGTAGGTCCCTCCGCCTACCAAATTGCATTACCTCCAAATTTGTCTAACCTACACAATGTTTTTCATGTGTCCCAATTGAGAAAGTATCAGTCAGACCCCAGTCATGTGTTTAAGCCAGAAACTATACAATTAAAAGATGACTTAACTTTTGAATTACCACCGATGAGGATTGTGGATCATGGCATCAAGCAGCTGAGAAACAAATCTGTATCTCTGGTCCGAGTAGCCTGGGGACAAGATGGAATGGAAGAGCACACATGAGAGCTCGAGGAAGATATGCGAAAAGAATTTCCAAACCTATTCACAAGTATCAAATTTTGAGGGCAAAATTTTTAATAAGAAGGGGAGAAATGTAACATCCCCAAATTTATAACTAAGATAAATATTAATCTTAATTAGCGATAGCAAAACCAAGAGAATCTGGACAAATGTTATGAAACACAACAAATAGACTACTTAAGTATGTTTAGAGAAAAATGCAAAGAATTATGAAAATGCCATCACTTAGTGGAAATTATGAAAATGCCCTTGCTATATAAAGGAAATTACCAAACTACCCTTGCCTTATTAAATGACGAAGATACCCTTACTCTATGAATGGAATTACAAGAATACCACTATCATTGTCTAATTACAAAAATATCCTTGTCTTTGTTAAAGAAATTACTACAATGCCATTTGCACAAATCCCTAGACTTGTCTTTAGACAAGAATGAATCTAAGCCATTGGATTAAGATGATAACACAATAATTTAACCACATACATCATACACATTTCTGAATCACATACATGCACTAAAGGTTAGAAAATCTTCACTAACATCTTTGCACAAAACATGGAGCATTTTCATCCAACATGTTTGCATAAAGCATGGAAACATGTTTGCACAAAACAAGGAGCATTTTCATCCCAAAATTCAGCCAACATGTTTCCATAAGTCATGCTCCAAGTGATTTCCTTCTTCTGTTTTTTTCTCTAATCTTTCCACTATAAATACTCCTCAAACTCTGTTCAATTCAGAAACTCCCTAAGTGTTCTTTCTTTCTTATTCTATCATTCTTCTTATGTTCTTCAAAGACTTCTCTTGATCCTCTAAACTTCATCCAAACACTTAAATCCTAAGTCCAAACTTTCACTAGCCCTCACAAGAGTTACAATCTTTAACTCTAGTGAGAAATATTTTCTTAAGCACTCAAGTTCTAGAGCCAAGATTCAAGGAGGGTCATCTACTCCAAAGACTCTTGTTCAAAGCTTAAGGAAGAAGAGAATGACCCTTTTTAGACCCTACACAAGAGGTAGGAGTTTCTTCTTTATTTGTTCAAGTATTGTTGGCTTCTAACTTTACTCATGGATAGAATGCCTCAAACTTGAGTTATTGTCAAAAGTTTTGAGTAATTATATTTTTAGAAAACACAACATGTTCTATTATGCTATGAGTTCTTTTATGATGTTATCAAACTCAAATATAACTTAAAAGATTGTATGTGAAACTTGAGTTAATAAAGATAACTTAAGACATGAACATGACAAGTGCTGGAATTTCTAGTTATTTCTGGCAGTAGTTACTTCGAAAATTAGTGTCATAAAATATGAAGGATCTCGAAATGAAAATATTTTTATTATAAACTAGACTCATTGTATAACACTATCCAAAAAGAATCACCTAAAACGGAGTTTTCTAGCCCAAGATATAAATTTTTAAAGTAGAGCATAAGACTGAAACTCTTAATCTGACCTTGTAGTAGTAAAATAGGTGTAACTCACTCTAGAAAAATGCAAATGGACTGATTTCAACTTTGACAAAAGCTAACACATCTACAAACACACTTATGTATGCTATGCATAAATTTGTACACCACGAAAATACAGAATGAGAGATATAATTTCGGGACAGTGTGCTGAGAAAGTCTTGAAGGTAGCGTGATACTGTGCGAGTGCAATTTGGAAAGGTTCTGGCTAAGAAAAGACTTGGTATTTAAGCGTGTCCATTGTGACCCACCTCTCTTTCCTGGGAATCCTACTATGCACAATTTATAGTTGATTTACACTAATCTAAGATGTTAGTGCTATAAATTTTGTTCTAAAAGATGTCAGAACTCTAAATAAAAGATTCAAATCTTGTAAAGAGATAATTTTAAGGATTTAAGTAGAATAATAATCTTCAAGAGATATATATAAAAGTAATAATAAAAATATATAAAGAACCTCTAAAAATATCTTAAAGGATATTAATGTATTAATGGAAATACTAAGAGTACAAAGAAGACTAAGAGAAAAAGATAATACCAAGATATCCATAACCTATTAGAAACACTAGAGACCTAACTTGATAACTTAGGTTGCTTAATATGAATTATCTATGAGAATGTTTACTATGAGATTTACATGATATTGTCTATGTTACATGAAGTGATATATAGAAATGTGAATGTATTGATGAGATATGAAATGATAATGATAAAATGATTGACTGTGCCATGATTTAATAATGTGCATACATTCATGTTTCAAATGAAATAATAAATAGACCAACTTACTGCTTAATCCTCTTTGAGGATTAAGGTATTGATGATTTCACTTAGTGAGAATAAAAGTAAAACCTGAAAAAGTAGCAATGATAGTCTGGAAAACTGGACTTGAGCTAAACTCACGGCTTAACCCCCTAAACCGTTGAGATCACTAAGAACGGAAAGAAAACCAAAAGGTTGTGGCGACGGCCACGGTATGAGCTCATTACCCTTTAGGGTGGTCTAAGGCATTGATGCATTCATCCCGTGAGTAATTAAGAAATATGTTGATGAAATAAATGAAAGATGATGATCACTAAACAAGTGAATGTTGAGGATGAGTAATCATGAAATGCATGCAGCTCCTAAATGATTATTGCTTATTAGTGGTTTTTCATGATATGCTTATATGTATGCTTGATGAAATACTGAATGGATATTTCTGCTAATGTTCAAGATTAGTTTAAAAGTAAGCGCACTTGACTAATCACGTTTGTGAAAGTTTGATAATTGAATCCTTACCTGTTCACCTTTTTATAATAAACCCGAAGTGACTGGGACGACAACGATGACACTTTTAGTACAAGTAGGAACTCCTACTAAGAAATCATGTATTTCTCACTCCTACGTTTATTTTCTGTTGTCGTTACCAGAGACAGACGTGTCCACCTAAAGCAACGGTCAGAAATGAGGAAGGAGGTAGCGCGTGAAGATTTCAAACCTTTCAAGTAGGAGCATTCTGAGCTTTAGTTACATTATAGTTTGTGAGAAACAATTAGTAATAGTAGAACTTATATTGTTATTTGTAATAACTTATCAGTATGATATATGCCCTGTTGTGACTTATGTATTAAGTGATTATATTCCAGTTTATGTGATAATAGTTCTACACTTAGTCTCTTATTCCGCTTATTTAATTAAGTGCGCAATGTAACTTGATTATTATCTATAAAAGCGCTATGTATTTCACTTCTCGTTACAGGCTTAAGTTTTCAAAAAATTAATTTATTTAAAGAAAAGAAAAACTTCCACTATTTTTCTAAGTTAATTTCAAAAGAAAATAAATACAGGGCATAAGTGACAACTAATAGAATCCAAATGTGAACTTAAGCACAGTGGGGTTCTATTAGGGTGTTAAGAGTTTGTGGATTTGATCGAGATAGGAGAAAGAATCGAAACCAATATCCAAGAAGGGAAGGTGGAGCTAGCAACAGGAGAAACAAGTGAATCAAAAAAAGGCTCCCATTTTAAGAAGAAAGAAAATGCTGTCAATTACATCCATCCCTAACCTTATCAATCCACTCCTTGGCCAAACCATTACCCATCTTACTCACACCAACAATATCCACCTCCAAGAATCATCCCAACTCAAGCCCAAGCACCATATATACCTCAACCGCACCAGATTAATCATGTCTCCCAACCACGACCTTATACACCAACAACACCTAGACCCCACCAAATAGTACCCTTGACCCACCAGAAAACCAACTCTTCCACAACAACCCCATTATTCAACACCAATAATAGACCCCCAATGGAAAATCGACCATTACCTGATTTCCACATGAGCAATGCTGAGTTGTTCAAGCATTTGTGTGGAGACAACCTGCTAGCTCCATGTCCTGGAAAAACCTTGGTGCCGCCATATCCTCAGTGGTACAATCCAAATCAAACATGCGATTACCATTCCAACTCTCCTGGACATTCTGTTGAAGATTGTTATGGTTTCAGGAGTGCAGTATGGCGCTTAATTGATCGCGGTGCCATTAAGCTGGAAGAAGAACCAAGGCCACACATAAGGAATAATCCATTCCCCAATCATAGTGGAGGACAGGTAAATTCCATTTGCAATGAGAATCGTGCAAATCAAAGAGTGGAGAATGTTAAACTCCCAATGAATGAGATCCTGGAAGCCTTGAGGAAAGCGGGCTATGAGATGGAAGTCGAAGGAAGGAAAGGAAAAAGAACAGCGAAGGTAGATGAAAGTGATTTATTTTGTGAGTGTTCCGGAAAGAAGCATCACATAGAAGAGTGTCCAGAGCTAAAGTTCTTTGTTGAAAGAATAGTCAAACTAGGGGTGCTCGAGATACCAAAAGGCATCAAACAGAGCATCAATATGGTCCATCAAGCTCCCCCTATTTTTAAGGTTTATAAACCTGAGTCGGCACTTGTTTTCAAGATACCTATGCCATTTTCCTATGAGGGCAATCACACAGTTCCGTGGAAATATGAAACTGTCATAGAATCCCATTCTGCGATGTCCGGAGAAATAACCCCTAAACAAGGGGCAGTTCCCTGTCTTCAAAGTGTCTAGATTGCCTTCTCATCTTGCAATCCATGCAAAGCCTGATCAACCAGAAATAATTGAAGAGCCTAATGGTGAAGTATGCTTAGAACCATTTGCATCAGAATCCATAACAAATGTCACAGGAATAGGAGGGATCACTCGGAGTGGTAAGTGTTATACTCCCGGGAAACTATTAAAAGACCCTCAAGTGATACCTGAAAGCAAAGGAAAATGCCATGAAGACGAAGAAGAAGAATTTCTAAAAATAATGAAACAGAGTGAGTATGATGTGGTAGATCAACTGAAGATCTCACTTTATTCATTGATCTTATCTTCAGAGGCTCATCGCAATGTGATAAAGAGAGTATTGGATCAGGCATATGTACCTAAAGATGTGACCCCGGATAAAATTGAAGGGATTGTGGGTGCAATCAGAACCACAAATACCATCATCTTCAAGGAGGAAGAAGTTTGTGCTCATGCAGTGGGACGCCCGAAGGCGCTCCACATTACCCTAAAATGCCAGGGTTGCAACATTGCGAAAGTATTAATTGATGGGGGGTCAGCTTTCAACGTGCTTCCTTACTCCACTCTGTAGCAACTACCAATCGATCTTTCCATAATTGCACCAAACGAGACAATTGTCAACGCATTTGACGGACCATTGCGGGAAATCATGGGTACCATTGACCTTCAGTTGGAAATTGGGCCAACCACATTCCTGACCAGATTTCAGGTGATGGACATTGAACCAGGATATACAATGCTGTTAGGAAGACCCTGGATTCATGAGGCAGGTGCAGTTCCCTCTACTCTTCATCAGAGGGTGAAATTCATAGATTATGGAAAGCTCATTACAGTAAAAGGAGAAGAAGAGTTGTTGGTGACCAAACCAGTGGCGGTGCCGTATATTGATTGTGCTGAAGACGCTCTCGAGGTTTCATTTCAGAATCTCGAAATAGCTGAACTGGAGAAACAAAAAGGAGACATACTTCCAGTGGCAGCTCGAATCATGCAAAAGAGCGGATTCAAAGAAGGAAAAGGACTAGGAAGCCAGTTACAAGGAATCAAGGATCCAATTTTCCTCCCTGACAATCTTGGGAAGTTCGGCCTTGGATATGAAGCTACAGGAAAGCTCCAATCTGTTGAATCTGCCAAGAAGAAAATTCCACATATCAGGGACACATTTCCTGCGCCTGCAACAGTGGTAATGATAGAAGGATCTGAAACCATTAGCACTCTCGAAGGAGCCAAGGAGATGCCTCTACTAGTCTACCCAAGCAGCGAGCCATTGAACAATTAGGATTCTGAGCCCTTAGATGATTTGTTGTATCTTGAGTAATGAACATTTTAGTCACCTTTGTTGTACTTCAATTTTAATTAAATAATTATACATGGGTTTTTCTTTTCCATTCTCTTTTCATAATTTTTTTTTTCTTCTTCTCTTTTCTTTTCTTTTCATTTATTTTTTCCTCTTATTTATTTCGAGTCTCATCTCAATTCCAGGGACTCATCTCTTTCAGAATCTCTATCTTGTGCAAATGATTGTGAAAATCCATTAACGGATTATTTTGTTACAATGGACTTGAATGAAAATGAACAAGATGAAGATCCTGAGTTGTGCCAACAATTTGCCCAAATCATAGATTCAATGGAAAAGGGGATAAATCCACATGATGAGATTGTCAAAATTGTGAATCTGGGTACTGATGAGGATAAGAAAGAGGTGAAAATAGTTGACAACCCAGAAAGAGAAGAGATGATTGCATTGTTCCATGAATTCATAGATGTTTTTGCCTAGTCTTACAAGGATATGCCTGGTTTGGACCCAGAGATAGTGGCTCATAAAATCCCATTAATTAAGGGGATAGAACCTAAGTGACAGAAGTTGCGGAGGATAAGTCCAGAAATGTCACTCAAGATCAAGGAGGAAGTCAAGAAGCAACTTGATACAGGCTTTCTAGAGGTCCCACTATATCCAAAATGGATAGCCAATATAGTACCGGTGCCAAAGAAAGATGGAAAAGTCAGAATGTGTGTGGACTATCGGGATTTAAACAAAGCTAGCCCAAAAGACAATTTTCCCCTTCCTCATATAGATGTCCTAGTTGATAGCACAACAAGAAGTCACCGATTCTCCTTCATGGATGGTTATTCAGGCTACAATCAGATCTTGATGGCAGAAGAAGATAAGGAGAAGGCATCATTCATCACTCAGTGGGGAGTATTTTGCTATCGAGTGATGCCGTTCGGGCTGAAGAATGCTGGAGCAACATATCAGTGAGCAATGGTGACCCTTTTCCACGACATGATCCACAAGGAACTAGAGGTGTATGTGGATGATATGGTAGCAAAGTCACGAGAAGGAGAAAGTCATGTTGCTGTGCTTAGAAATTTGTTTGAGAGGTTGAGGATTTACAAGCTTCGATTGAATCCAGCAAAATGCACATTCTGAGCATCGATTGGAAAGTTGTTGGGGTTCATCGTTAGCAAGAAAGGTATTGAGGTTGACCCAGACAAGATTAAAGCCATCCAAGGCATGTCAGTGCCCAAGACAGAAAAGGAAGTTCGAGGTTTCTTAGGTCGTTTGAATTACATAGCAAGATTCATCTCCAATTTGACCAATACTTGTGACCCGATATTTAAACTATTGAGGAAGGATAATCCGAGTAGATGGGACAACAGATGTCAAGAAGCCTTTGACAAAATCAAGAACTACTTGTCAAATCCACCTCTCCTAGTTCCACCCACACCAGGACGACCGTTGATACTCTACCTCACGGTGTTGCACGGGTCAATGGGAGCGGTGTTAGGACAGTATGATGAGTCCGGTTGAAAGGAACAAGCCATTTACTACTTGAGCAAGAAGTTCAACGATTGCGAATCTAGGTATCTGGCTATTGAAAAGACCTGTTGTTCACTAGTATGGACGACGAAGAGGTTACGACAATACATGCTCCATTACACAACTTTGCTTATATCACGGATGGACCCCATGAAGTACATTTTTGAAAGCCCATATATCTCCATAAGAATGTCCAAATGGCAAGTGGCTTTAGTAGAATTCGACATTAAGTATGTGACCAGAAATTCCATAAAAGGAAGCATGATAGCAGACCACTTGGCTGAGAATCCACTAAAAGAATATCAGCCAATAGAGTTCAAATTTCCTGATGAAGAAGTCCTAGCAGCTGTAGAAGAGGATAATGAAAGCGAGGAAGAAGGAGACCTAATGTGGAAAATGTACTTTGATGGTGCCATCAACATTCACGGGAATGGAGTTGGAGCAGTACTAATGTCCCCTAGTGGAAAACAGTTCCCGATCGCTGTCAAACTAGCATTTGATTGCACTAACAGCACGGCTGAATATGAAGCATGCATAACAGGTCTGAAGGCGGCAATAGCCCTTGGTGTAGAATATCTAGAAGTCTACGGGGACTCAGCTCTAATCATCTTTCAGGTTAATGGAGAATGGCGAGTCAAGGAGTGCAGATTGTTGTCATATTATGAACATTTCTTGAGCTTAAAAGATAAATTCAAGGATGTTAATTTCCATTACTTACCCGTGAACAGAATCAATTTGCAGATGCTTTAGCTATCTTGGCTGTAATGACCAAGCTCGATCTGCTAGTAGAAATGCGACCTTTGCAAGTGGTTGTCAGAAAGGAACCAGCATACTGTTCTAACATTGAAGAAGAGCCTGACAGCCGACCATGGTTCTACGACATCAAAAGGTTCATTAAGGAGAAAGAATATCTAGTATCAGCAAATGAGAATGACAGAAAGACACTCAAATGACTATCAATGTCCTTCTTCCTTTCGGGTAATGTGTTGTATAAAAGAAACTATGACGGAGTCTTATTAAGGTGTGTTGAAGCTGTGGAAGCTAACTCCATCATATCAGAAGTCCATGAGGGTGTTTGTGGAACCCATGCTAACGGACACACATTATCCTGACAAATCCTCAGACAAGGATACTATTGGCTCACTATGGAGAAAGATTGTATAGATTTTGTCAGAAAGTGCCACAAATGTCAAATCTATGCTGATCGAATCCATTCTCCTCCTGTGCCACTGCATACTCTGACATCACCTTGGACGTTTGCAATGTGGGGCATGGATGTCATAGGACCAATTAGTCCTAAAGCTTCTAATGGGCATCGATTTATTCTAGTCGCCATAGATTACTTCACTAAATGGGTTGAGGCTGCATCTTACGCCAATGTGACGCGGAAGGTGGTGGTGAAATTCCTGAAGAACAACATCATTTGTAGATATGGGTTGCCAGAAAGGCTCATCACAGATAATGCAACTAATTTCAACAATACAGAAGTCCAAAAACTGTGTGAGCAATTCAAGATCAAGCATCACAACTCAGCTCCTTATCGACCAAAGATGAACGGGGCTGTGGAAGCAGCAAATAAAAATATCAAGAAGATCTTGAGGAAAATGGTGGTCACGTATAAGGATTGGAGTGATATGCTGCCTTATGCATTACACGCCTACTGTACTTCTGTTAGATCCTCAACTGGGGCAACTCCGTATTCATTGGTGTATGGAATGGAGGCAGTCACACCTATAGAAGTTGAAATACCATCTTTAAGGGTCTTGGTGGAAGCAGAATTAGATGAAGCTGAGTGGGTCAAGATGAGATACGAACAATTGAACATGCTTGAAGAAAAATGGTTAACTACAGTTTGCCATGGTCAGTTATACCAGAAAAGGATGGCTAAAGCATTCAATAAGAATGTTCGTCCTCGAATTTTTCAACCGGGGGATCTTGTTCTGAAGAAGATTTTGCCAAATCAAGAAGATAATAGAGGCAAATGGGCACCCACACATGAAGGGCCTTACATTGTCAAAGATGCTTTTTCTGGAGGAGCTTTGATTTTGATCTTGACTGATATGGAGGGCCAAGTACTTGCTAAGCCGGTCAATTCAGATGCTGTGAAGAAATATTTTGCTTGAAGATTAAAAATGCTCGCTAGGTTGAAAACCCGGAAAGGCAACCTAGGGAAAAAAAAAAGAGAAAAGAAAATGCTCGCTAGGTTGAAAACCCAGAAAGGGCAGCTTAGGCAAAAGTTAGAGCAACTTTTAATTGTTAGGTTGAAAATCCGAAAGGGCGGCCTATCGCAATAGTGGAAATCAGACCAATAAGCAAGAAATTATGTGGGATACTAAGACTGGGGCAATTGAAGATTGGTGGGTCATGGTATTTTTGTTGAGCACAACAAAGGATTACACTCACGATCATGGATTTTGAGTTTGATGTAGCCAATGAATCAATAAAATGGGTTGATCACATGAAAATAGCACTATCATTCTTTTCTTTATTTCTTCCGTATCTCTTGACAATTGTTGAAATTCTATAAGTACTCTCCAGTTTCAAGTCCAATAAAATTATCTTTCTCTTCCTCTATGTCTCTGTTTATCTCATATTTTCTTTTATTACCATGCATAATCATGATATTATAATTGACGTACAGTCAAGGGACTAGTCTGCTAGCAAAACTCATGATTGATAAGTCAAATAAGGAGCTTGAGGATTAAGATAGGCTCACAAAGGAAAAGTAATAGAGGTCAGAACAACAGATGGAGTAATGAAGAAAACTGGGGCAATAAGGAGAGGTCAGAACAATAGATGGAGTAATGAAGAAAACTGGGGCAATAAGGAAAGGTCAGAACAACAGATGGACTAACAAAGAAAACTAGGGCAATAAGGAGTCGTTGAACTGTCTTCAAGTGAAGATGTTTGAAAACTACAATGAAGAGGTTCAACAAACAACCCATCTTAGTAGATGACTTATTCTGAGAGACAAAAGCTTTCTTGAAGGACAATGTGAACACACCTCAAACTGGGGCAATTTTAGTTTTAAGGAATATTTTCATCATTACATCAGTTTTACAACAATTCCTTTACTATTTAGGCATCATTCATCATATGATCATATCAGCTTTACATCACAACATCATCACATCAATCTTGCACTATCAATCATTGGCATTATTCACTCTCACAAGTCTTTTAAATTTTACAATTTTACAAGCTGTGGATTCTATAGGTTTTCACATTTACTTACTCTCACAAACTTTTATTGCTTTCACAAACATTTACTGTTTTCACAAATATTTATTGCTTTCACAAACATTTATTGCTTTCACAGACTTTTACATGCTTTCACAGATATTGATTGCTTTCACAAACATTTACTATTTTCATAGACATTTACTTGCTTTCACAAACATTTACTGTTTTCAAAAAACTTTTACATGCTTTCACAGATATTTATTACTTTCACACACATTTATTGCTTTCACAGACTTTTACATGCTTTCACAGATATTTATCGCTTTCACAGATATTTATTTGCTTTCACAGGTATTTATAGCTTTCATAGACATTTACTTGCTTTCACAGACCTTTACATGTTTTCACAGACTTTTACATGCTTTCACAGACATTTAATTGCTTTCACAGATTTTTACTTGCTTTCATTTACTGCTTTCACACTTACAGTCTTCACAGACATTTATATGCTTTCACATTTACATGCTTTCACATTTACAAGCTTTCACATTCACAGATTTGCACAGATTTTAAATTTTCACATTTTACAGGCTATCATTGCTTTCACATTCACTTTCATGACCTTCACATTCATTTTCTCATTTTCACGTACTTCACATCTTATATGCATTCCACATTCGCAAGCTTTTGAATTCCTCATTCTCTCCCAGTTTCTGTCAAATTTTGTATGCATCTAATCTTCCACATAGATTTTGTTCACCACTTGACATTGACAATGTGTATTCATCATGAGATCATCCGACATCATTCATTACACTTTACCATCATGCATTCATCATTATTAGTCGTTCAACATCATCCAGTCAGAATATCCCACATGGTCATCATGCATCCCTATTATGTACATTGATCATCTAGCATTATTCATTGTCATCATGCATTCATGCATATCAGTCATTTAGACACCATCCAATTAGAGCATCCCACATTGTCATCATGCACTTATCATCATTAACATCACCATCATGCATCATGCAATCAGAATATCTTATTATACATTCATTTCGTTGTGCATTCATTGAAATAATGCATTAGGTCCTTCTGCATCATCCATCAGATTTTCTTTGCATCGTTACTATGCATTTATTCACATCATACATTTATCATTATCAACATCACCATTATGCATCGTGCATTTGGACAAGATGTGTGTTCATATCTTTACTTGTTCCTTACAGCAAAACATCTAAGTCACAGACTTTATATTTTTCAATAAGGAACAAGTAAAGAGGGGCAACTGTGAACACCACATTTTTGTCCAAACATGTTCATTTAATAATTTATTTCATTTCATTTCATCATTTTTTTTTCTATATCAGCCCAATCCTATTCTAGTTAGTATAAGTCTTTAGTTCAACCCATTCTAGTTTCTTTTGAAACCCATACTCGGTTAGCCCATTAAAAAATTTAGTCTTTGTTTTTGTAGTCTTTTCCAGATTATGAACATATGCAGCAAACCATTTGGTTATTCAGTATCTTTCTCCGTGTCCAATCAAATCAAAGGGAAGGAGTGAATAAACAAAAAATATAAAAAGTGCACAGGACTGCATTAAATGATCAAGTAGCGTGTTTTGACAATTGCATCACACTAAATCTCATTTCAGCATTTCAGCAGTAAGAAGACAAATAATATAGCCTAAAACCTTGACCTTGGATCGGTGTATTTAATACTGATTGTTTTGTTCAAAGATTCAACAGTGAAGGAAATCAAAGCATCTGACATTTGTGTCAGATCAAATTGCTAAGGATCCCAGGAATTCAGGAACCGAAAATTAAGATAGGGATTCATCATTTGTCAAGATCAAGAACAGCAAGGCATAAAAAGAGAGAAGTGAAGGAGAGTTTTGGGGGGATCACAGAGAGAACTGAGAGTAGAGCTAACTTTTTTTTAGCAAAGAGACCCGGAGTTAAATTGAGCAAAAGGCCAGAGAGAAGGAGACACAGACAAAGCCAATTTTAAAAAGACACAGGGAGAAAAAGTTCATCTTGCTATTAACTCCAACGTCATCATTCTCACAATCACTGCAAACTCGCCATTACATCATCACCCCAACTTCATCCTTAGCCTCCATTTTTGAAACTCATCACTCCTGATAACCACCCAAACTATCACTATCATTCTTTTTTCACTACCAACAGCCGTTAGCCTACCATCATAATCACCTTTCAAACTCAGCCAAAAAATAAAAATAAAAACACCCAATCTTCATCAACATAAACTCAGGCCACATGATCCATAACAATTTTCAAAACCTCAATCAATAAATAATAAAAAGAAAGAAAGGAAGAAGGAGGAGCTGCGACCGCCGTTGCAGCACCCCACCTGCGAAACGCCGCTGCGCCAGCACCTTCGACACCCAGCCTCCACTACCAGTCGCGTCAACTCCGTCAACGCCCAAGCAGCACCTATGCTTCAACTTGCGCTGCCAGCATCTCCTCTGCGAGCCAAATCGAGTGCATAGAGTCCCTCCGCCTCGCTCCTCAAACTGCTGATCGTGAACTGCCTGAAGCTTCGCTGTTTAAATCGCACCAGATCCGGTTAGTCAGCCTTCCCAGTGCGCTGCGCAAAGCCAGCCTCGCACACCGCCAGCATCGCATCCTGCAACTCCGTATCACAGTGCTTCCCCATGATGCCCAGCCCGCTCCGCCGTTAAAGCCTTCATCACTGTTCCTTCCATCACCTTCTTCGCCAAGAAATCAGCCGTGAAATCCACTAGAGTACATCGCGAAGGTCAGACCAAATCAGGCCATAGCTGTCTGCACACTCATGCTTCACGGTTTTGTTTCTTTCCCAGTTCCATATCATGTTTATTAAGTAAAGGTAAAGCAAAATCAGTTTTTTTATTGTTTCCTTTATACCTTTTGTCAGGATGTGTTTTGTGCTTTGTTAAAACCATTTGAGTTGGTCTCATGGGCTTTAGGGGAATTATAGTTTTGGGCTTTATTTTATTTAGTTTGGCTTTTTATATCTTTTAATTTGGGTTGGATGTTATTACCTTTGAAGTGCATTAACTTGGGTCTTGTAGTTATTTGTTGGTTGATGTTGTGATAATTTTATTTTCAGTTAAAAGTCTTAGTTTATTCTATTTAGAATTTTAGACCTTATTTGTTTAATGATAGGGATTTTAAAGCTGAGACGCCTTAAAAATAGGATTTTGAGTTTTATCTTTTTATTCTATTAGAAATGAAGAAAAATAAATTTTTATGCTTCAATACAGTGATCAATAGTCATGATTGAGAGGTGGATGCCTCCTTCATTCACCGTTAAATCATAAAGCTTTATTAATTGTTTAGTGCTAATTGAAATCCTATGCAAAGCCATATTTTTCTTTTATTAAGTCGCCAATCTTTTCAAAATTAAATTAATCAATGCATTTTTTTTGTTCTTCTCTTTTAATTAAAATCAATCAATCCACAAATATTTTCTACAGAACGACGTGGTTTTGAGTTCCTTATTGCACTAGAGGATACGTCGGCGTAGCTAACAACTATCAAACCAAAATCTCTTTTTCATAAAATTAGTTCCTTAATTTCTGTTTTAAGTTTAGCTTTATTTCTATAAATATATAATTTTTAACTTTAGCTTTATTTTTATAAATATATGACTACTAATCTTAGCTTTGTTTTTATAAATATATAATTATTAATTTTATCTTTATTCTTGTAAATATGTAATTATCAATTTCATCTTTATTTTTGTAGATATATAATTACTAATTTTAGTTTTATTTTCGTAAATATATAATTATATTTTTGGGAAAAAAAATATTAAAATTATAATTAATTTGCATAATAAACTCTAAGGTAACCGTATTTATACGGACGTATTAGGGGTGCAGTGGGATTAAGTTTCCACCCTTCCTTAATCGTAATTAGACTCCCGAACCTCAAAACTCTTACAAGACCAGTTTTACAAATCAAAAGGTTTTCCAATTTTTTCCAGAATTAAAAGTGGTGGTGACTCCCATTTATTTTAAAATTGTTTGTCATTCTCGTCGCGGTGCCCTCCGGGTACGTTGTGACAGGGTCTTATTCTATATTCCCGATTAAAATATCATTATATTGAATTCTTAATAATATAAGATTAAATTTCATTTTTTTTTACAGAATCCTCATATTGTTTTGATCATAACTATGTCTATTGGAATTTTCAATCCCTATAGATTCTTCACATTTAATTTTTTTTATCACAACAATACTAAAAAAAATGAATCGTTACAAAAAATGCATTTTTGCTGTCATAGTGAAACATAGTAATAGTTCCAATTCAAATAGAGGACATACATTCCCACATAAGTATAACCCAATAGACTCAAGAATCAATACAATTTAATAAACAAGGAAAAAGAAAACCCTCCAGTTGGAAACAAAAAAATTGAAAAAACAAAATCTGCCAATGCCACTAATAATTATCCAATGGAAATTGTATATCGAAATCAGTTATGATTACACTAACTCAAAATACTAGGTAGCGATGGTCGAATAGCACATGAGAAGGGGGGTTGAATCGGATATCATTTTTCTGTTTCCTTTAACTTTCTAAAAGCTTAAACAAGGTACTATCAAGTGTTTAACTTGTAGTGTAGTGGAAACAACATTAAATGCTTCTGAAAGTTTCTTTCTGAACCTCAGAAAATATATTTAAAGGAGTACTTATATAAAGAAACACAGAGCAGCTGAAATAAAAGAGTTAAGGGATAAAGAGATATAGTACACAATGATTTTTATACTAGTTCAGCCAAACTGCCTACATCCTATTGTCAACAATTATTGAGTTCCATATACCTTTCTTAAAGCAGAGAAATAACTGGATAGTCTTTACAATAGCCTTCCTAAGCTATCACCTATGACAACTAGCAACCTCTACTGTCACAAACCAAGTAGTTATTCATCAACTCTCGAATCTAAACCAGTGATCAACAAGTACCTTTGCTATCATAACCTGAGTAGTCTTTGACAAGCCTTTTCAAGCAAAACTAAGTAGTCTTTGACTAGCTTCTCCAAGCTAAACCATGACCAGTAGTAACTTCTATTACCGTGTTGCAAGTAGTCATTGACTAGCCTCTCCAAGCTAACTCACACCGATCACCATTGGATCAAGGATACAAAGGTTTTGTGTTTAAGATCCCATTCAAACTAACCTAGACTCAAGTTTCCTTAAGATATACAACAACAAACCTAGGAAAAACTTGAATGCCTTCTTTGTAAGATTCTTCCTTGCAAGAAAATATAATCTACTAAGAATGTAGAAAGAAGATTTTTATAGACATTGAACTGATTAGAAAAAGTAATGAACTTTACAGATGAGAAGAAATTTTTGTAGCATTTCAGCACTTGTATAAAAACTAGATCAATCATCTTTGAAAGCCCAACATCTCTATTTATCGATGGTCTTTATTCATAACTATTGCACAAGTAACACATGTTGATCATCTATTTGTGTCTTAGAAAAGTAGTCCAAGTAACTATTGTTTTTCTATAAATACACATGCAAATGAACTTGTAAGAACCTTTAGATCATTTCCTAAGTTTGAGTTCCAAAGCATTTTTGCAAGTTTTTTCTTTTTCCTCTCAAAAGTTCTAAGAGTTCTTCATCTTCTTCTTCATCCTCCTCCTTGAACCACCATATTACAACCTTAAACCACCACACAACCACCTCAAACCACTGCTCAAACACCAAAGCTTCCTTTCTCAAACACAAATCTTACACAAAACATGTCCCTTTCCTTTCCTCTTAGCTTGGCCGAATCTTCATCTCCACCTTGGGAGGAGTTTTTCATCTCATTCTCACTTCAAAGAACCAAGCTTTCATCTTCACACTTGATAGAGGTTTTGTTTTCAAAAGCTTTTCTTTTTATGATGTTGTTTTTGATATGAAAGTGCTAGTTTCCTCTTGGTTCTTCTTTTTGGTTTTGGCCTTCAAGGCCTTAATTTGTTCTCATGATAGCTTGATGATGAGTGTCTCTAGATGATGACTTTGTGTTCATCTCAATGAGACTCTAAAGCTTGAGTTTTCTTTCTTTAAGTTTTATTTAAAAATGTTACTTAGTCATGATATTTAATTCTTTTGAAAGAAAAATCTTGAGCTTGATAATGAGGTTTCAAGATAATGATCTTGAGACTTGTCATTTGAGAAACCTCTAAAGCTTAAAACTTGTTCTTGTTCTTGTGAAGTTTTGGTTTTTCTTTCCTTTTCTTTTCCTTGATGGCTTCAGCCTCCTTGTCTTCCTTTTCAAAAAGTTTGTCAAAATGTAAAGTACCTTTCTATGTATTATGTTTCAAGAAATAATGTTGTTTTGATTCTCTTAGTTCATTTTCCTTGAGCTTGATAATGATGTTCAAACCATGAGGTTTCTTTGAAACCTTGGGACAAAGAACTCTAAAGCTCACTTCACCTTGTTATGATATATGTTGGGTTGAGGTTTATGTTCCTTTAAAGTCTTGTATGAGCTCTAGCAAAGAATAAAATAAACTTGCATCCATGTTTAAGTTTATGCTTTGCATATCATGTTTACTTTTCTTTGTCATCACTAAATACCAAGAATAAAGAAATGAACTTGCATTATCATGTTTATATTTCAAGCTTTGCATTCTCATGTTTATATTTCAAGTTATCACTTAAATATTTAAGATAATAATAAGTGCATGTCCATGCTCTCATGTTACTTTATAATGAGGAATAAAATAAGTGCATATCATGTTTAAATTTATGTTCTCACCTAAAAGATCCTAGAGCTCAAAGACTTGCCCATTTTTGTCTCAAGTGAAGTTGGAAAATGATACTATTTTATGTGTGTGTGATTTCAGCCATGTGATGAGGATGAAATTAGTATGAGTTTCATCTAGTCACAAGGACCAACAAAATATGTTTTAAGGATTTTCTTAAGCTTAGATGAACTTAGCATATGATATAAATATGTTTTTATGTTTTAAATCTCATCTATAAGCAAGATAAATTAGCTACTGCCCTTGTTCATATTTATGTGAACAAGGGCAGTAGCTAATTTTCTTAAGGTTAGATGAACTTAGCATATGTTTTTATGTTTTAAATCTCATCTATAAGCAAGATAAATTAGCTACTGCCCTTGTTCATATTTAAAAGGGTTCCAAGAGAAAACTAGTAATTTATGTGCACTTGAGATGAAATTTTATGTGATTCTATACATGATATGATGATGATGTTTTCGGTTCGGCACTGTTTACTGTGCTCATTGTATGATGATGATTTTATTGTGTTAGAATGAGTTTATTCATGTATATTTGATGTTAGAATTAATTTGAGAAAGCTAAGATAAGTTAGTAATTAGAAAAGAATTAAAATGAGACTTCTAGAACCCTTAGAAACAAAAGTTGAGGATTCTATTTCAGCATGGTTAATATTAGAAATAATGGTTTATAATTAGTGTATATGTGTAGGATCCCTCATAATTGGTTTAGGAATTGATCTTAGTAGTTTAGGAGAAGACGAAACTTAGAAAGAGTCAAAGTTGTGACTCCTAAGTACTTGTAATTTGTAAAATATAGATTCTGCACTAATGATGTTTAGAATAGGTTATGATCATGATAATTAGTGAGAATAATTAGTTGTGAACCCATAGATGCATAAGAGATTATGATCGGATGTTAGAGAACTTAGATTTCAAGTTTAAGGCCCTAAGGGTCAAAGCATAAGACACCATAGGTTTTTGATGCCATGAATTGATTGATTGATTTAAGTATGATGTGATGATGCATGTGCTATGATGAGTATGATTATGTGGTTTCAAGTTTATCGTGATTATAGAAGTTGAATGAGAAATGTACATGCATTATGATTTATTGTGGCATAAAGTAAATTTGAAAGAAATTCGGTTACATAAGATATGCTACCGAACTTCCATCAAATTTGAGGACATGAGAATGTTTTTGAAAACCATATGGGATAAGTCCTAGGTGACACCGGTTCGACCGAGCACCCCCACGAAATAAGTTTTTAAAATGTGACGTAGCACTGAGATGCATTTCTCCCACTCTGGTGGGGAGGAGGCAAATCCATGAGGGCATGGTAGATACAGCCTGCCAAAGCAGACAATTCGCTATGCACTAGATGCCAGTAGAGCGTTTCAAAGAAGGAAATAATCCTAACCCTGGGAGTCGCTATATTAGGTGATCCTTAGAGATGATAAGTTACCCCTTTATTACCCCATATGAAATCTAGTGACGACTAGTTAGGATTGAGCTCATTCCTAGGCGATAGGTGAGGTGGAGTTTTGGTGGCTATTATAAAAATTTCCGGGGCCGGTATATTGGTTGGTTTTTGGTGGCTATGTTAAGAGGGTGGTCTTAAAAAAAGGAACTTAAGAGTTCAGGTATGATGTTTTAATGTCACACAGTTGAGAAAAGAGAAAATGTTTTACATGAGAAGTTATATGCCACTTTATGCCCCCTATATGATTGTGTTTCTTTATGTTGTGCTCAATCGCTATGCTTTTCATGTTAATATGCATATGGTATTGTTATGCATTCATCCAATATCTTATGCATTCATATCATTAAGACTCATACTAAAAGACGCCCACTTTGGATAAATGGATTTGAGAAGTTTAAAACCAAACCTTATGCATGAACACCTTTTTCATAATTAAAACTGAAGTGGCTAGGGACGATGACGATGACACATGTGTTAGAGTTAGAAATCCCTACTGAGAATCTTGAATGAGTTTCTCATCCCTCTCCTTTCTTCCGTGTTGTCTCCAGACGAGGATAGTGACAAGGTTCGTGACTTCTACTAAAACATGGGCATAGGATACACGCTACGAGTTGAATTAGAAGGATGCAGTGGAAGAACGTAAATTCCGCTTAGATATATATGTGTGTGTATGTGTGTGTGTGTGTGTGTGTGTGTGTGTGTATGTATATGTGTATTTCTTTAGATGTGACAATGAAACTACATTAGTAGTAATTGATGTATCTATGATGATATGACTGGGTTGTGTTGCTATGTATAATAATGATATTTTGTGGCTATGAATGATATGATTTCACTCTCTTATATGTTGTGTTTGCGGCGAATGTTAGATTTTATTTTAGTATGTGGCTCATGCTTTGTTTTCAAGTTTCAAAAAGAAAAATTTATTTGTATTTTCCACTAAATATTTTAAAAAAAGAATGAAACTAAAAGGTAATAAACTAATGATTAACCGAAATACATATAGGAGTATTGGGTTAAGAATTAGGATGTTATAGTCAGTATCTGATCACCTCGAACAGGGAACATACTCGGGGTAACCATGAACTGCCGAAGCAGTGGGGCGAGCATGTCAAGTCTGCCCATCATAGGGTTGAGTGCACTCAAAGATCAGATCATCACCATAAGGGGAAGTGGGAGTGAACCTGAAGCTGGAAACTGTAACATCCCCAAATTTATAACTAAGATAAATATTAATCTTAATTAGCGATAGCAAAACCAAGAGAATCTGGACAAATGTTATGAAACACAACAAATAGACTACTTAAGTATGTCTAGAGAAAAATGCAAAGAATTACAAAAATGCCATCACTTAGTGGAAATTACGAAAATACCCTTGCTATGTAAAAGAAATTACCAAACTACCCTTGCCTTATTAAATGACGAAGATACCCTTACTCTATAAATGGAATTACAAGAATACCACTATCATTGTCTAATTACAAAAATATCCTTGTCTTAGTTAAAGAAATTACTACAATGCCATTTGCACAAATCCCTAGACTTGTCTTTAGACAAGAATGAATCTAAGCCATTGGATTAAGATGATAACACAATAATTTAACCACATACATCATACACATTTCTGAATCACATACATGCACTAAAGGTTAGAAAATCTCCACTAACATCTTTGTACAAAATATGGAGCATTTTCATCCAACATTTTTGCATAAAACATGGAAACATGTTTGCACAAAACAAGGAGCATTTTCATCCCAAAATTCAACCAACATATTTCCATAAATCATGCTCCAAGTGCTTTCCTTCTTCTGTTTTTTCTCTAATCTTTCCACTATAAATACTCCTCAAACTCTCTTCAATTCAGAAACTCCCTAAGTGTTCTTTATTTCTTATTTTATCATTCTTCTTATGTTCTTCAAAGACTTCTCTTGATCCTCTAAACTTCATCCAAACACTTAAATTCTAAGTCCAAACTTTCACTAGCCCTCACAAGAGTTACAATCTTTAACTCTAGTGAGAAATATTTTCTTAAGCACTCAAGTTCTAGAGCCAAGATTCAAGGAGGGTCATCCACTCCAAAGACTCTTGTTCAAAGCTTAAGGAAGAAGAGAAGGACCCTTTTTAGACCCTACACAAGAGGTAGGAGTTTCTTCTTTATTTGTTCAAGTATTGTTGGCTTCTAACTTTGCTCATGGATAGAATGCCTCAAACTTGAGTTATTGTCAAAAGTTTTGAATAATTATATTTTTAGAAAACACAACATGTTCTATTCTGCTATGAGTACTTTTATGATGTTATCAAACCCAAATATAACTTAAAAGATTGTATGTGAAACTTGAGTTAATAAAGATAACTTAAGACATGAACATGGCAGGTGCTGGAATTTCTAGTTATTTCTGGCAGTAGTTACTTCGAAAATTAGTGTTTATAAAATATGAAGGATCTCGAAATTAAAATATTTTTAATATAAACTAGACTCATTGTAGAACACTCTCCAAAAAGAATCACCTAAAACGGAGTTTCCTAGCCCAAGATATAAATTTTTAAAGTAGAGCCTAAGACTGAAACTCTTAATCTGACCTTGTAGTAGTAAAATATGTGTAACTCACTCTAGAAAAATGCAAATGGACTGATTTCAACTTTGTGGAAAAGCTAACACATCTACAAACACACCTATGTATGCTATGCATAAATTTTTACACCACGAAAATACAGAATGAGAGATATATTTTCACGACAGTGTGCTGAGAAAGTCTTGAAGGTAGCATGATACTGTGAGAGTGCAATTTGGAAAGGTTCTGGCTAAGGAAAGACTTGGTATTTAAACATGTCCATTGTGACCCACCTCTCTTTCCTGGGAATCCTACTATGCACAATTTACAGTTGATTTACACTAATCTAAGATGTTAGTACTACAAATTTTATTCTAAAAGATGTCAGAACTCCAAATAAAATATTCAAGTCTTGTAAAGAGATAATTTTAAGGATTTAAGTAGAATAATAATCTTCAGGAGATATATATAAAAGTCATAGTAAAAATATATAAAGAACCTCTAAAAATATCTTAAAGGGTATTAATGTATTAATGGAAATACTAAGAGTACAAAGAAGACTAAGAGAAAAAGATAATACCAAGATATCCATAACCTATTAGGAACACTAGAGACCTAACTTGATAACTTAGGTTGCTTAATATGAATTATCTATGAGAATGTTTACTATGAGATTTACATGATATTGTCTATGTTACATGAAATGATATACAGAAATGTGAATGTATTGATGAAATATGAAATGATAATGATAAAATGATTGACTGTGCCATGATTTATTAATGTGCATACATTCATGTTTCAAATGAAATAATAAATAGACCAACTCACTGCTTAATCCTCTTTGAGGATTAAGGTATTGATGATTTCACTCAATGAGAATAAAAGTAAAACTTGAAAAAGTAGCAATGATAGTTTGGAAAAGCGGACTTGAGCTAAACTCACGGCTTAACCCCCTAAACCGTTGAGATCATGGCAACGGAAAAGGTTGTGGCGACGGCCACGGTATGAGCTCATTACCCTTTAGGGTGGTCTAAGGCATTGATGCATTCATCCCGTGAGTAATCAAGAAATATGTTGATGAAATAAATGAAAGATGATGATCACTAAACAAGTGAATATTGAGGATGAGTAATCATGAAATGCATGCAGCTCCTAAATGATTATTGCTTATTAGTGGTTTTACATGATATGCTTATATGTATGCTTGATGAAATACTGAATGGATATTTCTGCTAATGTTCAAGATTAGTTTAAAAGTAACTGCACTTCGGCTAATCATGTTTGTGAAAGTTTGATAATTGAATCCTTACCTGTTCACCTTTTTATAATAAACCTGAAGTGACTGGGACGACAACGGTGACACTTTTAGTACAAGTAGGAACTCCTATTGAGAAATCATGTATTTCTCACTCCCATGTTTATTTTCTGTTGTCGTTACCAGAGACAGACGTGTCCACCTAAAGCAACGAAGCTGTAGCTAAGGAAGGAGGTAGCGCGTGAAGATTTCAAACCTTTTAAGTAGGAGCATTCCGAGCTTTAGTTACATTATAGTTTGTAAGAAACAATTAGTAATAGTAGAACTTATATTGTTATTGGTAATAACTTATCAGTATGATATATGCCCTGTTGTGGCTTATGCATTAAGTGATTATATTCCAGTTTATGTGATAATAGTTCTACACTTAGTCTCTTATTCCGCTTATTTAATTAAGTGCGCAATGTAACTTGATTATTATCTATAAAAGCGCTATGTATTTCACTTCTAATTCTGAGCTTAAGTTTTCAAAAAAATTAATTTATTTAAAGAAAAAAAAAACTTCCACTATTTTTCTAAGTTAATTTCAAAAGAAAATAAATGCAAGGCATAAGTGACAACTAATAGAATCCAAATGTGAACTTAAGCATAGTGGGGTTCTATTAGGGTGTTACGGAAACCGGGTAGGCAAAAAGGCATCCCATGTATGCAAAAATACCCACAGCACAGTGACCCTCAAAGTGGTACAAATAGTGCTCCGAGTCGTAGTGCACCTCCCATACTGGAGTATCAACGAAGATCACGAACGAAGCCATTGCCCTCTGAAGACATAATAGAAAGAAAGAAAGAAAGATAGAGGAAGTGAGAATCCTGATAAAGAATCTCAGTAGGGAAATCCTCCTATCCTAGTGTCATCGTCTACGTCTCTAAGAATGTTAGGTTTATTATTTAAAAGGTGAGCGTGTATAAGGTTCATTATTACATTTTAAACATAATTATCCAAGGTCCGTTTATTTTAGGATGCATCTTGATGTTATGAATGCAGCATATCATAATATGGATGTATGATAGAAACATTATGCACATATCGCTAAAACATATCATAAAGAAGCATATAACTTTCATGTAAACTCATTCTCCTTTCATTTGCTTATGTGACATTCTTTTCATCAATTGTTATCTCATGGGGCCACCCTAATAACTTCTCCCCTTTGAGAGTTTCTAGGTTATGAGCTCATACCTAACTAGTCATCACTAGTTTCAGCTTATCCTAAGATAAGTGTAAACATATCCCGACTCCCAAAGTATAGGTTAGGGGGCTTAAGGATCACCTATCGTAACCTTTAATTCAGGGAGTCTATAGGGTCATTTCCTCTTCGAAACGCATCTATTGGCATCTAGTGCACATTAATATTGTCTGCTTCGGCAGGCTCGATGTCCATACCTCCTACGGTTTTACTTCCTCCCCACCATAGTGAGAGGAATGCGTCTCAGCATGCTATGCAAGAATACAACATAAACATATGACTTCAGATATCATCATGACATTTCACTTAATGCTTCATGCTCATTAATTTCAGGTAAATCATGTGTCTCAATCCATTATAATCATAGCATGCCACAATTAACACAAAGCTCATGTCTCAAGTTCATATATCCATATGCACACATCATCAACACTTTCGCAAAACAATAAGCATCTCCTACCTAGAATGCGGAAGTAAGGGACCGAGTTGAGCTAATGCATATGTCATACTCAGCAACACATAAACAAGCATACATTCACTGGAAATACTAGCTCTCATTATCTCCCCTATCTTATAGCATCTTATGCTTTTGACTCTTACGAGTCTTAATCTTACAGTCTAATTAACCTAATATCCAAATTAGGTCTTTTATGCACCTAAGGGATCACAACTAGTAATTCTCACTAATTTTTATCCTTATGAACAGTGTCAAACAGCATCATGTAGTTTGGACAGAATTGTTATAATTCAATTACAGGGTTCTAGAAGCTATGTCTTTGACCCTTTCTACGTTTTGGCTTTCCTAAGGTACTAAAATTATTTGTTACTATCTTTAGGAATTAATCCTACACTTTTAAACACTTCTAAAACAATTTTATCTCTAATTTATTCATCCTAAAATAGTAGCCATGATCTTGGCTTCTAAGGGTTCTAAAACTCATATTCTTGATCTTTTCTAGTTACTAGTTTTTCCTAGCACTCATAAAATGATTTCTACTTCAATTAAACATAATTTTTACAAATTCTAACACATCAAAATAGCATCACATGGCATCCATTATAACAAGGCAGTGGCCGAAATGTTTATCTCAAACAATCACACAAAATCACATTTCTAATGTATGTAAGTTACTAGTTTCCCTTGGAATCATTTTAGGACTTCAAAAACTCCTTTAGAAACCAATTTATTTCATTAAAAACATAAAATATAACACCAAGGCAGTAGCCATTCTAAATTACTCTTAAATGAGTTTTAAATCATGAAATCATACTCATAGTATTCTTTGAGCTTTTCTAGGCTTAAGAAAACCATAAGACATAGTTTGTTGGCCTTTGTGACTAGATAAAACTTATACTAAGTATAATCATCACAAGGCTGAAATCATGCATTCATGGAATGCTTCCATTGTCCAAACTTTACTTGAGATAAAACAGCAAGTCTTTGAGCTCTAGAGTCTTTAGGTGATGGCAAAAACTTAAACATGATATGCACTTCATTTTATTCTTCATTATAAAAGTAAAGTGAGAGCTTTAAAGTAAATATGAGATGCAAGTTCATTCTTATCTTTAAAGTTTAAGTGATAACTTGAAATATAAACATGAAATGCAAGCTTAAAATTTAGACATGAGAATGCAAGTTCATTTCTTTATTCTTGAGAGGTTAGTGACGACATTGGAAAGTAAACATGCTATGCAAAGCATAAACTTAAACATGGATGCAAGTTCATTTTATTCTTTACTAGAGCTCATTCAAGACTTTAAATGAACATGTACCTCAACCCCAAACTTATCTTAGCAAGACAAAGTGAGCTTTAGAGTTCTTTATACCAAGGTTTCAAGGAAACCTTATGGTGTGAACATCATCATCAAGCTTAAGGAAATGGATCAAGAGAACAAATCAAATATCAACATTTCTTGAGAACCGAAATCAAAACAAAGGAAAAAGGAAAGGAAAAAACCAATATGTTTTTGGGATCAAGACCAAGTTTCAAGCTTTAGAGGTTTCTCAAATGACAATCACAACATTATCTTGAATCCTAATCATCAAGCTAAAATTTTCTTTTCAAAACTAAGCTTCATGGCTAAAAATAAAAAGAGAGGAAAAGACCTTAAACTAAGAGGAACTGGAACTTTTCATATCAAAACATCAAGTAAAAGATAAAGCTTTTAGAAACAAAAACCTCTACCAAGTGGTGTTTCTTTGTTGGGAAGAAAAAGAGCTTGTTATTTGCAAAGAAATGAGAAGAAAAGCTCCTCTCCAAGGTGATGTGTGGGTTCAGCTAAGAAGGAGGAAAAAGGAAGGAAATGTGTTTGTGTGAGCTTTGTGTGTGTGGATGAGAGCTTAGGTGTTTGGATTATGATCTATGGTGGTTGTGTGGTAGTTTGAGGTTGCAAGAGGATTGTTCTTTGAGCAAGATAAAGAAGATGAGAGCAAAGAGAACTCTTGAGTTCTTTGAGGAAAGAAAGAAAGCTTAGAGGAATTTCCTTAAGACAACAACTAGAAAATGAGCAAATGGAACCAAGTTCTTTTAAGATAGGTATTTATAGAAAATTGATACATGAAGAGGTGAAATGGAAGGGGAGCAGGCATAGGGTATGCAGCCATGAGGGAGGAAAATATCTCCTTCAAATGGTCATTCAAAGGTAAGGCTAGGTATGATTCAAAGCATGGTTCAAGGCATGGTTCAAGGTATGGCTCAAGGTATAGTTCTTTGTATGCAATATAATTCAACATGTGATGAATGTGGGGAGGAGGGCTTCGGCCCTATGTAGCCAAGGGGGGAAAATGTTTCATTTAATTGTGATTTAGAGGTGTGTTTATATGTATCTTTGATTAGGCTTTTGATTAGGAGTTTGGAAGTAAGTGTTTAGGTAAAGTGATGGATAATTAGAGGTGTCAAGACACGATTAAAGAGTAGTCTTGCTTCATTAGTGAAATCAAAACTCATTTTATGACATAATCATTCACAAACATAATTCCTTAATTCAAGGAATTAGAGAGAGAAAACACTATTCAAGATTCCATGACATGGAATATTGATTTCAAGAAAGAGTTTTAAGTTAATCTAAGCAATCTTGGGATCTAATCAACCTTAATAAATTATTTTGACTCTAGATTAATTATTGAAATTAATTAATCTTCGATTAGAGCCTAATATTACTTAGGTTTCCTTAATTACGTCATTAAGCCTATAGTACACTATTTCAGGGGCAAAATGGTAATTTTGCACAAGCACTACCCGAGACCTCCGAGACTTAAACAATCATCATCAATCACATATAATTAACCTTCCGAACTCCCGGAAAAGATTCCAGGCTCAAACGACACTTATACCGGCGTAAAACGCTATAGGGGTATTTTGGCCATTTTGAGTCGAAAGTTTGGAAAATGAGATTTTCATCTCTATTATCAATCACAACACTTTAATCCCCTTCAAACATTGAGTTGACCCTTCGAGGACCGCCAGGTCGACCATCCTCGAATTCCAGGTAAAAATGACCTCATGGGCATTTCGGTCATTTATGTTGAAATAAAAAAATCGGGGCATTACATGACTCCCCTCTTTAAAAAAAATTTCGCCCTTGAAATTCGTTACCTAAAAAGAGATCGGGGTACTTTATTCTCATCTCTGATTCTAACTCCCACATGAAATTTTCCGCGTTCCCTCACCCCCATGCTACTTTCACCAAAGGTACCATCTTGTTCCTCAACTGTTTGACTCCCTTGTCCATATTCCTCATAGACGGTAGGTGAAAGGTCAAGTCCTCCCTTAATTGTACTTGTTCCAGCTCTATTCAGATTGATATTTTTATTAGTTATGAGACATGGAAGACATCGTGGAGATTAGACAAATTGGGTGGTAAGGCTATTTTGTAAGCTACTGGTCCTACTTTATTGAGAATTTCAAAGGGGCCAAGGAATCTAGGACTGAACTTTTTGACTTTCATGGCTCGTCCTATATCGGTCGTAGGGGTGATCCTAAGGAAAACATGTTTTCCTTCTTGGAATTCTTCGCCGTTTGTCCGCATAGCTCTTTTGTCGACTTTGAGCAGTTAAGATATTATCCCTGATTCTCTTGATTTGCTCTGTTGTCTCTCTTACCACTTCAGGTCCCAACATGCTTTGTTCACTGGGGTTGTACCAACACAAAGGTGGTTAGGACTTTCTTCCATACAATGTCTCGTACCATGCCATGTCGATGCTCGCGTGATAACTATTGTTATATGTGAACTTGATTAGTGGCAGGTACCTATCCCAGCTACCTTTCTTGTCCAACACACACCCGCTCGACATATCTTCCAAGGTTTGTATAGTCCTTTCCGACTAGCCATCTGTTTGAGGGTGGTAGGCCATGCTTAGGCATAGCCTTGAACCGAACGCCTTTTGAAAGGCTCCCAAAAAATGTGACGTAAACCGTGGATCTCAATTCGAGATTATCATCAATGGTACTCCATGTAACCTCACAATCTCTTGAATGTATAACCGGGCTAACTTATCTAAGGAGTAGGTTATCTTGATGGGTAAAAAGTGGGCTAACTTAGTCAGTTAATCCACTACCACCCATATAGCATCATGGCAGGCTTGGGTCTTAGGTAGGCCGGTCGCGAAGTGCATGGAGATGTTATCCCACTTCCATTCGGGGATAGATAAGGGTTACAACATTCTAGAGGGCTTTTGGTGCTCAATCTTCACCTTTTGATAGACTAAGCACTTACTTACCCAAGCGACTACATCCCCTTTTTAAACCAAGCCACCAAAACATCTTCTTCAAATCTTGATACATCTTGGTGGTACTCGGGTGAATGGTAAAATGACTCTTGTGAGTCTCCTCCAAAATCTCCTTTCGGAGGTTACCACATGTCGGCACACAAATCCGTCCTTTGAACCTCCACAACCTATCTGTTCCTTTATTAAAACCCTCTAACTTTCCAGCTCCTACTACCTCTAAAATCCCTTTAAAATCCTCATCTTCTTGCTAGGCTCGAGTAATTCTCTCCTTGAAATTACTCAATGTGAACACCACATTTTGTCCAAACATGTTATTTTCATTATTTTGTTTTTTCCATTTTTGTCAGCCTAATTTTTATTTTTATTTTTACTTTAGGTATTTATTGCTTTTGGCCCATTTGTAACCCAAAAATAAAAAAAATAGCATGTGTCATTTTTGGCCTATTAAAATCTAACCACCATGATCCATCTCTCCATAACAGGCTAGACCAAATATATAAATAAAAAAAATGTAAAAGGGACAGGTTCTGTAACATCCCCAAATTTATAACTAAGATAAATATTAATTAGCGATAGCAAAACCAAGAAAATCTGGACAAATGTTATGAAACACAACAAATAGTCTACTTAAGTATGTTTAGAGAAAAATGCAAAGAATTACGAAAATGCCATCACTTAGTGGAAATTACGAAAATGCCTTTGCTATGTAAAGGAAATTACCAAACTACCCTTGCCTTATTAAATGACAAAGATACCCTTACTCTATGAATGGAATTACAAGAATACCACTATCATTGTCTAATTAAAAAAATATCCTTGTCTTAGTTAAAGAAATTACTACAACGCCATTTACACAAATCCCTAGACTTGTCTTTAGACAAGAATGAATTTAAGCCATTGGATTAAGATGATAACACAATAAGTTAACCACATATATCATACACATTTCTGAATCACATACATGCACTAAAGGTTAGAAAATATCCACTAACATCTTTGCACAAAACATGGAAACATGTTTGCATAAAACATGGAAACATGTTTGCATAAAACATGGAAACATGTTTGCATAAAACATGGAGCATTTTCATCCAACATGTTTGCATAAAACATGGAAACGTGTTTGCACAAAACATGGAAACGTGTTTGCACAAAACATGGAAACATGTTTGCACAAAACAAGGAGCATTTTCATCCCAAAATTTAGCCAACATGTTTCCATAAATCATGCTCCAAGTGCTTTCCTTCTTCTATTTTTTCTCTAATCTTTCCACTATAAATACTCCTCAAACTCTCTTCAATCAACATGTTTCCATAAATCATGCTCCAAGTGCTTTCCTTCTTCTATTTTTTCTCTAATCTTTCCACTATAAATACTCCTCAAACTCTCTTCAATTCAAAAACTCCCTAAGTGTTCTTTCTTTCTTATTCTATCATTCTTCTTATGTTCTTCAAAGACTTCTCTTGATCCTCTAAACTTCATCCAAACACTTAAATCCTAAATCCAAACTTTCACTAGCCCTCACAAAAGTTACAATCTTTAACTCTAGTGAGAAATATTTTCTTAAGCACTCAAGTTCTAGAGCCAAGATTCAAGGAGGGTCATCCACTCCAAAGACTCTTGTTCAAAGCTTAAGGAAGGAGAGAAGGACCCTTTTTAGACCCTACACAAGAGGTAGGAGCTTCATCTTTAATTGTTCAAGCATTGTTGGCTTCTAACCTTGATAGAATGCCTCAAGTTTGAGTTATTGTCAAAAGTTTTAAATGATTATTTGAAAAATATATTTTTAGAAATATGACATGTTCTATTTTGTTATGAGTACCCTTATGATGTTATCAAACTCAAATATAACTTGAAAAGATTGTATGTGAAACCTGATTTAATAAAGGTAACTTAAGACATGAAAATGGTAGGTGTTGGAATTTCTAGTTGTTTCTGGCAGCAGGTACTTCGAAAGCTACTGTTCATAAAATATCAAGTATCTCGAAATTAAAATAATTTTACTATAAACTAGACTCATTATAGAACACTCTCCAAAAAGAATCACCCAAAACGGAGTTTTCTAGCTCAAGATATAAATTTGTAAATTAGAGCCTAAGACTGAAACTTTAAATCTGACCTTGTAGTAGTAAAATAGGTGTAACTCACTCTAGAAACATGCAAATGGACTGATTTCAACTTTGTTGGAGAGCTAACACATATAGGAATACGCCCATGTATGTTATGTATAAAGCTTTGTACCACGTAAATACAGAATGAGAAATAAATTTCGGGATAGTGTACTGTGAAAGTGCAGTTTGGAAAGGTTCTGGCTAAGGAAAGACTTGGTATTTAAGCATGTCCATTGTGACCCACCTCTCTTTCCTGGGAACCCTCCTATGCATGGTTTACAGTTGATTTACACTATTCCAAAGATGTAAATACTAAAATTTGATGAGTTAGGAATTTGGAACTACCTTTACTAAGCTGAGATAACAAGTATACAGAGAATTATAAACTTTCTTCTAAAAGATGTCAAAACTATAAATAAAAGAATCAAGTCTTGTAAAGAGAGAATTTTAAGAATTTAAGTAGAATAATAATCTTCAAGAGTTATATGAAAGTCATAATAAAAATATATAAAGAACCTATAATAATATTTTGAAGTGCATTAATGTATTAATGGAATGCTAAGAGTACAAAGAACACTAAGAGAAAAAGATAATACTAAGACATCCATTACCTCTTACGAACACTAGAAACTCAACTTGATAACTTTGGTTGGTTAATATGAATCATCTATGAAAATGTTTACTATGAGATTTACATGATATTGTCCATGTTTTATGAAGTGATTTATAGTAATGTGAATGTATGGTGATGAATTATGAAATGATGAGGATGAATGATTGATTGCCCAGGATTTATTGTGATTACATGATAATATGCATACATTCATTTTCAAAAGAAATAATAAAATTAAAGTTTGAAAAAGTAGAAATGAAAGTATGGAAAAGTGGACTTGAGCTAAACTCACGGCTTAACCCCCTAAACCGTTGAGATCACGGCAACGGAATGAAAACCAAAAAGGTTATGGCGACGGCCATGGTATGAGCTCATTACCCTTTTAGGGTGGTCTAAGACATTGATGCATTCATCCGTGAGTAATTAAGAAATATGTTGATCACTAAACAAGTGAATGTTGAGGATGAGTAATTATGAAATGCATGCAGCTCCTAAATAATTATTACTTATTAGTGGTTTTACGTGATATGCTTATATGTATGCTTGATGAAATACTGAATGGATATTTCTGCTAATGTTCAAGATTAGTTTAAAAGTAACTGCACTTCGGCTAATCACGTTTGTGAAAGTTTGATAATTGAATCCTTACCTGTTCACCTTTTTATAATAAACCCGAAGTGACTGGGACGACAACGATGACACTTTTAGTACAAGTAGGAACTCCTACTGAGAAATCATGTATTTCTTACTCCTATGTTTATTTTTCGTTGTCGTTACCAGAGACAGACGTGTCCACCTAAAGCAACGAAGCTGTAGCTGAGGAAGGAGGTAGCACGTGAAGATTTCAAACCGTTCAAGTAGGAGCATTCCGAGCTTTAGTTACATTATAGTTTGTGAGAAACAATTAGTAATAGTAGAACTTATATTGTTATTTGTAATAACTTATCAGTATGATATGCCCTGTTGTGACTTATGTATTAAGTGATTATATTCCAGTTTATGTGATAATAGTTCTACACTTAGTCTCTTATTCCGCTTATTTAATTAAATGCACAATGTAACTTAATTATTATCTATAAAAGCGCTATGTATTTCACTTCTCGTTACAGGCTTAAGTTTTCAAAAAATTAATTTATTTAAAAAAAAAAAAAAACTTCCACTATTTTTCTAAGTTAATTTCAAAAGAAAATAAATGTAAGGCATAAGTGACAACTAATAGAATCCAAATGTGAACTTAAGCACAATGGGGTTCTATTAGGGTGTTACAGGTTCAGCGGTGCCAAAGTTGACAATTGCATCACAAAAATCTCAATTCAACATTCCAACAGTGAGAGGATGATAATTTCAAACGCATGCTTTAAAATAGTGATGCATTTAATGTTCGATCAAACAACAAAATCGCAATGCATTTAATTTCCCAATTGTCAAATCAATGTAGCATGCTGCAGTGTGTATAAATGAAGAACAAAAAGTCAAAGAAGAAGAGTGCACAGAAAGAAAAGTCTACAGAGAAAGTGTACAAAGTCAGAAAGAGCATGCAAAGATTGGAGAATCAAGGTATTCAATACCCAATCCCGTGAAATCAGCTCAGTCAGATCAAAAGAAGATCAGAAAATATCGATCCACAGCTATATATATGGGGATCAAAATTCACTTATAAAGGAGGGATTTTTAGAGGAGAGATATCGATCATTAGTATCAATACTTCTTGGTTGCTACTTTTTTTTTTTATCTATAAGAGTGATCTAATTTTTAGAAACTCTGAGAGACAGAGTGAAAAATTTAGCAAGATCAACAGAGGAGAGTGACACAAAAAATGGAAAGGCACAATAACGGAGAGTGATACACAATAACAGAGAGAGTGAGTTTTCATTTTTAGTTCATAAGATTTCTACAAGGTAAAAGAGTTCTAGAAATACAAGCATAGCATAATTCTTGCATACATTCTTCTTTGTCTCTGTTAACACCATTATCATCACCATTACTCACCAAAGAAACAAAATTTGAAGCCTTACCACCATCATCTTCCTCATAACCACCAGACACTGCCGCCTCTTTCTTCTCTGTCGACGCCATGCATTTGCTGCAGTGGATGTGCAGTTTCTGTGTGCTGTCATGCCACCTACTAGCATCACCCTCACATATATTCACCTTTATTGCAAACCTCTCTCTCTCTCTCTAGATCATTCCTTTTTACCCGTGTGCCTATTGAGTCTCATTCCCTGTTGCTTCCTTCATATCTGATTTGGTTTCTTTCTTTTTTTTATTATTTTATTTGAGAATTGTTTAGTTTTGTTTTATGTTTTCTTTTTATTTTTTGTTTAAAAAAATTGTCAAGTTGCGTGTTATTTGCTTTAAATTTAACGAAAAAGTGAAAGTGTTTGGGTCATTGTGCTTCAGGAATGATGTTTTCACCAACTCTATATCTAATTTTTTTTATTTTATATTATATTTATTTTTTGTTAACAAGAATCACATGAACGTCTTGTCCCCTTGACTTTGTGATTCCTTTTACTTTAATTTTTATTTGCCTTTTGCTTTTGTATTGAAAAGTCACGTGAATGTGCTTTTCCATTCACTTGATTACTCCTTATTTATTTATGTATTTTGTGTTAACCAAAGATTGCTCACGCTATGTTTTTTTTTCACATTTGGGTCTATTTTTTTCCTTTCTCATTTGGATTTTTCTCTTTTTCGGGACTCAGGACTATAGATCATTTTTTTAAAATAAAATCCTTTTAGGTTAGGAACCTTTTTTTTGTTTTTTTTCTTTCTTTCTTTCGTTTGGCTTATGGTCTCAGTTTAAATTTTTTTTAAGTTTATCATAAAAATAAAGAATGTATATATTTTATTCGCACAATAGTTAATGGTCATGATTGAAAGGTGAATGTCTTTTTCATGTACTGTTAAATTGTAAGGATTTATTGAGTAGTCTAGTACTAATTTGAATTCTGTGCAAAATTAGATTTCTTTTATTTACCAATCAAAAACCCATTTCCACAATTAAAATCAATCAACACACTTTTTATTTTTTTTCTCTTAATTAAAATCAATCAAACTCACAAGAGGATACGTCGGCATAGTCATACTATCAAGCCAAAATCTCTTTTTCATAAAATTAGTTCCTTAATTTCTATTTTAATTTTTGCTTTATTTCTATAAATATATAATATTTAACTTTAGCTTTATTTTTATAAATATATGACTACTAATCTTAGCTTTATTTTTAGAAATATATAATTATTAATTTTATCTTTGTTGTTGTAAATATATAATTATTAATTTCATCTTTATTTTTGTAGATATATAATTACTAATTTTAGTTTCATTTTTGTAAATATAATTGCATTTGTGGGGAAAAATAAATATATTAAAATTATAATTAATTTGTATAATAAACTCTAGGGTAACCGTATTTATACGGATGTATTAGGGGTGCAATAGGATTAGGTTTTCACCCTTCCTTAATCGTAATCAGACTCCCAAACCTAAAAATCTCTTTCAAATGACTAGTTTACTGAAATAGTTTTCCAATTTTAGCTATAATTAAAATTGTTGGCGACTCCCGTTATTTTAAACCATTTGTCATTCTCGTCGCGACGCCCTCCAGGTACATTATGATAGTTTGGCGACTCCATTGGGGACATTTTGAGAGTCAAGCCCATTAGAGTTAATTATGCAAATAATTATAATTTTATTATATTTATCTTTTCCCCTCATAACATATTTGTTGTAATTGTGTAAATAATTATTATTATAAATAATTGTTTATTTTATTTGTAAATATTTCTTCTTCAAACCTTAGGATAGAAGACTTTTATTTTTGTATAGAATTAGAAACTTTCATTTTTGTATATATTTGGAACCTTAGGGTAGAAGACTTTATTTTATTGTTGGAACCTTAGGATAATCAATTTTACTTCTTGAATATATATTGTTTTGTTGTTTTCTTTTTCAAGAAAGGGTAGTTTTAGGATTACAAGGTTTGTATGCTCTCTACACACACTTTCACTATCACTGTCCTCACACACTAGTTGGGCTCTAATGACTCACAAATCCTAAACTTGACACAAAACAAGGAAGACAACTAAAATGTCAATTCTAATGAACTATGAGGAAACAAGCATAAAGGCCAAAAACACATTATCGAGCACCAAATCCTTCCAAGCATGACTTGCGCAAAAGGAGAGCAAACAAGGTAAATTTCACTCATAACATGCAAAGATCAAGGACATGGGACCTCACAAGTCTAGTGTTTACCACTCAAGTCTCTCAATATGTGTTGGCTCAAATTTTGACCCTCAAAACTTCTCAAATAGAAATGCATTACCATAGGCTTGCAAGTCATCTCACTCTCCACTAGTTACAAACATGCATACACAACTCAAGAGGGCTTATTCAGGGTTGTAACGGGGCTTGGGTAAGGGGTAGGAATTATCAAAAAGGCCAAGCAAAGTTAAGCCTAAGGTTAAGAGAGCAAATGTATATGCACAAGAGCAAAGATGCAAGAAGGTGCAATTTCCAAATAAAACATGCTCAACAAGCCTCATTTCTCACAACTTAACCAATTCCCCATAACTTTTTATTCATAACAACTTTCATTTTGCAAAATTTTCTTTTTCTTTCCTTTTTTTTTTTTGAATTTTGTTTTTTTTTTTCATCATGCAAATTTATGTACCTTTATTACCACACCTCCTTTTGGAGCTTCTCTTTACTTGATCATTCACTGTAACTCCCCCACACTTAAACAATTGCATGTCCTCATGCAACCCCTACACTTATGCTCAAACACATATGAAGGATGAACAAATGCTCTCCTAAGCCTAGGGGTTAGGTAATTTCGTTGTTTTTCACTTAGGCTTATAATGTGCTAAAACAAAAGAATGGTCATTAACGCTCAAAGTGGGTGCAAACAAGGGCAATATGGAAGGATGGCTACATGGTCAAGTAGCTGAAAACAAGAAAAATGCCTCTATCATCTTAATGCATGCACATGCTAATGACACAGCTTCAAGAAAGACCAAAGGCAAGTTCTGGAATCCATAACCAATGAGAGAACACACAGAAAAACAAAATAAGAATGGCATGCAACATATCCATCCATGAAAGGCTCAAAAGCTCGACCAAGGGTTATGTCCATATACTCAATCCATGCAATGAAGAGCAATTTACCAAGTATGCATTACACAAAGCATAATTCAAAGTCAGGCAAGTTAGGAAAAGTGCCAAATGTGCTAAAAGCCAAGCAAGTAAATCCTCAATAGTATCCATTGAATGACACACAACACAACTAAACAACAACTAACAACCTAAAACTAGTAGCATGTGAAATCCTACACTATACATGCTTTATTGAAAATTAAAGACAGAGAACTAAAAGAGAAAAGGTGATGAGAACTCCCTTATAGTGGCTTATGCTTGAACTGATCTCGGAGCTCCCATCCAAGTTTGCATCTCCTAGCTCCACCTGGGTCCCATATGGTTTGGACCATACCACAAGTCACTGTCTCACACAAATTTCTAGATCCAAATGGTGAAGTCTGTAATGCAATCATTGGAGCCTTGAAGCTCCTCCTAGCTCGAACATCCTAACAACAAGTCACTCCTATAGGGAAAAGATGCATGTTCCCAAAAGGAGGCTTCCATTCTCTTGCTACTTGCCTATTTAGTCCCCAAGAATTGTGTATTTGGTCTTTTGCAGGAACTTCACATAAGTCTAAGAGCTGAAAATCATTCTCCAAGATACTATGCTCATGCAGCCCAAAAATAGGAATATGTGATTAGCCCCAACCATCCATCTTTGGCTCAATTGTAGGTGGAGATAAGTCCCATCTCACATCAATAACAACATTCTCATTAGTTTTTGGCACCAGAGGTGTTCCTTCTAACAAACCAAACTCATCATTAATGCTGATAATGACAGGCTTCCCTTGAATGCAAGCCTCAATCTCTTGGCATATGGAGCATTTATAACCATCATGACAGGTATGGCATACAAAAACTTCCCGATCATTCAGATTCATGCTAGGAAGTAGAGGGTATAGATCACTCAAAGGGTCAACAACCTCTATTTTCACAATCTGCTCTACTTCCAAAGAAGGTATAGGGAATGCAGTTTCCTCAATCGTCTCAATCGGGGGCTCCAAGGCAAAATGGGATTGCACATGGAACTCCTCATGCACCTCTTCAATCGCACTAGAGTGATTAACTTCCATCCTCTCAGTTGATACTGGTGGTGGCTCCTCAAAGATAATCTCTATATCGGACTCCTCATCAAACTCCCCTGCAAGTGCCTTAGCCAATGTCTCGTGTGGAGCCTCAACAACTTGCTCCAGAACATAACAACTCTCATCAGATAATGGCCCCATAAGCTCTTCAATCATACTAGAATTCGGAGCTTCAATCCTCACAGCTGGCTCTGATGATGGCTCCTCAACATTTGGCTCTTCATATGGGATTAGAGGTTGGGATAAAGAGGGTTTATAGTCATCCCAGTCATCCCAGTCAGCACGGAGCTTCTTGCACATTTCCAACAATTGGTCCCACGACACTTGGGTTGATGGTTCAGATGATGGTTGAGGTAGATTATATGTGTATTGGGGTGGTTGATGGAAGGAAGGTAGGTAACATTGTGGGTATGGGGATGTGTCTAATGATGGTGGCCCAATATATGGATGTCGGTAGAAGTCATGGTAAGGCTCATAGTATGGGTATGTGTATGGCTCATGGTAGGGTGTTGGATTTGGTTCAGGATATGTTAGAAGTGGTGGTGGTTGGTAATCTGTGAATAGTTGTGGCTCAAAACATGGTTGTTGGGTTTGCATTCCCTTGACATATTGCTCTAGGAAGCACTTTATCTCATTCAATTTCTCCTCCAATCCTTGGTAAGGATTATTCACTACTTCATTGCCTGCAAAACCATAAGAACCATACTCTTGGAAACTAAAATAAGGGTTAGTGCTCATGTTAGCTCAAGTGGAAGTGAGTAAAATAAAAGAAAATGCAAGAGGAAATGAAAAGCTACTCTAAAATGACATAAAAGAACTAATAAAAAGCTATGCAAGGTATCGGTGGATAATGAGATGCAAAACAAAACAAAAAATAAAAAATAAAAAGATAAGCGTGAAAATAAAAAAAAAATGCAAGAAAATCAAAATAAATTGAAAAAGTGGTGTAAACGATAGAACTTGGCAAAAATAGGGTGGGGTTCACTAAAGTGAGTCTTGTTTAAAATGCCCAAAATACTTGGGATACCAAGATTCTTAGCAAACTGAGATTATTTAAAACAGGACAGCACCTATTTTCAGCACCAAAAACACCGTAAATGACCGAAAAAGAAAAAAAAAAATGAATGATGAATGCAAGGATGCTCAATTATGTACAGGTATATACAAGCCTATTAGCACCAAAATAAATTAAAAAGAGAAAAAGAATCAATTAAAATCACTTCCCCGGCAACGGCGCCAAAATTTGACGGGAGCTGTCGCAACCCGCGACAAATTAAAAATAAGTTTTATAACCAAATTACATTAATAATGTAGTTATAGTGCAATCCGAGTCGTCTCACGAGGAAGTATTTAAATTGATTCAAATTGCAAAAACGGGTATTATTGACGTGATTAACAAAATAAAATTATGAAGATATAATAGCAAGAAATTACCTACACAAAGACTCCTTTAGATCAAAATACGTTCTATCATTGGTTCAAACGGATAAAATTCATGGCAGTGACTACCTACGTCAACTATACTTTGCACAGATGACGTTGCAATACTACTTAACAGTCATACAATCGTATTACCATCAAGGATTCAACTAACACAAGAGCTAGTGATCACAATCACGACCCTATAAACCTATGTTAATTTAGTCAACAATTGCAGTAGCCTAAATCCTAACAGATTTAATTCCGACCCCTTATCAATTGGAATTAATCAAATCAATCAACCTAATTTCCCAAACGATATTCAGATTATGTAAACAAATGATTACACAATCTACTACTCCTAAAATCATAATTAAATTAATCAGCTTAATTAAAATTTAGAAGAGAAAGCAATGAGAGCGAAAAACCAACCATGAACTGAAATTGAGAATCGGAAACCTCAAGAACAATTTTGATCTTCAGTTGTCTCTGTGCATGGTAATGGAATTACTCCTCCATGTGCGAAGTTTCACAGTCAAAAATTTATGAAAAACTATAAATTACAATGGTGGAAGACTGAAAATAAATTGTGAAAGGAAGCCTCTAAACCTAGAAAGAGAAGAGAGAGAGAGATGAGGTAGAGAGAGAGTTCTCTATTCTCCAAAACCTAGCTGCTGCCTCCTGCTGCTGTCTCACTAGCGTATACTGTAGCTTCCAAGAAAATGGGCCCAAAATTTGGCCCATACGAGACAGCAAGAGAAAAATCAAGTCATCGTAGGAGCGCTGCAGCGCTAGGAGTGCTGCAGCGCTCACCAGAACGGGTTTCTTGCAAAGTAGATCAGTCGCGCTCTCTGTCGAGCGCTGCAGTGCTCACCCGAATGGCAAGCTCTTGCAGTTTTTTCTTCCTTTCAGTCTCAGCTCCTACTCTTGATGCTTTGCACTCAATGCAATGCTCCTATACTTGAACATAACTCAAGGAGATGAGTTAATTATAACAAGATTTAATTATTAAAAAAATGGAGGAATTGTCATTGATTTATCAAAATTGTGCAATGAGGTTCAATTTATAAAACACTATTATTTTCCTCAATAACATATTAAAAACTTATGCAAAAATCCAAGGTTAAGGAGTTAAATATGCGATGTAAACACCGCTTATCAGGCTCTATACTCGAGCCTTGGAATATCATAGGGCAAGAAGGGGTTTTGATGTTGTTATTGTGAGGCTTATGCTTCCTTGACAATTGTTGACTCACCGCTCAGGTTGTTACTAGAAATATGGGTTGCCATATTGTGACTTTCATATCCCTGTGGTCTGACTCATGGAACTAGGTCTTTTTCTTATTGGTAAAGGCAACATGGGGACCATAATCTTTTAGGGGTCTGGATCCGTCCAAAAGCTGTGCACTACTAGAATGATCTTAGTTGGCGAATCTCAAATAGGGTCGACCATAGAACCATCAAGCATTAAGTCCCACCTTGTTAAGACACAGGGGAGCGCATATATATATATATATATATATATTTATCATGCATCTTGCAGCATTCAACATACACATGAGAAATATCAATCACATTTTAATTCCACTTAACCATGTTACAAGCATTCTCTTAATACAACATGCATATTTATTTTATTCATGACATGCATCTCATTCATTTTTCTTCTCTTTGAAAGATTTGTTGGTGGCCAAAGAATAACATCATATTTGACAGTAGATGATGGAAAGAGCACAATACATTAGCAATGTGAAGAAACATTTCAATGTGATGGGAAATACCAGTTCTCTAGAGAAATTGTGCTGGTTGAGTCAATTGTTGCCCCATGAAAACAAAAGAGCTTTCTCAAACAAGTATGGGTCCATTTTGGATCTATTATTTATATCAGTGGATACTTCTACCCTCACTATTCTAACTCAGTATTGGAGTCCCATCTTGAGATGTTTCGAATTGTCAAACCTTGATATCACTCATACCATTGAAGAGTATGCCTGCATGTTAAAATTGACAGTGAAAAGAAACACCTCTATTTATTTTCATCTAGAATAACATTCTTTATATGCAAAGATAATAAAGCAATTCGGGGAATTACTAGAGGTACCAATGGCTCAAGTGAAGTTAACATGACATACAGATTCCAAAGGGGTGACCAAAGCATTCATAGAAGAACATTTGAAGGACTTGGGGCATAAAAAAGAATGGACTACTTTTACAAGGGTATTGGCATTTGCTATTTATGGGCTGATATTATGCCCTTCTGCTCCAGATATAGTTGACCAAGCTACCATGGATGTTTTCTTTGCTGTAGAAAGTAAGCAAAGAAATCCAGTTCCTGCTATATTAGCTGAAACATTTTTTACCCTAAGCTTCTACCAATAGAAACAAAAGAAGAAGCTTCGATATTGTCTACACCTCTTATATGTGTGGATAATCACACACATGTATGCAGGGAATCACATCAGAAATGTATCAGACCTACTAAGAAGCTTTCATTATATCCTAACCAAGCCAAGAGAAGTCCATGAATGGAAGGCAGAATTTGATAGCATAAAGGAACAATAATTTAAATGGGTTTGTCCATGGTATGAACATGAAAGAGGTGACATCATTTTTAGTTGTGGAAAATTTCATAATGTACCACTGATGGGTCCAAGAGGTTGCATATCATATACACCGACAATAGTACTTAGACAACTTTGTTGGACACAAAAGAAACCACAGGAAGAGCAACTTGGAGGACTCTATTTCTGGTATAAGGAAGGTGAGGACACTAAGATGTTATCATGAGAAGTTAAAGAAGCATGGAGAAATGTTCACATGGCAGGAAGAAATGAGTTAGGAAAACCACTTGTGATTAGTACCCATGAATATGTCACATGGAGAGAAGCAAGAAAAGTACATCAAAGTGTTCCTAGCCTTCTTATTGAAAAAGGGAATAATCCTCAGTTGGCTGAACAGATAGAAGTCATGAAAGCACAGCTAAAGCTCCTAGAACAACAAAAACAAGTAGCAGAACTAGAAGTTTTCATTACACGAAGTCAATGTGAGAAGAAAGAAAAGTTGATTGAATAGTTGAAATATGAACTTGCTGATGTCCCTAATCAAGAAAAGGAAAGACAGAGATCCAGAATCTCGAAAAGAAGGTCCGAATGATGGCTATCGAGAAGAATAAGTTTTTGAAGCATATTAGCCAATTGAATAAAGAAAATGAAGGATTGAAGATGAAGCTTAGCCAACAAGAACAAATGAAAGAAGAATTGGAGGTTGAAATGCAAAAGCAAAAAGAAGAATTGGAGCTAAAGATAGAAAAATTAAATGCATGTCTAGCACAGGCCAAGGAAGAATGTGACCAGGAATGGGCCCGTTTTATGCAATGCCGAAATCAACTTCTCCATACAGAAGATACGAGTAGATTCTGGAAAAAAAAGCTGGTGACTGGGCAATGAAGGCTGAAATGTGGAAAGAAAAACATGCAAGATTAACTGAGGATTTTGAAAGGGCAGAGAAAGAAGTTCAAAATGATCTCAAGCTTTATTTGCCTAGAGAAGTGGGTGACTTCATGTATATGAGTAGGGGTCTTGCTAGAGGTCTTAAGAGAAAGAAATTGTCCATTCTTGACTCAACCATGATGTAATTGTACTTTTTTTTAATGGATGAAATGAATTCATCCTTTGATTTTCTCTACTTCTCTTCAACTAAACGTGCAAGACTATATCCATTGTAAAGTAAAATCTCCCTTGAATATTTTGTCAATTACATTTCCGCCTTATAGGAGATTTTCCTTCTCTATTGAATATAAGAAAGAAGATCAAGTTTACATTACTAATGTGCTCTTACCAAAGTATATTGTGGAATGATAATCTTCTATACTTTTATCCATCACATACCCTGCATTATGGACAATATGTCCTCTAAACAGGATATGAATTAAGTCTGTCACCATCAAATACAGATCTTTATTCCTTGCCATCAAAGGATTTTTTTTAAGGCTTTATTTATATTTACTTACTATCTATTTTTGTGAGCCAAGTCATCAAACATTGCTCCTTCAAAGAAAGTTTTGTCTATTAGTAGTGCGTTGGCTAGAGAGTCATACGAACTTCAATCCAGAGCTGAGAAGGAGAAAATTAAGAAAAAGAAGGCCAAAAAGAGTAAAAACAAGGAAAAGACTATGGCTACGAAAAGGTGATAACCAAGAAAGGAATCTAATTCAAGAAATTGATGAACTCAAGGCCATGATAAAGTCTATGTTCGGATCAGTATTCAAAAAGTTCATCGTTGACACTTTGAATATTGCCAAAGGAAATGAAGAAAATACTGAGCACAAAGAACAACCAAGATACGACTCGGATAGGAATGCCCATAATGGAACGCAACACAACCATGCCAACAATGCAGCCTTCCATAACAATGTGGATAAGGAAGAATAACGATTGAACTCAATAGGAATTGCAAGAAAGCATGCAAGAGTAGTTCCGAATGCTACGTGGACCTAGCCCATATGGTTCAATGAGTATCAGGGATCTGTGTTTAGCGTCGAGCGTGATCATTCCCAAATACTTCAAGATGCTTGAGCTCATCAAGTTTGATGGAAGCACCAATCCTCTTATGCATTTACGGATGTATTGCATAAAGATGGGAATGTGGTCCAAGGATGGAAACTTCCTGATCAGCTTTTTCCCTGAGAGCTTGGAAGGCGCTGCATGGGAGTGGTATATATAGATAGACCAAACACATATTAGGTGTTCAAAAGATTTAGCTCAAGTTTTCATTAACCAATACAAGTTTAATCTGAATGCTGCACCTACCAGAGATTAGCTTAAAGGAATGAGGAAGAAGGACAATGAGTTTTTCAAGGAATATGCTCAAAGGTAGAGGGCTATGGCTGGAAGGGTTGTTCTACCGATGTTAGAGCAAAAAATGTGCTCTTACTTTATCCGTACATTGGAAGGTCCCTTTTTTCAAGAACATGCTTCGGACTCATGTGAAAAAGTTCATGGATTTGGTCGAGATAGGAGAAAGAATCAAAACCAATATCCAAGAAAAGAAGGTGGAGCTAGTAACAGGGGAAACAAGCGAATCCAAGAAAGGCTTCCATTTCAAGAGAAAAGAGAATACTGTCAACTACATCCACTCCCTACCTCATCAATCCACTCCTCGACCAAACCATTACCCATCTTACTTACACACACGATACCCATCCTACTCACACCAACAATACGCACCTCCAAGAACCATTCCAACCCAAACACCTTACGCACCTCAACCGCACCAAATCAACCATGTCTCTTACCCATGACTTTACACCCTAACATCACCTAGACCCCACCAAACACTACCCCTGACCTACCATAAAACCAACTCTTCCACAACAACCCCTCTATTCAACACCAATAATAGACCCCCAATGGAAAACCAAGCATTACCTGATTTCCACATGAGCAATGTTGAGTTGTTCAAGCATTTGTGTGGAGAGAACCTGCTAGCTCCACATCCTAGAAAAACCTTCATGCCGCTATATCCTCGGTGGTACAATCCAAACCAAAATATGTGATTACCACTTCAACTCTCCTAGGCATTCTGTTGAAGATTGTTATAGTTTCAGGAGTGCAGTATGGCGATTAATTGATTGCAGCGCCATTAAGCTGGAAGAAGAACCAAGACCACACATAAGGAACAATCCATTCCCCAATCATGGTGGAGGACAAGTAAATTCCATTTACGGTGAGAATCATGAAATTACGGAGTATAGAATGTCAACTGTAACGCCCCGATTTTTCTACTAGAGTGAAAATGACCAAAATGCCCCTAAGGTCATTTTCGGCCCGGAACTCGAGGATAGCCGACCTAGCAGTCATCGAGGGGCAAACTCAATGTTGGAAGGGGATTAGTTGGTTTGTGTACCTTCCTGGGATCGAAAATCTCATTTTTTGAGTTTTTGGGTCAAAATGACCAAAATACCCCTGTGGTGTTTTGTCCGTTTGCAAGTGCCGAATGAACCCGAAACTTCTCCAGATGGTTTTAAAAGGCGTTTTTATGTATTCTGTGACTTCAGTTTTAGTCCCGGAGGTCCCAGGCAAAATTAGTGCGAAATTACGATTTTACCCCTAGTTTTGTGTTTTTGAGCTTAATCACCTTAATCCCGTGATTAAGCAAACCTAAGCAATATTAGGCTCTAATCAAAGATTAATTAAGTTCCATAATTAATCTTGAGTCAAAATAATTTATTAAAGTTGATTAGAACTTAATAATGCTTAATTTCAACCCAAATCTTATTTTAAATTCAAGATTTCCTAGTCATGGAATCTTGAATAGTAAATTCTCTCTCCAGTTCCTTAAATCATGGAATTGTGTTTTCAATTGTTTATTCACAAATGAATTTTAAATTCTCTAATGATGTATGAGGACTCCTAATCTTGTCATAAATATTCCTAAACTTCATTCTTAGTCACCTAAACTTATGCTTAATGACTCCTAACCTTGTACCTAAACTAATACACATCTAAACCTATTATTAACACACAATTAGATGGACAAATCTCTCTCCCCCTTGGTTGTCTAGACCTGGCCGAACCCATACCCCTCATTTCCATCACATGTGGGAATTTTTGCACTCAAAGAACCATGCTTCCACCTCACCATAAACCATACTTTGTCATACAAACACCATGCTTTCATCCATGCTTCATATGACCACTTCTAGAAGACTTTTTCTCTCATTTTTGTGGCTCAAATTCAGCCAGCCCTCCTTGCCTTCTAGATGATTTATTTCAACCTCAAACAAAGAGAAATTACCTTACTTTGAGCCATAACTTAGCCCATACTTTTGACCATGCTTACCACGCTTTCTTCCATGCCTTGAATGACCACTTTGAGGAGATATTTTCCTCCCCTAAAGGCTCCAAAATTTCATGCACTTTCCCCCCATATTTCACCTCCACATTTCAAAATTTAACCCATAATTTATATAGTAAAGTGTAAAGAAATCCCACACTTTTACCATTTGCTTTTTTGTTTGAGTTTGTGACCAAAAAAGCTTTCTTACTTTCTCTCAACCTCAAGTTCTTCTCCACCACTTAGAAACTCCTTCCACCACCACAAACCACCATAAACTACCTCAAACCACCACACCACCACCATAGATCATCATCCAAACACCAAAGCTTTCACTCTCAAACACAAGCTCATATAAAACACCTTTCCTTCCTTTTTGCCTTGTGCTTGCCCGAATCATCACCATCACTTTGGAGGAGCTTTTCATCTCATTCTCACCTCAAAGATCAAGCCTTTGTCTTCACACTTGGTAGGGAGTTACTTTCATGTTTTGTTTTTACTCAAAAATATGATTTCCTCAAAGTTTCTCTTGGTTTCTTTTTAAGCTTTCTCTTGTTTCTTCTTTTCCTTCTATTTCGGCCTCAAGGCCTTGTTTATGACTATGATGGCTTGATGATGAGTGTTCATAGATGATGACCTTGTGTTCATCTCAAAGGAAACCTCTAAAGCTTGAGTCTTGTTCTTTATCTAGTGAAGTTTTGGTTTTTCTTTCTTTTTTCCTTTTCCTATACATTTCGGCCTCCATAGCTCTTCCTCAAAGGTTTTTGTTAAAAATTTTAAATCATCTTTATTCCTATTTTATGTTATGAAAGAATGTTGTTTTGGTTCTTACTCTCTTAAAGTTTTACTTTCCTTTAAAAGCTTGTTTCTTTGAGCTTGATGATGATGTTCAAGAACCACATAGTTCCTTTGAGAACTTGGTTCAAGAACTCTAAAGCTCTCTTTGTTATGAGATAAGTGTTGGGTTGATGTTTGTAGTTCTCTTTAAAAGTCTCATGTGAGCTCTAAGTTAAGATAAAAGACTTTGCATCCATGTTTACTTTTATGTCATCACTAAATGCTCAAGATTAAATAATGAACTTGCATCTCCATATTTATGTTTATGTTTTCACTAAATCTCTTAGATAATAATGAGTTGCATAGCATATTTATTTTATGTCCTCACCTCTAAATAAAGACTAAAATAAAGTGCATTGCATATTTACTTTTATGTTACAACTTAAGAAATTTAGAGCTCATGGACTTACCTTTTATTATCTCAAACAAAGGCTTGAAAAATAGGTGTTCTCTAGCTTGTGATTTCGGCCTCTAGAAGGTTTATTTGTTATAAGTATTAAAATCTATGTTTCATAATTTTTCTAAGCTTATATGAGTTCAAGAAATGCCTGAAACAAAGTTTTATGATTTTATAACCTACTGAGATCAATTTGGATTAGCTACTGCCCTTGAGAATATTTTGATGATTTTAGATGATAAAAATGTTTACAAATGAGTTTTGAAAGTTTTAAAAAAAGGTCCCAAGAGAAACTAGTAGTTTATGTGCTTTGGAAATCAAGTTTTATGCCTTTATATGGAGATTGGATTTTGGTTCTGCCTTGCCATTATATGACCACTGTTTGTGCTATTAGATGATGATAATATGAGTATGTTTGAGCATAAATAATGTTGAAATTCATATGTGAAAGAGTAGAGAAGATAGTAACTAGAAAAGAATTAATTTGAGAGTTTTAGATCCCATTTTTCTGGATTCTGTCCAGCATGGTTTAGAAATGATAATTATGGATTTAAATTAGTTTAAATCTATAGGAATGACTCATAAATAGTTTAGGACTTGATCTTGATGCCTTAGGAGCAAACTGGACTTAGAAAGGGTCATTGTTGTGACTCCTAGGTACCCATAAAGTTATACTTTTAGATTATGAACTCTTGAGGTTTAGAGATGTTTATGATCATAGTATTGAGTGAGAAATACTTAGATATGAGCTTATAGGTACCCAAGAGTTTAGGATATGATGATTTATAACTTAAATTGTGAGTTACGGATCTTAAGGGTCAATGCATAAGACATTAAGAGATTTTATCGCTTTTAGTTTGGTAATGCAAGTATGATATGTTGATATACATGATGTGATAATATATGAGGTGTGATGTGTGATACACGAACATTATCTATATGAGTTATGATGATGTGATCTTTTATGATGATGTAGAAATTGATTATGAATTGTGGAATTGAATGTGTAAGTACATGCATTGTGAGTTGGTGTGGCATGTTATGATGAATTGTATGAATTGTTGAGATGTTATGTCTACCATGTTTGTGAGAATTGAATGAGAGAGAGTGTGTACCCCTTCTTTTGCCCTCTTAAAAATCTAGTGAAAACTAGTTAGGTTTGAGCTCATTGAGGCAATAAGGGTGTTTACGGTTGGATTTGGGTGTATTTGGTTGGACTTGATAATGAGAATAATTTGGTGATGAGTATAAATATAGTTGAGCTCATTCCTAGGCGATAGGGTGTGTTTGGTTGTATTTGGTGATGAGTATAAATATCGCCGGGCGCTGGTCTTTATGGTTGGATTTGGTGATGAGAAAAGAAGGTGGTCTTTGAGAGAAAGAACTCAAGAGTTCGGACATGAGAAAAGAGATGCGATGTCTCCTTTCAAGTTACATAGTCATGAGTAAAGAAAGAACTAATCCTAAGTTACCCCTTCTTTTGCCCTCTTAGAAATCTAGTGATGACTAGTTAGGTTTGAGCTTGTTTGGTTGAGCTCAATCCTAGGGAATAGGGTGTTTTTGGTTGGTTTTGGTGATCCATATAAATATCGCCGGGCACTGGTGTTTATGGTTGGATTTGGTGATGAGAAAAGAAGGTGGTTCTTGAGGAGGAGAACTTAAAAGTTCAAGTATGAGAAAAGAATAGAGGAAAGTTCTGTACTGCTTACGCCACTTATCTGTTACTTGATGTCATGCTCTTATTGAATTCTTTGCATAATATATTGCCATGCATTCATCCAATATCTGTGGAATTCATATCATTAAGATCTATATTAAAAGACACCCACTTCGGATAAATAGATTTAAGAAGTTTAAAAGTTAAACCTTGTGCATGACCACCTTTTTATAATTAAAACTGAAGTGGCTGGGGAAGATGATGATGACATGTGTGTTAGAGTCGAAAATCTCTACTGAGAATCTTGAATAAGTTTCTCATCCTTCTCTCTCTTTTCTTCCGTGTCGTCTCCAGACGAAGATGATGGTGTATCTCGTGACCTCTACTAAGGCATGGGCGTAGGGCACGCGCTACGAGTTGGACCAGTGGGATGGAATGGAAGTGCGGAGATGCCGCTTTAGATTTATATACCTATAGATGTGTATTTCTTTTGATGTGACAATAGGACTATGATAGTCATAAATTATGTATCTATGATAATATGTTTATGTTGTGATGTAATGAACAATGCTTGTGTTTTGTGACCATGAATGATATGATATTCCTTTTCTGTATGTTAGTTTTCATTACGTCATACGCGGCTCTCACTTTGATTTTATGTTTCAAAAAAAAAATTTACCCGTATTTCCACTAAGTATTTTCATAAAAGAATGAGACTAAGAAGTAATAACCTAATGATTAACCTAATGTGTTCTAGAGTATTGGGTTAAAAATTAGGATGTTACATCAAACTCCCAATGAATGAGATCTTGGAACCCTGAGGAAAGCGGGCTATGAGATAGAAGTCGAAGAAAGGAAAGGAAAAAGAACGGTGAAGGGAGATGAAAGTGATTGATTTTGTGAGTATTCTAGAGCTGAAGCTCTTTGTTGAAAGAATGGTTAAATTAGGGGTGCTTGAGATACCAAAATGCATCAAACAGAGCATCAACATAGTTCACAAAGCACCCCCTATTTTTAAGGTTTATAAACCTAAGCCGGCACTTGTTTTCAAGATACCTAAGCCATTTTCCTATGAAAGCAATCACACAGTTTTGTGGAAATATGAAATTGTCATAGAGTGCCATTCTGTTATGTCCGAAGAAATAACCCCTACACAAGGGGCAGTACCTGTCTTCAAAGTGTCTAGATTGCCTTCTCATCTCGCAATCCATGCAAAGCCTGATCAACCAAAAATAATTGAAGAACCTAATAGTGAACTATGCTTATAACCTCTTGCATCTGAATCCATAACAAATGTTACAGGAATAGGAGTGATCACTCAGAGTGGTAGGTTTTATACTCCCGAAAAGCTATTGAAAGACCCTCAAGTGATACCTGAAAACAAAGGAAAGGGCCACGAAGATGAAGAAAAAGAATTTCTAAAAATAATGAAACAAAGTGAGTACGATGTGGTGGATTAGCTAAAGAAAACACCAGCAAAGATCTCACTTTATTCATTGATCTTATCTTCAGAGGCTCACCGCAATGCGATCAAGAGAGTATTGGATCGAGCATATGTACTTAAAGATGTGACACCGAATAAGATTGAAGGGATTGTGGGTGCAATCAGAACCGCTAATACCATCATCTTCAAGGAGGATGAAGTTTTTCCTCATGTAGTGAGACACCTAACGGCACTCTACATTACCTTAAAATTCTAGGGTTGCAACATCGTGAAAGTATTGATTGATGGGGGGGTTAGCTTTCAATGTGCTCCCCTACTCCACTCTGCAGCAATTAGCAATCGATCCTTCCACAATTGCACCCAGCGAGACAATCGTCAAGGTATTTGACGAATCATTGGGGGAAATCACTGGTGCCATTAACTTTCAATTGGAAATTGGGCCAACCACATTCCTAACCAGATTTCAAGTGATGGACATCGAACTAAGGTATACAATGCTGTTAAGAAGACCCTGGATTCACGAGGCAGCTGCAGTCCCCTCTACTCTTCATTAGAGGGTGAAATTCATAGATTGCGGAAAGCTCATTACAATTAAAGGAGAAGAGGAGTTGTTGGTGACAAAACTAGTGGCGGTGCCATATATTGATTGTGCTGAAGACACTCTCGAGGTTTCATTTTAGAATCTCGAAATAGCCAAACCGGAGAAACAAAAAGGTGACACACTTCTAGTGGCTGCTCGAATCATTCAAAAGAGCAGATTCAAAAAAAGAAAGGATTAGGAAGTCAGTGGCAAGGAATCAAGGATGCAATTTTCCTTCCTGACAATCCCGGGAAGTTTTCCCTTGGGTATGAAGCCACAAGAGAGCTACAATCTGTTGAATCTATCAAGAAGAAGATTCCATATATCAGGGACACATTTCCTACACTCGCAGCAGTAGTAATGATAAAAGGAGCTGAGGCCGTTAGCACTCTTGAATAAGCCAAGGAGATACCTCGGCTAGTCTACCCAAGCTACGAGCCATTGAACAATTAGGATTCTGTGCCTTTAGATGATTTATTGTATCTTGAGCAATGGACATTTTATTCGCCTTTGTTGTACTTCAATTTTAATTAAATAATTATGCATGTCTTTTTCTTTTCCATTCTCTTTTCATAATTTCCTTCTTTTTGTAATTTTCTTCTTTATCTTTTTCCTCTTATTTATTTTGGGTCTCGTCTTAATTCCAGGGACTCATCTTTTTCAGAATCTCTATTTTGTGTAAATGATTGTGAAAACCCATTAACTGATTATTGCATTACAACGGATTTGAATGAAAATGAACAAGATGAAGATCCTGAGTTGTGCCAACAATTTGCTAAAATCATAAATTCGATGGAAAAGGGGATAAATCCACATGATGAGATTGTCGAAATAGTGAATTTAGGGACAGATGAGGATAAGAAAGAGGTGAAAATAGTTGACAACCTAGAAAGGGAAGAGATGATTGCATTGTTCCATGAATTCCTAAATCTTTTTGTCTAGTCTTACAAAGATATGCCTGGTTTGGATCTAGAGATAGTGGCTCATAAAATCCCATTGATTGAGGGGATGAAACCTAAATGGCAGAAATTACAAAGAATGAATCCAGAAATGTCACTTAAGATCAAAGAAGAAGTCAAAAAGCAACTTGATGTAGGCTTTCTAGAGGTCCTACTATACCCAAAATGGATAGCCAACATAGTACCTATGCTAAAGAAAAACGAAAAGGTTAGAATGTGTGTAGACTATCGAGATTTGAACAAAGCAAGCCCAAAGGACAATTTTCCCCTTTCATGGAAAAAGTCATCGATTCTCTTTCATGGATGGTTATTCAAGCTACAATAAGATCTTGATGGCAAAAAAAGACAAGGAGAAGACATTGTTCATCACTCAGTAGGGAGTATTTTGCTATTGAATGATGCCATTCGGGCTGAAGAGTACTAGAGCAATTTACTAGCAAGCAATTGTGACCCTTTTCCATGACATAATCCACAAGGAGCTAGAGGTGTATGTTGATATGGTAGCAAAGTCACAAGAAGGAGAAAGTCATGTTGCTGTACTCAGAAAGTTGTTTGAAAGGCTGAGGATTTGCAAGCTTCGATTAAACCCAGCAAAATACACCTTTGGAGCATCCATTGGGAAATTGTTGGGATTCATTGTTAACAAGAAAGGCATTGAGGTTGACCCAGACAAAATCAAAGCCATCCAAAACATGTCAGTGCTTAAGACAAAGAAAGAGGTTCGAGGTTTCTTAGGCCATCTGAATTATATTACGAGATTTATTTGCAATCTTACCCATACCTGTGAGCTGATATTTAAACTTTTAAGGAAAGATAATATAGTTAAATAGGATGACAGATGCCAAGAGGCCTTTAACAAGATCAAGAATTACTTGTCAAATCCACCTCTCCTAATTCCACCTACACCAGGACGACCATTGATACTTTACCTCACGGTATTGCATGGGTCTATGGGAGTGGTGTTAGGACAGCATGATGAGTCCAGTCGGAAAGAGCAAGCCGTTTACTACTTAAGCAAGAAGTTCAATGATTGTGAATCCAGGTATCTGGCTATTGAAAAGACTTGTTGTGCACTGGTATGGACAGCAAAGAGGTTACTACAATACATGCTCCATTATACAACTTTGCTTATATTGTGGATGGACCCCATAAAGTACATCTTTGAAAGCCCACATATCTCCATGAGAATGTCCAAATGGCAAGTGGCTTTAGTAGAATTTGACATCAAATATGTGACTAGAAAGTTCATAAAAGGAAGCGTGATAGCAGACCACTTGGCTGAGAACCCACTTGAAGAATATCAGCCAATGGAGTTCGAATTCCTGATGAAGAAGTCCTAGCAACTGTAAAAGAGGATAATGAAAGCAGGGAAGAAGGAGACCTAATATGGAAAATATACTTTGATGGTGCCTTCAACATTCACAGGAATGGAGTTGGAGCAGTCTTAGTGTCCCCCAACGGAAAACAGCGCCCAATCACTGTCAAATTGGCATTTGATTGTACCAACAACATAGCTGAGTATGAAACATGTATAATAAGTCTGAAGGCAGCAATATCCCTTGGGGAGGAATAACTAGAAGTCTGTGGGGATTCAGCCTTAATCATTTTTCATGTCAATGGAGAATGGCGAGTTAAAGAGCACAGGTTGCTGTCATATTATGAACATCTCATAAGCTTGAAAGATGAATTCAAGGATGTGCGTTTCCATTACCTACCCCGTGAATAGAATCATTTTGCAGATGCTTTAGCTACCTTGGCTGTAATGACCAAGCTGGATCTGGACGTAGAAGTGCGACCTTTGCAAGTGGTTGTCAAAAAAGAGCCAGCATACTATTCTAACATTGAAGAATAACGTAACGGCTAACCATGGTTCTACGACATCAAAAGGTTCATTAAGGAGAAAGAATATCCAGTAGCAGCAAATGAGAATGACAGAAAGACACTCAAATGACTGTCAATGTCCTTTTTCCTCTCGGGTGATGTGTTGTATAAAAGAAACTATGATGGAGTCTTATTAAGGTGTGTCGACGCTGTGGAAGCTAACTCCATCATATCAGAAGTCCATGAGGGTGTTTGTGGAACGCATGCTAACAGACACACATTATCCCGACAGATCCTTAGACAATGATACTATTGACTCACTATGAAGAAAGATTGCATAGATTTCGTCAGAAAGTGCCACAAATGCCAAATCTATGCTGATTGAATCCATTCTCCTCCTATGCCATTGCACACTCTGACATCGCCTTGGCCATTTGCAATGTGGGGCATGGATGTCATAGGAATTAGTCCCAAAGCTTCTAATGGACATCGATTTATTCTTGTCGCCATCGATTACTTCACTAAATGGGTAGAAGCAGCATCCTATGCTAATGTAACACAGAAAGTAGTGGTGAAATTCCTGAAGAATAATATCATTTGCAGATACGAGTTGCCAGAAAAGCTCGTCACAGATAATACGACTAACTTCAACAATGCAAAAGTAAGGAAATTGTGTGAACAATTCAAGATCAAGCATCACAACCTAGCTCCCTATCAGCCAAAGATGAACGAGGCTATGGAAGCAGCAAACAAAAATATCAAGAAAATATTAGGGAAAATGGTGGTCACTTACAAGGATTAGAGTGATATGTTACCTTATGCATTACACACTTACCGCATTTCTGTCAGATCTTGAACTAGGGTAACCCCGTATTCACTGGTATATGGAATGGAAACAATGACACCCATTGAAGTGGAAATCTTGTCTTTAAGAGTTTTGGTGGAATCTGAATTGGAGGAAGCTGAGTGGGTCAAGATGAGATACAAGCAATTGAACATGCTCGAAGAAAAATGGTTAATTGCAATTTGCCATGGTAAGTAATACCAGAAAAGGATGGTAAAAACAATTAATAAGAATGCTCGCCCTCAAACATTTCAACCAGGAAATCTTATTCTGAAGAAGATTTTGTCAAATCAAGAAGATAACAGAGGCAAATGGGCACCTACACATGAAGACCCTTACATTGTCAAAGATGCTTTTTCTGGAGGAACTTTGATCTTGACTGATATGGAAGGCCAAGTACTTCCTAAGCCAATCAATTTAGATGCTGTGAAGAAATACTTTGCCTGAAGATTAAAAGTGCTTGCTAGGTTGAAAACCCAGAAGGCAACTTAGGCAAAAGTTAGAGCAATTCTTAACTACTAGGATGAAAACCTAAAATGGCGGCCTATGCAACGGGAAAGATCAGATCCATGACCAAGAAGCTATGTAGGACATCAAATCTGGGGCAATTTGAGTATCAGTGGATCATGGCATTTTGTTAAACTTATAACGAAGGATTGCACTCACAATCATGGATTGAGTCTGATGTATCCAATGAATCAGTGAATGGGTCGATCACATGAAAGCAGCACTACTAATCTTTACTTTCTTCCCTCTCTATCTCTTAATAGCTATTTACATTTTGTAAAAACCTTCTAGTATGGGGTTCAATAAAATTGTCTTGCCTTTCCTTTATGTCTCTGATTTTCTTTCCTTTTTTATCAAAATTCTTATTTTCATATTCTTTTTTAACACCATGCATAATCATGATATTATAATTGAAGTATGTTTAAAGGACTAATTTGCTAACAAAGCTCATAAATGATAAGTCAAACAAGGGGTATGAGGATCAAAATGGACTTGCAAAAGGAAAGAAACGAGTGGTCACGATAAAAGATAGAGCAATTGGGGCAATAAGGAGCTGTTAAGGTGTCATCAGGTCAAGGTGTTTGAGAACCACAATGAAGGAACTCACAAAATAACTCATCTAAGTAAACCATTCATTTTGGAGAGAGACAAAAGCTTTCTTGAAGGATAATGCGAAGATACCTCAAACTAGGGCAATTTTAAATTTTTAAAGGCTATTTACACCATCTTGCATCATTCATCACATCATCACACCAACTTTGCATCATTCATCATATCATCATCACACCAATCCTATATCATCATGTCATCATAATTACCAATCATGCATTTGCAGCTATTTTCACATTCATTCATAAAGTTTCGATGTCATAAGTTTTACCTTCACAAGTCTCTTAGATTTCATAATTTACATGTTTTCATATTTCACAAGTCTTTAAATTTCACATTTTTATATGCTTTCACCAATTTACTACTTTCACAATTTACTGCTTTCACAATTTACTGTTTTCATCAATTTACTGCTGTCACAATTTACCACTTTCACAATTTACTACTTTCACCAATTTACTGCTTTCACCAATTTATCCGCTTTCATCAATTTACTACTTTTACAATTTACTGCTTTCACAATTTACATACTTTCACAATTTACTTGTTTTCACAATTTACTACTTTCACAATTTATCTACTTTCACTATTTATCTGCTTTCACAAACTTTTACTTTCACAAATCTTTACATGCTTTCACATTTACAAGCTTTCACAAGATTTTAAATTTCACATTTACAGCTTTCACAGATTTTAAATTTCACATTTACAAGCTTTCATAACATTTACCTGCTTTCACTACTTTTGCATTTACTTTCACAACTCACATGCTTTTACCCTATTTCATTGTTAGTTTATTTTCACATCCATTTTCACATATTCTGATTCCAAATGCCCTGACTCTATTTTCACATGGTTGATATTTCACATGTATTTCGCATTCATAAGCTTCAAATTCCTCACTCTCTTCCAGTTTCTATCATATTTTGTATGCATCTAATCTTTCATATAGATCTCATTCCTCACTTGACATTAGCAATGTGCAGTCATCATTAAATCATCTAGCATTATTCATTAAGAGCATTGTCATCATACTTTTACCACCATGCACATCGGTTATTTAGCATCATCCAATCAAAACATCTCACATGATCATCATGCATTCAGTGTTTAATTATAATCATGCATTAAGTCTTCATGCAACATCCATCAAATTTTCTCCGCATTGTTACTATGCATTCATATCTAATCATCATCCATAACCATCATGTATTTACCACTGTATGCATTAGTCATTTAACATCATTCAATCAGAATATCCCACATGGTCATCATGTATTCATTATTTTGTTGGAATTCATCGAAACCATGTATTAAGTCATCATGTATCACATCGCATTGTCATCAAACATTTATTATCTTTGTACATCCATTAGAGCTTGTGCATTATCATTATGCATTCATTCACATCATATGCTCTTTCACCATCATGCATCATGCATCATGCATTTAGACAAAATATGTATTCATATCTTTACTTGTCCCTTACGGCAAAACATCAAAGTCACAGATTTTATATTTTTCAATAAGGAACAAGTAAAGAAGGGCAACTGTGAACACCACATTTTATCCGAACATGTTATTTTCATGATTTTGTTTTTTCTATTTTTGTTAGCCCAATTTTTATTTTTAGTTTAGGTATTTATTGCTTTTGGTGCATTTGTAACCAAAACAAAAAAAGTTCGTGTCATTTTTGGCCCATTAAAATCCAACCACCATGATCCATCTCTCCATAACAAACTGGACCAAATATATAAATAAAAGAATGTAAAAGGGTACAGGTTCAGCAGTGCCTGAGTTGACAATTGCATTACAAAAATCTCAATTCAACATTCCAACAGTGAGGAGACAATAATTTCAAATGCATGCTTTAAAACAGTAACGCATTTAATGTTCAATCAGACAACAAAATCACAATGCGTTTAATTTCCCAATTGTCAGATCAGTGCAGCATGCTACAGTGTGTATAAATGAAGAACAAGAAGTCAGAGAAAAGGAGCACACAGAAAGAAAAATCTGTAGAGAGAGTGTACAAAGTCAGAAAGAGCATGCAAAGATTAGAGAATCAAGGTATTCAATACCCAATTCCGTGAAATTAGCTCAGTCAGATCAGAAGAAGATCAGAAAATATTGATCCATAGTTGTATAAATAGGGATCAAAATTCACTTACAAAGGAGAGGATTTTAGAGGAGAGATATCGATCATTAGTATCAATACTTCTTGGTTGCTACTTTTTTTTTTATCTATAAGAGTGATCTAATTTTTAGAAACTCTGAGAGACAGAGTGAAAAATTTAGCAAGATCAACAGAGGAGAGTGACACAAAAAATGGAAAGGCACAATAACGGAGAGTGATACACAATAACAGAGAGAGTGAGTTTTCATTTTTAGTTCATAAGATTTCTACAAGGTAAAAGAGTTCTAGAAATACAAGCATAGCATAATTCTTGCATACATTCTTCTTTGTCTCTGTTAACACCATTATCATCACCATTACTCACCAAAGAAACAAAATTTGAAGCCTTACCACCATTGTCTTCCTCATAACTACCAGACACCGTCGCCTCTTTCTTCTCTGTCAATGCCATGCATTTGCTACAGTGGATGTACAGTTTCTGTGTGCTGTCATGCCACCTACTAGCATCACCCTCACATATATTCACCTTTATTGCAAACCTCTCTCTCTCTATATATATATCATTCCTTTTTACCCGTGTGCCTACTGAGTCTCATTCCTTGTTGCTTCCTTCATATATGATTTGGTTTCTTTCTTTTTCTGTTTAGTTTTGTTTTATCTTTTCTTTTTTTTTTTTTGTTTAAAAGAATTGTCAAGTTGTGTGCTATTTGCTTTAATTTAAACGAAAAAGTGAAAGTGTTAGGGTCATTGTGCTTTAGGAATGATGATTTCACTAACTCTATATCTAATTTTTTTATTTTATATTATATTTTTAGCCTTTTTTTATTTTATGTTAACAAGAATGACATGAACGTCTTGTCCCCTTGACTTTGTGATTCCTTTTACTTTATTTTTTATTTGCCTTTTGCTTCTGTATTGAAAAGTCATGTGAATGTGCTTTTCCATTCACTTGATTACTCCTTTTATTTATTTTTTTTTTTTGTGTTAACCAAAGATTTGTCATGCTATTTTTTTTTTCTTTTGCATTTAGGTCTATTTTTTTCTCTTTATCATTTGGATCTGTCTCTTTTTTGGGACTGAGGACTATAGATCAGTTTTTAAAAATAAAATGCTTTTAGGCTAGGAAGCTTTTTTTTTTTTTTCTTTCTTTTGTTTGGGTTATGGTCTCAGTTTAAATTTTTTTTTAAGTTTATCATAAAAATAAGGAATGTATATATTTTATTCGCACAACAGTTAATGGTCATGATTGAGAGGTGAATGTCTTCTTCACATACTATTAAATTGTAAGGATTTATGGAGTACCCCAATGCTAACTTGAATTCTGTGCAAAATCGGATATCTTTTATTTACCAATCAAAAACCCATTTCCATAATTAAAATCAATCAACACACTTTTTATTTTTTTCTCTTAATTAAAATCAATCAAACACACAATCATTTTTTACAAAATGACGTGGCTTTGAGCTCCTCATTGCAACAGAGGATATGTTGGCGTAGTCATATTATCAAGCTAAAATCTCTTTTTCATAAAATTAGTTCCTTAATTCTATTTTAATTTTAGCTTTATTTATGTAAATATATAATTTTTAACTTTAGCTTTATTTTTATAAATATATGACTAGTAATCTTAGCTTTATTTTTATAAATATATAATTATTAATTTTATCTTTATTTCTGTAAATATATAATTATTAATTTCATCTTTATTTTTGTGGATATATAATTACTAATTTTAGTTTCATTTTTATAAATATAATTACATTTTTGGGGAAAAATAAATATATTAAAATTCTAATTAATTTGCATAATAAACTCTAGGATAACCGTATATATACTGGCGTATTAGGGGTGCAGTGGGATTAAGTTTTCACCCTTCCTTAATTGTAATCAGACTCCCAAACCTAAAAATCTCTTTCAAATGACTAGTTTACTAAAATAGTTTTCCAATTTTCGCTATAATTAAAATTGGTGGTGACTCCGGTTATTTTAAACCGTTTGTCATTCTCGTCGCGGCACCCTCCGGGTATGTTGTGACACTCATCACACTGAGATGACACATCCTTATGCTCTCAGTGGTCAAAGTTATCCCTAGATTCACGCCCCTAAACTTCTCAATTAGCTTCGCCTCCTTAACCATCATCCGAGATAAGTGCAATGACTTCCGACTCAAAGCGTCGGCCACCACATTGGCCTTGCTTGCATGATATTTCAACCCAAAGTCGTAGTCCTTCAGGAACTCCGTCCACCTTCTTTGTCTCATATTCAACTAGTTCTGATCAAAAGGATACTTGAGACTCTTATGATCAAAGAACTCCTCGAACTTCACCCCATATAGATGGTGCCTCCACACTTTCAAGGCAAACACTACTGCTACTAGCTCCAGGTCATGGGTGGGGTAATTAGCTTTATGAGGATTGAGTTGTCTAGATACGTAGGCTACCACTTGCCTATTCTGTATCAACACACACCCTAAACCTTTCCCTAATAGTGTGTTTGTGAGTGTGGATTTTGGAGGAAAAGGGAGGGGAGGGGAGGACTTGTAATGTAATTTTACATTACAAGTCCTCCCCTCCCCTCCCTTTCCCTCCAAAATCCAAACTCACAAACATACCCTAAAACGTCGCAATACACCTCGTAAGGCGCATTGGGATCGGGTAAAACTAGTACTGGGGTGGTGGTCAACTTCACCTTCAACTCTTGGAAGCTCTTCTCACAGTCTGGGGTCCACACAAAAGGGGCATTCTTCATAGTTAGCTTGGTTAAGGGTAAGGAGATCTGGGAAAATCCTCAAATAAACCTACGGTAATAGCCAGCTAAACCCAAAAAACTTTGTATTTTCGTTACGGTGGTTGGTCTCTCCCAACTCATCACTGCTTCAATCTTACTAGGATCTACGGTGATACCTCCTTTTGACACTACATGTCCAAAAACTTAACTTCTTCCAGCCACAATTTACACTTAGACAACTTAGCATACAACTTCCTTGCTTTCAGAATCTCCAAAACTATTCTCAGATGTTGCTCATGCACCTCATGAGTCTACGAATAGATGAGTATATCATCTATGAAAATAACAACGAATTGGTGTAAATAGGGTTTGAAGATCCTATTCATGTAATCCATAAACACAGCAGGAGCATTGGTCAAACCAAACGACATGACTGTGAACTCAAAGTGGCCATACCGAGACCTAAAAGCAGTCTTAGGTATGTCCTCCTCCTTAACCCTGATTTGGTGATATCCTGACCTTAAATCAATCTTGGAGAATACCACCGCTCCTCTCAACTGGTCCATTAGATCATCAATCCTAGGCAAAGGGTACTTATTCTTCACTATCACTCAGTTTAGCCGCCTATAGTCTATGCAAAGCCTCATACTCCCATCTTTCTTTTTGACAAACAAGACCTGGGCTCCCTACGGTGATGCACTTGGCCTTACAAACTTCTTCTCCAATAGCTCCTCTAACTGAGTTTTCAACTCGATCAACTCTAGGGGTGACATCCTATAGGGTGCTATGGATATCGGCCCAGCTCCCGGAACCAACTCGATAGAGAACTCAACCTCTTTTTTAGGAGGGAATTCGGGTATCTTGTCGGGAAACACTTCAGGGTAATCTTTCACTATGGGTATATCACCTATGTTCTGCTCAAGGTCCACATTGCTAGCAGCTAGAAGAACATATCTCTTACTCTCTTCCATATGACAGTTAACCTCTACCATGTTTAAATAGAGTTTGAAAGACCTACTAGGCTCACTAGGGATTGGAAGGAAAATGACATACCAAGTCATTATACAGTTGGCATAAAGCCAATCCATGCCAAGAATTATGTCTAAACCACTCATGGGCAAACAAACCAAGTCTAAAATGAAAGGTCTACCCTCAGCAAGAAGATGACAATCTAAACAACATTTGAAAGTCTTAACAAGTTTACCAGAAACAGTTAGGTCAAAAGGAAGTTCTGTCACATGCAATTGTAGGGACCTAACACTATCATGTGATATGAAAGAATGAGTTTTGCCAGAATCATGTACAATTAAGGTCCTACCGTTTATCTTACACGTACCTTCTATGAGGCTTTTAGACTTTTCTGAGTCTTTTACATTGAGGGTGAAGACTCTCCATTGGTGTTGTGGACGAGGGTTTGGGGTCCTCAGATTCTGCTCCATGCACTCCCTCACGAAGTGGCCGAGCTTCCTACATTTGTAGCAAGCTCCTTTCCCAGCCAGGCAGGGGCGATCTCCATATGGTTTCCCACACCTCAGGCACTCCACAACAAGTGCAAGTCTGGGAAAAGTAGCAGGGGCTCCTTGAGGCACTTTGTTTTTGGATCTACTTGATCCTCCTTGGTGATGGTTGTTTCGGGGGCCATTGTGCTTGAACAGTGGTCGTGATTGTGGCTTGGATTGCGGATTGAAGTGCATCCTTTGGTGTTGTTATTGTTGTTGGTTGTGCTGCGGCTTGAATTACTGATTGTACTGTGGGTTGAAGTGGGTTCTGGATTGACTCTACTGTTGTGACTTGAACTCGGGGCTTGATATCCTAGCCCCCTGGTGCGTTTCATCCTCTCAGTGCTCAGCTTCTTATGCCCTTCCTTGATGATGCGACACTTGTTGACTAGGGTAGGGAAATCCTTGGTCTCCATGTGCGCAACAGCTACGTTAAGCTCTGCCCTCAGTCCAGCCTCGTACTTAACGTACTTCCAAATCTGGTCGGGATTTCCTTGGAAAACTCGTGAGAACTTAATCAGCTCTTCAAATCTTGCTGTGTACTGGGTAGTGGTTGACCCTCCCTGGGTCAGTTGCATGAACTTGATGTCTTTCGCATTCCTCACTGACTCGGGGAAGTACTTCTCGTAGAAGTATGTCTTGAATAGCTTCCATTCGATTGTAGTACTAGAAGCTTCTTGTAACACCCTAATTTTTAACCCAATACTCTAGAACACATTAGGTTAATCATTAGGTTATTACTTCTTATCTCATTCTTTTATTAAAATACTTAGTGGAAATTATGGGTAAATTTTTTTTTTTGAAATATAAAATCAAAGTGAGAGCCGCATTCATCGAGATACGGAAAGATAAATCATACATGATCAGGTATATGAAGGCATAGAATAATCAACAATTCAACAAAGGAACAATCCATTAATATCATAATTAGAAATACATAGAGTCACACCCTTATAGAATCGGGTTGAGCTTGCAATACAAGGAAAAGAAATACAACACGAACAGAGATACATGAAAGGCGTAAATAAAGACTCCTACCCTTGTGCATCTAAGGTGGATAACCTCATGACAAAAGAAGATTTATCCTATCTATGAGTGAGTGTGTACACTAGACCTCCCCTAAAATAGCTACTACTGGAACCCGGGGTATGGCGGGATGAAACCGATCCATGGATGTAGGGCAGCAAGAGTAGATACACGTAGTGGTTGAACGTTTCCTCCTCGACGGGGGTGCATCTCAACTCGCCTAGCCAACCTCAGTTGCATAACCATCTCCTCGCTCCTTCCTCTCACGAATTGAAGAGTGGGAGTAGAGCCGTCGCTATACATATGCATCGGTGGGTCCTCCGAAGGGTCGTCCTCCGAGCTAGAAGATCGGGGCACATAGTCCTGGAAGTCACGAGTTGCTGAACCTCCGGTATATGTTCATAGAATCCGCTCGTCACGTATCCGAGCATGCTCAAAAACCACAGCATCATTGTAGGGAGACATCGGGGAGAAGCGATAACTCTGTATAAGGTGAGCAAAGGGATGTCCTACGAACATGAAAACACGAACTATGCACTGTCCCTCAAAATGGTAGGATCCGTGGTCCAGATCAAAATGTACCTCCCACGTTGGAGTGTCGATGTAAACCACGAATGTCACCATCGAGCTCTGAAGATGTGACAGAAGAGAGAGAAAGAAGAGAAAGGAATGAGAATCTTACTAAAGAATCTCAGTAGGGATCTCCTATCTAAGGTTACATTGTTCACATCCTTAGGAACCTTGGGTTTATTATTAAAAGGTGTGCAAGCATATAAGGTTCATTATTAGGTTTCATAAAACTAATTATCCAAGGTTCATTCTTTTTAGAATGCATCTTAATGTCATGAATGCCACATATCGAGCATGAATGCATGGCAATACTTTAAACAAATAACTCAACAAATCATAATCATCAAGAAGCATTGAAATGGCATAAAGGGGCATAAATCTTTCATGTGGAACTTTCCTAAACTTTGTGACATAAATCATCACACTATAGCATTATAGGGCCACCCTAAAAAAACATCTAGGTTTTGAGCTCATACCTTAGCTAGTCATCACTAGCTCTTGCTTATTATCTTAATAAGCAAAACATAATAAAATAATCCCGACACCTTGAGTACGGGTTAGGGGGCTAAGGATCACCTCTATTAGGATATACCCTCTTTGAAACGCTTTGCGGGCATCTAGCCACAACAATTTGTCCGCTTTGGTAGGCTGCATCTACTTATACCTTCACGGATTTGTCTTCCCTTGGGGTGCTCGGCCGAACCGGTCTCACCCAGGAAAGTGCGTCTCAGTGCTTTATCACATAAAAATATCCTGGGGGTGCTCTGCTGAACCGGTGTCACCCAGGGTTTTAAAATCTCATATCATACTTCAAAAACATTCTCAAGTCCTTTAGATTTGACAAAAATTCGACAGCATAACAGCTGTGTACCGAATTTCCTTTAAATCAACTTTATGGCACAAGCTCATAACATATACGCGTTTCTCATTCAACTTTCCTAATCATGATAACTTCATATTTCAATAATTCACTTCATCATAGCTCACACATCATCAAAGCATATGCATCAACACATCATATTTGCATTATCAAACTTAAAACATCAAAGTCTCTTAATGTCTTATGCTTTGACCCATAAGGTCCTTTAACTTGAAATCTAAGTTGTCTATCATCACAACCTAAGCTCTCGGGCACCTATAGGCTCATATCTAAGTATTCCTCACTCAATTCTATGATCATAAACAATTATAAACCTCAAGAGTACAGAATCCATAATTTACATTTTGCGGGTACCTAGGAATCACAACTTTGACTCTTTCTAAGTTTGGTTTGCTCCTAAAGCATCAAGATCAAGTCTTAAACCAATTATGAGTAGTTCCTACACATTTAAACTAATTATAAACCATAATTTCTAATTTTAAACCTTGCTGGACAGAATCCAGAAAATTACATTTCTAAGGGATTAAAAGTCTCAAATTAATTCCTTTCTAGTTACTAACTTGTCTTAACTTTCTCAAATGAATTTTAGCATTAATTATTCATGGTCATACTCATTTTATCATCATCAAAACAGCATAATACAGTGAGCATACCAATCAAACAGAACCGAAAACATCTCCATCAAACAATGCATAAAACTTCATTTCTAAAGCATATAATTTACTAGTTTCTCTTGGAACCTTTTTAAAACTTTCAAAAGTCACTTAGAAATAATTTTTTCATCAAAACCATTATAAAACATGAGAGGACAGTAGCTATTTCAAATGAATCTCAAGAGGATTTAAAATCATAAAACCTTGCTCAAAACATTTCTTACAAACCATCTAAGCTTAGGAAGAACATGAGACACAAGTTTTAACACTTGTAATTAGATGAATCTTGTTCTAAGACCCACCTCATTACAAGGCTGAATTCAAGAACAAAACATAGGTATTTCCAACTTTGTTTGAGATAACAATGGGCAAGTATTTGAGCTCTAATTTAATTAGGTGATGACAAGAAAATAAACATGCTATGCATCCCATTTTATCTTTGTAGAAAATAAAGTGAGGGCATAAAATAAATATGCGATGCAACTCATTTTTATCTTCAAGTTTAAGTGATAACTTGAAAAGTAAACATGAAATGCAAAGTTTGAATTTAAATATGATAATGCAAGTTCCATTATTTATTCCTAAGAGTTTAATGATGACATAGAAAATAAATATGCTATGCAAGGCATAAATTTAAACATGAATGTAACGCCCTAATTTTCTGTTAAAGTGAAAATGACCAAAATGCCCCTGAGGTCATTTTCGGCCCAAAATTCGAGGAAAGCCGATCCGACAGTACTCAAAGGGCAAACTCAATGTTGGAAGGGGATTAGTTGGCTTGTGTACCTTCTCGGGATCGAAAATCTCATTTTTCGAGTTTTCGGGTCAAAATGACCAAAATACCCCTGTGGTATTTTACCCGTTTGCAAGTGCCAGATGAACTCAAAACTTCTCCAGATAGTTTTAAAAGATGTTTTTATGTATTCTGTTACTTTAGTTTTGGTCTCGGAGGTCTCGGACAAAATTAGTGCAAAATTATGATTTTGTCCCTGGTTTTTTGTTTTTGAGCTTAAACGCATGATTAAGCAAACCTAAGCAATATTAGGCTCTAATCGAAGATTAATTAATTTCCATAATTAATCTTGAGTGAAAATAATTTATTAAAGTTGATTAGAACCTAAGAATGCTTAAATACAACTTGAAACCTTATTTTAAATTCAAGATTCCTAGTCATGGAATCTTGAATAGTGTTTTCTCTTTCCAATTCCTTAAATCATGGAAATTTGTCTACCTTGTTTACTCATAAAATGAATTTTAAACTCTCTAAATGTGTATGAGCACTCCTTAACCTTGTCATAAAACTCTTAAACCTCATTATTAGTTACCTAAACTTATGCTTAATGATTCCTAACCTTCTACCTAAACTAATACACACTTAAACCTATCATTAACACACAATTACATAGAAGATTTTTTCTCTCTCCTTGCTGCCCATTCTGGCCAAAGCCATCCTCCCTCATTTTCCATTACATGTACAAAATTTTAACACACCAAAACCATGCTTCCACCTCACCATAAACCATACTTTGTCATACAAACACCATGCTTTCATCCATACTTCATATGACCACTTCTAGAAGACTTTTTCTCTCATTTTGTGTGGCTCAAATTCAGCCAGCCCTCCTTGCTTCTAGAAGAGATATTTCATTTCAAATTTAAAAGAAATTTCACTCCAAATCACCTTACTTGAAGCCATGCTTTGTATCATAACCTCCATACTCCAAACCATGCTTGAATGACAAGTTGTAAGAGATATTTTCTCTTCCTTTCCCTCCCAATTGCTACGGCCTCTCCCTCCTCCCTTTGGGCTCTCATTTGTTTTCATTTTCTATAAATACCTTGCTTACTTCAGCTTGCAAACACTTTAGATAATTTGCTAAGTTTCAAGTTTTCTAAGCTTTCTTTGAGTTCTTCCTTTTTCTCTCAAGTTTCAAGAGAGTTTCCTTTTCTCTTCATCTTCATCTTCTTCATCTTCTCTTTACATAACCACCTTACAACCTCAAACCACAACCTCTAATCATCCTTTAAACACTCAACCTCAAACACAAGCTCACAAAGAACACAACTCCTTTCCTTTCTTTCTCTCAAGGCCGAAGCTACCTCACCTCTCTAGGAAGTGTTGATCTTCTCATTTCCACCCTCTAGATCAAGCCTTGTCTTCACATTTGGTAAGGAGTTGCTTTCAAAACTTTATTTTGCTTAAAAATGAGTTTTCTCTAGTTTTCTCGGTTTCTTTTTTTAAGCTTTCCTTTGTTTCCTTTCTTTTTCATTTCGGCCTCTTGGCCTTGTTTATGACCATGATAGCTTGATGATGAGAGTTTCTAGATAATGACCTTGTGTTCATCTCAAAGAAATCTTTAAAGCTTGAGTTTTGTTCTTGAACTAGCAAAGTGTTAGTTTTTCTTTCCTTTTTCTTTCCTACATAGTTTCGGTTTCCATAATCTTTACCTCAAAAATTTTGTTAAAATTTTTAAAATATCTCTATTTTTATTTCATGTCAAGCAAGAATGTTGTTTTGGTTTTTCTTTTCTTAAAGGATTTCGGCCCCAAGAGCTTTCCTTTAAAAGTTTTGTTAAAAATTTTCAAAGTGTTATATTTATTTCATCTCTAGAAATGTTGTTGTTTTGGTTCTTACTTCCTTGAGATTTTGTTTTCTCTTAAAAGTTTGCTTCTTTTTTAACTTGATGATGATGTTCAAGAACCATGTAGTTCCTTTGAGAACTTGGTTCAAGAACTCTAAAGCTCTCTTTGTGATGAGATGTGTAACATCCCCTGCTGCTTTATGGATTAATGACTGTCCCCACAAACCAACACGGGTCCTTTCAGCATGCTTTGTCCTCACTCACACGCTTCCTAGGAAAACTTCCCAGGAGGTCACCCATCCCAAAATTATCCCAGGTCAAGCACGCTTAACTATGGAGTTCTTTCAGTTTAGGCTACCGAAAAGAAGATGCATCTTCTTTTTGGTAGCCTAAACTGAAAGAACTCCATAGTTTTGTAACATCCCCTGCTGCTTTATGGATTGACGACTGTCCCCACAAACCAACACGGATCTTTTCAGCATGCTTTGTCCTCACTTTCATGCGCTTCTGGGAAAACTTCCAGAGGTCACCATCCCAACATTACCCAGGTCAAGCACGCTAACTATGGAGATCTTTCGCAGCCTAAACCGAAAGAACTCCATAGTTAAGCGTGCTTGACCTGGGGTAATGTTGGGATGGTGACCTCTGGGAAGTTTTCCCAGAAGCGCAAAGTGAGGACAAAGCATGCTGAAAAGATCCGTGTTGGTTTGTGGGGACAGTCGTCAATCCATAAAGCAGCAAGGGATGTTACAAATGATATCAGAGCCTGCACCTCTCCCAGTACGGTGTGGTTCGGTGACGAACCAGGCGGAAGCTGGTGGGCATGTAACGGCCGGGGATGAGGATGAGGAGTGATCGCCGGTGCAAAGAGGGCACGGACAAGGAGCGGCTCCTCGCAAGGTCCTCTAAGCGGAGGGGTACATGAATGAATCGATTACACACCCGAATGAGAGGGATCCTAAGATTGTATAGGTATGGGACTATACAGTTAAGGAGGGCTTATATGAATTGATTTGCACTACCTATACCAACAAGATGCATCTTCTTTTCGGTAGCCTAAACTGAAAGAACTCCATAGTTAAGCGTGCTTGACCTGGGGTAATTTTGGGATGGGTGACCTCCTGGGAAGTTTTCCCAGGAAGCATGTGAGTGAGGACAAAGCATGCTGAAAAGATCCGTGTCGTGCGAGTGAGGACAAAGTATGCTGAAAAGACCTGTGTTGGTTTGTGGGGACAGTCATAAATCCATAAAGCAGCAGGGGATGTTACAAATGGTATCAGAGCCTGCACCTCTCCTAGTACGGTGTGGTTCTGGGACAAACCAGGCGGAAGTTGGTGGGCATGTAACGCCCGGGGACGAGGACGAGGAGTGATCGCCGGTGCAAAGAGGGCACGGACAAGGAGCGGCTCCTCACGAAGGTTCTCTAAGCGGAGGGGTACATGAATGAACCGATTACACACCCGAATGAGAGGGATCCTGAGACTGTATAGGTATGGGACTATACAGTTGAGGAGGGCTTATATGAATTGATTCGTACTACCTATACCAACAAGATGCATCTTCTTTTCGGTAGCCTAAACTGAAAGAACTCCACAGTTAAGCATGCTTGACCTGGGGTAATTTTGGGATGGGTGACCTCCTGGGAAGTTTTCCTAGGAAGCATGCGAGTGAGGACAAAGCATGCTGAAAAAACCAGTGTTGGTTTGTGGGGACAGTCGTCAATCCATAAAGTAGCAGGGGATGTTACAAATGGTATCAGAGCCTGCACCTCTCCTAGTACGGTGTGGTTCGGGGACGAACCAGGCGGAAGTCAGTGGGCATGTAACGCCTGGGGACGAGGACGAGGAGTGATCGCCGGTGCAAAGAGGGCACGGACAAGGAGCGGCTCCTCACGAAGGTTCTCTAAGCGGAGGGGTACATGAATGAACCGATTACACACCCGAATGAGAGGGATCCTGAGACTGTATAGGTATGGGACTATACAGTTGAGGAGGGCTTATATGAATTGATTCGTACTACCTATACCAACAAGATGCATCTTCTTTTTGGTAGCCTAAACTGAAAGAACTCCACAGTTAAGCGTGCTTGACCTGGGGTAATTTTGGGATGGGTGACCTCCTGGGAAGTTTTCCTAGGAAGCATGCGAGTGAGGACAAAGCATGCTGAAAAGACCCGTGTTGGTTTGTGGGGACAGTCGTCAATCCATAAAGTAGCAGGGGATGTTACAAGATGAGTGTTGGGTTGAGGTTTGTAGTTCTCTTTAAAAGTCTCATGTGAGCTCTAAGTTAAGATAAAAGACTTTGCATCCATGTTTACTTTTATGTCATCGCTAAATGCTCAAGATTAAAGAATGAACTTGCATCTCCATATTTATGTTTATGCTTTCACTAAATCTCTAAGACAATAATGAGTTGCATAACATATTTATTTTATATCCTCACCTCTAAATAAAGACTAAAGTAAAGTGCATTGCTTATTTACTTTTATGTTACAACTTAAGACATTTAGAGCTCATAGACTTACCTTTTATTATCTCAAATAAAGGCTTGAAAAATAGGTGTCCTCTAGCTTGTGATTTCGGCCCCTAGAAGGTTTATTTGTTATAAGTATTAAAATTTATGTTTCATAATTTTTCTAAGCTTATATAAGTTCAAGAAATATCTAAAACAAAGTTTTATCATTTTAAAACCTATTGAGATAAATTTGGATTAGCTACCTCCCTTGAGAATATTTTGATGATTTTAGATGATAAAAATGTTTACCAATGAGATTTGAAAGTTTTAAAAAGGTTCCAAGAGAAACTAATATTTTATGTGCTTTAGAAATCAAGTTCTATGCTTTTTATGGAGATGGATTTTCGGTTCTGCCTTGCTATGATCAATCACTGTTTATGCTGTTTTGATGATGATAATATGAGTATGTTTGAGCATAAATAATGTTGAAATTCATATGTGAAAGATTAGAGAAGATAGTAACTAGAAAAAAATTAATTTGAGAGTTTTAGATCCCTTAGTAAATGATTTTTCTGGATTCTGTCCAGCATGGTTTAGAAATGATAATTATGGTTTTAAATTAGTTAAAATGTGTAGGAATGACTCATAATTGGTTTAGGACTTGATCTTGATGCCTTAGGAGCAAACTGAACTTAGAAAGGGTCATTGTTGTGACTCCTAGGTACCCGTAAAGTTAGAATTTTAGACTCTGCACTCTTGAAGTTTAGAGATGTTTATGATCATAGTATTGAGTGAGGAGTACTTAGATATGAGCTTTTAGGTACCCGAGAGTTTAGGATATGATGATTTATAACTTAGATTGTGAGTTAAGGACCTTAAGGGTCAATGCATAAGGCATTAAGAGATTTTATCGCTTTTAGTTTGGTAATGCAAGTATGATATGTTGATATGCATGATGTGATAATATATGAGGTGTGATGTGTGATACACGAGCATTATCTATATGAGTTATGATGATGTGATCTTTTATGATGATGCTATGATGATGTAGAAATTGATTATGAATTGTGGAATTGAATGTGTAAGTACATGCATTGTGAGTTGGTGTGGCATGTTATGATGAATTGTATGAATTGTTGAGATGTTATGTCTATAATGTTTATGAGAATTGAATGAGATAGAGTATGTATCCCTTCTTTTGCCATCTTAAAAATCTAGTGAAAAATAGTTTGGTTTGAGATCATTTAGGCAATATGGGTGGTTACGGTTGGATTTGGGTGTATTTGGTTGGACTTAATAATAAGAATAATTTGGTGATGAGTATAAATATAGTTGAGCTCATTCCTAGGCGATAGGGTGCGTTTGGTTGATTTGGTGATGCATATAAATATCGTCGGGCACGGTGTTTGCAGTTGGATTTGGTGATGAGAAAAGAAGGTGGTCTTTGAGAGAAAGAACTCAAGAGTTCGGATATGAGAAAAGAGATGTGCTGTCTCTTTCAAGTCACATAGTCATGAGTAAAGAAAGAACTAATCCTAAGTTACCCCTTCTTTGCCCTCTTAGAAATCTAGTGATGACTAGTTAGGTTTGAGCTTGTTTGGTTGAGCTCAATCCTAGGCGATAGGGTGTATTTGGTTGGTTTTGGTGATGCGTATAAATATCGCTAGGCACTGGTGTTTATGGTTGGATTTGGTGATGAGAAAAGTAGGTGGTTCTTGAGGAGAAGAACTTAAAAGTTCAAGTATTAGAAAAGAATAGAGGAAAGTTTTGTACTACTTATGCCACTTATCTGTTACTTGATGTCATGATCTTATCGAATTGTTTGCATAATGTATTGCCATGCATTACTCCAATATCTGCGGAATTCATATCATCAAGATCCATACTAAAAGACACCCACTTCGGATAAATAGATTAGAGAAGTTTAAAAGTTAAACCTTATGCATGACCACCTTTTTATAATTAAAACCGAAGTGGCTGGGGACGATGACGATGACACGTGTGTTAGAGTTGAGAATCCCGATTGAGAATCTTGAATAAGTTTCTCATCCCTCTCTCTTTTTTCTTCCGTGTCGTCTCCAGACGACGATGATGGTGTATCTTGTGACCTCTACTAAGGCGTGGGCATAGGGCATGCGCTATGAGTTAGATCAGTAGGATGGAATGGAAGCGCGGAGATGCCGCGTTAGATTTATATACCTATAGATGTGTGTTTCTTTTGATGTGACAATAGGACTATGATAGTCGTAAATTATGTATCTATGATAATATGTTTATGTTGTGATGTAATGAACAATGTTTGTGTTTTGTGACCATAAATGATATGATATCCCTTTTCTGTATGTTAGTCTTCATTACGTTATACGCGGCTCTCACTTGATTTTATGTTTCAAAAAAAAAATTTTACCCATATTTCTGCTAAGTATTTTCATAAAAGAATGAGACTAAGAAGTAATAACCTAATGATTAACCTAATGTGTTCTAGAGTATTGGGTTAAAAATTAGAATGTTACAATGAATGCTAGTTCATCATTATATATATCCTTAGAGCTCATACAAGACTTTAGAGGAAAATAAACTCAACCCAACACCTATCTCTAACAAACAAAGTAAGCTTTAGAGCTCTTGAACCAAGTTTTAAAAGAAACAACATGGTTCTTGAACATCATCATCAAGCTTCAAGGAAATAAACTTGAAGAAAACAAAATCATAAAGAAAAGGAAACAACAACCGAAAATATAAAGGAAAGGAAACAAGAACCGAAATCAAACAAGGAAAGGAAAAGAGAATGAAACTAAGCCATGCTCTTTATTAAGTACCCAAAAACCCTTATCTAGAGAAAATCTCTAAAACGTGGTGGCCAAGTTTAAGGTTGACAAGGGTAGGCTTGGGCATTTTGAAAACCTTAGATTAATTTTTCTTAAGTTGAAAACCATGTGAGCAAAGTAATATAGATAAAGTTCAAAGAAAGGAAAAACTCAAGCTTTAGAGGTTTTTTTAAGATGAACACAAGGTCATCATCTAGAAACACTCATCATCAAGCTATCATGCTCAAAATGAGGCCTTGAGGCCAAAAATGAAGGAAGATAAGGAAGCAAGGAAAACTTAAAAAGAAACCAAGAGAAACTTTGAGAAAATCTCATTTTTGAGTAAAACCAAACAAGAGAGCAACTCCTACCAAGTGTGATGACAAAGGCTTGATCTTTGAGGTAAGAATGAAAAGGAAAACTCCTCCTAAAAGGATGATGAAGCTTCGGCCTTGTGGAGAAGAAAAGAGAGGAAATGTGTTTTGGATGAGTTTGTGTTTGGGGATGAGTATTTAGGGGCTTTGATGATGATCTAAGGTGGTGTTGTGAGGTTGTGAGGTGATGATGCAAAGAGAAGATGAAGAAGATGGAGATGAAAGAAAGTTCTTAAGAACTTGAAAGAAAATGAAGAGCTTGAAAGGAAAAAGGAAAGGACTCATAAGAAATACTAAAATGCTCAAACTTGCCAAATGAACCAAAATGACACAAGTTCATCCAAGGCACCTATTTGTAGAAAACAAGACAATGAAGGCTCACCAAGGGGAGGGCTTGGCCATGTGGTTCCATGAGGAGCATGAAGTGAGAGGTTTCAATTTTTGAAGCATGGAGGAGTATGGTTGAAAGTATGGAGAGCATGGTTGGAGGTATGGCTTCAAGCATGGCTTGTCATGGACTTGAAATTGCATTTGAATTTCAAAAATTTAGGGTATGGAGGGGGAGGATGGCCGTAGGTCTAGGAGAGAGAAGGAAGAGGTTTCTTTTGTTTAATTGGGTGCTAAACATGTGTTTAAGTGTGTATTAGTTTAGGTGCAAGGTTAGGAATTCCTAAATATCTGTTTAGGTAACTAATAATGTGATTAGGAGTTTTGTGACATGATTAAAGAGTGCTCATACACATTTAGAGGGTTTAAAATTTATTTTATGAATAAACAATGTAGACAAAATTCCATGATTTAAGGAATTGGAGAGAGAAAATACTATTCAAGATTCCATGACTAGGAATCTTGAATTTAAAATGAGATTTTAGTTTAAATTAAGCAATCTTAGGTTCTAATTAGCTCTAATAAATTATTTTGACTGTAGATTAATTAAGAAAATTAATTAATCTTCAATTAGAGCCTAATATTGCTTAGGTTTGCTTAATCACACGATTAAGCTCAAAAACACTAAACTAAGGGTAAAATCATAATTTTGCACAAAAATTGCCCGAGACCACCGGGACTAAAATTGAGGTCACAAAATACATAAAAACACCTTTTTAAACCATATGGAGAAGTTTCAGGTCCATCCAGCGTTCGTACCTGTGTCAAACACAACAGGGGTATTTTGGTCATTTTTACCTGAAATCTCAGAAAATAAGATCTTCGATCCCAGAAAGATACACAAGTCAACTAATCCCCTTCAAACATTGAGTTAGCCCCTCGAGGACTGCCGGGTCGATTATCCTCGAGTTCCGGGATGAAAATGACCTCAGGGGCATTTTGGTCATTTTCACTCTAACAGAAAAATCGGGGCGTTACACTTCTAGCATTCATCGAGTACCGGTCCACCAGAAATTGGCGTCTAACTCCATCATGTAAGCGGCAAAGGTAACCTTCTGCTCCTCTAAACAGGCGACCACAGAGTAAATCTTCTTTAAGTTCTTGATCCATTCGCCAGCTTTGTCCGGGTTCATGGCTCTTCTAAATGTTGGTGGATTTGCCTTGCAAAACTCTCCGAATCGAGCTTGTTCTAATACTTCGGTGGTAGGGGGACCATGTCCAGCATCTCCTTGTTGATTCATTTGATCGAACATGCGTTCCATGGCTCTCGCCATCTCCCTAATAGTCGTCGTAGTCTTGTTGTCCTAATTCCTTTCGTTTGTAGACCTATTTTGTCGTCTAGGTGTCATTGGTTCCTAAACACATAAGACAATAAATACTGAGGTGATCAGGCTCAACATTCCATGCTAGATGAGCTAGTTACCATAACACACACAAACAGACAGGGGTCATGCATATGTAACCTATAGCTTATCTCTAGTATCTAAGCACTATACATGACACTATCGCATCATGCTTAAAAAGCATGGTCAGCCCAATCCTCAAGCTCTGTGAGAATTGAACTGCTCTGATACCAAAATGTAACACCCTAATATTTAACCTAACATGCCTAGGACGTATTATAGTTAATTATTAGTTATTACTCTTTTGTTTTATTCTTTGACTTCTTTCTATCAAAATACTTAGCGGAAAATATGGGTAAATGTTTTTTTTTAAAACATAAAACAAAACATGAGCCGCGCATATTAACATAAACTAAGCATTAAGTACAATCAAGGTAAATAGGGAAAGTAGATCATATGCGCACATATCTAAAACACAACATTCATGAACATGAAACACAATTATATTAAATAGCATGGTTCATAATATAACAGGAATTATAATAAGTGAAGTCACGCCTATACATAGTGGGCTAAGCTTTCAATACATAAAATCAACAAAAGGAAATACATGAAAGCAGTAAATACATGGAACATGAAAACACTAGATGCCATCTATAGCTCCCTCTCACTAGTCCTACGAGTGCTCAAAACTAAGATGCCCTTAACAAAAGGTACAACATAAAAAGGGATCCTCGTGATAGCTCGGGCACTCAAACGGGGCCTCTATCGAGATCTACTGGTGATGCTGATCCTATGGCGAAGGGGGTATGTACCTAATGAACTGGGCAAGCTCCTTAGGTGTATGCAGGCGGAATAGGGGATGAACATGGCCTTCGCGGCGTGGATGCATCTCCGGTCATCGGGCTAGCATAAGCTAGATCACCGTATCCTCACTGCCTCTACCTATGTCCATGGGTGCCGTAGGTGCAAAACCCTTCGAGTAGATATGTGTGGGGGAGTCCTCAGATGGGTCGGTCTCTAATCGCCTCAAACGGGGAACATACTCGGGATAATCACCAACTGCCGAAGCGGTGGGGCGAGCACATCGAGTCTACTCATCACGGGGTCGAGTGCGCTCAAAGATCAGATCGTCACCATAGGGGGAAATGGGAGTGAACTTGAAGCTGGAAATCAGGTAGGCAAAACCATGTATGCAAAAATATGAACAGCACAGCGACCCTCAAAGTGGTACGAACGATGATCTAGGTCGTAGTGCACCTCCCATACTGGAGTATCAACGAAGATCATGAATGAAGTCATCACCCTCTGAAGACATAACAGAAAGAAAGAAAGATAGATAGAATGAGTGAGAATCTTGATAAAGAATCTCAGTAGGGAAATCCTCTTATCCTAGTGTCATCGTCTACGTCTCCAGGTTCTTTGGGTTTATTATTTAAAAGGTGAGCATGCATAAGGTTCACTATTAGGTTTTAAACATAATTATCCAAGGTTCGTTTATTTTAGGATGCATCATGATGTTATGAATGCAGCATATCATAATATGGATGTATGATAGAAACATTATGCACATATCGCTAGAACATATCATAAAGAAGCATATAACTTTCATGTAAACCCATTCTCCTTTCATTTGCTTATGTGACATTCTTCTCATCAATTGTTATCTCATGGGGCCACCCTAATAACTTCTCTCCTTTGAGAGTTTCTAGGTTATGAGCTCATATCTAATTAGTTGTCACTAGTTTCAGCTTATCCTAAGATAAATGTAAACATATCCCGACTCCCAGAGTGCAGGTTAGGGGGCTTAAGGATCACCTATCATAACCTTTAATTTGGGGAGTCTATAGGGTCATTTCCTCTTCGAAACGCATCTACTGGCATCCAGTGTATAGTAATATTGTCCGCTTCAGCAGGCTTAGTGTCATACCCCCCACGGTTTTGCTTTCTCCCCACCGTAGCAGGAGGAATGCGTCTCGGCATGCTATGCAAGAATGCAACATAAACACGTGACTTTAGCAAAATCATGACATTTCACTTAATGCTTCATGCCAATTTTAGGTAAATCATGCATCTCAATCCATTATAATCATAGCATGCCACAATTAACAGAAAGCTCATGTCTCAATTTCATATATCCATATGCACACATCATCAACACTTTCGCAAAATAATAAGCATGCTCCTACCGAGAATGCCGGAGTAAAGGACCGGGCTCAGCTAATGCATATGTCATACTCACAACAACACATAAACAAGCATACATTCACTGGAAATACTAGTTTTACCTAGCACTCATAAAATAATTTCTACTTTAATTAAACATAATTTTTATACATTCTAACACATCAAAACAGCATCACACAGCATCCATTATAACAAGGCAGTGGCCGAAATGTTTATCTCAAACAATCACATAAAATCACATTTCTAATCTATGTAAGTTACTAGTTTCCCTTTGTAACATCCTAATTTTTAACCCAATACTCTTATAATGTATTTAGGTTAACCATTAGTTTATTATCCTTTAGTTTCTTTCTTTCTTTAAAATACTTAGCAGAAAATACGGGTAAAATTTTCTTTTTTGAAACATAATGGTAAAGTAAGACCCGCATATATTATAAACGATCGTTATCATAAAGCGTAATACATACAAAAGAAAACACAAGATAAGAATAATCAAATAACTTCATAACATTTGACAATCATGTGAACACCAATAATAATAAGATACTATATTAATACAATAAACTGTCCACCTATGAAAGACGAGATTAGTTCGATACAACATAGATGCAAATACAATTGAAATGAAAATACAACGGAAAGAAAAAAGGAATAACACCCCTACCCTAGTGCACCTAAAATGGATAGCCTCTAAACAAAAAAAGGCTATCCTAATCTATGCGTGGTGTGTGCACTAACTCTCCCCAAGAACCTTTACTGCTGTGGTCCCGGAAAGGGTGGGACATGACCGATCCATTGACATAACTCGACAGGAGTGGGCAAGTACTCTGGCGGGGCATATGGCCGGCCACATGGCCAACCTTGGCTGAGTCATGGTCTCCTCGCTCCCCTCTCTCATGAATGGGGGAGTGGAGGTAGAGCTCTCAATGCACAGGTGGGTCGGTGGGTCCTCCGAGATTCCGCCTCCACATGGTCGAGGAAGTCACGTATGGCCGATGTAGTCGTGTGTGTGCGAAGGATCCTCTCATCGTGCGTCCAAGCGTGTTCAAAAACCATGTTGTCGCCATAGGGGGATGTCGAGGAGAATCGGTAGCTGGGTATTGGGTGTGCAAAGGGACATCCTATGAACATGAAAACTCTAACAACACATGTGAAACATATAAGTGGCATAAAGTGGCATATAATCTTTCATGTGAAACTTTTCTCTTTTCTCAACTGCGTGACATTAAAACATCATACTTAGCATCATGGGGCCACCCTAAAACATCTCTAGGTTATGAGCGCATACCTTAACTAGTCGTCACTAGCTCTTACTTATCCTATGATAAGCGTAAACATAATAATCCCGACTTCTAGAGTACTGGCTAGGGGGCATAAGGATCACCTATCATAACCTTTAATTCGGGGAGTCCATAGGAATATTTCCTTCTTTGAAACACTCTACTGGCATCTAGTGTACAACAAATTGTTCGTTTTGGCAAGCTTGATATCAATACCCTCACGGATTTGCCTCCTCCCCACCGGAGTGGGAGAAATGCATCTCAGTGCTATGTCACGTTAAAATGTCATTTTTATGTTCTTGGGGGTGCTCGGCTAAACCAGTGTCACCCAGGACACATCTCATGAAGTTTTTGAAAAACATTTTCAAGTCCTCAAATTTGACAAAAATTTGACAGTATTATTGCTGTATACCGAATTTCTTTCAAATTTGCTTTATGCCACAAGAACTCATAGTGCATGTACTTTCACATTTAATTCCACATTTTAGAATAAATCACTAAAGTCATATAAACAGTTTCATCATAGCACATGCATCACACATCATCATAGCATCAAAATAATAAGATTACAGCATCATAGATTTTAAGATTAAAATCCGATTAATCTAAAATCCACTCTTAACCTTTTATGCACCTAGGGGATCATTACCAATAATTCTTACTAATCATTATGATTATGATCACACATTAGACCGCATAGTGCAGGAAGCTCTATATCACAATTACGGGTGTCTAGGAGTCATAACATTGACCCTTTCTAAGTTCCATCTTCTCCTAAAGTACCAAGATCAATTCCTAAACCAATTATGAGGGATTCCTACACATGTATACTAATTATAAACCATTTTTACTATGTTAAACATGCTGAAACAGAATCTATAATTTTTTCTTCTAAGGGTTCTATAATTCTCATTTCTAATCCTTTTTAGTTACTTGTTGTTCCTAACACTCACAAAATAATTTTTCCTTCACTCAAACATAAGTTTTACACATTTTAACTTATAAAAACAGCATCAATCAGTGGCCAAAATTCCACGGCAGTGACCAAATCATATATGGCACATAATCACATAAATTCACATTTTCAAGTGCATACAAGTTACTAGTTTTCTCTTGGAATCAATTTAGGACCTCAAACTCTTTTAGGAACTAATTTTTTTCATAAAAATAATAAAAATTTAAGTGAGGGCAGTAGCTATATCATTTTACTCATAGTTGAGATTTAAAACATAAAAACATATTTATAACACTTTATAAGTTCACCTATGCTTGATAAAATTCTTAAAACATAGTTTATTGGTCCTTGTGACTAGATGAGACTTATGCTAAGTCCATCTCCATCACATGACCGAAATCACACTCAAAACATATTTTCATTTTCCAAACTTCTCTTGAGATAAATAGGGCAAGCCTTTGAGCTCTAGGTTCTTTAAGTGATGACATAAACTTAAACATGCTATGCACTTTGTTTTATTCTTCATTATAAAGTGTAAGCATAAAAATAAATATGAGATGCAACTTATTATCATCCTTAAAGTTTAAGTGATGACTTGAAATATAAATATGAGAATGCAAGCTTATTCTTTAATCTTGGAAGTTCAGTGTTGACATAAAGATAAATATGAGTGGAAGTTCACTTTAATCTAACTAGAGCTTACACAAGACTTCTAGAAGAGCAATAATAATCTTAACCCAACATTTATGTAACAAGACAAAGTGAGATTTAGAGTTCTTTGTACTAAGGTTTCAAAGAAACCTCACGGTTTGAACATCATCATCAAGCTCAAGAAAATTAGACAAAAAGATCAAAATAAATAACTATGTTTCTTGAAACAAAACATATAGAGAACTACACCATATTCTTTATTTTATGCTCAAGAGCTCCTATCTAGAGTAAACTCTAGAACGTGTCGGCCAACTTTAAAGTTGACAAGGGTAAGCTTTGAGTTTTTTGAAATCAAGTGACATATTTTCTTAAGTAAACATTATATCAGCTATCTAGCATTTTCATCACTTTGTACAAAGAAAGAAAATGAGAACCGAATCCAAAAGGAAAAGAAAAGGAACAACCGAAGCCAAGAGTAAAAAGAAAAGGAAAGGAAAATCAAAGTATTTCAAGATTAAAAACTAGTTTCAAGCTTTAGAGATTCCTCAAATGAGAATCATAAGACCATTATCTTGAAACCTCATCTTCAAGCTCAAGATTTTCCTTTCAAAAACCAAGTCCATAATTGAAAACAAAGAGAGAAAAAGAGTTTGAATCAAAAGGAAACTGGCACTTTTTCATATCAAATAAAAGAAAAGCTTTTGAAACAAAACCCCTACCAAGTATGAAGATGAGAACTTGGTTCTTTGAAGTGAAGATAAGAAGGAAAACTTCTTCCAAGATGGAAAGGAGGTTTCGGCCAAGCTTAAAGGAAAGGAAAGGAATGTGTTTTGTGTGGGCTTTGTGTTTGAGCAAGGAAGCTTTGATGTTTGGGTGGTGGTTTATGGTGGTTGTGTGGTGGTTTGAGGTTGTGATATGGTGGGTCTAGGAGGAGGATGAAAAAGATGAAGATAAAGAGAACTTGAGAGAACTTTTGAACTCTTGAAAGAAAAGAAAGAAAACTCAAGACAACTTTTGAAGCTAGTTTGCAAGAATGAACAAAATGGACCAAATTCTTCTAATACATGTATTTATAGAAAATTGAAACATAAAGGAATGAATGGAGGTAGATGAGGCCATGAGCTTCAAGTCCTTGGAGGGAAGAAAATATCTCATTTAGTGGTCATTCCAAGGTATGGTTTAAGGCATGGTGAGTATGGCTCAAAGCATGGTGAGGTATGGCTCAAGTATGGTGCAAGGTATGCTCTTTGAGTGTGATAAAAATCCATATGTGGAGAACATGGAGGAGGAGTGGCCAGTTGCTCATCAAGCCATAGGGGAGGAATTTGTTCCTCTAATTGTGGTTTAATGGTGTATTTATGTGTTTCTTTTATTAAGCTTTTGATTAGGAATTTGTAAAAAAGTGTTTAGGTGAGGTAATTGTGTAATTAGGAATATTAAGGCATGATTAGGAGTGGTCTTGCTTCATTAGCTAAATTAAAACTCATTTTATGATATGAATGTGCACAAACACAATTCCTTAATTTAAGGAATTGGAGAGAGAAAACACTATTCAAGATTCCGTGACAAAGAATCTTGATTTTTAGAAAAGATTAAGGTGTAACTAAGCAATCTTAGGCTCTAATTAACTTTAATAAATTATTTTGACTCTAGATTAATTATCAAAATTAATTAATTTTTAATTAGAGCCTAATATTGGTTTGGTTTCCTTAATCACATCATTAAGCTCAAAAACACTATTCTAGGGGCAAAATCATAATTTTATACAAAATTTGCCCGAGACCTCTGGGACTTAAATAGATATCCCTAAACACATAAAAACATCATTTCAAACCTTTTAGAAAGTTTCTGGGCTCAAACGGCACTTATACCGGCGTAAAAATGCTACCGGGGTATTTCGGTCATTTTGATCTGAAACCTCAGAAAATTAGATTTTATGCTCTAATAATATTCATTCACATATAATCCCCTTCTAACATTGAGTTGACCCTTCGAGGATTGTCGGGTTGGCTATCCTCGAATTCCGGGTGGAAAATGACCTCATGGGCATTTTAGTCATTTTCGCTCAGATAGAAAAATAGTGTTACACCCTTGGAATCATTTTAGGACTTCAAAAACTCCTTTAGAAACAATTTATTTCATTAAAAACATAAAATATAACACCAAGGTAGTAGCCATTCTAAATTACTCTTAAATAAGTTTTAAATCATGAAATCATACTCATAGTATTCTTTGAGCTTTTCTATGCTTAAGAAAATCATAAGACAAAGTTTGTTAGCCTCTGTGACTAGATGAAACTTATACTAAGTCCATCATCATCACAAGGCCAAAATCATGCATTAATGGAATGCTTCTATTGTCCAAACTTTACTTGAGATAAAAGGGTATGTCTTTGAGCTCTAGAGTCTTTAGGTGATGGCAAAAATTTAAACATGATATGCACTTCATTTTATTCTTCATTATAAAAGTAAAGTGAGAGTTTTAAAGTAAATATGAGATGCAAGTTCATTCTTATCTTTAAAGTTTAGGTGATGACTTGAAATATAAACATGAAATGCAAGCTTGAAATTTAGACATGAGAATGCAAGTTCATTTCTTTACTCTTGAGAGGTTAGTGATGACATTGGAAAGTAAACATGCTATGCAAAGTATAAACTTAAACATGGATGCAAGTTCATTTTATTCTTTACTAGAGCTCATTCAAGACTTTAAAGGAACATATACCTCAACACCAAACTTATCTTTAAAGCGAGCTTTAGGGTTATTTGTACCAAGGTTTCAAGGAAACCTTATGGTGTGAACATCATCATGAAGTTCAAGGAAATGGATCAAAAAACAAATCAAATATCAACATTTCTTGAGAACCGGAATCTAACAAGGAAAAAGGAAAAAGGAAAACTGAAATCAAAACAAAGAAAAAAAGAAAGGAAAAAATCGAAATGTTTTTAGGATCAAGACCGAGTTTCAAGTTTTAGAGGTTTCTCAAATGACAATCACAAGATCATTATCTTGAATCCTCATCATCAAGCTAAAATTTTCTTTTCAAAACCAAGCTTCATGGCCAAAAATAAAAAGAGATGAAAATAGCTTAAACCAAGAGGAACTAGAACTTTTCATATCAAAACATCAAGTAAAAGATAAATCTTTTAGAAACAAAAACCCCTACCAAGTGGTGTTTCTTTGTTGGGAAGAAAAAGAGCTTGTTCTTTGCAAAGAAATGAGAAGAAAAACTCCTCTCCAAGGTGACGTATGGGTTCGGCCAAGAAGGAGGAAAAAGGAAGGAAATGTGTTTATGTGAGCTTTGTATGTGTGGATGAGAGCTTAGGTGTTTGGATGATGATCTATGGTGGTTGTGTGGTGGTTTGAGGTTCAAGAGGGTGGTTCTTCGAGGAAGATGAAGAAGATGAGAGCAAAGAGAACTCTTAAGTTCTTTGAGGAAAAAAAGAAAGCTTAGAGGAATTTCCTTAAGACAACAACTAGAAAATGAGCAAATGGAACCAAGTTCTCTTAAGATAGGTATTTATAGAAAATTGAAACATGAAGAGGTGAAATGGAAGGGGAGTGGCCATAGGGTATGCAACCATGGGGGAGGAAAATATCTCCTTCAAATGGTCATTCAAAGGTAACAGTAGGTATGGTTCAAGGCATGATTCAAGGGATGGCTCAAAGCATGGCTCAAGGTATGGTTCTTTGTGTACAAAATAATTCAACATGTGATGAATGTGGGGAGGAGGGCTTTGGCCCTATGCAGCCAAGGGGGAAAAATGTTTCATTTAATTGTGGTTTAGAGGTGTGTTTAGGTGTATCTTTGATTAGGCTTTTGATTAGGAGTTTGTAAGTGAGTGTTTAGGTAAAATGATGGGTAATTAGAGGTGTAAAGACATGATTAAGGAGTGGTCTTGCTTCATTAGTAAAATCAAAACTTATTTTATGACATAATCATTCACAAACATAATTCTTTAATTTAAGGAATTGGATAAGGAAAATACTATTCAAGATTTCATGACATGAAATTTTGATTTCAAGAAAGATTTTTAAGTTAATCTAAGCAATCTTGGGATCTAATCAACGTTAATAAATTATTTTGACTCTAGATTAGTTTTCAAAATTAATTAATCTTCGATTAGAGGCTAATATTACTTAGGTTTCCCTAATTACTTTATTAAGCCCGTAGTACACTATCTCAGGGGCAAAATGGTAATTTTGCACAAACACTGCCTAGGACCTCCCAGACTTCAAAAATCATCATCAATTACATATAATTAGCATTCCAAACTCCTAGAAAAGATTCTGGGCTCAAATGGCACTTATACTCGCATAAAACACTATAGGGGTATTTTGGTCATTTTGAGCCGAAAGTTTGGAAAATGAGATTTTCATCTCTATTATCAATCACAACACTTTTAATCCCCTTCAAACATTGAGTTGACCCTTCGAGGACTGCCAAGTCAACCATCCTCAAATTTCGGTAAAAATGACCTCAGGGGTATTCGGTCATTTACGCTCAAACAGAAAAATCGAGGTGTTACAATGGGCACGACGAATCTGCTCTCAGCGAGAGCGAGCATGCTTGAAAATTATATCCTCGATGAATGGAGCAGCAGGAGAAAATCTGAAGCTAATGACAGGGTGTGAGTATGGGCGCTCCATGAACACAAAAGGCAAACTGAACATCGACCCATGAAGTGGTAGGACTGGCGTGCAGGGTCGAAGTGAAACTCTCAGGTGGGAGCATCAACATAAATCACGAATGTTGCCATCAACCTTTGAAGACGTGATAGAGAAAAGAAAGAAAAAGGGGATGAGAAACTTAAACATGAATCTCAATAGAGTGCTTTCCTCCTAATGCATATCATCATCTACGTCCTCAAGAACCTTGGGTTTATTATGAAAATGGTGAGCATGCATAAGATTCATTTTATTAAGTTCCAAAGCTCATTATTCAAGGTTCGTGTCTTTTAGCATGATTCTTGATGTTATAAATGCATTACATTATATCATGAGTGCATGTCCATGCCATGTGCAACGTATCATAGAATCGTACTAAGTAAACATAGCATAAGGAAATATAATCACATGAATGACATAAAGGATCATGAATCTTTTCTCTTTTATCATTTTAGGTGACTTTGAGTTCATTATTCTTTCCTCTATGGGGCCACCCTAATACTCTCTCCTTTTGAGAGTTTCTATGTTATGAGCTCATACTTAAACTAGTTGTCACTAGTCTACACTTACCCTATGATAAGTAATTTCCCGACTCCTAGAGTACGGGTTAGGGGGCATAGGAACACCTTTCATAACCATTAATTCTTGGAGTCCAAAAGGTCCTTTTGGATCATCTCTCATAACCATTAAGTCATGGAGTTTAGAGGATCATTTCCATATGTTTTATGTTACCTTTAAAACTTAGCATGTTATTTGGAGATGAAATCACGAATCCATAATCATATTTGTCATTTTTAACGTATCATGCAATACTTTATGCTTGTAAATCTGGCAGCATAACGGCTAGAAATCGGATTTCCCCAAATTTGCTTCATGCCATATGTTCACATAGATCATGTATCTCAATAGCTCAATCATAATCATAGCATGCCACAATAATCACATAATCATCTATTATGCTCATTCATCCATATATTAGCATATATCATCATATTTTCTATTGAAAGTTAAATATGCTCCTACCCAGTATGCCGGAATCAAGGATCAGGCTCAGCTAGTGCATGTAACACCTCCCAAGTACAACCTCATCCTTAAGTCATGATATCGTACTTGAGAGTTGTTACTTATTAATTAGCGGACCTTTCTTAATTAACTATAGCAAATTCGATGGGTTGGTGTAATATCTAGCGTAATTTGATAAAAATATATAGCAAAGATACAAAACATTTATTTAATATAAAGTTGATTACATAAGGAAGCTCTTCTATGAGCTTTAATACACATATGTTCTCTATTAAATTTACACACTTATACATACATCTAAGTACATAGGATACAATCTCAGACACCTGACTACTGCCAATCCGACTTCTTTTGGTGTAACAGCCCATAGTTCTTTGAATCAACCTGGAGATGACACGGGAACACAAACAAGTAGGGGTGAGAATTATACAATTCTTAGTAGGGCAATTCCTCAATTACACAATCATAATATCATCATCATTGTCCCAGCCACTTCGCTTTATTAAGAAAAAGTGAGCATGCATAACATAATAACGGTTCATTTTTAGAGTTCCAAATCATGATTCTGAAGTGGGTTACTTTTAACATTCACTCACTTAATTCACAGGTAATATTAGGTTCAAGATCATATGAAATAATGTTAAAACAACATAACTCAATATGATATAACCTTGCATAAGCCAATTACAATGAAATTGTCTTCAAGGGTCTACTACTGTTTATGGCCACAAAACTCAACTCAGTGCATTGTTCTCTTTTCATCGACATAGGAAAGACTTAGTTCATATCATGCTACAAAACTCAATTTAGTGCATTTTTCTATTCTCATTGACATAGGAAAGACTTTGTTTATACCCAACGGGTATCTGCCGTGGACAACTCCACAATAGATAATTTATACCAAAAGGTATCTGCCATGCACAACGCCACAATGGGAAATAGACTGCTTATTAGGACTGAGTTCATTCCTATACGTGATCGTCAAACTTCATTTTATTCCATTTTTGAATCATACACAGTTCTATTCCTAGCCAATACGTCTACCGACTCAATATCTTGAGGAAAGTTCTTCTTTTTGCCTTCCCCTCAATTCAACTTAAGTCTTGTTTCTGTTTTCTCCTATGTCAAAACATAAACTCTAAGGAAGTTCCTCTTTTTTGCCTTCCCCTCATTCAACCTAAGTCTTGTTTTTGTTTTCTCCTATGTCAGAACATGCATGAGTGAAACTTATATATTCTTTTTTACAATATATATGTCCCATTCACTTTTCTTTTTCGAATGCATGCATAGAGCATATGTAGGCATTCATTCATGATATCATTCCAATCAAGCCTCAAACCAATCATTAAAGGCACTAGAATGCATTCATATAACATAGACTAAATATCATTCTATCATTAATTTAAAGCATGATCACCATTCCAGCACCTTGGCAGATTTATCATTTCAGTAACAACAATTAATTCCTTAATCAAATGGCCAATTCAAAGGTCACAAAAATTCCTCATGGCATCTCAATGTGCCTAAAAGACCCTGTAAAATTTTCATAGCAATTGGAGTTCTCTAACCATGCTAAATAAATTATACAAGTTTAGTGGTCAGAGGCCACTTTTTCACAGCTCAGAATAGGATTCTCATAATTTTTAGACCCAGCAAATGATTGAACTACTTCAAAATAAAAATCACAGTTATATTTCAATATGTTATCAACTCCTTGTAAAATTTTCAAGTAATTCAATCATTTGCTATGATAAAAAAATTATACAAAATTAGAGCTTTAGTTCCTACAATCCAAATAGCATAGTTAGACTCGGTTTATGGTTTTTCTTAGGTAGTAAAGTTCCTTATCATGAACCACGAAAATTATCAGAGTTTCCTTTGGATATTAGCTTTAACGTATAATTTTTATAGCTAATAAAAATGACTAGAATTAAACCAAAAAATTTGTGAACAAATCTTGTCCTGTAGAAATCCGAAAATCCATCAGCATATGTCAAACTCTCTTTTGACAAAAATCAATTTTCACAACATCCAAACACATAAGCAAAATTAACACATCAATATCAATATATAATCACCCATATAACAAGAATTTTTGGACAGAACTCATTTAGAAATGTTCAAGATAAATTTTGTAAGAAAAGACCATAAAAAACCCTACTTGTGAGGCTTGAAAGCTTCTAAGTCCAAAAGTCCTTCCAAGAATGGTTTTTCCTCAATTCAAGCCTTCAAACAGCACCTAATCCCTTCCTTAACAGTGGGGTATGATATCTCAAAGTGGAGAATAGAGATGATTTAAAATTCTAATCGGTTGGTTTTGTAGATTATGGAGAGTAGAACTAGTTTTATAAAGGAGATTTGGGGTTTTGGTGATTTAAAACTAAGGTTTTTGGACATTTAACCTTAGGTTTTGTAAAAAAACACCATGGAAACCATGGTTTCTGGTTCATGGCTGAGAATGGAAGGAAATGGAGTGATAAGGAAGAATGGTGTGGTAGTTATCTTGTAATAAAGTCTAAATAGTATATAATATAAATGTATAATTCTTTAAAGAAAATAAAAAATAAATGGATGGCTAAGGTTTGTTTTGAAAGTCAAAGAATGAATCTTGGCCATTCACTTGGATCAAGACAAGTGGCTCACCTTTACTTGGCCACCAAGTAGCTTTTACGGTGTTAAAAATCACACACAGAAATTCAACCGAATAGGTAAAACAGTGTACTCGGGAATCAATCATTACTCGAAAATTAATTTTAGATATAAAATATTCATTCCTACCCATTTCTAATATTAATCCTATAATTTCTCACTTTTGAGTATCTCCGGGCTCTAATTACAAAGTTTTGGCTGTCCCGGCGAGCCTATAGGGCCCACAAGTTACTATTCATTTTTTTTTTTTTTTACAGAATTGTTGGATCGTTCTTATCATTTCTATGTATGTTAGATTTTTGAAATTAAGACTACAAAAGCTCAAATTAATTTTTATATAATTTTTAGGGTGTTACAATGCACATGCTATGCTTATCAACAAAATTTATACACGCATAGGCAAGGTATTAAAATCATCATTAGGCACTTATTATGTGATTATTCCTAAGTTATTGGAAATTACGCTATAGCCCCTTACGGGTTAAAACTACACCTGGCGTAACCTAATTTTCTGAAATTGTTCTTTTAAGCATCCAAGGGACCCGCCACAATAATTCTCACTAACTTTAAACCTTATAAACATTTTCAAATATTGCTGGGCAGTTTGGGCATTGTAACGCCCCAATTTTTCTGTTTGAGCGAAAATAATCAAAATGCCCATGTGGTCATTTTTACCAGGAATTCGAGCATGGCAAACCTGGCGGTCCTCGAAGGGTCAACTCAATATTTAAAGGGGGTTAAACGTCTTGTGATTGATAACAGAGATGAAAATCTCATTTTTTTGAACTTTCAGCTCAAAATGACCGAAATACCCCTATGGCATTTTACACGGGTATAAGTGCTGTTTGAGCCCGGAATCTTTCCCGGGAATTCGGAATACTAATTATATGTGATTAATGATAATTGTTTAAGTCTGGGTGGTCCCAAGCAGTTTCTATGCAAAATTACCATTTTGCCCCCGAAATAGTACATTTCCGGCCTAATGACGTGATTAAGGAAACTTAAGCAATATTAGACTCTAATCGAAGACTAATTAATTTCAGTGATTAATTTAGAGTTAAAATAATTTATCAAGGTTAATTAGAACCTAAGATTGCTTCTGTAACACCCTAAATCTTAACCTAATACTTCTAGTATGTATTTAGGTTAATCCTTAGAATATTACCTCTTGGTTTCATCTTTTACTTTGAAAATACTTAGCGGAAATATGGGTAAAATTTTTCTTTTTGCTTTAAACCAAAGTGAGAGCCACGCATGATTCTTTGAAACGGGAATACATACAAGTCATATGAGCAAATCATAACAAAACACATAAATAACATGGATACATTAACTGAATATATATATATAGATAGTGTGCCTACCAAAAGGCAGGACTATTCGGTACATAAAAGAACGAAATACAACTGAAAAGCAAATACAAGGAAATCATAAAAGCAACACCCATATCCATGTGCACCTAGAGTAGACAACCTCATATACAAAAGAAGGTTTGTCCTCAACTATGTGGCGTGTGTGCACTAGCTACTACCCATCCTATGCATCTACTCCAGCTGGTCCGAGTACTAAGGGGTGGAATCGATCTACTGGCGGATCTCGGCGGGAGTGGTCGCGCGGATCATCGGGGCTTGTCCACCGCGGCGAGGGCGCATGGATGGCCTATGAGCCAACCTTGGCTGAACCACCGTCTCCTCACTCTCGGCTCTCATCGGTGGGGGAGTGGGGCTGGAGCTCCAACTGTACATGTGTGAGGGCGGGTCCTCTGATGGATCCGTCTCCGAATACTGAGTCCAGGGCACATACTCTGGGTAGTCACGTACGGCTGACGCCTCAGGCTGCATGCGGAGGATCTGCTCGTCGCGTGGTCTAGCTCGCTCGAAAATCGTGTTATGATGATAGGGGGCAGTCGGGGTGAAGCGGTAGCTCCGTACTAGGTGTGCGAAGGGTCGTCCCATAAACATAAATACTCTGACTGTGCAGCGACCCTCAAAATGGTATGACCCGAGTACTGGGTCATGGTGCAGCTCCCACGTCGGGGTTTCGATGAAGAGTACGAAAGTCGCCATCTGAAGATGTGACGGAAGAAAAGAGAGAGGGAATGAGAATCTTCTAAAAGAATTCTCAATAGGGCAATCCCTAACTAAGTGACGTCATCACATCCTCTGGAACCTTGGGTTTTATTTCTAAAAAGGTGTGTATGCATATAAACTCCTTTTAAGTTAGTTTTCTAAAGCATTAGTTATCCAAGGTCCGTCATATTTTACAATGCGTCTTATGACTAAGCATGGAATACACTAATGACATGAATGCATCATAAAGGTAAACCAATCAATAGAATAACTAAGAAACATTATATCAGTGGCATAAGGTGACAGGTATAAATCTCATAATAATTTTTCTTAGTTTTTCATAGCACATGTGACATTTTAAACTTTAACTTTTGTCTCATGGGGCCACCCTAAAACATCTCTAGGTTATGAGCTCATACCTTAACTAGTCGTCACTAGCTCTTACTTATCCTATGATAAGCGTAACATACATAATCCCGACTTAAAGTACGGGCTAGGGGGCAAATTAAGGATCACCTCTTAGGGTCATTTCCTCTTTGAAACGCTCTACTAGCAACTAGTGTATAGTAATATTGTCCGCTTTGGCAAGCTCTGTGTCAATACCCTCACAGATTTGTTTTCTTGGGGGTGCTCGGCTAAATCGGTGTCACCTAAGAAGGCGTCTCAGTGTTGTGTCACATTTAAGTTCTCATGATTTTAAAAAAAAAGACCTTTTTCTAAGTTCCCCAAATTTGATGGAAATTCAACAGCATGACGGCTGTAGACCAAATTTCCTCAAATTTGCTTATGCCATGAAAACATATAGGACATACAAACATTTCTTATGAGGTATAGCATATCATCATATAAAACTTCTTCATAGTATATACATCATCACGTTATCACGCATTCACATAAAACTTCTTCATAGCACATACATCATCACCTAATCATTCTAATCATGTAAAAACTTCTTCATAGCATATACATCAAACTCATCATAGACAAAGCTTCAGGTATCATATATCATACTTACATAAATTAAGCATCATAAAAACTCAAGACTTTTTAATGTCTTATGCATTGATCCTTAAGGTTCTTAACTCACGTTCTAAGTTATTAATCATCAAACCTAATCTCTTGGGTACCTATGAGGTTATAACTAAGTATTTCCCACCTCACACTATGATCAAGAACATCTTTAAACCTCAAGGATGCAGAATTTGTAATCCTAACTTTACGGGTTCCTAGGAGTCACAACAATGACCCTTTCTAAGTCTAGCTTGCTCCTAAAGCATCAAGCTCAAGTCCTAAACCAATTATGAGTTATTCCTACACATTTAAACTAATTTAAAACCATGATTATCAAATCTAATCCTTGCTGGACAGAATCCAGAAAATTCAATAATTAAGGGATCTAAAACTCTCAAATTAATTCTTTTCTAGTTTCTAACCTATCCTATCTTTCACATATGAGTCTTAGCATTATTTTTACTCAAACATAAGCACATTACCATCATTAAAACAGCATATACAGTGGCAATAAATGGCAAGGCAGAACCGAAATGTGCATCTCCATAAAAGGCATAGAACACAATTTTTTAAGCACATAGAATACTAGTTTCTCTTGGAACCTTTTAGAATTTTCAAAACTCATTTATAAACACTTTTATCCTTCAAAATCATAAAAATACTTGAGAGGGCAGTAGCTAAATCATTTTCATCTCAAGAGGTTCTAAATTCATAAAACTTAGTTCTACATATTTCTTATACTCATAAAAGCTAAAAAAAATATGAAACATAGTTTTCAATACTTAGAAACATCAAAACCCCTTAGGGTCGAATTATGAACCAAAGGAAATAAATATTTTTAAACCTTTGTTTGAGACAACCATGGGCAAGTCTTTGAGCTCTAGGTTCATTTAAGTGATGACATAAACATAAACATGCTCATGCACTTGTTTTAGCTTGCATTAGAAAGTAAAGTGATAGCATAAAATAAACATGAGATGCAACTCATTATTATCTTGATATTAAGTGAGAACTTGAAATATAAACATGATAATGCATAGCTTGAAACATAAACATGATAATGCAAGGTTCACTTATTATCTTGGTACTTAGTGATAGCAAGGAAAGTAAACATGATGTGCATAGCATAAAAGTAGACATGATGCAAGGTTCATTTTATGATTAGCTAGAGCTCATCCAAGACCTTAACAAAATAACAACCCAACATATATCTCATTACAAAGAGAGCTTTAGAGTTCTTGAACCAAGTTCTCAAAGGAATTATGAGGCTCTTGAAGATCATCATCAAGCTCAAGATAAATAAACTTCCAAAACAAAACAAAATCTCAAGGATCAAAGTACCAAAACTGAAAACCTTACAAAGGAAAAGAAAATGAAACTAAGTCAAGTTCTTTATTAAATACCCAAAACCCCTATCTAGAGAAAGATCTCTAGAACGTGCCGGCCAACTTTAAGGTTGACAAGGGGTAGGCTTGGGCTTTTAGAAATCCTTAGATTAATTTTCTTAAGTTGAAAAGCCATGTGAGCTAGATATCATATAGATGAAGTTATAAGAAAAGGAAAACTCAAGCTTTAGAGGTTTCTTTGAGATGAACACAAGGCCATCATCTAGAAACTCTCATCATCAAGCTATCATGCTCATAATCATGGCCTCATGGCCGAAATGAAAGAAAAAGGAAAACAATGGAAAGTTCAAAAAGAATCCAAGAGAAAACTAGAGAAAAACACATTCTTGAGCAAAACAAGTTTGAAAAGCAAATCCCTACCAAGTGATGAAGATGAAAGCTTGAACTTTGAAAAGGAAAATGAGAAGAGTAACTCCTCCTAAGGTGGTGTGATGGCTTCGGCCAAAGAGAAGGAAAAGGAAAGGAGATGTGTTTTGAGGAAGCTTGTGTTTGAGGTTTAGTGTTTAAGAGATTTGATGATGATCTAAGGTTATGATATAGTGGATTGAAGTGGTGAGGTGATAATGTGAATAGAGGATGAAGATGAAGAGAAAGAACTCTTTGAACTTTGAGAGAAAAGAAAAGAACTAGCAAGATAACTCTAGAATTCTAAACTTAGCAAATGCTTCAAGGTGCAACTAAGCTATCACAAGCATCCTATTTATAGAAAAACAAAACCATGGGCTCACCAAGGGAAGCCTTGGTTATAGCATTGAGGGGGAAAAATGGAGAGAAAAATATCTCTTATACAAGGTCATTCAAGCATGGTTTGAAGCATGGAAGCTATGATGCAATGTATGGCTTGATGTGAGTGAATTTCCTATCAATTTTTGATGAAATTAAGCTTCTAGAAACTTGTCATGGCTGGAACTTTTCCAGCCACAAATAAATGGGAAAAATGGGTTGTTTTAATTATTTATTCATGTGGAAATTCAAGCTTGATTGAAAGTTATGACAATGTATGGTATATGTGACTTGAGGTATGGCCTTGGAGTGTTAGAAAATTGAACATGTGATGCATATGGAGGCTTGAGGTTTCGGCCAGACCAGGGACAGCATGGGGGAGGTGAGTTTTGATCATCTAATTGGGTGTTAATGGTAGGTTTAAATGTGTATTAGCTTAGGTACAAGGTTAGGAATAATTAAGCTTAAGTTTAGGTAACTAAGAATGTGTTTTAAGGATTTTATGACAAGATTAGGAGTGCTCATACATCATTAGAGAATTAAAAACTCATTTATGAATAAACAATGTGTAACACAATTCCATGATTTAAGGAATTGGAAAGAGAAAACACTATTCAAGATTACATGACTAGGAGTCTTGAAATTAAAATATGATTTGAAGTTGTAATTAAGCACTTTTAGGTTCTAATCAACTTTAATAAATTATTTTGACTCAAGATTAATTAAGGAAATTAATTAACCTTCGATTAGAGCCTAATATTGCTTAGGTTTGCTTAATCACGCGATTAAGCGTAAAAACACGAAACTAGGGGCAAAACCGTAATTTTGTACTAATTTCGCCCGGGACCTCTGGGACCAAAACTAAAGTCATAGTCTACATAAAAATGCCTTTTAAAATCATCTAGAGAAGTTTCGGGTTCATCCGGCACTTGCAAAAGGGTAAAACACCGCAGGGGCGTTTTGGTCATTTTGACTCGAAAACTCGAAAAACGAGATTTTCGATCCCGGAAAGATACACAGGTCATCTAATCCCCTTTCAACATTGAATTTGCCCTTCGAGCACTGTCGGATTGGCTTTCCTCGAATTCCGGGCTGAAAATGACCTTAAGGGCATTTTGGTCATTTTCACTCTAGCAGAAAAATCGGGGCATTACATTACTCCCCTCCTTAAAAAGAATTTCGTCCTCGAAATTCGTTACCTTAGAAACGCTCTGGATATTTTGACTTCATCTCCGACACTAGTTCCCACGTATATTCTTTCGACTTGTCTCGTCCCCACGCCACTTTCACCAAAGGAACAGACTTGTTCCTTAACTGCTTGACTCCGTGATCCACTACTCTCGTAGGTGGTAGATTGAAAGTGAGGTCCTCCCTCAACTGTACATGCTCTGGTTCTAGGACATGGCTAGGGTCGGACTCATATTTATGTAACTGAGAGACGTGAAAGACATCATGAAGGTTTGACAGATTGGGTGGTAAGGCTATTTTGTAGGCTACAGATCCGATTCTCTGAAGAATTTCAAAAGGGCCGAGAAATTGGGGACTCAAATTTTTAACTTTCATGGCTCTTCCTATTCCTGTAGTGGGGGTGATTCTTAGAAATACATGTTCTCTTTCTTGGAACTCCAAGGGCTTACGCCTTTTGTCCGCGTAGCTTTTCTGTCTACTTTGAGCGGTTAGGATCCTATCCTCGATCCTTTTTATTTGCTCCGTCATTTCTTTCACTATATCAGGTCCTAGGACACTTTGTTCTCCGGGTTCATACCAACACAAGGGCGATTGGCACTTCCTTCCATACAATGCTTCGTACGGTGGCATACCGATACTCGCGTGATAACTGTTGTTATACGCAAACTCGATCAATGGCATGTACTTATCCTAACTTCCTTTCTGGTCCAAAACACAGGCTCTCAACATATCCTCTAGAGTTTGAATGGTTCTCTCAGATTGGCCATCCGTTTGAGGATGGTAAGCTGTGCTCAAGCACAACTTCGAACCAAACGCCTTTTGAAAGGCTCCCCAAAAACGTGACGTGAATCGCGGATCCCGATCCGAGATTATCGTTGATGGCACTCCATGTAGCCTTCCTATCTCTTGGATGTAAAGCTGAGCCAATCTATCCAATGAGTACGTGACTCGAATAGGTAGAAAGTGGGCCGACTTGGTTAGTCGATCCACTATTACCCATATGGCATCATGGCCAGCTTGGGTCCTTGGCAATCCTGTCACGAAATCCATTGATATACTCTCCCACTTCCACTTGGGGATTGACAGGGGTTGCAACATGCTAGAAAGTTTTTGATGTTCGATCTTAACCTTTTGACAGACCAAACACTTACTCACCTAGGCGACCATATCCTTCTTTAATCTGGGCCACCAAAACATCCTTTTCAAGTCCTGATACATCTTGGTAGTACCAGGATGAATGGCAAAGTGACTCTTATGAGCCTCCTCCAAGATCTTCTCTCGGAGGTTGCCATCTTGTGGCACATAGATTCACCCCTCAAACCTCCACAACCAATCGGGGCTTTGCTCAAAACCCTTCAATTTACCGGCCTTAATTGCCTATACTGTCTCCATAAAGTCCTTATTTTCTCTTTGGGCAAGCATGATCCTTTGCTTAAACCCACTGGTCACCGTGAGATGACTCATCATGATGTCATTCTCCGTTATTGACATCCCCAGATTCATATCCCTGAACTGCTCTATTAACCCAACTTCGTTAACCATCATACTCAACAGACGTAACGAGTTTCGGGTCAAGGCGTCGGCGACTACATTAGCCTTGCCGGGGTGGTAATTTAACTCCTTTTGATCAAAGAGATGCTTGAGACTCTTATGATCAGAGAAAAATTCAAACCTTACACCATACAAATGGTGTCTCCACATCTTGAGGGCGAACACGATGGCTGCTAACTCTAGGTCATGGGTGGGGTAGGTTACCTCATGAGGCTTGAATTGTTTGGACGCATAGGCTACCACTTGCCTGTTCTGCATCAACACACAACCTAAACCCTTGCCAGAAGCATCGCAATATACCACGAAGGGTACATTGGGGTCAGATAAAACCAAAACCGGGGTTGAGGTGAGCTTTTCCTTAAGCTCTAGGAAACTCTTCTGACATTCGGGGCTCCACTCAAACGGGGCATTCTTCCTAGTGAGCTTGGTTAAGGGTAGGGTTAACTGGGAAAATCCTTTAATAAACCTATGGTAATATCTAGTTAAACCCAAAAAAGCTTCTAATCTCAATTACAGAGGTTGGATTATCCCAATTCATCACAGCTTCTATCTTACTTGGGTCGACAGCTATGCCACCTTTTGACACAACATGTCCTAAGAACTTTACCTCTTCTAACCAAAATTCACACTTAGAAAGCTTCGCATATAACTTCTTCTCTTTTAGTACCTCTAAAACCAGCCTCAAATGATGCTCATGCTCCTCGTGGGTCTTCAAATAGATGAGAATATCATCTATGAACACAACCATGAATTGATCTAAATAAGGTCGAAAGATCCTATTCATGTAGTCCATAAAAACTGCGGGAGCATTCGTCAATCCGAATGACATCACCTTGAACTCAAAGTGTCTGTACCGAGTTCAAAAGGCGGTTTTAGGAATGTCCGAATCTCTAACCCTAATCTGATGATAACCAGACCTCAAATCGATCTTAGAAAATACTACAGCTCCTTTCAACTGGTCCATAAGATCATCAATCCTAGGTAATGGGTACTTATTCTTTATGGTCACTTGGTTTAACTGCCTATAATCTATACACATTCTCATACTTCCGTCCTTCTTTTTCACAAATAAGACCGGAGCACCCCAAGGTGAAGCACTCGGCCTTATAAAAATTTTCTCTAACAGCTCCTCCAACTGAGTTTTTAGTTCTGCTAGCTCCAAGGGTGACATCCTATACAGGGCTATAGAGATTGGTCTTGTTCCAGGAACTAACTCTATGGAGAATTCAACTTCTTTCTTGGGAGGGAACTTGGGTATTTCATCTGGAAATACCTCGGGATAGTCTCTTACCACAGGTATCTCACCTAGGTTCTGCTCAAAGTCTACATCGCAGGCAACTAGGAGAACATATCCCATAGTTTTCTCCCCACTACAGAAGACCTCTACGGAGTTTAGGTATAATCTCATAGGTCGACTAATGGGTTTAGAAAAAGAAGGAAAAATGACAGTTTGGGTTCCACAATCTAACAGTACACGGTTGGCGTGAAGCCAATCCATGCCTAGAATGATACCTATGTCTTTAAGGGGTAAGCAAATTAAATCTATGATAAATGACCTATTCTCTACAACAAGATGACAGTTTAAGCAACATTTGCAGGGTATTAACAGGGCGATTTGTAGTAGTAGAAACAATAAGTCAAAGGAAAGTTTAGAGACTCTTAGATTTAATGACTGGACACTAGCAAGTGAAATAAAAGAATGAGTAGCACCAGAGTCATATAGTACAGTTAAGGGTTTACCGTTTACTTCGCACATATCTTTAATGAGATCATTGGACTTCTTGGCATCTTCCGCATTAAGGGTAAAGACTCTTCCTCGGTGTTGTGGTCGGGGGTCCTGGTTTGGTGTCCCTTTGCTGGCGCAGTCCTTTGCATAGTGGCCAGGCTTGCCACACTTGAAGCACACATTCTGATCGGCTAAGCATGGGCGATTCCCGTGATTCTTCCCGCATTGTGGGCATTCGGGAGACGACATAGATCCAGAAGAGGCGGCGGGGGTTCCTTGATATGCTTTGTTTTTGGTTCCGCTAGCACTCCCTTGGTGGTTGTTGCCATTTCGCGATCCTCCATACCCTCCTTGGTGATTGTTGTTATTCCTTTGGCCGTTGTATCTGAATGGCAGCCTTTGGTTTGGTTTGAATTGTGGGTTGTTGGGATTCCTTTGCGGTTGGTGCTGAGGTTTTGACTTGAAGAGGTTGTTGTTGTAGGGGGCATAGTGGCTCCTTGACTAGTTTGGATGTTGAGGCTTGAACCTCAGGGTTTGTGGTCCTAACCCCTTGGCCCTCTTCATTCTTGCAAGGCTGAGCTTTTTCTGACCTTCCCCCAGAATCTGGCATTTGTTGACCAGTGTTGGGAAATCTCTGATCTCCATGTGGGCAACGGCGAAGTTCAATTCTGCTTTGAGGCATGCCTCATACTTTACGCATTTCCATACTTCGTCGGGGTTCCCTTGGAAAACTCGTGAAAACTTGATGAGTTCCTCAAATTTGGCAGTGTATTGAGCTACAGTAGACCCTCCCTGGGTCAATTGCATGAACTTGATGTCCTTCGTGTTTCTTACGGACTCCGAGAAATACTTCTCGTAGAAGTAAGTCTTGAACAGCTCCCAATTAATGAAGGTTCCAGCAGCTTCCAGCAGTCTTCGGGTGCCAGCCCACCAGAACTCGGCGTCGGATTTCAGCATGAAGGCAGCAAAAGTAACCTTCTGCTCCTCCGAGCAGGCAACCACGAAGTAGATTTTCTCCATATCCTTAATCCATTCGTCAGCTTTGTCGGGGTTCAGGGCCCCTCTGAACACTGGTGGGTTCGCCTTGCAAAACTCACCGAAGCGGGCTTGCTCGACCACCTCAGCAGCAGGGGGAGCAGAAGCAACAGGCTCTTATTGATTCATACGGTCAAACATCCGCTCCATGGCTTGCGCCATACGACGGACAGCAGCAGTGGTCGCATTATCTTGGTTATCTTCGGTCATAGCTCTATGCTGTCGTCACGGTGGCATTGGTTCCTAAACACATTAGACAACAAAACACTGAGTTGATCAGGCTCAACATTTCATGTGAAATGAGCTAGTTACCATGGCACATGCAACAACAGAGGTCAAGTATGCCTATCCTATAGCTTATCTCTAGCAAGCTTAACACATGACATAACTATCGTTTTATGCTTCTAAAGCATAATCAGTCCAATCCTAAGGCTCCATGAGAATCGAATTGCTCAGATACCATAATGTAACACCCTAAATCTTAACCTAATACTACTAGTATGTATTTAGGTTAATCCTTAGAATATTACCTTTTGGTTTCATCTTTTACTTTGAAAATACTTAGCGGAAATATGGGTAAAATTTTTCTTTTTGCTTTAAACCAAAGTGAGAGCCACGCATGATTCTTTGAAATGGGAATACATACAAGTCATATGAGCAAATCATAACAAAACACATAAATAACATGGATACATAAACTGAATATATATATAGATAGTGTGCCTACCAAAAGGCAGGACTATTCGGTACATAAAAGAATGAAATACAACTGAAAAGCAAATACAAGGAAATCATAAAAGCAACACCCATACCCATGTGCACCTAGAGTAGACAACCTCATATACAAAAGAAGGTTTGTCCTCAACTATGTGGCGTGTGTGCACTAGCTACTACCCATCCTATGCACCTACTCCTGCTGGTCCGAGTACTGAGGGGTGGAATCGATCCACTGGCGGATCTCGGTGGGAGTGGTCGTGCGGATCATCGGGGCGTGTCCACCGCGGCGAGGGCGCATGGATGGCCTATAAGCCAACCTTAGCTGAACCACCGTCTCCTCACTCTCGGCTCTCATCGGTGGGGGAGTGGGGCTGGAGCTCCAACAGCACATATGCGAGGGCGGGTCCTCTGATGGATTCGTCTCCGAATACTGAGTCCGGGGCACGTACTCCTGGTAGTCACGTACGGCTGATGCCTCAGGCTGCATGCTGAGGATCTGCTCGTCGCGTGGTCTAGCTCACTCGAAAATCGTGTTATGATGATAGGGGGCAGTTAGGGTGAAGCGGTAGCTCCGTACTAGGTGTGCGAAGGGTCATCCCATAAAGATGAATACTCTGACTGTGCAGCGACCCTCAAAATGGTATGACCCGAGTACTGGGTCATGGTGCAGCTCCCATGTCGCGGTGTCGATGAAGAGTACGAAAGTCGCCATCTGAAGATGTGACGGAAGAAAAGAGAGAGGGAATGAGAATCTTCTAAAAGAATTCTCAGTAGGGCAATCCCTAACTAAGTGATGTCATCACATCCTCTGGAACCTTGGGTTTTATTTCTAAAAAGGTGTGTATGCATATAAACTCCTTTTAAGTTAGTTTTCTAAAGCATTAGTTATCCAAGATCCGTCATATTTTACAATGCGTCTTATGACTAAGCATGGAATACACTAATGACATGAATGCATCATAAAGGTAAACCAATCAATAGAATAACTAAGAAACATTATATCAGTAGCATAAGGTGACAGGTATAAATCTCATAATAATTTTTCTTGGTTTTTCATAACACATGTGACATTTTAAACTTTAACTTTTGTCTCATGGGGCCACCCTAAAACATCTCTAGGTTATGAGCTCATACCTTAACTAGTCGTCACTAGCTCTTACTTATCCTATGATAAGCGTAACATACATAATCCCGACTTAAAGTACGGGCTAGGGGGCAAATTCAGGATCACCTCTTAGGGTCATTTCCTCTTTGAAACGCTCTACTAGCAACTAGTGCATAGTAGTATTGTCCGCTTTGGCAAGCTCTGTGTCAATACCCTCACAGATTTGTTTTCTTGGGGGTGCTCGGCTAAATCGGTGTCACCCAAGAAGGCGTCTCAGTGTTGTGTCACATTTAAGTTCTCATGATTTTAAAAAAAAAGACCTTTTTCTAAGTTCCCCAAATTTGATGGAAATTCAACAGCATGACGGCTGTAGACCGAATTTCCTCAAATTTGCTTATGCCATGAAAACATATAGGACATACAAACATTTCTTATGAGGTATAGCATATCATCATATAAAACTTCTTCATAGTATATACATCATCACGTTATCACGCATTCACATAAAACTTCTTCATAGCACATACATCATCACCTAATCATTCTAATCATGTAAAAACTTCTTCATAGCATATACATTAAACTCATCATAGACAAAGCTTCAGGTATCATATATCATACTTACATAAATTAAGCATCATAAAAACTCAAGACTTTTTAATGTCTTATGCATTGATCCTTAAGGTTCTTAACTCACGTTTTAAGTTATTAATCATCAAACCTAATCTCTTGGGTACCTATGAGGTTATAACTAAGTATTTCCCACCTCACACTATGATCAAGAACATCTTTAAACCTCAAGGATGCAGAATTTGTAATCCTAACTTTACGGGTTCCTAGGAGTCACAACAATGACCCTTTCTAAGTCTAGCTTGCTCCTAAAGCATCAAGCTCAAGTCCTAAACCAATTATGAGTTATTCCTACACATTTAAACTAATTTAAAACCATGATTATCAAATCTAATCCTTGCTGGACAGAATCCAGAAAATTCAATAATTAAGGGATCTAAAACTCTCAAATTAATTCTTTTCTAGTTTCTAACCTATCCTATCTTTCACATATGAGTCTTAGCATTATTTTTACTCAAACATAAGCACATTACCATCATTAAAACAGCATATACAGTGGCAATAAATGGCAAGGCAGAACCGAAATGTGCATCTCCATAAAAGGCATAGAACACAATTTTTTAAGCACATAGAATACTAGTTTCTCTTGGAACCTTTTTAGAATTTTCAAAACTCATTTATAAACACTTTTATCCTTCAAAATCATAAAAATACTTGAGAGGGCAGTAGCTAAATCATTTTCATCTCAAGAGGTTCTAAATTCATAAAACTTAGTTCTACATATTTCTTATACTCATAAAAGCTAAAAAAAATATGAAACATAGTTTTCAATACTTAGAAACATCAAAACCCCTTAGGGCCGAATTATGAACCAAAGGAAATAAATATTTTTAAACCTTTGTTTGAGACAACCATGGGCAAGTCTTTGAGCTCTAGGTTCATTTAAGTGATGACATAAACATAAACATGCTCATGCACTTGTTTTAGCTTGCATTAGAAAGTAAAGTGATAGCATAAAATAAACATGAGATGCAACTCATTATTATCTTGATATTAAGTGAGAACTTGAAATATAAACATGATAATGCATAGCTTGAAACATAAACATGATAATGCAAGGTTCACTTATTATCTTGGTACTTAGTGATAGCAAGGAAAGTAAACATGATGTGCATAGCATAAAAGTAGACATGATGCAAGGTTCATTTTATGATTAGCTAGAGCTCATCCAAGACCTTAACAAAATAACAACCCAACATATATCTCATTACAAAGAGAGCTTTAGAGTTCTTGAACCAAGTTCTCAAAGGAATTATAAGGCTCTTGAAGATCATCATCAAGCTCAAGATAAATAAACTTCCAAAACAAAACAAAATCTCAAGGATCAAAGTACCAAAACTGAAAACCTTACAAAGGAAAAGAAAATGAAACTAAGTCAAGTTCTTTATTAAATACCCAAAACCCCTATCTAGAGAAAGATCTCTAGAACGTGCCGGCCAACTTTAAGGTTGACAAGGGGTAGGCTTGGGCTTTTAGAAATCCTTAGATTAATTTTCTTAAGTTGAAAAGCCATGTGAGCTAGATATCATATAGATGAAGTTATAAGAAAAGGAAAACTCAAGCTTTAGAGGTTTCTTTGAGATGAACACAAGGCCATCATCTAGAAACTCTCATCATCAAGCTATCATGCTCATAATCATGGCCTCATGGCCGAAATGAAAGAAAAAGGAAAACAATGGAAAGTTCAAAAAGAATCCAAGAGAAAACTAGAGAAAAACACATTCTTGAGCAAAACAAGTTTGAAAAGCAAATCCCTACCAAGTGATGAAGATGAAAGCTTGAACTTTGAAAAGGAAAATGAGAAGAGTAACTCCTCCTAAGGTGGTGTGATGGCTTCGGCCAAAGAGAAGGAAAAGGAAAGGAGATGTGTTTTGAGGAAGCTTGTGTTTGAGGTTTAGTGTTTAAGAGATTTGATGATGATCTAAGGTTATGATATAGTGGATTGAAGTGGTGAGGTGATAATGTGAATAGAGGATGAAGATGAAGAGAAAGAACTCTTTGAACTTTGAGAGAAAAGAAAAGAACTAGCAAGATAACTCTAGAATTCTAAACTTAGCAAATGCTTCAAGGTGCAACTAAGCTATCACAAGCATCCTATTTATAGAAAAACAAAACCATGGGCTCACTAAGGGAAGCCTTGGCCGTAGCATTGAGGGGGAAAAATGAAGAGAAAAATATCTCTTACACAAGGTCATTCAAGCATGGTTTGAAGCATGGAAGCTATGATGCAAAGTATGGCTTGATGTGAGTGAATTTCCTATCAATTTTTGATGAAATTAAGCTTTTAGAAACTTGTCATGGCTGGAACTTTTCCAGCCACAAATAAATGGGAAAAATGGGTTGTTTTAATTATTTATTCATGTGGAAATTCAAAACTAAAGTCATAAAAACGCCTTTTAAAATCATCTGGAGAAGTTTCGGGTTCATCCGGCACTTGCAAACGGGTAAAACACCGCAGGGGTGTTTTGGTAATTTTGACCTGAAAAACGAGATTTTTATCCCGGAAAGATACACAGATCATCTAATCCCCTTTCAACATTGAGTTTGCCCTTCGAGCACTGCCGGATCGGCTTTCCTCGAATTCCGGGCTGAAAATGACCTTAGGGGCATTTTGGTCATTTTCACTCTAGTAGAAAAATCGGGGCGTTACAGCTTAGATAAACTTAAATCTCTTTTTTAAAGTCAAGATTCCATGTCATGGAATCTTGAATAGTGTTTTCTCTCTCCAATTCCTTAAATTAAGGAATTATGTTTGTGATTAATTACCTTATAAAATGAGTTTTGATTTCACTAATGAAGTAAGAACACCCCTTAATCATGTCTTGACACCCTTAATTACCCATTTCCTTATCTAAAATACTTGCTTACAAACCCCTAATCAAAAGCCTAATCAAAGACACACTAAACGTACTTCTAATCCACATTTAAAAGAAACATTTCCTTCCTATGGTTGCACATCATGACCGGCCACTCCTCCTCCAAACTGTCACATGTTGATTCATTCAAACACCCAATGAACCATGCTTACACCATGCCTTGAGCCATACCTAGCCATAACTCTAATCTCACCTTTGAATGACACTTTGAGGAGATATTTTCACCTCCCCATGGCTGCATTGTATTCGCGGCCTCTCCCCCTCCATTCATCTCTTCATGTTTCAATTCTCTATAAATACACATCTTGGGTGAACTTGGTTCCATGTGCTCATTCTCTAAATATTGTCTTAAGAGTTCATTGAAGTTTTCTCTCTTTTTTCTGAAGAACTCAAGAGTTCTCTTTTTCTTTCATCTCCTTCATCTTCTTCATCTTCCTCAAGGAACCACGTCCTTATAACCTCAAACCACCACACAACCACCATAGGTTTTCATTCAAACACATAAGCTTTCATCCTTATACACAAAGCTCACACAAAAACATTTCCTTCCTTTTTTTTCCTTCTTGGCCGAATACACATATCATCTTGGAGAAGAGTTTTTCTTTTCATTTCCTTACAGGAACAAGCTCTTTTCTTCACAATGAGAAACACTACTTGGTAGGGATTTTGTTTTAAAAGTTTTTGTCTTTTTCTTTGATGTTTGGTTATGAACAAGTTCTTTAGTTTCTCTTGGTTTAACCTCTTTTTCTTTCTTTTCATTTTTGGCCTTGGAGCCTTGCATTTTAAAGAAAATCTTGGCTTGATAATGAAAGTTTAAGATGATGATCATGAGATTATCACTTGTGTAACCTCTAAAGCTTGAAACTTGGCCTTTGGACCAAAAGGTGTTTTGATTTTTCCTTTTCTTTCCTTGTCTTGGTTTCGATTTTGAAGAGTGATTTTGGTTGAAAAATAACTCAATGATGAGAGCTCATAATGGTAGTGTTAACGTATCACTAAGTCATGGTCTCTAGAGTCTCAAAGGTTGCTTTTTCTTCTTGTTTGGCTTCGGCCTTATTTCCTTTCCTTCAAGCTTTTGGGTTTTGATTTAAGGAATGTTGTTAGTGGATTTACTTCCTTAAAGTCCATTTCCTTAAGCTTGATGATGAAGTTCACACCATAAAGTTTCCTTGAAATCTTGGTACAAAGAACTCTAAAGCTCACTTTATCCTATTAAGATAAGTTTGGGGTTGAGGCATATGTTCCTTTAAAGTCTTGAATGGGCTCTAGTAAAGATAAAAATGATTTGGCATCTATGTTTAAATTTAATGTCTTGCATATCATGTTTACTTTCCAATGTCATCACTAAAATGTCAAGAATAAAGAAATGAACTTGCACTCTCATGTTTAAATTTCAAACTTTGCATTTCATATTTATATTTCAAGTTATCACCTAAACTTTAATGATAAAAATGAACTTGCATCTCATATTTACTTTAAGGTTCTCACTTTGCTTTTATAATGAAGAATAAAATGAAGTGCCTAGCATGTTTATGTTTTTGCCATCACCTAAAGATTCTAGAGTTCAAAGACTTGCCCTTGTTATCTCAAGTAAAGTTTGGAAAATGGAAGTATTCCATGAATACAAGATTTGGCCATGTGATGATGATAGACTTAGCATAAGTTTCATTTAATCACAAAGGCCACAAACTATGTCCTAAGATTTTCTTAAGCATAGGAAAACTCAAAGAATACTATGAGTATGATTTTATGATTTAAAACTCACTTAAGAATGATTTAAAATAGCTACTTCCTTAGTAGTATATTTTTATGATTTTAATGAAATAAATTGGTTTTGGAAAGAATGTTAGAAGTCCTAAAATGATTCCAAGAGAAACTAGTAACTTGTATGTATTAAAGATGTGATTTTATTTGTTGTTTTGAATTAAACATTTTGGTTACTGCCTTGCTATGTTGACTGCTGTATGATACTGTTTTGATGTGTTATAATGTGTAAAAATTATGTTTATTTGAAGTAGAAACTATTTTATGAATGTTAGGAAAAACTAGTAACTAGAAAAGACTACGAATGTGAGTTTTAGAACCCTTAGAAAACAAGATTATGGCTGCTGTTTTAGGATAATTAAATCAGAAATAAAATTGTTTTAGAATTGTTTACAAGTGTAGGATTAATTCCTAAAGGTAGTAACAATTAATTTTAGTACCTTAGGGAAAGCCAAAACTTAGAAAGGGTCAAAGATGTAGCTTATAGAACCCCGTAATTGAATTATATTAATTCTGTCCAAACTGCCTAAGGCTGTTTGGTATTGATCATAAGCATAAAAATTAGTCAGAATTATTAGTTGTGATCCCTTAGGTGCATAAAAGACTCATATCGGATGTTAGGTTAATCAGATCGTAAGTTTAAGTCCCATAAAGATCAAAAGCATAAGATACTGTAAGATAGAGGAGGTAATGAAAGTTAGTATATTTAATGAATGCATGTTTATTTATGAGTTGCTGAGAGCATAGCATATGCATTAGCTGAGTCCGGTCCCTGATTTCGGCACATTGGTTAACATGTTTATCTTACAAAAGAATTGAGATCTTTATGTGTTGATTGGTGTGGTATGACAAGGTGTTTATATGGCTTTAATAGCTTATCATGTTCATGAATTGATGTTGAAGTGTATAAATTATGAGTTTATGTGGCATAAAGCAAATTTGGAGAAATTTGGTGTATAGCCGTCATGCTGCCAAATTTCCGCCAAATTTGTGAACTTAGAAAGTTATTTGAAATGCGTTTGTTATTACATGATATGAGATAAGGTTTAAAGTGATATAAAGCTATATGGAAATGACCCCCTAGACTCCCCGAATTAAAGATTATGAGGGGTGAAATGCTAAAAGACTTCAAGTGACATAAGCTATATGGAAATGACCCTTCTAGACTCCCCGAATTAAAGGTTATGATAGGCGATGTAACATCCTAATTTTTAACCCAATATTCTAGAACATATTTAGGTTAATTATTAGGTTATTACTTTTTAGTCTCGTTCTTTGTTAAAATATTTAGCGGAAAATACGGGTAAATTTTTTTTTTTGAAAACATAAAGCAAAGTCAGAGGTATGACATAATCGCGAACTAAACATACATTGCAATTCATAAAGAATAAACACAAGGTAAATGAACATATAACAATGAGCAATCAATGACACATCAAAGGAAATACTTTCATTAATATTACCGTATGCCCACCAAATAGTGGGGCTTAGTTTAGTACAAAGGAAAGTAGATCACAAGGAAAGCAAATACAACGGAAATAGAAAGATACAAGGAAATCATGCTAAATGACATCCATACCCTAGTGCACCTAAGGTGGATAACCTCAGTCAAAAGAAGGTTTATCCTATTCTACGAGTGAGTGTGTGCACTAGACCTCCCCTAAAACACCTACTACTGGAACCTAGGGTATGGTGGGATGAAACCGATCCACGGATGTAGAGTGGTGGGAGTAGGCACGCGTCGTGGCTGATCATGTGCTCCTCAGCGAGGGCGCATCTCGGCTCACCTAGCCAACCTCGGCTGCGTAAATGTCACTTTACTCTCGCCTCTCACGAACTGAGGAGTGGGGGCGGAGCTCTTGCTGTACATGTGAGTCGGCGGATCCTCCAAGGGGTTGTCCTCCGAGCCTGGAGATCAGGGCACGGTAGTCCTGGAAGTCGCGGGCAGCCGACCTTCTGGAGTACGTTCGAAGAATCCTCTCGTCACGCATCCAAGCGCGTTCAAAAACCATAGCATCATCATAGGGAGACACAGGGGAGAAGCAGTAGCTATGTACAGGGTGTGTGAAGGGACATCCCACGAACATGAAGACACAAACAGCACAACATCCCTCAAAATGATACCACCCGTGCTCCGGTTCATAGTGCACCTCCCACGTCAGAGTGCCGATAAGGACCACGAATGTCACCATCGAGCTCTGAAAATGTGACAGAAAGGAAGAGAGAAAGAAAAGGGAGTGAGAATCTTGCTAAAGAAACTCAGTAGAGACCTCCTATCTAGGGTTACATCATTCACATTCTCAGGAACCTTGGGTTTATTATTAAAAGGTGAGCATGCATAAATTCCTTTTTTAGGTTTATAAAACTAGAATATCCAAGGTTCGTTCCTTTTAGAATGCATCTTAATGTCATGAATGCAATATATCAAAGCAAGAATGCATGGTAATACCTTTAAACAATTAAGTTAACAAAGCATAACATCAAGAAGCATACAAGTGGCATAAAGTGGCGTATAACTTTCAAGTGGAACTTTCCTCAACTTTGTGACTTAAAACATCATGCCTTAGCATTATAGGTCCACCCTAAAACATCATCTAGGTTATGAGCTCATACCTTAACTAGTCATCACTAGTTCTTACTTATCATCTGGATAAGCGAAAAACATAATAATATCCTAACTCCTCGAGTACGGGTTAGGGGGCTAAGGATCACCTCTCTTAGGATATACCTTCTTTGAAATGCTTTACTTGCATCTAGTGCATAGCAATTTGTCTGCTTTGGTAGGCTGCATCTACTCATAGCCATGGATTTGTCTTTCCTGGGGGTGCTAGACCGAACTGGTGTCACCCAGGAAAGCGCGTCTCAGTGTTTTGTCACATAAAAATCTCCTAGGGGCGCTCGGCCAAACCGGTGTCACCCTAGGTTTTAATCTCATATGATACTTCAAAAATATTCTCAAGTCCTTTAGGTTTGACAGAAATTCGGCAGCATAACAGCTATACACTGAATTTCCTTCAAACTAACTTTATGCCATGAAACTCATAACACATATGCATTTCTCATTCAACTTAATCATGCTCAACTTGAAATCACATTAATACACTCATCACATCACATATATCATCACATCATACTTGAACAAATAAACTTAGCTCATCCAGGAACCTAAGGTGTCTTATGCTTGACCCTTAAGGTCTTAAACTTGAAGCTTAAGTTCTCTAATCATCAAATCTTAATATTTTATGCACCTATAGGCTCAAACTAATTATTCTTACCATTTACCATGATCATAACTCATTCTAAAGTCCATTAGTGCAGAATCTATAATTCACACTTTACGAGTACCTAGGAGTCACAACTTTGACCCTTTCTAAGTTCAGTTTTCTCCTAAAGTATTAAGATAAATATGGATGCAAGTTCTTTTTATCTCAACTTAGAGCTCATACAAGACTTTTAGAGAGATATAAACTCAACCCAACATTTATCTCAACCAAACAAAGTAAGTTTTAGAGCTCTTGAACCAAGTTTTCAAAGAAACTACATGGTTCTTGAACATCAATATCAAGCTTCAAGGAAATGAACTTAAAAGACAATAAAACCACAAGGAAATAAGAACCAAAAACTGAAATCATAAAGGAAAGGAAAGCAAGGAACCGAAATCACAAGAGAAGGGAATATACACCAAGTTCTTTATTATGTACTCAAGACCCCTATTTAGAGTAAACTCTAGAACGTGCCTGCCAACTTTAAGGTTGACAAGGGTAGGCCTTGAGTTTATTGAAACCTTATGATTAATTTTTCTTAAGTTAAAAACCATGTGAGCTAAGTAACATATATAAAGTTCAAGGAAAGGAAAAACTCAAGCTCTAGAGGTCTTTTTGGAATGAACACAAAGTCATCCTCTAGAGACACTCATCATCAAGCTATCATGATCAAAATGAGGCCTTGAGGCCGAAATGAAAAGAAAAGGAAAAAGCAAGGAAGGTAAAAAAGAATCCAAGAGAAACTTCAAGAAAACAACATTTTTGACTAAAACAAAAACTTGAGAGCAACTCCCTACCAAGTTTGAAGATGAAAGCTTGGTCTTGAAGATGAAAATGAGAAGAACAACTCCTCCTAGAGTGGTGATGATGTGTTCGGCCAAAGGGAGAGGAAAGGAAAAGAAATGTGTCCTTGGTGAACTTGTGTTTGAGGATGAGTGTTTGAGTGGTTAGAGGATGATTCAAGGTGGTGGTTTGAGGTTGTGAGGTAATGATGCAAAGAGGAGATGAAGAAGATGAAGAGGAAAGAAAGCTTCTTGAAACTTGGGAAAAAAAGGAGAGAACTCACAAGAATGCTAAGAATGCTCAAACTTGCCAAATGATAAAAAATGACACAAGTTCATCTAAGGCACCTATTTATAGAAAACAAAACAATGAAGGTGCACAAGAGGAGGAGCTGGCCGTAGCTTTTAGGGGCATGGGAGGAGAGAAAATATCTCTTACACATTGTCATTCAAAGCATGGTTGAAGGTATGACAAGCATGATGCAAAGTATGGTCTAAGCATGGCTTGGTGTGGACTTGAAAATGCATTTGAATTTGAAATATTTGAGGCATGGAGGGGGGTGTGTAACGCCCCGATTTTTCTGTTAGAGTGAAAATGACCAAAATGCCCCTGAGGTCATTTTCACTGACCGAGGAAAGCCAGTGCGGCAGTACTCGAAGGGCAAACTCAATGTTGGAAGGGGATTAGAAAACTTATGTACCTTCCCGGGATCGAAAATCTCGTTTTTTCGAGTTTTCAGGTCAAAATGACCAAAACGCCCCTGTGGTGTTTTACCCGTTTGCAAGTGCCGGATGAACCCGAAACTTCTCCAGATGGTTTTAAAAGGAGTTTTTATGTATTCTATGACCTCAGTTTTAATTTTTGAAGTCCCGGGCAAAATTAGTGCAAAATTACGGTTTTGCCCCTAGTTTCGTATTTTTACGCTTAATCACTCGATTAAGCAAACCTAAGCAATATTAGGCTCTAATCGAAGGTTAATTAATTTCCTTAATTAATCTAGAGCCAAAATAATTTATTAAAGTTGATTAGAACCAAAAGTACTTAATTACAACCTAAAATCATATTTTAATTTTATGACACCTAGTCATAGAATCTTGAATAGTGTTTTCTCTTTCCAATTCCTTAAATCATGGAATTGTGTTACACATTGTTTATTCATAAATGAGTTTTAAATTCTTTAATGATGTATGAGCACTCCTAAACTTGTCATAAACTCCCTAAATCACATTCTTAGTTACCTAAACTTAAGCTTAATCATTCCTAACCTTGTACCTAAGCTAATACACATCTAAACCTACCATTAACACACAATTAAATGGTCAAACTCACCTCCTCCCTTGCTGAACCAGACCAGGCCGTGAACCTCCTCCCTCCATATGCATCACATGTTCAATTTTTCAACACTCCAAGGCCATACCTCAAGTCACATACACTATACCTTGTCATAACTTTCAATCAAGCTTGAATTTCCACATGAATAAATAATTAAAACAACCCATTTCTCCCATTTAATTGTGGCTGGAAAAGTTCCAGCCATGCATTATTTCTAGAAGCCTAAATTCATAAAAATGTGATAGGAAATTAACTCACATCAAGCCATACTTTGTAGCATAGCTTCCATACTTCAACCATGCTTGAATGACCTTGTGTAAGAGATATTTTTCTCTTCCTTTTCCCTCCAAACCACACGGCCACACCCTCCCAATGTGAGCTCCATGGTTTTGTTTTTCTATAAATAGGATGCTTGTGTTAGCCTTGTTACACTTTGAAGCATTTGCAAAGTTTAGAGTTTTAGAGTTGTCTTGCTAGTCTTTCCTTTTTCTCTCAAAGTTCCAAGAGTGTTCTTCCTTTCTTTTCATCTTTATCTTCTTCATCTCTTCATCTCATCATCACCTCTCAACCATCAAACACCACCCCAAAACCTTGAACCATCATCAAACCTCTCAAACACCACACCTCAAACACAACTCCACTTGAAACACATTTTCTTTCTTTTCTCTCATCAAGGCCGAATCATCATCACCATCCTAGGAGGTGTTGCTCATCTCATTTCCATCTTCAAGTTCAAGCTTTTATCTTCATCAAAAGGTAGGGATTTGTTTTCAAACTTTATTTTGCTCAAGAAAGTGTTTTTCTCTAGTTTTCTCTTGGATTCTTTTTGAACTTTCCTTTGTCTTTCCTTTCCTTTCCTTTCATTTTCGGCCATGAGGCCTTGATTTGAGCATGATAGCTTGATGATGAGAGTTTCTAGATGATGACATTGTGTTCATCTCAAAGAAACCTCTAAAGCTTGAGTTTTCCTTTTCTTACAACTTCATCTATATGTTATCTAGCTCACATGGTTTTCCAACTTAAGAAAATTAATCTAAGGATTTCTAAAAGCCCAAGCCTACCCTTGTCAACCATAAAGTTGGCCGGCACGTTCTAGAGATTTGTCTCTAGATAGGGGTTTTGGGTACTTAATAAAGAACTTGATGTAGCTTCACTTTCTTTCTCTTTTATATGATTTTCGATTCTTGTGTTGTGATCTTTGAGATATTGTATGGGGTTATTATCTTGTTAAAGTCTTAAATGAGCTCTAGTTAAACATAAAAATGAAACTTGCATCATGTTTACTTTAAGCTTTGCATATCATGTTTATTTCCTTGCTATCACTAAATCCCAAGATAATGAATAAACTTGCATTATCATGTTTATGTTTCAAGCTTTGCATTATCATATTTATATTTCAAGTCCTCACCTAAATATCAAAGATAATAATATATTGCACCACATATTTATTTTATGCTCTCACTTTACTTTCTAGCAATAACTAAAATAAGTGCATGAGCATGTTTATTTTTATGTCATCACTTTAATGATTCTAGAGCTCAAAGACTTGCCCAAGGATATCTCAAAACAAAGGTCTAAAACATTTATCTCCTATGGCTCATATTTCGGCCCTATGAGGCCTTAATGTCTTCAAGTATTGAAAACTATGTTTTATAATTTTTCTAAACTTATATGAGTATAAGGAATGTGTAGAACTAAGTATTATGAATTTAGGGCCTCTTGAGATGAAAATAACATAGCCACTGCCCTATTAAGTATTTCCATGAGTTTAGATGATAAAAGTGTTCATAAAAGAGTTTTGAAGGTTTTAATAAGGTTCCAAGAGAAACTAGTGTTTTATGTGCTTTAGAAACTATGATTCAATGCCTTTAAATGGAGTTGTTGTTTCGGTTCTGCCTTGCTATGTTTGGCCACTGTATGAGCTGTGTTAATGATGTTAATATGCTTATGTTTGGGTAATAATTATGTTAAGACTCATATGTGAAAGATAGGATAAGTTAGGAACTAGAAAAGAATTAATTTGAGAGTTCTAGATCCCTTAAAGATTTATTTTTCTGGATTCTGTCCAGCAAGGTTTAGATTCAATAATCATGGTTTTAAATTAGTTTATATGTGTAGGAATGACTCATAATTGGTTTAGGACTTAATCTTGAAACCTTAGGAGCAAACCGAACTTAGAAAGGGTCATTATTGTGACTTCTAGGTACCCGTAAAGTTAGTATTTTGATTTCTGCACTCTTGAGGTTTAGAGATGTTCTTGACCATAGGGTGAGGTGAGAAATACTTAGTTATAACCTTGTAGGTTCCCAAGAGACTAGGTGTTGATGATCAATAACTTAGAAAGTGAGATAAAGATCTAAACCGTAATTTCTAGAACTCCGTAATCACTTAAACATAAAGCTGTCCAAATTCCGCTTAGTGCTATTTGGATTAGTTCTTAAGCATGAGATTTGTATGACTCATAAATTGTCAAACTATACGTGTATAAAGAAGTTAAGAATAATTAACTTGCAAGTTTAAGACTCATAATAATCGAAGTTTAAAGCACTATGAGATATAACATAACATGTCTATGAGCCTATGGGGATGATTGTTAAATATGACTATGTGATGATGTTTGTGTGAAAGTTTTATGTGACGAATGTTATGAGAAAGTTTCATGTGATGATATATATGTTATGAAAAAGCTACATGAGAATGCATGATAAAAATGAATATGATAAATGATGAGGTAATTGTGATGTAATACTTATGAAAATATAAATGTGACACAACACTGAGACGCGCTTCTCCTGGGTGACACCGGTTCGGCCGAGCACCCCTAGGAGGAGACAAATCCGTGAGGGTATGTGTAGATGCAGCCTGCCAAAGCGGACAAATTGCGAGGCCCACGTGGCTAGCAAAGCGTTTCAAAGAGGAAATGATCCTAGAAAGGAGATCCTTAAATTGCCCCTAGCCCGTACTTTAAGTCGGGATTATGTTACGCTTATCATAGGATAAGTAAGAGCTAGTGACGACTAGTTAAGGTATGAGCTCATAACCTAGAGAAGTTTTAGAGCGGCCCCATGAGATGAAAGTTAAAGTTGACAATGTCACATAAACTTTACTTATGTCAATGTTATAATGTTTCCTAGTTATTCTATTGTTTGGTTCACCTTATGATGCATTCATATCATTAGTATATTTCTGCTTAAGTTATAAAGACGCATTATAAAATATAATGGACCTTGGATAAAATACCTCTTTGGGAAACCCACTTAAAAGGAACTTATATGCATGCACACCTTTTAGAAATAAACCCAAGGTTCCCGAGGATGTGACGATGACACCTAGGTAGGGATAACCCATCGAGAATTCTTTTAGAAAGATTCTCATTCCCTCTCTCTTTTCTTCCGTCATATCTTGAGATGGCGACGTTTGTACTCTTCGTCGACACCCGGTATGGGAGCTGCACCATGACCCGGCACTCGGGTCATATCATTTTGAGGGTCGCCGCAGTCGAGTATTCATGTTCATGGGGCGACCCTTCCGCACCCCGTCCCGAGCTACCGCTTCACCCCGACTGCTCCTTACCGTCATAACGGGATTTTTGAGCGAGCGAGGCCACGCGATGAGCAGATCCTCCGCATGGAGCCCGAGACGCCACCAGACGCGAGTACCCCGAGTATGTACCGCGTCCCAAGACTCGGAGGCGGACCCATCCGAGGACCCGCCATCCCACATGTACGGTTGGAGCTCGGTCCGCTCCTCCACCGATGAGGGTGGGAGTGAGGAGACGGTGGTCCAGCCGAGGTTGGCACGACGGCCATCTATCCGCCCTCGCCGCGGTCGACATGGCCCGATGATGCACTCGACCACTCCCGCCGAGATTCGCCGGTGGATCGACTCGACCCGCAGACTCGGACCCGCAGGAGTAGTCATAGGAGGGTAGTAGTTAGTGCACACACACGCCACATGGTAGAGGACAAACCTTCTTTTGTATATGAGGTTGTCTCCTTTAGGTGCACATGGGTATGGGGGTAGTTTCTCTTGTATTCGCTTTTATGATTTCCTTGTATTGCATTTAGTTGTATTTTGCTTCATGATGTATCAAATAGTCACGCCTCTTTGGGTAGGCACGTTATATATATATATATCTATGTTTGATTGATGTTCCCATGACATGATGTGTTTCTTATGCTTTGCTTATATGTTTCGCTATGTTGCCCCTTAAAGTTTAGCGTGGCTCTCACTTTGATTTTAAAAAGAAAAATTTTACCCGTATTTCCGCTAAGTATTTTCCAAAGGATGAGACCAAGAGGTAATATTCTAAAAATTAACCTAAGGACATACTAGTAGTCTTGGGTTAAGATTTAGGGTGTTACATTATGGTATCGAGGCGATTCGATTCTCATGGAGCACGAGGATTGGGTGACTATGCTTTATAAGCATAATACGATAGTTATGTCATGTATAGTGCTTGATAGAGATAAGTCAGGACTAGAGATGCATGACTTCATTGGTTGCAAGTGCCATGGTAACTAGCTCATTTTGCATGGATATTGAGCCTGATCAACTTGATGTTCATTGTTTCATGTGTATAGGGACCAATGGCACCGCTGACGACGGCCTAGGACTACACCCGATGTTGAACAAGATGATACAAGCTGCCGCTTGTCCGTCGCATGGCGCAAGCCATGGAACGAATGTTCGACCGAATGGATCAACAAGCGAATGCTGCTCCTGTTCCCCCTCCTCCCCCTGCTGCAGAGATGGTGGAACAAGTCCGCTTCGGCGAAGTTCCATAAGGCGAACCCGATGTTCCGAGGGGTAATGGACCCGACAAGGCCGATGAGTGGATCAAAGACATGGAGAAGATCTACTCTGTTGTTACACCTTTCGGAGGAGCGAAGGTCACATTTGCCGCTTTCATGTCAAGTCCGACGCCGAGTTACGGTGGAGCGGCACGAGGCATCTGCTAGAAGCCTCTGGAACTCCCATTGATCGAGTCGTTTCAAGACTTACTTCTATGAGAAGTACTTTCCGGTGTCCGTGAGGAACGCGAAGGACGTTGAGTTCATGCAGTTAACCCAAGGAGGGTCATCGTAGCTCAATACACCGCGAAGTTTGAGGAGCTAATCAAGTACTCTCGGGTGTTCCAAGGAACCCCGATGAAGTTTGGAAGTGTGTGAAGTATGAGGCCGGTCTGAAGGCGAAATGAACTACTGTGGCCCATATGGAGATCGAGACTTCCGACCCTGGTCAACAAGTGCCGGATACTTGAAGAAGGACAGAGAAAGATTCAAATCACAAGGGCGGAGCGAGCTAAGGGGCTCGGACCTCAAGCCCCGAAGTTCAAACCGCAATACCCGTCGAGGAATCACTACAACCCCTACCAGTCCAACCAGTTCCGACAACAACAACAACAACCGCCAAGAGCTCCTGCTCACCAACAATCCAAACAACACCAAAGGCCGCCATTTCAACATCAAGGCCCGAGGAATTTCAATAATCAACCCCGTGGACCGGGTGGACCCCGAAACCACAATGGAGGGCCAAGTGGAGCCAAGAACAAGGCACCACAAACCCCTGCTGCTTACCCCGGAGCAACATCTGCTGACGTCTGCCCACAATGCGGGAAGAACCACGGGAATCGCCCATGCTTAGCCGGTCAGAATGTATGTTTCAAGTGTGGCAAGCCTGGCCACTATGCAAAGGACTGCACCGGACAAGGGACATCGAACCAAAACCCCCGACCACAATACCGAGGAAGGGTCTTTACCCTTAACTGGCAACACGCCAAGAAGTCCAAAGATCTCATCGAAGGTATGTGCGAAGTAAATGGTAAAGCCTTAATCGTACTATATGACTCTGGTGCTACTCATTCTTTCATTTCACTTGCTAGTGTCGAGTCCTTAAATCTAAAAGTCTCTAAACTTCCCTTCGATCTTATTGTTTCTACTCCTACAAATCGCCCTGTTAATACTTGCCGTTGTTGTTTAAACTGTCATCTTGTTGTAGAAAATAGGTCTTTTATCATAGATTTAATTTGTTTACCCTTGAAAGACATAGGCATTATCTTAGGCATGAACTGGCTTCACCCCAATCGTGTGATGTTAGATTGTGGAACCCAAACCGGAGTTTTCCTATCTCCTCCCGAAAACATCACTCAACCCATTAGGCTGTACCTAAATTCCGTAGAGGTCTTACGTAGTGGGAAGAAAACTAAGGGATATGTTCTCCTAGCCACTTTGTGATGTAGACTTGGAGCAAAACCTAGGTGAGATACCTGTGGTGAGAGACTATCCCGAGGTGTTTCCAAATGAAATACCCGAGTTCCCTCCCGAAAGAGAAGTGGAGTTCTCCATAGAGTTAGTTCCTGGGACAGGACCAATCTCTATAGCCCCGTATAGGATGTCACCCTCGGAGTTAGCAGAGTTGAAAACCCAGTTAGAGGAGTTGTTAGAAAAGAGTTTTATAAGGCCGAGTGCTTCACCTTGGGGCGCTCCGGTCTTATTTGTGAAGAAAAAGGACGGAAGCATGAGGATGTGTATAGACTATAGGCAGTTGAACCAAGTAACCATAAAGAATAAATACCCATTGCCTAGGATTGATGATCTTATGGACCAATTGAAAGGAGCAGTAGTGTTTTCTAAGATTGATTTAAGGTCTGGTTACCATCAGATTAGGGTGAGAGATTCGGATATTCCTAAAACCGCCTTACGAACTCGGTATGGACACTTTGAGTTCAATGTAATGTCGTTTGGTTTGACGAATGCTCCCAGTTTTTATGGATTACATGAATAGGATCTTTAGACCCTATTTAGATCAGTTCGTGGTTGTGTTCATAGATGATATTCTCATATATTCGAAAACCCACGAGGAGCATGAGCGTCATTTAAGGTTGGTTTTAGAGGTATTAAAGGAGAAGAAGTTATACGCTAAGTTGTCTAAGTGTGAATTTTGGTTAGAGGAGGTAAAGTTCTTAGGACATGTTGTGTCAAAAGGTGGCATAGCTGTCGACCCAAGTAAGATAGAGGCTGTGATGAATTGGGATAGACCAACCTCTGTAACTGAGATTAGAAGCTTTTTGGGTTTAGCTGGATATTATCGTAGGTTCATTAAAGGATTTTCCCAATTAGCCCTACCCTTAACCAAGCTCACTAGGAAGAATGCCCCGCTTGAGTGGAGCCCGAGTGTGAAAAGAGTTTCCTAGAGCTTAAGGAAAAGCTCACCTCAACCCCACTTTTAGTTTTACCTGACCCCAATGTACCCTTCGAGGTATATTGCGATGCTTCTGGCAAAGGTTTAGGTTGTGTGTTGATGCAAAACAAGCAAGTGGTAGCCTATGCGTCCAGGCAACTCAAGCCTCATGAGGTAACCTACCCCACCCATGACCTTGAACTAGCAGCCATCGTGTTCGCTCTAAAGATGTGGAGACACCACTTGTATGGTGTGAGGTTTGAAGTTTTCTCCGATCATAAGAGTCTCAAGCATCTCTTTGATCAAAAGGAGTTGAATATGAGGCAAAGGAGATGGATGGAATTCCTCAAGGACTACGATTTTGGTTTAAGTTACCACCCCGGCAAGGCTAATGTGGTAGCCGACGCCTTGAGCCGAAACTCGTTACGTCTGCATCAAGTATGATGGTTAATGAAGTTGGGTTAATAGAGCAATTTAGGAATATGAATCTTGGAATGTCTATAACGGAGAATGGCATCGTGATGAGTCATCTCACGGTGACCAGTGGAGTTTAAGCAAAGGATTATGCTTGCCCAAAGAGAAAATGAGGACTTTATGGAGACAATCGAGGCAGTAAAGGCTGGAAAGTTGAAAGGTTTTGTACGAGGCCCCGACTGGTTATGGAGGTTCGAGGCGAATCTGTGTGCCACAAGATGGTGACCTCCGAGAGAAGATCTTGGAGGAGGCTCACAAGAGCCATTTTGCCATCCATCCTGGTACTACAAAGATGTATCAGGACTTAAAGAGGATGTTTTGGTGGCGGATTAAAGAAGGATGTGGTCGCTGGGTGAGTAAGTGTTTGGTCCGCCAAAAGGTCAAGATCGAACACCAAAACCTTCCGCATGTTGCAACCCCGTCGATCCCCGAGTGGAAGTGGGAGAGTATATCAATGGACTTCGTGACAGGATTGCCAAAGACCCAAGCTGGCCACGATGCCGTATGGGTAATCGTGGATCGACTGACTAAGTCGGCTCACTTTCTACCTATTCGAGTCACGCACTCGTTGGATAAGGTGGCCCAGCTTTACATCCAAGAAATAGTAAGGTTGCATGGAGTACCATCGACGATAATCTCGGATCGAGATCCGCGGTTTACGTCGCGTTTTTGGGGAGCCTTTCAAAGGCGTTTGGTTCCAAGTTGTGCCTAAGCCCGCTTACCACCCACAAGCGGATGGTCGATCCGAGAGGACAATCCAAACCCTAGAGGATATCCGAGAGCTTGTGTCTTAGACCAAAAGGAAGTTGGGATAAGTACATGCCTTTGATCGAGTTTATGCGTATAACAACAGTTATCACGCAAGCATCGGTATGGCACCGTACGAGGCATTATACGGAAGGAAGTGCCAATCACCCTTGTGTTGGTACGAGCCCGGAGAGCAAAGTGTCTTAGGACCAGAGGTAGTGAGGGAAACGACGGAACAAATCAAGAAGATCAAGGATAGAATCTTAACCGCTCAAAGTCGATGAAAGCTACGCGGACAAAAGGCGGAAGCCCTTGGAGTTCCAAGAGGGAGAACATGTATTTCTAAGAATCACCCCCACTACAGGAATAGGGAGAGCCATGAAAGTTAAAAAGTTGAGTCCCCGATTTCTCGGTCCTATTGAAATTCTTCAAAGAGTCGGATCCGTAGCTTACAAAATAGCCTTACCACCCAATCTGTCAAACCTTCATGATGTCTTTCACGTCTCCCGATTCACGTAAATATGAGTCCGACCCCAGTCATGTCCTAGAACCAGAGCATGTACAGTTAAGGGAGGACCTCACTTTCAATGTACCGCCTACGAGAATAGTGGATCACGGAGTCAAGCAGTTAAGGAGCAAGTCTGTTCCTTTGGTAAAAGTGGCGTGGGGACAAGGCAAGTCGGAAGAATACACGTGGGAACTAGAGTCAGAGATGAAGTCCAAATATCCAGAGCTTTTCTAAGGTGCAATTTCGAGGGAAATTCTTTTAAGGAGGGGAGTTATGTAGCGCCCCGATTTTTCTGTTAGAGTGGAAATGTCCATATTGCCCCTGAGGTCATTTTCATTGAAATCGAGGAAAGCAGTCGGCAGTACTCGAAGGGCAAACTCAATGTTGGAAGGATTAGAAAACTTATGTACCTTCAGGGATCGAAAATCTCGTTTTTCGAGTTTTCAGGTCAAAATGACCAAAACGCCCCTGTGGTGTTTTACCCGATTGCAAGTGCCGGATGAACCCGAAACTTCTCGGATGGTTTTAAAAGGCGTTTTTATGTATTCTATGACCTCAGTTTTAATTTTTGAAGTCCCGGGCAAAATTAGTGCAAAATTACGGTTTTGCCCCTAGTTTCGTATTTTTACGCTTAATCACTCGATTAAGCAAACCTAAGCAATATTAGGCTCTAATCGAAGGTTAATTAATTTCCTTAATTAATCTAGAGCCAAAATAATTTATTAAAGTTGATTAGAACCAAATAGTACTTAATTACAACCTAAAATCATATTTTAATTTTATGACACCTAGTCATAGAATCTTGAATAGTATTTTCTCTTTCCAATTCCTTAAATCATGGAATTGTGTTACACATTGTTTATTCATAAATGAGTTTTAAATTCTTTAATGATGTATGAGCACTCCTAAACTTGTCATAAACTCCCTAAATCACATTCTTAGTTACCTAAACTTAAGCTTAATCATTCCTAACCTTGTACATAAGCTAATACACATCTAAACCTACCATTAACACACAATTAAATGGTCAAACTCACCTCCTCCCTTGCTGAACCAGACCAGGCCGTGAACCTCCTCCCTCCATATGCATCACATGCTCAATTTTTCAACACTCCAAGGCCATACCTCAAGTCACATACACTATACCTTGTCATAACTTTCAATCAAGCTTGAATTTCCACATGAATAAATAATTAAAACAACCCATTTCTCCCATTTAATTGTGGCTGGAAAAGTTCCAGCCATGCATTATTTCTAGAAGCCTAAATTCATAAAAATGTGATAGGAAATTAACTCACATCAAGCCATACTTTGTAGCATAGCTTCCATACTTCAACCATGCTTGAATGACCTTGTGTAAGAGATATTTTTCTCTTCCTTTTCCCTCCAAACCACACGGCCACACCCTCCCAATGTGAGCTCCATGGTTTTGTTTTTCTATAAATAGGATGCTTGTGTTAGCCTTGTTACACTTTGAAGCATTTGCAAAGTTTAGAGTTTTAGAGTTGTCTTGCTAGTCTTTCCTTTTTCTCTCAAAGTTCCAAGAGTGTTCTTCCTTTCTTTTCATCTTTATCTTCTTCATCTCTTCATCTCATCATCACCTCTCAACCATCAAACACCACCCCAAAACCTTGAACCATCATCAAACCTCTCAAACACCACACCTCAAACACAACTCCACTTGAAACACATTTTCTTTCTTTTCTCTCATCAAGGCCGAATCATCATCACCATCCTAGGAGGTGTTGCTCATCTCATTTCCATCTTCAAGTTCAAGCTTTTATCTTCATCAAAAGGTAGGGATTTGTTTTCAAACTTTATTTTGCTCAAGAAAGTGTTTTTCTCTAGTTTTCTCTTGGATTCTTTTTGAACTTTCCTTTGTCTTTCCTTTCCTTTCCTTTCATTTTCGGCCATGAGGCCTTGATTTGAGCATGATAGCTTGATGATGAGAGTTTCTAGATGATGACATTGTGTTCATCTCAAAGAAACCTCTAAAGCTTGAGTTTTCCTTTTCTTACAACTTCATCTATATGTTATCTAGCTCACATGGTTTTCCAACTTAAGAAAATTAATCTAAGGATTTCTAAAAGCCCAAGCCTACCCTTGTCAACCTTAAAGTTGGCCGGCACGTTCTAGAGATTTGTCTCTAGATAGGGGTTTTGGGTACTTAATAAAGAACTTGATGTAGCTTCACTTTCTTTCTCTTTTATATGATTTTCGATTCTTGTGTTGTGATCTTTGAGATATTGTATGGGGTTATTATCTTGTTAAAGTCTTAAATGAGCTCTAGTTAAACATAAAAATGAAACTTGCATCATGTTTACTTTAAGCTTTGCATATCATGTTTATTTCCTTGCTATCACTAAATCCCAAGATAATGAATAAACTTGCATTATCATGTTTATGTTTCAAGCTTTGCATTATCATATTTATATTTCAAGTCCTCACCTAAATATCAAAGATAATAATATATTGCACCACATATTTATTTTATGCTCTCACTTTACTTTCTAGCAATAACTAAAATAAGTGCATGAGCATGTTTATTTTTATGTCATCACTTTAATGATTCTAGAGCTCAAAGACTTGCCCAAGGATATCTCAAAACAAAGGTCTAAAACATTTATCTCCTATGGCTCATATTTCGGCCCTATGAGGCCTTAATGTCTTCAAGTATTGAAAACTATGTTTTATAATTTTTCTAAACTTATATGAGTATAAGGAATGTGTAAAACTAAGTATTATGAATTTAGGGCCTCTTGAGATGAAAATAACATAGCCACTGCCCTATTAAGTATTTCCATGAGTTTAGATGATAAAAGTGTTCATAAAAGAGTTTTGAAGGTTTTAATAAGGTTCCAAGAGAAACTAGTGTTTTATGTGCTTTAGAAACTATGATTCAATGCCTTTAAATGGAGTTGTTGTTTCGGTTCTGCCTTGCTATGTTTGGCCACTGTATGAGCTGTGTTAATGATGTTAATATGCTTATGTTTGGGTAATAATTATGTTAAGACTCATATGTGAAAGATAGGATAAGTTAGGAACTAGAAAAGAATTAATTTGAGAGTTCTAGATCCCTTAAAGATTTATTTTTCTGGATTCTGTCCAGCAAGGTTTAGATTCAATAATCATGGTTTTAAATTAGTTTATATGTGTAGGAATGACTCATAATTGGTTTAGGACTTAATCTTGAAACCTTAGGAGCAAACCGAACTTAGAAAGGGTCATTATTGTGACTTCTAGGTACCCGTAAAGTTAGTATTTTGATTTCTGCACTCTTGAGGTTTAGAGATGTTCTTGACCATAGGGTGAGGTGAGAAATACTTAGTTATAACCTTGTAGGTTCCCAAGAGACTAGGTGTTGATGATCAATAACTTAGAAAGTGAGATAAAGATCTAAACCGTAATTTCTAGAACTCCGTAATCACTTAAACATAAAGCTGTCCAAATTCCGCTTAGTGCTATTTGGATTAGTTCTTAAGCATGAGATTTGTATGACTCATAAATTGTCAAACTATAGGTGTATAAAGAAGTTAAGAATAATTAATTTGCAAGTTTAAGACTCATAATAATCAAGTTTAAAGCACTATGAGATATAACATAACATGTCTATGAGCCTATGGGGATGATTGTTAAATATGACTATGTGATGATGTTTGTGTGAAAGTTTTATGTGACGAATGTTATGAGAAAGTTTCATGTGATGATATATATGTTATGAAAAAGCTACATGAGAATGCATGATAAAAATGAATATGATAAATGATGAGGTAATTGTGATGTAATACTTATGAAAATATAAATGTGACACAACACTGAGACGCAGCTTCTCTGGGTGACACCGGTCGCCGAGCACCCCAGGAGGAGACAAATCCGTGAGGGTATGTGTAGATGCAGCCTGCCAAAGCGGACAAATTGCGAGGCCCACGTGGCTAGCAAAGCGTTTCAAAGAGGAAATGATCCTAGAAAGGAGATCCTTAAATTGCCCCCTAGCCCGTACTTTAAGTCGGGATTATGTTACGCTTATCATAGGATAAGTAAGAGCTAGTGATGACTAGTTAAGGTATGAGCTCATAACCTAGAGAAGTTTTAGGGCGGCCCCATGAGATGAAAGTTAAAGTTGACAATGTCACATAAACTTTACTTATGTCAATGTTATAATGTTTCCTAGTTATTCTATTGTTTGGTTCACCTTATGATGCATTCATATCATTAGTATATTTCTGCTTAAGTTATAAAGACGCATTATAAAATATAATGGACCTTGGATAAAATACCTCTTTGGGAAACCCACTTAAAAGGAACTTATATGCATGCACACCTTTTAGAAATAAACCCAAGGTTCCTGAGGATGTGACGATGACACCTAGGTAGGGATAACCCTACTGAGAATTCTTTTAGAAAGATTCTCATTCCCTCTCTCTTTTCTTCCGTCATATCTTCAGATGGCGACGTTTGTACTCTTCGTCGACACCCGGTATGGGAGCTGCACCATGACCCGGCACTCGGGTCATATCATTTTGAGGGTCGCTGCACAGTCGAGTATTCATGTTCATGGGGCGACCCTTCGGCAAGACCCGTCCCGAGCTACCGCTTCACCCCGACTGCTCCTTACAGTCATAACGGGATTTTTGAGCGAGCGAGTCCACGCGATGAGCAGATCCTCCGCATGGAGCCCGAGACGTCGGTATGCACGCGAGTACCCCGAGTATGTACCGTCCTCAAGTACTGAGACGGACCCATCCGAGGACCCGCCATCCCACATGTGCGATTGGAGCTCGGTCCCACTCCTCCACCGATGAGGGCTGGGAGTGAGGAGACGGTGGTCCAGCCGAGGTTGGCTCGACGGCCATCTATGCGCCCCTCGCGGTGGACATGCCCGATGATGCACTCGACCACTCCCGCCGAGATTCGCGGTGGATCGACTCGACCCATGATGCTCGGACCCGCAGGAGTAGTCATAGGAGGGGTAGTAGTTAGTGCACACACACGCCACATGGTAGAGGACAAACCTTCTTTTGTATATGAGGTTGTCTCCTTTAGGTGCACATGGGTATGGGGGTAGTTTCTCTTGTATTCGCTTTTTATGATTTCCTTGTATTGCATTTCAGTTGTATTTTGCTTCATGATGTATCAAATAGTCCTGCCTCTTTGGGTAGGCACGTTATATATATATATATCTATGTTTCAGTTGATGTTCCCATGACATGATGTGTTTCTTATGCTTTGCTTATATGTTTCGCTATGTTGCCCCTTAAAGTTTCGCGCGTGGCTCTCACTTTGATTTTAAAAAGAAAAATTTTACCCGTATTTCCGCTAAGTATTTTCCAAAGGATGAGACCAAGAGGTAATATTCTAAAAATTAACCTAAGGACATACTAGTAGTCTTGGGTTAAGATTTAGGGTGTTACAGGGTGTGGCCGTGGACTTCTAGAAGAGAGGCGAGAGGTTTCTTTTGTTTAGTTCTGTGCTAATCATGTGTTTAGGTGTGTATTAGGTTAGGTTTGAGGTTAGGAGTCACTAGGCAAGTGTTTAGGTAACTAGGAATTTTATAACATGGTTAAGGAGTGCTTATACACCATTAGAGGAATTTAAACTCATTTTATAAATAAACAATTATGAACACAATTCCATGATTTAAGGAATTAGAGAGAGAAAATACTATTCAAGATTCCATGACCAGGAATCTTGAATTTAAAATAAGATTTGAGTTTAAATTAAGCAATCTTAAGTTCTAATTAACTCTAACAAATTATTTTGACTCTAGTTTAATTAAGAAAATTAATTAATCTTCGATTAGAGCCTAATATTGCTTAGGTTTGCTTAATCTTGCAATTAAGCTTAAAAACATAATGCTTAGGGGCAAAATTGCAATTTTGCACAAAAACTGCCCAAGACTACTAGGACTAAAACTTAGGTCACAAAATACATAAAAACACCTTTTAAAACCATTTGGAGAAGTTTCGGACTCATCCAGCAGTCGTACCTGTGTCAAACACAACAGGGGTATTTTGGTCATTTTGACCCAAAACCTCAGAAAACAAGCTTTTTGCTCCTGGAAAGAGTCACAAGTCAAATAATCCCCTTCAAACATTGAGTTAGCCCCTCGAGAACTACTGAGTAGGCTATCCTCGAGTTCCGGGCCGAAAATGACCTCAGGGACATTTCGGTCATTTTCACTCTAACAGAAAATCGGGGTGTTACAGGCGATCCTCAAGCCCCCTAACCCGCACTCTAGGAGTCGGGATATATACTTATCTTAGGATAAGCATAAACTAGTGGGGTCCATTATCAGCTACTAGGGATGCGCTTACTGAGTGGGAGGGATGTAACCAATGAAATGCGCCAACTCCTCGGGCATGTTAAGATATAGGGTAGGACGAGCGTGGCCTCCTTGACGGGGGTGAGCAACTCCTCTCACTGGGCCTTTGATCGTGGCATCTCCATTGAAAGCTCCTCCAATCTCCATGGGAATGGTCGGGATAGAACCTCTGGAGGAGTGCTGGGATGTTAACTCCTCTGAGGGGTCTCTCTTAGGCTCGAACGAGTGGGGTGGTGAATACGAAACGTACTCGGGGTAAGCTCGAACAGATGAAGCAGAGGTATGGGCATGGTAAATCTACTCTCTACGAGGGTGAGCGTGCTTAAAAATCATATGCTTAATGAACGAGGCAGCAGGAGAAAATCTGAAGCTGGTGACGGGGTGTGAGAATGGGCACTCCATGAACAGAAAAAGACGAACTGAGCATCGATCCATGAAATGGTAGGACTGGTGTGCAAGGTTAAAGTGAAACTCTGAGGTCGGAGCATCAAAGTAAATCATGAACATCGCCATCAACCTTTGAAGATGTGACGAAGAAAAGAAAGAAATGGATGAGAAACTTAAACAAGAATCTCAGTAGTGTGCTCTCTTCCTAATGCATATCATCATCTACATCCTCAGAAACCTTGGGTTTATTATGAAAATGGTGAGCATGCATAAGGTTCATTTTATTAAGTTCCAAAGTCCATTATCCAAGGTTCGTGTCTTTTAACATGATTCTTGATATTATGAATGCAATACATTATATCATGAGTGCATGTCCATGCCATGTGCAACGTATCATAGAATCATATTGAGTAAACATAGCATAAGGAAATATAATCATATGAATGACATAAAGGAGCATGAATCTTTTCTCTTTTATCATTTTAGGTGACTTTGAGTTCATTATTCTTTCCTCCGTGGGGTTATCCTAATACTTTCCCCTTTTGAGAGTTTCTAGGTTATGAACTCATACCTAAACTAGTCATCACTAGTCTACACTTATCCTATGATAACCAATTTCCTGACTTCCAGAGTATGGGTTAGGGGTGTAATGCCCCGATTTTTTTGTTTGAGCAAAAATGACCAAAATGCTCCTGAGATCATTTTTACCCATAATTCAAGGATGGCCGACCCGGTGGTCCTTGAATAGTCAACTCAATGTTTGAAGGGGATTACACATATTGTGATTGATAGCAGAGATGAAAATCTAAATTTCTGAAATTTCAGCTCAAAATGACCAAAATACCCCTATAGTATTTTACGTGAGTATGAGTGCCACTTGAGCTCGGAATCTTTCTCGGGAGTTCGGAATGCTAATTATATGTGTTTAATAATGATTGTTCAAGTCGGGGTGGTCCCAGGAAGTGTTTGTACAAAATTACCATTTTACCCTTGGAATAGTGTTGTACGGGCCTAATGACGTGGTTAAGGGAACCTAAACAATATTAGGCTCTAATCAAAGATTAATTAATTTTCATAATTAATCTATAGTCAAAATAATTTATTAAGGTTAATTAGAACATAAGATTGCTTGGATAAACTTAAATCTCTTTCTTGAAATCAAGATTCCATGTCATGGAATCTATGGAATCTTGAATAGTGTTTTCTCTCTTCAATTCCTTAAATTTAGGAATTATGTTTATTCATGATTATATCATAAAATGAGTTTTGATTTCACTAATGGAGCAAGACCACTCCCTAATCATTTCTTGACACCTTAATTACCCATTACTTTACCTAAACATTTACTTACAAACGCCTAACCAAAAGCTTAAGCAAAGATACACCTAAACACATTTTTAAACCACAATTAGATGAAACAATTTTCCTTTCCCCCTTTGGCTGCACACGGCCAAAGCCACCCCCCACATTCATCACATGTTAAATTATTTTGAACAAAAAGAACCATACCTTGAGCCATACCTTGAACCATGCTTTGAACCATACCTAACCTTACCTTTGAATGACCATTTGGAAGAGATATTTTCCTCCCACATGGCTGCATAAGCTATGGCCACCCCTTCTCCATTTCACCTCTTCATGTTTCAATTCTCTATAAATACATATCTTGGATGAACTTGGTTCCATTTGCTCATTTTCTAAACTTTGTCTTGAAAGTTCATTCTAGTTTTCTTTCTTTCTCTCAAAGAATTCAAGAGTTCTCTTTGCTCTCATCTTCTTTATCTTCCTCATAGAGCCACCCTCTTGCAACCTTAAACCACCACACAACGACCATAGATCATCATCCAAACACCTAAGCTTCCATTCTTAAACACAAAAACACTTCCTTCCTTTTCTTTTCCTCTTGGCCGAACCCTCATCACCTTTGGGAGGAGAATTTTTCTTCTCATTTCTTTACAAAAGCAAGCTCTTATTCCTTCCAACAAAGAAAACACCACTTGGTAAGGGTTTTGTTTTTAAAGTTTTATCTTTTACTTCAAGCTTTGTTATGAGAAAGTTATAGTTTCTCTTGGTTTAAACTTCTTTCTCTCTTTTCATTTTTTTTTTTGGGCCATGGAGCCTTATGTTTAAAAGAAAAATGTAAGTTTGATGATGAGTGTTCATAATGGTGGTCATGAGATCACCATTTTTGTGTAACCTCTAAAGCTTGAAAAACTTGGTTTTGAGCCTAAAAGTATTTTGGTTCTTTTCCTTTTTTCTTTTGTTGATATTTTGGTTCTTCCTTCCTTTTTCTTTGTTTTGATTTCGATTTTCCTTTCCTTTTCTTTTGCTTTGATTTTGGTTCTCAAAGAAATGTTGTTTTGTGAGTTGTTCTCTTGATCCATTTCCTTGAGCTTGATGATGATGTTCATACCAAAAGGTTTCTTTGAAACCTTGGTACCAAGAACTCTAAAGCTCACTTTATCTTGTTAAGATAAGCTTGGGGTTGAGGTTGTGTCCCTTTAAAGTCTTGTATGAGCTCTAGAAAAGTAAAAAATGAACTTGCATCTATGTTTAAGTTTATGCTTTGCATATCATGTTTACTTTTCAATGTCATCCCTAAAATTTCAAGAATAAAGAAATGAACTTGCATTATCATGTTTAAACTTCAAGCTTTGTATTTCAAGTTATCACCTAAACTTAAAGATAAAAATGAACTTGCATCTCATATTTACTTTCAAGTCCTCACTTTACTTTCATAATAGAGTATAAAATGAAGTGCATAGCATGTTTAAGTTTTGTTATCATCTAAAGATCCTAGAGCTCAAAGACTTGCCCCTTTTTATCTCAAGTAAAGATTGGAAAATGGAAGCATTCTATGGATGCTAAATTCAGCTTTGTGATGATGATGAGCTTAGCATAAATTTCATCTAGTCACAAAGGCCAACAAGCTATGTTTTAAGATTTTCTTAAGCATAGAAAAGCTCAAAGAATACTTTGAGTATGATTTTAGGATTTAAAACTCAATAAATAGTGATTTAAAATAGCTATTGCCTTAGCATTATAGTTTTATGATTTTAATGAAATAAATTGGTTTCTAAAAGAGTTTTGAAGTTCTAAAATGATTCCAAGGGAAACTAGTAACTTATAAGCACTTGAAATGTGATTTTATGTGATTATGTGAAATAAATGTTTCGGTCACTGCCCTGGATATAATGGTAACTGGATGATGCTATTTTAATGTGTTAGAATGTGTAAAAATTATGTTTAAGTGAAGTAAAAATTATTTTGTGAGTGTTAGGAACAACTAGTAAGTAGAAAGGATGAAAAATGAGTTTTAGGATGAGAAAAATCTGAAAATAAAATGGTTTTTGAAGTGTAGGATTGATTCCTAAAGGTAGTAACAATTAGTTTTAGTACCTTAGAAGGAGCCGAAACTTAAAAAAGGTCAAAGACATAACTTCTAGAACCCAGTAAGCATAAAAATTAGTGAGAATTGTTAGTTGTGATTCCTTAGGTGTATAAAAGATGTATTTTGGATGTTAGGTTAGCCGCATTGTAAGTTTATGACCTGTAAGGATCAAAAGCATACAATACTGTAAGTTAAGGGAGGATATGAGAATTTGAAATTTCAATTGAATGTATGTTTATTTATGAATTGTTAAGAACATAGGATGTGCATTAGCTGAGCCTAGTCCCTGATTCCGGCATACTAGCTAGGAGCATGTTTATTCGCTTTACAAGGAATTAAGATCTTTATGTGTTGATGTATCTGCTATGAGAAGTGTTTATATGGCTTGAGTGGCTTATTATGATCATTGATTGATGCTGAAGTGTATGCATTATGAGGTTTTAAAGAGATATAATGATATAAGGAAATGATCCCATAGACTCCCCGAATTAAAGGTTATGAGGGGTGATTTGCTAAAAGACTTAAAGTGACATAAGCTATGTGGAAATGATCCTCTAGACTCCCGAATTAAAGGTTATGAGAGGTGATTCACAAAAGGAGATGACCCTATAGACTCCCTGAATTAAAGGTTATGATAGACGATCTTTAAGCCCCCTAACCTGTACTTTAGGAGTCGGGATATATGTACACTTATCTTAGGATAAGCTGGAACTAGTGATGACTAGTTAGGTATGAGCTCATAACCTATAGATTCTCAAAAGAGAAAAGTTATTAGGGTGGCCCCACGAGATGACAGAGAATGAAATTTAATGTCACTTAAGCAAAAAGGAAAGAGAATGAGTTTACATGAGTATGTTCCTCTATAGCTTGTTCAAGTGAATATGTTGCATGATATTACTGTCATACATTCATGCTGTCATATGCTGCATTTATAATATTAAGACGCCTCCTAAAATAAATGGACCTTGGATAATTATGTTCAAAACCAAATAATGAACCTTATGCATGCTTACCTTTAATAATAAACCCAAGATTCCTGAAGATGTAGATGATGACATTAGGCTATGAGGATTTCCCCTACTGAGATTCTTTATCAAGATTCTCACTCCCTCTATCTTTCTTTCTTTTCGTTACGTCTTCAAAGGATGATGGCTTCGTTCGTGATCTTCGTTGATACTCCAGTTTGGGAGGTGCACTACGATCCAGACCACCATTCGTATCACTTTGAGGGACATTGTGCAGTGCATATTTTTGCATACATGGGATGCCCTTTTGCCTACCCGATTTCCAACTTCAAGTTCACCCCTACTTTTATTTACGGCGATGATTTGATCTTTGAGCACACTCGACCACACAATGAGCAGACCCGAGGTGCCCGTCTCGCCACTTTGGCAGTTCGCGGTTATCTGGAGTATGTTCCCCGTTCAAGGTGATCAGAGACCGACCCGTCTAAGGACTCCTCCACGCATATCTACTTAGAGGGTTCTACCCCCGCGGCACCCATGGAGGTGGTGAGAGGCAACGAGGACACCGTGACCCAGCCCAGGTTAGCCCGACATCCGGAGATGAGGCCACGCCGCGGAGGCCCCCCCTCCCCTGTTCCACCTGCATACGCCCGAGGAGCTTGCCCAGTTCATTGGGTATATACCCCCTTCGCCGGAGGACCAGGGTTGCCAGTACATCGTGATGGAGGACACGTTTGAGTGCCTCAGTTATCACGAGGATCCTCTTTCTATACTGTATCTTATGTTAAAGGTAGTATTAGTTATGAGCACTCATAGGACTAGTGAAGAGGAACTACAGTTGGCATCTGGTTTCTACGTTCCATGTATTTTCTGTTTTCCCTGTATTTACTACTTTCATGTATTTCCTTCTATCATTCCTATGTACTGAAACTTCAGCCCACTACGTATGGGTGTGACTTTGTTTATTATATTTCTATTGTATTATGAACTATGTTATTTAATGTAATTGTGTTTTGTGTTCATGAATGATATGTTTCTAGATATGTGTACGTATGATCTGTTTTCCCTATTTACTCTATTTGCGCTTAAATGCTCGGTTTATGTTAGCATGCGCGGCTCACGTTTTGTTTTATGTTTCAAAAAAAAATTTTGCCCTATTTTCTGCTAAGTATTTCAATAAAAAGAAGTTAAAGAATGAAATAAAAGAGTAATAACTAACAATTAACTATAATACATCCTAGGTGTGTTAGGTTAAAAATTAGGGTGCGACAAGGGGGCATAGAAACACCTTTCATAACCATTAATTCCTGGAGTCCAAAGGGTCCTTTTGGATCACCTCTCATAACCATTAATTCCTGGAGTCTAGAGGATCATTTCCATGTATTTTATGTCACCTTTAAAACTTAGCATGTTATTTGGAGATGCAATCATGAATCCATAATTATATTTATCATTTATAACATATCATGCAATACTCTATGCTTGTAAATCTCATTATTTACCTAAGTTTGCAAATTTGGCGAAAACCCGACAGCTTAACGGCTAGAAATCAGATTTCTCCAAATTTGCTTCATGCCATATGTTCAAATAGATCATGCATCTCAATAGCTCAATCATAATCATAGCATGCCACAATAATCACATAATCATCTATTATGCTCATCCATCCATCAACATATATCAACATCATTTCTATTGAAAGTTAAATATGCTCCTACCCAGTATGCCAGAATCAAGGATCAGACTAAGCTAGTGCACATGCTATGCTTATCAACAAAATTTATACACACATAGGCAAGGTATTAAAATCATCATTAGACACTTATTATGTGATTATTCCCAAGTTGTTAGAAATTATGCTATAACCCCTTACGAGTTAAAACTACACCTGGCGTAACCTAATTTTCCCAAATTGTTCTTTTAAGTATCCAAGGAACTCGCCACAATAATTCTCAATAACTTTAAACCTTATAAACATTTTCAAATATCACTGGGCAGTTTGGGCAGGTTTTAAAAAATAAACCATGTCGGGGTTCTAGAAATCGCGTTTTTGACCCATTCTAATTACCGATTTTTTCTAAAACGCCAAAATTAATTCTTACCACCACTAATGGAAATTTTAACGGTTGAATTTAGTTTCAAATAGAATTCTTACCAAAATAAAATTACCAAGGCAGTAGATATAAAATCTTAATCTTTAGGAGTCCCAAAAACACGTTTTCGGTTCTTTCAAGTTTCTCGTTTTCCTCAAAATAAAAGAATTAAATTCTCGCACCAACTACTAGCAAAAATTAAATAAGTGAGGCAGTAGCAAAAATTTCATTTCCTAGGAACTTCTGAAAATTGTGTCTTTTACCTATTCTTGTTACTAGTTTATCCTATGATGCCAAAAACAATTTTTACAACATTGAACACCAATTTTTGCACTCTCTTACCCTTCCCAACAGCATCAAACAGACCAAGGCAGTGGCCAAAATGTTTGAGTTCTAAAGACACATAAAATCACATTTTTACTTTTCTTTGTAGCAAGATTTCTAAGATAGCATTTTTAAAAGTCCTAAGATATAGAGGTTGAGTCATAAAACCAAATAAAACTCATCTCAAACCCTAACATTTTGTTATGGCTGAAATGCATATGCATTGAGTGTAGCCATGATTTAAAATTTTATTCTAGATCCAAGGACAAGTTTTTGAGCTTTAAGGTCTTAGGTGATAACTTGGAATTAATCATGCTTTGCATCTTATTTTTATCTTCAAGATTTAAGAGTGATAGCTCAAAAGTAAATATGCTATACAAATCCATTTTTATCTTTAAAATTAAGATGATAGCACAAAAGTAAACATGCTATCCAAATCTATTTTTATCTTTAAGGTTAAGGTGATGACATTAAAAGTAATTAGGCTATACATTTCATTTTTATCTTCAAGCTTTAGGGTGATGGCTTAAAATATAAACATGCTATGCAAACCCATTCTTATATTTAAGATTTAGGTGATAACATAAAAGTAAACATGAATAAAAGCTCATTTTACATCTTGTTCACTTAAAGCTCAAAAACCTTACAAGATTTGTTTCTTGCTCCTAGTAGATCTTAAACATTAGTGAGCTTTAGATTCCATCCACACCATGGTTCCAAGAACCTTATCTCTTAGACTCACCATCAAGCTCAAAATAAAGAACAAAGAGAGGAAAGTAACCAACAACATTTCATTTCCATGTTCTTTGTTAAAATTGAAAATAAAATGAAAATAAAAGATGAAAACCGAAAAAGGCAATCAACCAAGGAAATCAAAACTTTAGGCTTTAGAGATCTTAAGGTTGGTGATGTCAAACCACCATCAAAGATACTCATTATCAAGCTATGATTTTTACTCATCCAAGAAACTGACAAGCATTTAACCTTTACATTTCCTTGAGACCCAAAATCAAACCCTAAGCTCTATAGATCGAAGACATGGTGGTTTCACAACCACCATTCAAGATCCATCATCATCAAGCCATGGTTCTAAGCCCATACCAACAACAAAACCGAAAATCTAAGGGGAAAAAGGAGGTCACACCGAAATGAAAAGAAACTAAGGAACCAAGCCTTTGGCTTTAGAGGCCTTAAACATGGTGATGTCAAGACCACCACCATCAAGAGCTCTCATCATCAAGCCATGGTTCCAACACTTTGTTTACAACTAGGAACCGAAAACATAGAAAAAGGAGGACCAAAAATCGAAAATATAGATCAAGAAAAAAAGATCCACACCGAAACATAAAGAAAGGAAAACAAACAAAGAGAACTTGTTCATCCATCCAACAATAAATCTGAAAATGAAGCAAAGAAAAGTAAAGGAACTCAAAACAAAACCTTACCAAAGATGTTGTCTTGATGGAAAGAAGAAGACTTGGTCTTGTGAGTTAGAATGAGAAGACAAAAATCTTCTCTTACGGCCCTCAAGTATTCGGCCAAGACAAGGTGGAAAGGGTGGGGAGTTTTGCTTGAGATTTTGTCTCTTGGAATGAAAAGGTTGTGTATCTTGGAGATGGTTTAGGGTGGTGGTGTTGAGGTTCAAGGTTGTTTGTGATGGTTTGTGGTGGTGATGGAAGAAGTTTCTTGTGTAACAACCTAATTCTTAACCCAACTTTCTAGAACACATTAGGTTAATCATTGGGTGATTACTTCTTAGTCTCATCATTTTATTAAAATACTTAGCATAAATTACGTGTAAATTTTTTTTTTGAAAACATAAACCAAAGTGAGAACCACGCTCTTATCTAAATGAGAGGCATAAACATCAATCATAAGGGAAACAAAAGCTAAAGCAAGTAACAACAGAACAACAATCATCACAACAGAGGAACCATTTCATTAATAATAATATAGTTGGAATACATAGGTAGTCATGCCCTTATAGAAACGGGTTGAACTTGGAATACACAGAAAATGGAAATACAATAGAAGCAAGAAAGTAGTAAAGTATATGGTGTGATGGCAAAAGAAAGACCAACTACACTACCCTCCTACCAAGCTATGAGTACTAGACTAAAACCCCTTCCCAAAAGGTACCACCGAAGGGGAGATCCTCGTGACTGCTTGGGCACTCGAATAGCTCTCCGATGAAGTCTAGTGATGACGGGGGCCCTCGGGTGATGGAGGCAGGTAACCGAGGAACCGCTTGATCTCCTCCTGAGTGGGCCAGTGAAGTAGGAAAGAAACGCGTGTCGGCTGGACGTGAGCCCCTCGGCGTGAGCGCATCTCGGCTTTCCTCACCAAGCGTGGCTGCATCACTGTATCCTCGCTCCCCTCTCGTCTAAACGAGGGAAAGGGAGCAGAACTCTCCGAATAGACATGCATCATTGAGTCCTCGAACGGATCGGTCTCCGACCTCCTCGAGCGAGGCACATACTCCGAGTAGTCACAAACAGCTGAGGCGGACGAGTGGGCACGATGCATCTGCTCATTGCGAGGGCGGGTGCACTCAAAGATCAAGTCATCACCACCAAAAGGAGCAGTAAGAGTGAATTGGTAGCTGGACACCGGATAAGCAAAAGGTCAACCCATGTACACAAAAACACGAACGGCACAACGACCCTCAAAGTGATAGGAATGATGCTCCGGGTCATAGTGCACCTCCCAGACGGGCATATCAATGAAGACCATGAACGTGCCATCGCTCTTTGAAGATGTGACGGAAGAAAGAGAAGGAAGATAAAGGAGTGAGAATTCTTACTAAAGAATCTCAGTAGGAGTCTCTTATCCTAGGGTTACATCGTTCATATCCTCAAGAACCTTGGGTTTAATTATAAAAGGTGTGCATACATAAAAGGTTCATTATTAGGGTTTATAAAACCAATTATCCAAGGTTCATTCCTTTTAGCATGCATCTTGATGTTATGAATGCAACATATTAAAACATGAATGCATGGCAATGCCTCAATCAAATAACTCAATGAATCACAACTTCAAGAAAGCACACAAGTGGCATAAAGGGCATATAACTTTCAAGTGGATCTTTCCTCAACTTCGTGACATTAATTATGGTACATCAGCATAATAAGGCCACCCTAAAATAACTAGGTTATAAGCTCATACCTCAGCTAGTCATCACTAGCTCTTGCTTATTATCTGAATAAGCGAAACATAATAAAATAATCCCGACTACGCAATGAAATGCAGGTAGGGGGCTAGGGATCACCTCTCTTAGGATATACCCTCTTTGAAACGCTTTGCGGGCATCAAGCCACAGCAATTTGTCCACTTTGGTAGGCTACATCTACTCATACCCTCACAGATTTGTCTCCCCTGGGGGTGCTCGGCCGAACCGGTGTCACCCAAGAAAGCGTGTCTCAATGCTTTGTCACATAAAAATCTCTTGGGGTTGCTTGGCCGAACTAGTATCACCCAAGGTTTTCAACTCATGGCACTTTAAAACATTTCTTCAACCCTTTTAGGTTTGATGGAAATTCGGCAGCATGACAGCTGTTAAACCGAATTTCCTTCAAACCGAAACTTATGCCACAGGCTATTCACACAACATATTCCTCATTTAAATTTCATGCTATGATAAACTTCATATCTTAAACAATCATTTCCTCATGCATCATAAACATCTCAACATGTTATTGCACCATATAAACATCATAGCATTAACAATTTCTTAATGTCTTATGCATTGACCCTTAAGGTCCTTAACTTACAATCTAAGTTATAAATTATCACAACTTAATCTCTCGGGTACCTATAGACTCATATCTAAGTATTCCTCACTCAACACTATGATCACAAACATCTCTAAACCTCAAGAATACAAAATCTAAAATTCTAACTTTACGGGTACCTAGGAGTTCACAACAATGACCCTTTCTAAGTTCGGTTTACTCCTTAGGCATCACGATCAAGTCCTAAACCAATTATGAGTCATTCCTACACATTTAAACTAATTTAAATCCATGATTACCATTTCTAAACCTTGCTGGACAGAATCCAGAAAAATCAACTACTAAGGGATCTAGAACTCTCAAATTAATTCTTTTTTATTTACTAGCTTCTCTAATCTTTCACATATGAATTTTAGCATCAATTATACACAAACATACTCATGTTATCATCATCCAAACAGCATAAACAGTGAGCATAACATGGCAAGGCAGAACCAAAAATACATCTCCATACAAAGGCATAAAACTTGGTTTCTAAAGCACATAAAATACTAGTTTCTCTTGGAACCCTTTTAAAACTATCAAAACTCATTTATAAACATTTTTATCATTTAAAAATCCTCAAAATAATCTCAAGGGCAGTAGCTAAATTAAATTTCTCTGAAGAGATCCTGAATTCATAAAACCTTGTTTTAGACATTTCTTGAACTCATATAAGCTTAGAAAAATTATGAAACATAGATTTTAATACTTGTAACAAATATAACTCCTTAGGGCCGAAATCAAAGAGCTAAACAACATATGGTTTTCAAGCCTTTATTTGAGATAACACAGGGCAAATCTTTGAGCTCTAGGTTCTCTTAAGTGATGACATAAAAATAAACATGCTCATGCACTTGTTTTTAGCTTTCATTAGAAAATAAAGTGAAGGCATAAAATAAACATGAGATGCAACTTATTATTATCTTTGATATTTAAGTGAGGACTTGAAATATAAACATGATAATGCAAAGCTTGAAATATAAATATGATAATGCAAGTTCATTCATTATCTTGATACTTAGTGATAACAAGGAAAGTAAATATGATGTGCAAGGCATAAACATAAATATGAATGCAAGGTTCATTTTAATGTTATCTAGAGCTCTTACAAGACTTTAGAGATCAAACAACCCAACACTCATCTCATCAAAGGGAGCTTTAGAGTTCTTGAACCAAGTTCTCAAGGAACTATGAGCCTCTTGAACATCATCATCAAGCTCAAAAGAAACAAACTTGTAAAAGAAAATAAAACCTTAAGGAAAAGGAAACCTCAAGGCAAAGGAAATAAGGAAACCGAAATCAATAGCAAAAACTATGAGCAAAAACTCAAGAAATAATTTTGAACTAGAAAATAAAGATGAAACTTAAAGAAAGTAAAAACCCAAGCTCTAGAGGTTCCTTTGAGATGAACAGATGGTCATCATCTAGGAGCTCTCATCATTGAGCTATCATGTATCCAACAAGGCCTCATGGCCAAAACTATGAGGAAGAAAAACAAAGAAAAGTTTCAAAAAGAAATCCAAGAGAAAGCTAGAGAAAAACTCTTTTTCAAGAAAAACAAGTTTAGAAAAACACTCCTTGAAGGTGGATGATGATTCGGCCAAAGGGGGATAAAGGGGTTAGAAATGTGTTTTGAGTGAGGTTATGTTTGAGGTCAAGTGTTTGAGAGGTTTGATGGTGATTTAAGGTTATGAGGTGGTGTTTAGAGGTTATGAGATGATTATGTGATGAAGAGATGAAGAAGATGAAGATGAAGAGAAAAGGAAAACTCTCTTGAAACTTGAGAGAAAACAAGGAACTCAAAGAAAGCTTAGAAAACTTGAAACTTAGCAAATGATCTAAAGTGTTTGCAAGCTCAAGTAAGCAAGGTTTTTATAGAAAATGAAAACAAATGAGAGTCCAGTGGGAGGAGGGGCTGGCCATGTGGTTTGGGAGGCAAGGGAAGAGAAAATATCTCTTACAACTTGTCATTCAAGCATGGTTTGAAGTATGGAGGTTATGATACAAAGCATGGCTTCAAGTATGGTAATTTGGAGTGCAATTTCCTTTAAATTTGAAATGAAATATCTCTTCTAGAAGCAAGGAGGGCTGGCTGAATTTGAGCCACAAATGAGAGAAAAAGTCTTCTAGAAGTGGTCATATGAAGCATGGATGAAAGCATGATGTTTGTGTGACAAAGTATGGTTCATGTAAGATGAAAGTATGGCCTTTGAAGTGTAAAAAATTTGCACATGTGATGAATATTGGGGGAGGAATGCTTCAGCCAGAATGCTTCAGCAGAGAGGGAGATATTTGTTTCATGTAATTGTGTGTTAATGATAGGTTTAAGTGTAGATTAGTTTAGGTACAGGGTTAGGAATCATTAAGCATGAGTTTAGGTAACTACGAATGAGATTTAAGAGTTTTATGACGAGGTTAAGGAGTGCTCATACACATTTAAAGAGTTTAAAATTCATTTTATGAGTAAACAAGGTAGACAAATTTTCATGATTTAAGGAATTGGAAAGAGAAAATACTATTCAAGATTCCATGACTAGAAATCTTGAATTTAAAATAAGATTTCAAGTTGTAATTAAGCATTCTTAGGTTCTAATCAACTTTAATAAATTATTTTGACTCAAGATTAATTATGAAAATTAATTAATCTTCGATTAGAGCCTAATATTGCTTATGTTTGCTTAATCATGCGATTAAGGTCAAAAACACAAAACTAGGGGCAAAATTGTAATTTCGTACTAATTTTGTACAGGATCTCCGGGACCTAAACTAAAGTCACAGAATACATAAAAACACCTTTTAAAACCATCTGGAGAAGTTTTGGTTTCATCCGGCACTTGCAAACGGGTAAAACACCACAGGGGTATTTTAGTCATTTTGACCCAAAAACTCAAAAAATGAGATTTTCGATCCCGGGAAGATACACAAACCAACTAATCCCCTTCCAACATTGAGTTTGCCCTTCGAGTACTGTCGGATTGGCTTTCCTCGAATTCCAGGCCGAAAATGAAAGAAAGAAAGCTTGGAGTTGAGAGAATTTTAAGAAAACTTTTTTGGACACAAAAGCTTGCCAAAAAAATGAGTGGTAAAGAATAGCAATTTAGGGTTGCAAAATAAATAAATATGGTGGCTTTTGGGGGGAAAGAAAATTTCATTTCAAGTGAGTTAGCAGGTGTATTAGGGGTAAGTTTTGTTAAGCACAAGTTTAGGAATTGGTAATTAAGTGTTTGAATTAGTAATCAAGTGCTTAGTGTAACATCCCCTGCTGCTTTGTGGATTGACGACTATGCCCACAAACCAACACAGATCTTTTCAATATGCATTGTTCTTACTCATACACTTCCTAGGAAAATTTCCTAGGAGGTCACCCATCCCAAAATTCCTCCAAGTCAAGTACACTTAACTGTGGAGTTCTTTCAGTTTGGGCTACCAAAAAGAAGATGCATCTTGTTAGTATAGGTAGTACAAATCAATTCATATAAGCCCTCATTAACTGTATAGTCTCATACCAATACAGTCTTAGGTCCCTCTCATTCTGGTATGTAATCAGTTTATTCATGTATCCCTCTGCTTAGAGGACCTTGCGAGGAGCCGCTCCTTGTCTGTGCCGCCTTTGCACCGGCGATCACTCCTCATCCTCGTCACCGGACGTTACATGCCCACCAGCTTCAGCTTAGTTCATCCTCGAACCACACCGTACTGGGAGAGGCATGACTCTGATACCATTTCTAACATCCGCTGCTGCTTTATGGATTGACGACTATCCCCACAAACTAACACAGGTCTTTTCATCATGCTTTGTCCTCACTCACACATTTCCTAGGAAAACTTCCCAAGAGGTCACCTGTAACATCCCCTGCTGCTTTATGGATTGACGACTGTCCCCACAAACCAACACGGGTCTTTTCAGCATGCTTTGTCCTCACTCACACGCTTCCTGGGAAAACTTCCCAGGAGGTCACCCATCCCAAAATTACCCCAGGTCAAGCACGCTTAACTGTGGAGTTCTTTCAGTTTGGGCTACCGAAAAGAAGATGCATCTTGTTGATATAGGTAGTACAAATCAATTCATATAAGCCCTCCTCAACTGTATAGTCCCACACCTATACAGTCTCAGGATCCCTTTCATTCGGGTGTGTAATCGGTTCATTCATATACCCCTCTGCTTAGAAGACCTTGCGAGGAGCCGCTCCTTGTCCGTGCCCTCTTTGCACCGGCGATCACTCCTCGTCCTCGTCCCCGGGCGTTACATGCCCACCAGCTTCCACCTGGTTCGTCCCCGAACCACACCGTACTGGGAGAGGTGCAGACTCTGATACCATTTGTAACATCCCCTGCTGCTTTATGGATTGATGACTGTCCCCACAAACTAACACGGGTCTTTTCAGCATGCTTTGTCCTCACTCACACCCTTCCTGGGAAGTTTTCCCAAGAGGTCACCCATCCCAAAATTACCCCAGGTCAAGCACGCTTAACTGTGGAGTTCTTTCAGTTTGGGCTACCGAAAAGAAGATGCATCTTGTTGATATAGGTAGTACAAATCAATTCATATAAGCCCTCCTCAACTCTATAGTCCCACACCTATACAGTCTCAGGATCCCTCTTATTCGGGTGTGTAATCGGTTCATTCATGTACCCCTCCGCTTAGAGGACCTTGCGAGGAGCCGCTCCTTGTCCGTGCCCTCTTTGCACCGGCGATCACTCCTCGTCCTCGTCCCCAGGCGTTATAATGTAACACCCTAATAGAACCCCACTGTGCTTAAGTTCACATTTGGATTCTATTAGTTGTCACTTATGCCTTACATTTATTTTCTTTTGAAATTAACTTAGAAAAATAGTGGAAGTTTTTTTTTCTTTAAATAAATTAATTTTTTGAAAACTTAAGCCTGTAACGAGAAGTGAAATACATAGCGCTTTTATAGATAATAATCAAGTTACATTGTGCACTTAATTAAATAAGCAGAATAAGAGACTAAGTGTAGAACTATTATCACATAAACTGGAATATAATCACTTAATACATAAGTCACAACAGGGCATATATCATACTGATAAGTTATTACAAATAACAATATAAGTTCTACTATTACTAATTGTTTCTCACAAACTATAATGTAACTAAAGCTGGGAATTGCTCCTACTTAAAAGGTTTGAAATCTTCACGCGCTACCTCCTTCCTCAACTACAGCTTCGTTGCTTTAGGTGGACACGTCTGTCTCACAGTAGCGACAACGGAAAATAAACATAGGAGTGAGAAATACATGATTTCTCAGTAGGAGTTCCTACTTGTACTAAAAGTGTCATCGTTGTCGTCCCAGTCACTTCGGGTTTATTATAAAAAGGTGAACAAGTAAGGATTCAATTATCAAAATTTCACAAACGTGATTAGCCGAAGTGCAGTTACTTTTAAACTAATCTTGAACATTAGCAGAAATATCCATTCAGTATTTTATCAAGCATACATATAAGCATATCATGTAAAACCACTAATAAGCAATAATCATTTAGGAGCTGCATGCATTTCATGATTACTCATCCTCAATAGTCACTTGTTTAGTGATCATCATCTTTCATTTATTTCATCAACATATTTCTTAATTACTCACGGGATGAATGCATCAATGCCTTAGACCACCCTAAAAGGGTAATGAGCTCATCAGTGGTATCGCCACAACCTTTTGGTTTTCTTTCCGTTGCCATGATCTCAACGGTTTAGGGGGTTAAGCCGTGAGTTTAGCTCAAGTCCACTTTTCTAGACTATCATTGCTACTTTTTTAGGTTTTACTTTTATTCTCAGAGTGAAATCATCAATACCTTAATCCTCAAAGAGGATTAAGCAGTGAGTTAGTCTATTTATTATTTCATTTGAAACATGAATATATGCACATTAATAAATCATGGCACAATCAATCATTTTATCATTATCATTTCATATCTCATCAATACATTCACATTTCTGTATATCACTTCATGTAACATAGACAATATCATGTAAATCTCATAGTAAACATTCTCATAGATAATTCATATTAAGCAACCTAAGTTATCAAGTTAGGTCTCTAGTGTTCCTAATAGGTTATGGATATCTTGGTATTATCTTTTTCTCCTAGTCTTCTTTGTACTCTTAGTATTTCCATTAATACCCTTTAAGATATATTTAGAGGTTCTTTATATATTTTTATTATGACTTTTATATATATCTCCTGAAGATTATTATTCTACTTAAATCCTTAAAATTATCTCTTTACAAGACTTGAATATTTTATTTAGAGTTCTGACATCTTTTAGAATAAAATTTGTAGCACTAACATATTAGATTAGTGTAAATCAACTGTAAATTGTGCATAGTAGGATTCCCAGGAAAGAGAGGTGGGTCACAGTGGACACGCTTAAATACCAAGTCTTTCCTTAGCCAGAACCTTTCCAAATTGCACTCTCACAGTATCACGCTACCTTCAAGACTTTCTCAGCACACTGTCCCGAAAATATATCTCACATTCCGTATTTTCATGGTGTAAAACTTTATGTATAGCATACATAAGTGTGTTTGTAGATGTGTTAGCTTTTCCACAAAGTTGAAATGAGTCCATTTGCATTTTTCTAGAGTGAGTTACACCTATTTTACTACTATATGGTCAGATTAAGAGTTTCAGTCTTAGGCTCTACTTTAAAAATTTATATCTTAGGCTAGGAAACTCCGTTTTAGGTGATTCTTTTTGGAGAGTGTTCTAAACTGAGTCTAGTTTATAATAAAAATATTTTCATTTCGAGATCCTTCATATTTTATGAACACTAATTTTCGAAGTAACTACTGCCATAAATAACTAGAAATTCCAGCACCTGCCATGTTCATGTCTTAAGTTATCTTTATTAACTCAAGTTTCACATACAATCTTTTAAGTTATATTTGAGTTTGATAACATCATAAAAGTACTCATAGCAGAATAGAACAGGTTATGTTTTCTAAAAATATAATTATTCAAAACTTTTGACAATAACTCAAGTTTGAGGCATTCTATCCATGAGCAAAGTTAGAAGCCAACAATACTTGAACAAATAAAGAAGAAACTCCTACCTCTTGTGTAGGGTCTAAAAAGGGTCCTTCTCTTCTTCCTTAAGCTTTGAACAATAGTCTTTGGAGTGGATGACCCTCCTTGAATCTTGGCTCTAGAACTTGAGTGCTTAAGAAAATATTTCTCACTAGAGTTAAAGATTGTAACTCTTGTGAGGGCTAGTGAAAGTTTGGACTTAGGATTTAAGTGTTTGGATGAAGTTTAGAGGATCAAGAGAAGTCTTTGAAGAACATAAGAAGAATGATAGAATAAGAAAGAAAGAACACTTAGGGAGTTTCTGAATTAAAGAGAGTTTGAGGAGTATTTATAGTGGAAAGATTAGAGAAAAAACAGAAGAAGGAAAGCACTTGGAGCATGATTTATGGAAATATGTTGGCTGAATTTTGGGATGAAAATGCTCCATGTTTTGTGCAAAGATGTTAGTGGAGATTTTCTAACCTTTAGTGCATGTATGTGATTCAGAAATGTGTATGATGTATGTGGTTAAATTATTGTGTTTTCATCTTAATCCAATGGCTTAGATTCATTCTTGTCTAAAGACAAGTCTAAGGATTTGTGCAAATGGCATTGTAGTAATTTCTTTAACTAAGACAAGGATATTTTTGTAATTAGACAATGATAGTGGTATTCTTGTAATTCCATTCATAGAGTAAGGGTATCTTCGTCATTTAATAAGGCAAGGGTAGTTTGGTAATTTTCTTTACATAGCAAGGGCATTTTCATAATTTCCACTAAGTGATGGCATTTTCGTAATTCTTTGCATTTTTCTCTAGACATACTTATGTAGTCTATTTGTTGTGTTTCATAACATTTGTCCAGATTTTATTGGTTTTGCTATCACTAGTTAAGATTAATATTTATCTTAGTTCTAAATTTGGGGATGTTACATTACCCATCCCAAAATTGCTCCAAGTCAAGTACGCTTAACTGTGGAGTTCTTTCAGTTTGGGCTACCAAAAAGAAGATGCATCTTGTTGGTATAGGTAGTACACATCAATTCATATAAGCCCTTCTAAACTGTATAGTCTCATACCAATACAATCTTAGGATCCTTCTCATTCTAGTGTGTAATCGGTTTATTCATATATCCCTTCGCTTAGAAGAACTTGCGAGGAGCCACTCTTTGTCTGTACCGCCTTTGCACCGCCGATCACTCCTCGTCCTCGTCACCGAGCATTACATGCCCACCAACTTCCGCTTGGTTCGTCCCCGAACCATACTGTACTGGGAGAGGCATGGCTCTGATACCATTTGTAACATCCCCTGCTACTTTATGGATTGACGACTGTCCCCACAAACTAACACACGTCTTTTCAGCATGCTTTGTCCTCACTCACACACTTCTTAGGAAAACTTCCAAGGAGGTCACCCATCCCAAAATTGCTCCAAGTCAATCACGCGTAACTATGGAGTTCTTTCAGTTTAGTCTACCAAAAAGAAGATGCATCTTGTTGGTATAGGTAGTACAAATCAATTCATATAAGCCCTCCTCAACTGTATAATCTCATACATATATAGTCTTATCGGGTGTGTAATCGGTTCATTCATGTACCCCTTCGCTTAAAGGGCCTTGCAAGGAGCTGCTCCTTGTCCGTGCTGCCTTTGCACCGGTGATCACTCCTCTTCTTCATCACCGGGCTTTACACCAGGGGACGAGGGTGAAGAGTTATCGCCGGTGCAAAAGAAGGCACGGACAAGGAGCGACTCCTCACAAGGCCCTCTAAGTAGAGGGGTACATAAATGAACTGATTACACACCTGAATGAGAGGGATCCTGAGACTATATGGGTATGGGACTATAAAGTTAAGGAGGGCTTATATGAATTGATTTGTACTACCTATACTAACAAGATGCATCTTCTTTTCGATAGCCCAAATTGAAAGAACTCCATAGTTAAGCGTGCTTGACTTGGAGCAATTTTAGGATGGGCGACCTCTTGGAAAGTTTTCCTAGGAATTGTGTGAGTAAGGACAAAGCATACTGAAAAGACCTGTGTTAGTTTGTGGTGACAGTCATCAATCCATAAAGCAGTAGGGGATGTTACAAATGGTATCAAAGCCTACACCTCTCCTAGTACGGTGTGGTTCGGGGATGAACTAAGCGAAAGCTGGTGGGCATGTAATGCCTAGGGACAAGGGCGATGAGTGATCGCCGGTGAAAAAAAAGGCACGGACAAGGAGAATTCCTCACAAGGCCATCTAAGCAGAGGAGTACATGAATGAACCAATTACACACTCGAATGAGAGGGATCCGGAGACTGTATAGGTATGGGACTACACAGTTGAGGAAGGCTTATATGAATTGATTTGGACTACCTATACCAACAAGATGCATCTTTTTTTCGGTAGCCCAAACTAAAAGAACTCCACAGTTAAGCGTGCTTGACTTAGAACAATTTTGGGATGGGTGACGTCTTGGGAAATTTCCCTAGGAAGTGTGTGAGTGAGGACAACGCATGCTGAAAAGACCTGTGTTGGTTTGTGGGGACAGTCGTCAATCCATAAAGTAGTAAAGGATGTTACATTTAGCAATGCAAGACATGGTTATAGTGTTTTCATTCTTACTTAGTTTGAATTAACCTTGTTTAATTTGAAATTCAAACTCCAACAAGGTTCCTAATTTTAAGGAACATGAGAGAAAAAACACTATTTGAGCATGACATGACATAATGTCTTCGATGCTTTTTGACTAAGAATGGAATTTGAAATTCCTTAAGTACTTTTAGGCCCTAACTAACCTTAATTAATTATCTTGACTAAATATTTATAATTAAAATTAAATTACCTTTAATTAGTAATATCGTTTAGGTTACCTTAATCGTTTAATTAAGCTTATTATGCACTAATCTAGGGATAAAAAGGTCATTTTACATCAAAACTCTCTGGGACCACCCAGACTCATCCAAACAACATGTGTTACATAAAAACAACATTTTCAAACTTTTGGGAAATCTGTCCGAGCTCAATCGGCACTAAATCTCGTGTAAAAACACCTTAGGGGTATTTTCATCATTCTGTGCCGAAAGTTCGAAGAGTGAGATTTTCACTCCTGTTATTATTTCTAAGGCATCTAATCCCCTTCAATCATTAAACTAACCCCTCAAGGATGGCCCGGGTAAGCCGTCCTCGAATTCGAAGCAAAAATGACCTTAGGGGCATTTTGGTCATTTTTACATAGGAAAATTGCGGATCGCGATTTTCACATTGATTGTTATCAAAGCCTTATGTAACCTACTCCTAATATTAAAATATCCTTTTTGAGGGTGGCCAGGGTTAGTTCGCCTTGATTTTCACACAAAAATGACCTTGGGGTATTCCGATCATTTTTACTAAGTAGAGAAACCGGGGCGTTACAAAGAGAAAAATGGAAGAAGAAGAATACTTGGAAACCTTAGAGCATGGAGGAAACTGCAAGTGAAAGCAAAAGAGAAAAAATGAGTTCACATGCCTCATATTTATAGGCATAAAAATCATATAGCTTAGGGACTGTTTGGAACCAATTTTTTGTCTTCACTTAGTTGATTTAGTTAGCCATTTAATTGGAGTAAATACTAGTTATGATTTAGTTGAGTTATCTAGTTAGTTTTCATGCTTAATATGCTTCCTAATATAGGCTAGACCATGCCTAAAAGTGCCTACCTATTGACATGTGATTTATATCAAGTTTCCAAAGTTGTTATTTGCATTAATCACATCAAGAATTTCTCTTCGCCATGCCTCCTATGGCAGCCACGGTTTGGTGTATGTATGGCGGGTGAAACTTTCCAACTTTTCATGCATGCATGCATGCACCATATACTTACATCATGTAACCTTATGCTTTGATGAGTGAATTTTATTTTTAGCATATGATTGTCTATGTGCATGTATGTGGCTGAAAAATGTGCATGAGGCTATGATGCATGTGATTTAATTTTTGTCTTGTCATTATATTAAAATTTAATTAAGAAATGGTGTCATAATTCTATTTTTAGTTAAAACTAGTTTAATCTCTATCTATTATATTTTATTCTACTAATTGAATCCTATGTTGATTACCTTTGTCTAATCACCTATTAGCATGATTAAAATACTAAATCATTTACTTTGTCAGTACCTTATTCATATTGTTAAATAAGTTGCCTGTAGAAACTTATACTGATAAATTAATATTCTATGCTAGAGATTTGCTATTTTAGGGTAATTTAGCTTTTAACCATTCTTAATATTAATCCAATAACTTATATTCATTCTTACCTAAAGATATGTCTAGGGATTTGTGTAATGTATTTTCTTATCTTGGCATAGCATTTAAATCATTTACTTTATCAGTATCTCACTCATACTGCTAAATAAGTTGTCTGCAGAAACTTATACTGATAAATTAATATCTATGCTAGAGATTTGCTATTTTAGGTTAGTTTAGCTTTTAACCATTCTTAGTATTAATCCAATGGCTTACATTCATTCTTGCTTAAAAACAAGTCTAAGGATTTGTGCAATGGCATTGTTGCAATTATTAAAGTAGTGGCATGTGATAATTTCCTAATCCAAGATAAGGGTATTTTAGTAATTAGACAAGGTTAGTGGTATTCTTGTAATTCTATTTATAAAGTAAGGGTATCTTTGTCATTTATTATAAGTCAATGGTATACTTGTAATTTCCTTTACATAGTAAGGGTATTCTCGTAATTTCTACTAATTCAATTTTGTAATTCTTTGATTCTTTTTTTAGACACACTTAATTATTCTAATATTATTTGTTATATTTCATAATACTTGTCCAATTTCTATTGGTTCTATTCCCTTTTTTTTCATCCTAATCATTAATTAAGATGAACTAATCCTTCTGATTAACTCCTTACTATTTATTTGACTTTTTATTTGTTATAAAGTTTATACTATATCCTTGAGCAATGTAATTTAGTAATTAAAATATGGATTAGGGAATTTAGTCTCACAATTAAATTGTCCTCATCTAATATGTTTAATTTAGAGTTGTCGTGCCCTTGACATACCCAAGGGAATCTTATCTTTACTTAGGACATACAACGTTAGTAAGCTCACATATACAAGTATCATAAATATATATGCATCAACATCAATTTTTAAGTTTCTTAATACTTCAACCATATATATATGTCACTCATTCCAATCCTCTCTTTGTATAGGAACATTTATCATGAGCACTCACATTTATATAGGTGTAACATCATCTTTAAGTTCACATAATATCAATGAAATTAAATCATACACATTTCATCATCTTTTCAGCCAATCTATTATGCTGCCAGAATTTCAATTCTAAACAAAATTATGGAACCATTACTGAATCTCATAAAAACAGAACCAAACTATTTTTCAAAGTTTATTTGACATGTCTGGGAGACCCTGTAAAAATTTCAAAGAAAAAAAAATCTCTAGCTATGCTAACAAAATTCAACGATTTTAGTGGTCAGAATTTCTCAGTTTTAGCCAGTAGCCAGAAGTCTCATTTTTTCTATCCTATCAAATGATCATATCAACTCACATAAAAATTTAGGGTTGTATTTTGATGTGTCCTCAACACGCTCTAAAACTTTTAGCTAAAAATTCAATCATTTGTAATAATAAAAAAAATTGGACAAATTCATTACTACAAGCTGGACTGGCTTGGCAGCAATCTCGATCTTCTCAGTTTGCAATTTTTAAAAATTAGAAAAAATGCTTAAGATGGGCAAGAAAGTTTCTACAAACACTTCCATATGTTAGCTATATCACATAAAAATTTTAGCTCAAGATCGTCTCTAAATTAATGAAAAAAATCAAAACAGTTCACCTACATACTCAAAAATGGGATTTCCAGCAACATGAATCACAACATGTTTTAGTAAAAAGGATTTCCTAACCTCATCAAAACTCTCTACCACAATTAACATATCAATATTCATATGTTATCGTCCAATAATACTAAAAATCTCAAGCTCAATCAATTAGAAATTTCTAGAATAAAATTGGAAAGAAAAGTGGACAAATAAAGCCCTACTTGTTACTAGAAGATCTTTGCACTTTTCTTGTTTCTTCCAAGTGCTTTTCTTCCTTCAAAACCTCCTCGAACAGCCCTTAATACTTTAAAAATAGAGGCATATGATATATTAAAGTGGAGATTAGTGATGAATCAAAATTCTAATCGGTTAGTTTTGTAGGTGATGATGAGTAGAGTAAGTTTTGTGAAAGGAGTTTGTGATTTTAGCTAGTCTAGGCTATGAGTTTGGAGCTTTGAATCAAGCTTGTGATGTTCTTAGCCAAAATGGAGGGGCTGTGTCATTTCTTGTAGGCCGAAGTGGTTATAATGGACAGATAAGGTTGCTTTCTCTTGTTTTTATCTTAACTTAGACTTAGATATTATACAATATAAATGTATAATTCCTTAAAGAAAAGAAAAAAAATGGATGGATAGGATTTAATCTTGTAAATCAAGATTAAATCTTAGCCTTTCACTAAGTCAAAAGGGATATAGATTATCTTTTTATAAAGATTAAAATATCTTTCGGTGTTAGAAATTGCACACTGACCTTTTACCGAATGGGTAAAACAATGTAGCCAGATAATCAAGCATTGCTTGAAAATTAATTCTAGGAATAAAATCTTCATTTCTAACTATTTCTAACCTTAACCCTCTCTTTTCTTAGTTTCGGGTATCTCTGAGCTCCAATTCTAGGGTTTCGGCTTTCTTGACGGGCCCACTAGGTTACTATTCACTTTTCTTTGTTTACAAATCTGTTGAATCGTCATCATCATTACTATGTCTGTCAGATTTTTGAAATTATGACTAGTAAAATTTAAATTAATTTTTAAATAACTTTTGGGGTATTACAAACTCTATGAAGTAATTGAGTTCACATGCTAAGGACTCGTACTTCTTTTTTTGAGTTTTCAAGTGATACACCAACAATATCTTAATCTAGAGACCTTTTTACAATATAGGTGCTGCCATTAGAGCTATATTTAGTTTATATCCATTGCCAAAAAACCAAAATTACTAAGTAAAATATAGTCAAATGATTGTGATATAATAATTACAAAGCAAAAGGTAATAAAAGAAAGTTAAAATGCCAACCTGTAAAGTAGAATCAAATTTCAAAGAAGAACACAATAAAATGCTTGTTGCTGGTTGCTCTCATAGCAAAACAAGAAGTTTAAGAAAATAGGCTTTTGCATAAAAATCACAAATATAAATTCAATTATGATCACAAGTAGAACACAATGTAGTGCTAGTTGCTCTCATAGCAGAACAAGCATCCTTTTTGCTCTCACCTATACAAATTAGACATGCTTCATGCCTTTCTACATCATATATTCTACTTCAATTATGCTTTGATTAAGTCCAATTTAGTTTATTGAATTCGTCATCAATTTCAATTAGTATAACTAAATGGCTTGAATAAAAATGTACCACATAGAATGCATGTAATAATATATGATTCTTGACAAAGCATAAGTAGAAGTGCATGGGGTAATAACCCAAGTTGTTTTATAGATTGACAACTGTCCCCACAAACCAACATGGGTCTTTTTAGTATGCTTTATGTAACACCCTAAAAATTATATATAAAAATTAATTTGAGCTTTTCTAGTCATAATTTCAAAAATCCGATAGACATAAAAATGATGAGTACGAACCAACAGATTTGAAAAAAAAATGTGAATAGTAACTTGTGGGCTCTGCAGGCCCGCCGGAACAGCCAAAACCCTATAATTAGGGCCCGAAGATGTTCCGAAGTGAGAAATTATAGGATTAAGGTTAGAAATGAGTAGGAATAAATATTTTATATCTAAAATTAATTTTTGGGCAATAGTTGATTACCGGGTATACTGTTTTACCCGTTCGGTAAGATTTCGGAGTACGATTTTTAACACCGAAAAATAGTTTGACCTCTACAAAAGGATAATGTTCATATTTTTAATGTCAAGTGTAAGGCTAAGATTTAATCTTGCTTTACAAGATTAAATCCTAGCCCTTGATTTCTTTTTATTATTAGAAAAGTATACATCTTTGACTACATAATTAATATATCTAACTTTTATATATTAAAGAAATACAAAACCTTACCATTTTGGAATGCATTCTAGGCTAAAACTTGCTGCTCACACAGCCACCATTGTTGTCCTCAAAGAGCTTCAATACTTGATTTCAAACCTCCATTTTCCTAACCTACACTTGATAAAACACCAAACTCTCTTCACGAAACTTATTCCACTCATCAAGATCTTCCAATCTAACCGATTAGAATTTGAATCCATCAACTTTTCCTACTTTGAGAGCTCATTATAGCTGTGTAAGGAAGGGTTTAGTGTGGGTTTGAAGGCTTAGAAGTAAAGGGAATCATCCTTGGAGCCAAGATCACTAAAGCCACCAAGTAGGGCTTATTTCATCCTATTTTCTTTCTGATTTTGTTCTTGAATATTATTATTGAATAATTCTGAAATTCTGAGTTTTATTTCATTATTATGCATGAATATTGATGTATTAATTTTGGTGGAGTGTTTGGATGAGGTTAGAAAATCATTTTTATCAAAAGAAGTTTTGACTAGTTTGCTGGAAATTCTGTTTTGTCCTAGATAGAAGATGGTCACGAATTTTCTGAGTTTGTTATACCTAGTTTCATGAGCTCTAAAAAATATATATTGAAGCTAACATGTGGAGTTAGTCCCACGAATTTTCTTGTGTTCTGATTTTTACTTATACTACTTTAAAAAAATGAAGAACTGAGAATATAACTATGCTGTCTGGATTGTGGGAACTGAAGTTCTGATTTTGTATAATTTTGTTAGCATAGCAAATGATTGAATTATCATTTGAAATTTTTACAGGGATTAATAATATCTTAAAGTGTAACTGTGATTTTTATTTTGAGTTGATTCTGTAACGTCCCGATTTTCTGTTAGAGTGAAAATGACTAAAATGCCCCTAAGGTCATTCTCAGCCCGGAATTCGAGGAAGGCCAATCCGGCAGTACTCGAAGGGCAAACTCAATGATGGAAGGGGATTAGTTGACTTGTGTATCTTCCCGAGATCGAAAATCTTGTTTTTCGAGTTTTCGGATTAAAATGACCAAAATACCCTTGTGGTGTTTGACCCGTTTGCAAGTGTCAGACGAACCCGAAACTTCTCCAGATGGTTTTAAAAGGCGTTTTTATGTATTCTATGACTTCAATTTTAGTCTTGAAAGTCTCGGGCAAAATTAGTGCAAAATTACAATTTTGCCGCTAGCTTTGTGTTTTCAAGCTTAATCGTATGATTAAGCAAACCTAAGCAATATTAGGCTCTAATCGAAGATTAATTAATTTCTATAATTAATCTAAGGTCAAAATAATTTATTAAAGTTTATTAGAACCTAAGAATGCTTAATTACAACTTAAAATCTTATTTTAAATTCAAGATTCTTAGTCATGGAATCTTGAATAGTGTTTCCTTTCTCCAATTCCTTAAATCATGGAATTGTGTTTTCAATTGATTATTCACAAATGAATTTTAAATTCTCTAATGATGTATAAGCACTCCTAATCTTGTCATAAAATTCCTAAATCTCACTCTAAGTTACCTAAACTTATGCTTAATGATTCCTAACCTTGTACCTAAATTAACTTACACTTAAACCTATCATTAACACACAATTACATGATCAACATTTCCTCCCCCTTGTTGTATGCATTCTGGCCGAAGCCCATGCCTCCCATTTTCCATCACATGTTCAAATTTTTCACACTCCAAAGGCCATGCTTCCACCTCACTTACACCATACTTTGTCATACTTACATTCATGCTTGATTTGCTAAGTGAATGACTAGATAAATTAAGCTATTTTCCTTCATTTTTGTAGCTCAAAATCTACCAGCCCTCTTTGCCTTCTAGAAGGATTATTTCAATTTCAAACAAAGAGAAGTTACCATACTTTGAGCCATACCTTGCACCATGTCTTCCATACTTCAAACCATGCTTGAATGACATTGTGTAAGAGATATTTTTCTCTCCCCTTGCCTTTTGTTGCTACGGCCAACCACTCCCTCCATTGAGCTCTCATTTGTTTTCATTTTCTATAAATACCTTGCTTACTTGAGCTTGCAAACACTTTAGATCATTTGCAAAGTTTCAAGTTTCCAAGCTTTCTTTGAGTTCTTTCTTTTTCTCTCAAGTTTCAAGAGAGTTCTCCTTTCCTCTTCATCTTCATCTTCTTCATCTCTTCCTCACATAATCATCTCATTGTCTCAAACCACCACCTCATCACCTTAGATAACCTCCTAAGCTCTCAAACACAACCTCACTCAAAACACACATCCTTTCCTTTCTCATCCCCTTGGCTGAATCATCATCATCCCTCAAGGAGGAGTTGTTCATCTCATCTCTTTTCAAAAGCTCAAGTTTTCATCTTCACTCTAGGTAGGAGTGGTTTTCTAAACTTTATTTTGTTTAAAAATATGATTTTCCTTAAGTTTTCTCTTGGTTTCTTTTTGAACTTTCCTTTGTTTTTCTTTTTCTTTGTTTCAGTCATGAGGCCTTGTTTGGTTCATGATAGCTCAATGATGAGAGCTCCTAGATGATGACCATGTGTCATCTCAAAGGAACCTCTAGAGCTTGAGTTTTTCCTTTCTTTAAGCTTCATTTTCATCTTCTAACTCAAATGATTTTAGCTCAAGAAACTTCTTCACCTTTTCTTGCTTTTGGTTTCAGTTTCCTTGTTTTCTTTCCCTTGAGGTTTCGGTTTTGGTTTCTTTTCCTTGAGGTTTTGATTTCTTTTTAAAAAGTTTGTTTCTTTTGAGGTTGATGATGATGTTCAAGAACCTTGTAGTTCCTTGAGAACTTGGTTCAAGAACTCTAAAGCTCTCTTTGTGATGAGATAAGTGTTGGGTTGTGTTGTTCTCTAAAGTCTTGTAAGAGCTCTAGCTAAGAGTAAAATGAAACTTGCATTCATATTTATGTTTATGCCTTGCACATCATATTTGCTTTCTTGCTATCACTAAATATCAAGAATAATAAATGAACTTGCATTAGCATATTTATATTTCAAGCCTTGCATTATCATGTTTACATTTCAAATCCTCACTTAAATATCAAAGATAATAATAAGTTGCATCTCATGTTTATTTTATGCTCTCACTTGATTTTCTAATGAAAGCTAAAATATGTGCATGAGCATGTTTATTTTAATGTCATCACCTAAGAGAACCTAGAGCTCAAAGACTTGCCCTTTATTATCTCAAACAAAGGCTTGAAAAATATGTGTTCCTTAGCTTGTTGAATTCGGCCTTAATAGGTTTTGTTTGTTACAAGTACTAAAATCTATGTTTCATAATTTTTCTAAGCTTTTATGAGTTCAAGAAATATCTAGAAACAAGTTTTATGAATTAGAACCTCTTGAGACTAATTTAAAATAGTCACTGCCTCTAAAAGTATTTTGAGGATTCTAGTTGATAAAAAAAAATTTATTAATGAGTTTTGAAAGTTTTAAAAAGGTTCCAAGAGAAACTAGCATTTTATGTGTTCTAGAAATCAAGTTTATGCCTTGTCTGTTTGGAGATGGATTCGGTTCTGCCTTGCCATGTTATGCTCACTGTTTATGCTGTTTGGATGATGATAACATGAGTATGTTTGTGTATAATTGATGGTAAAATGCATATGTGAAAGATAAGAGAAGTTAGTAACTAGAAAAGAATTAATTTGAGAGTTCTAGATCCCTTAGTAATTGATTTTTCAGGATTCCATCCAGCATGGTTTAGAATTGATAATCATGGTTTATAATTAGTTTAAATGTGTAGGAATGACTCATAATTGGTTTAGGACTTGATCTTGATACCTTAGGAGCAAACCAAATTTAGAAAGGGTCATTGTTGTGACTCCTAGGTACCCGTAAAGTTAGAATTTTAGATTCTGCACTCTTGAGGTTAAAAAAATGTTTATGATCATATAAATGAGTGAGGAATACTTAGATAAGAGCCTATAAGTACTCGAGAGCTTAAGCTATGATGATTTATAACTTAGCTTGTGAGTTGAAGACCTTAAGGGTCAATGCATAAGACATTAAGAATCCTTTAATGCTATGGTGTTATTTATGCAAGTATGTTGAGATGGATATGTTTCGATGATGCATGAGGAAATATTTCATTGAGATGTTATGAGCATGAGATTTGAATGAAAAATATGTTTGTGTTATTAGCTTGTGGCATAAACATCAGTTTGAAGGAAATTCAGTTGACAACTGTTATGCTGCCGAATTTCCATCAAACCCAAAGGGTTGAGAAATGTTTTAAAAGTACCACTTGAGATTGAAAACCCTGGGTGACACGGTTTAGCCGGGCACCCCCAGGAGATTTTTATGTGACAAGCACTAAGATGTACTTCTCCTGCTACGATGAGGAGGAGGCAAATCCGTGAGGGTACTGACATGAGCTTTACCAAAGCGGACAATTCACTGTGCACTCGAGACCATAGAGCATTTCAAAGAGGGTATATCCTAAGAGAGGTGATCCCTAGCCCCCTAGCCCGTACTTTTAAGTAGTCGGGTTTATTATCATTTCTATTATTCGCTTATTCAGATAATAAGCAAGAGCTAGTGACGACTAGCTGAGGTATGAGCTCATAGCCTATTTTTAGGGTAGCCTTTTATATTGCTAAAGTACCATGAATGATGTCACACATATTGATGGAAGTTTCATTTGAGAGTTATTGCCCTTTATGCCACATGTTTCTTTGCTACATATGTTGATAGAACCACAAATTAGTTAGTACATGATTCGACAAATTCTTGCTATAGATATTAAGAAAGGTTCAGAAATTTATAAATAACAACTCCTAAGTATAATATCATGACTTAAGGATGATGTTGTACTTAGGAGGGTGTTACATTATGGTATCAGAGCAGTTATCCTTGTAGAACCTTGAGGAATGAACTGGCTATGCTTCCTTAGTAAATGTCATTTTTATATATGTGTGTGATTGCTGGTTAGAAAGGTTGTGGGTTGCTGCAACACTTAACTTGGTGTTGAGCCTGATCAACTCAATATTTTTTGTTTGGTGTGACAAGAATTGATGACTTCAAATTGGTGTTCTAGGAACGGTGCTGCAGATGAAGCTAGTATGATGGACACCTTTCGTGAGGTTGCAGCTGCTATGTGGGAATAAGCTGCAATGGCCAACCGAATAATGGAAAGATTAGATCGAGCGAAACCCGGCAAGAAACCTTAGGGAAATAGAAGTAGATGTGGAGTGTCAAAAGTTTGCTAAGTTCATGAAAGCAAACCCTCCGCCGTTTCAAGGGGCTTTCAATCCAAATAAAGTAGAAGAATGGATTAAAGCTATGGAGAAGATTTTCTCAGTTCTTCCCTGTACGGAGATGCAAAAAGTGGCCTTTGCTACTTACATGCTAGAAGCAAATGCTATATTTTGGTGGGTTGGCACCAAGGGGATATTCGAAGCTTCTTAGACTGAAGTTACTAGGGAAGTTTTTAAGGAGGGTATTTATCATAACTATTTTCCTATTTCTATGAGGAATGCAAAGGAGTTGGAGTTCATGGCTCTCAAGCAATGTTCCATGAGTGTAGTGGAATACACAACCAAATTTGAAGAGCTTTGCAAGTTTTCTACTTTTTATCAGTGTAATCCTAATAAAGCTTATAAGTGCTTGAAGTATGAATGAGGGTTACATCAGGATACTGAGACAGTTATGAATCTTTTGGAAATCAGGGATTATGCGAATTTGGTAAACAAGTGCAGGCGTGCAAAGGACTCCAATAAGAAGCTGGCAATCATCCAATCGGCTAAGAACACTTCCAATAAGAGACTATTGCCTGAAGACCAAGATTGTAAGGTGGCCCCACCCCAAAGGAAGCCGCTTTAGCCCAATCTGCATGGGGATAAATACAACAATGGTCATCCACGAGCCAAGATTGTCCAAAACATGGGAAGAACAATAGGATAGACCCTACTTTGCTGGGAAAAACATATGCTATCACTGTAAAGAGCCAGGACATATAATAAGGGAGAGTCTAGAGAGATATCCAAAACCTACTGAGAAACCACCACACAAGAGTACTAGGAGCTGAAGGGACATCACCACCTGACAATCCAATCCAAGGTAGGAACATTTAGGATTTGATTAAATTGTTTGAGTTATGTGTGAATTCCTTGTTGGATTTATGAAATTTACCTTTTGAAATTGTTTTTAAATGAATTTTAAGGGCAAAATTCATTTTAAGGTGTGTGGTAATGTAACACCCTAAAAATTAGTTAAAAATCAATTTGAGCTTTATTAGTCAAAATTTCAAAATTTTGACAGATTTAGTAATGATGAGTACGGCCTAATGGATGTGTAAAAAAAATATGAATAGTGATTTGCGGGCCACAAGGGCCCTTGGGACAGCCGAAACCCTAGGATTGGGGCCTAGAGATGTCTGAAACTAAGAAATTATAGGATTGATATTAGAAATGATAAGGAATGAGAATTTTAGACCTGAAATTAATTTTTGAGCAATATCTAATTTCTTGGGTATGATGTTTTTCCCGTTTGATAGAATTTTGATGTGCGATTTCTAACACTGAAAGATCATTTAATCATGATACATAGATAATGTGTATCTTGTAATGCCCCGATTTTCTCTAAACGTGCAAATGACCAAAATGCCCCTGAGGTTGTTTTTACCTGGAACACGAGGACGGCCAACCTCGGCCATCCTCATAAGAGCTTTAATTATGTATGAAGGGGATTTTATGTTTATGAATATTTAATAGAGTAGAAGAATATCATCTCTGAGGTTTCTGCGCACAAATGACAAAAATACCCTTACAGTAATTTAAGGCAGTTTTGAGTTTTGCTTTGACCCGGACTTGTTCCGGAGGTCTAAAACAATGTTTTTAAGGCATGATTTATGTTTGCTTAGGTTACGGTGATCCCGGGCAGTTTTTGCAAAAAATTACGATTTTGCCCCTGCTTAAGTGCATTAGGGCTTAACGACGTTTTTAAAACAAAACCTAAGGAATATTAGGCTCTAATTAAAGGTTAATTGATTTCCAAAATTAATCTAGAGCTAAAATAATTATTTGAAGTTGATTAGGACCTAAAATTGCTTAAGGAAACTTAAAACCTAATTCTAGTCTTATTTCCTCAAGAAAGCATCTAAGAATAGTGTTTTTACTATTTAATCTCCCTAATTCAAGGAAATGTGTTGTCTCATAATCTCTAGTCAATGGAGTTTGACTCCACAAATCTAACAAGATCACTCCCAAATTAGGTTGTTCATGGCCCTAATTACCTAATTAGTCCACCTAAACACTTGGTCATAAAACCTTAATTAGTGGCCTAATCTTGTTTGCTCCTAAACACATCATTAACACACATTTAGATGAAACAATCTTCTCTCCCCATGGGCTGTCATGATGATCGAAACCTCTCCCCCACATTCTCCAAATGTTTGAAATTCAAACACTCAAAGAACCATGCCTTACACTATGCTTGCACCTCACCTTGCACCATACTTGATCACACTCCAAGCCATGCTTTGAATGACTAAACAAATGAGATATTTTTCCGTCCCCTTGCTGTCCAAAACCATCAGTCCTCCCTATCCCTTCTAGAAGATTTATTTCATTTCAAATCAACAAGAGATCACCTCACCTTGAACCATGCTTAAGCCCATACCTATCTTACCATCAACCATGCCTTGAATGACAACTTGTAAGAGATTTTTTCCCCCCAAAGCCTTGAAGAAACCATGAACTTTCCTTCCCCATTCACTCCCTCATGATTCTAGATTCTATAAATACCTTGCCTTGGTGAGCTTTGCTTCACTTTGACTCATTTGCTAAGTTTGAAGTTTTAAGAAAGTGTTAGTTCTCTCAAAGTTTCTTTTCTCCTCCTTGTTCCAAGAGGAAACCGCCACCCCTCCGCCTCTTAATCTTCATCTAAGTTTTCATCTAAACACATTACCGAGCTCAAACACAAGCCAACACATCTCCTTCCTCCATTTCTCTTCAAGGCCGAAGCTATACCCCAAGTTACAAGGAGATTTCTTCTTGTTTCCTCTTCAAGATCAAATCTTTCCTTGTCTTCAAGAACACACACACTTGGTAGGGAGCTTTTCTAAAAATGTTTCTTTGATTCTTATGCTTTGATCTTGTTGAAATATGATGAATGGATGAACCTTTCTTGTTGTTTTATTTTCGGTTTCTTCCTTTCATTCTCTTTATGATTTCGGCCTCAAGGCCTTGAACATGATGGCTTGATGACGAGTGTTCCCTAGAGGTGACTATGTGTTCATCTCTCATGAAACCTCTAAAGCTTGATGCTTTTCTTCCCTTAAAGCTTTATCTATATTACTTAGCTCACTAAGTTTTTCAACTTAAGAAAATAACTCTAAGGATTTCAATAAGCCCAAGGCCTACCCTTGTCAACCTTAAAGTTGACCGGCACATTCTAGAGTTTTGCTCTAGATAGGGGTCTTGGGTATATAATAAAGAACATGGTGTATTTTCCTTCCCTTTATGGATTCGGTTTCTTGCTCATTTTCCTTTTGAAGTTTTGTTTCTTGAGTTTATTTCTTTAAAGCTTGATGATGATGTTCAAAGAACCATGAGATTTCTTTATAACCTTGGTTCTTATAACTCTAGAGCTTGCTTTATGATGATGAGATTGGGATTGAGATTATGATATTGATTCTTTAAAGTATTGTATGAGCTCTAATAACACATAATAATGGACTAACATTCATGTTTAAATTTATGCCTTGCATAGCATATTTATTTTATGCTATCACTAAACTCTCAAAAATAAATAAATGAACTTGCATTATCATGTTTAAATTCAAGCTTTGCATTACATGTTTATTTTTCAAGTCCTCACCTCAACTTAAGATAAAATGAGTTGCATCTCATATTTATTTTGAGCTCTCACTTTACTTTCTAATAAAAATAAAATGAAGTGCATAGCATGTTTATATTCTTGTTATCACTTAAATGTTAGAGCTCGAAGACTTGTCCTTGGTATCTCAAGTAAAGTTTGGAAATGAAAGTGTTTTACTCTTTGATTTTTTGGCAAGTGAGGATGATTACCATGGTGTGAGTTTCATGTAGTCACAAGTGCCAAAACCTATGTTTTATAATTTTCTAAAAGTTTGGTTGATCTCAAGAAATGTTTCAAGTATAGTCTTATGATTTAAATCCTTCTCAAGCTTGTTTTGAAATAGCTACTGCCCTCATATATCTTATGAGGATTTCTAATGAAATAAATTGCTTTCAAATGAGTTTTAGAAGCTTTGAAAAGGTTCCAAAAAAAACTAGCAACTTATGTGTTTTAGAAATAAAGTCCTATGCATTATATGATAGCTTTGATTTCGATTCTGCCTTATTCATTCCAACATCTTAAATTCTGTTTTGGGTGGTCTATATGTGTTTAAATACCTTACCAATTGTATGAAAATTGTTCTAGGCATCTTAGGCATGCTTAGTAACTTTAATAGTTTGAAAATGTGATTTCTAGAACTCCTTAGGAACTGAAATTGTATATTCTATTCCAGCCTTAATAGAGTTTTTAGAATCATATTATAATATGTTTAGATGGGTGAGAATGATTCATAATTGGTTTAGGTATTAATTATTGCATCATAGAAAACGTTGGTAACGAGAAATGACCTAAAACGTAACTTCTAGAACACCATAATTCATCAAAATATGCTTACTGCCTATGATGCCCAGCCATAATTAATTAGGTTCTAGGACTTAATAAATTGTGGTAATGAGGTTAATCAATCCCTTAGAGGTATAAGAAAATAATTTGGAAGTTTGAGTTTACCCAATTTAGGGGTTTTTACTTTAGGGGAATGGTTTGTGTGCCCTCTATGAATAATGAATTAATGTGTTGTCTCATGACTTATGTGATGCTATATGATGATAGAATTATCAATTGCATGTTATTATTCTCTTAGAACCTTAAAGATGCCTATGTTAAAATTATATGAGATATGTGCCATGTACGAATTATGTAGCATCTTGTTATAACATGCTAAGACTTAAGGTGACATAACTATGAGAAAATGATCCTTTGGAACCATCAAACTATAGATGGGGATGAGGCGATTCTAGCTCCCTAGCCTGTACTTTCAGTCGGGACCTTAACTTATCAAAAGGGATAAGAACCATGTGCTAGTGATGACTAGTGAAGTATGAGCTCATAACCTAGAGGTTTCTCAAAAGGAAGAACAATTAGGGTGGCCCCATGTGCTAAGTAAATGTCTTAATGTCACCTAAGTAACCAAGATAAGATACCATGTATCATGTACCAAGTTCTATGTAACACCCTAAATCTTAACCCAAGACTACTAGTATGTACTTAGGTTAATCTTTAGAATATTACCTCTTGGTCTCATCTTTTACTTAGAAAATACTTAGCGGAAATATGGGTAAAATTTTTCTTTTTGGAATTTAAAATCAAAGTGAGAGCCACGCACGAATCCATAAGAGGAAGCATAGAGAAACATATAAGCAAAGCGTAAAGAAACACATCATATCATGGAGACATCAACTGAAACATAGTTATATATATATATATATATGTTGTGCCTACCCAGAAGGGAAGGACTATTCAATACATCGGGAAGCGGAATACAACTGAAATGCAATACATGGAAATCATAAAAGGCAAATACAAGAGAAACAACACCCATACCCATGTGCACCAAGAGTAGACAACCTCATATACAAAAGAAGGTTTGTCCTCAACTATGTGGCATGTGTGCACTATCTACTACCCCTCCTATGTCTACTCCTGCTGGTCCGAATACTGTGGGGTCGAGTCGATCCACTGACGAATCTCGGCGGGAGTGGTCGAGCGCATCATCGGGGCATGTCCACCGCGGCGAGGGCGCATAGATGGCCGTCGAGCCAACCTCGGCTGGACCACCGTCTCCTCACTCCCAGCCCTCATCGGTGGAGGAGCGGGACTGGAGCTCCAACTGTACATGTGGGATGGCGGGTCCTCGGATGGATCCGTCTCCGAGTACTGGGGACGCGGCACATACTTGGGGTACTCGCGTACTGCTGATGTCTCGGGCTCCATGCGGAGGATCTGCTCATCGCGTGGTCTCGCTCGCTCAAAATCCTGTTATGACGGTAAGGAGCAGTCGGGGTGAAGCGGTAGCTCGGGACGGGGTGCGCGAAGGGTCGCCCCATGAACATGAATACTCTGACAGTGCAGCGACCCTCAAAATGGTATGACCCGAGTGCCGGGTCATGGTGCAGCTCCCATACCGGTGTGTCGATGAAGAGTACGAATGTCGCCATCTGAAGATATGATGGAAGAAAAGAGAGAAGGAATGAGAATCTTTCTAAAAGAATTCTCAGTAGGGTTATCCCTACCTAGGTGACATCATCACATCCTCAGGAACCTTGGGTTTATTTCTAAAAGGTGTGCATGCATATAAATTCCTTTTAAGTTAGTTTTCCAAAGAGGTATTTTATCCAAGGTCCGTCATATTTTATAATGCGTCTTTATAACTTAAGCAGAAATATACTAATGATATGAATGCATCATAAGGTAAACCAAACAATAGAATAACTAAGAAACATTATGGCATTGGCATAAGTATAGTATATGTGACATTGTTAACTTTAACTTTCATCTCATGGGGCCGCCCTAAAACTTCTCTAGGTTATGAGCTCATACCTTAACTAGTCGTCACTAGCTCTTACTTATCCTATGATAAGCGTAACATAATCCCGACTTAAAGTACGGGCTAGGGGGCAAATTAAGGATCTCCTTTCTAGGATCATTTCCTCTTTGAAACGCTTTGCTAGCCACGCGGGCCTCGCAATTTGTCCGCTTTGGCAGGCTGCATCTACACATACCCTCACGGATTTGTCTCCTCCTGGGGGTGCCCGGCCGAACCGGTGTCACCCAGGAGAAGCGCGTCTCAGTGTTGTGTCACATTTAAGTTCTCATAAGCATTAAATCATAAGTACCTCATCATTTATCATATTCATTTTTATCATGCATCCTCATATAGCTTTTTCATAACATATATATCATCACATGAAACTTTCTTATAACATATGCATTGTCACATAAAACTTCCACATAACATAAACATCATCACATAGTCATATCTAACAATTATCCCCATAAGCTCATAGACTTGATATGTTATAACCCATAGTGTTTTAAACTTTGATTCTTATGAGTCTTAAACTTGCAAATTAATTGTTCTAACATTATCCTTATCCTCTTATACACCTATAGTTTCACAACTAATGAGTTATACAAATTTTTATGCTCAAGAACTAATCCAAACAGCACTAAGCAGAATTTGGACAGCTTTATGTTTATGTGATTACGGGATTCTAAAAATTACGGTTTAGATCTTTATCTCACGTTCTAAGTTATTGATCATCAACGCCTAGTTTCTTGGGAACCTATAAGGTCATAACTAAGTATTTCTCACCTCACACTATGGTCAAGAACATCTCTAAACCTCAAGAGTGCAGAAATCAAAATCCTAACTTTACGGGTACCTAGAAGTCACAATAATGACCCTTTCTAAGTTCGGTTTGCTCCTAAGGTTTCAAGATTAAGTCCTAAACCAATTATGAGTCATTTCTACACACATAAACTAATTTAAAACCATGATTATTGAATCTAATCCTTGCTGGACAGAATCCAGAAAAATAAATCTTTAAGGGATCTAGAACTCTCAAATTAATTCTTTTCTAGTTCCTAACTTATCCTATCTTTCACATATGAGTCTTAACATAATTATTACTCAAACATAAGCATATTAACATCATTAACACAGCTCATACAGTGGCCAAACATAGCAAGGCAGAACCGAAACAGAAACTCCATTTAAAGACATTGAACATAGTTTCTAAAGCACATAAAATACTAGTTTCTCTTGGAACCTTGTTAAAACTTTCAAAACTCTTTTATGAACATTTTTATCATCTAAACTCATGAAAATATTTAAGAGGGCAGTGGCTATATTTATTTTCATCTCAAGAGGTCCTAAATTCATAAAACTTAGTTATACATATTCCTTATGCTCACATAAGTTTAGAAAAATTATAAAACATAGTTTTCAATACTTGGAAACACTAAGGCCTCATAGGGCCGAAATATGAACCCAAGGAAATAAATGTTTTAGACCTTTGTTTGAGATATCAATGGGCAAGTCTTTGAGCTCTAGAATCATTAAGGTGATGACATAAAAATAAACATGCTCATGCACTTATTTTAGTTATTGCTAGAAAGTAAAGTGAGAGCATAAAATAAATATGTGGTGCAATGTATTATTATCTTTGATATTTAGGTGAGGACTTGAAATATAAATATGATAATGCAAAGCTTGAAATGTAAACATGATAGTGCAAGTTCATTCATTATCTTGATATTTAGTGATAGCAAGGGAGTAAACATGATATGCATAGCATAAAATAAACATGATGCAAGATTCATTTTATGGTTAACTAGAGCTCATTCAAGACTTTAACAAGATAGCAACCCAATACAATATCTCAAAGATTCTCAACACAAAAACCGAAAGTCATATAAAAAGGAAAGAAAGTGAAACTACATCAAGTTCTTTATTAAATACCCAAAACCCATATCTAGAGAAAAATCTCTAGAACGTGCCGGCCAACTTTAAGGTTGACAAGGGTAGGCTTGGGCTTTTAGAAATCCTTAGATTAATTTTCTTAAGTTGAAAAATCATGTGAGTTAGATATCATATAGATGAAGTCATAAGAAAACGAAAACTCAAGCTTTAGAGGTTTCTTTGAGATGAACACAATGTCATCATCTAGAAACTCTCATCATCAAGCTATCATGCTCAAAATCAAGGCCTCATGGCCGAAAATGAAAAGAAAGGAAAGACAAAGGAAAGTTCAAAAAGAATCCAAGAGGAAACTAGAGAAAAACACTTTCTTGAGCAAAATAAAGTTTGAAAACAAATCCTTACCTAGTGATGAAGGTAAAAGCTTGATCTTGAAGATGGAAATGAGATGAGCAACACCTCCTAGGATGGTGATGATGATTCGGCCTTGATGAGAGAAAAAGAAAGGAAATGTGTTTCAAGTGAAGTTGTGTTTGAGGTGTGGTGTTTGAGAGGTTTGATGATGGTTCAAGGTTTTGGGGTGGTGTTTGATGGTTGAGAGGTGATGATGAGATGAAGAGATGAAGAAGATAAAGATGAAAAGAAAGGAAGAACACTCTTGGAACTTTGAGAGAAAAAGGAAAGACTAGCAAGGCAACTCTAAAACTCTAAACTTTACAAATGCTTCAAGGTGCAACAAGGCTAACACAAGCATCCTATTTATAGAAAAACAAAACCATGGAGCTTGCAAATGGAGGGAGTGGCCATGTGGTTTGGAGGGAAAAGGAAGAGAAAATATCTCTTACACAAGGTCATTCAAGCATGGTTTGAAGTATGGAAGCTATGCTACAAAGCATGGCTTGATGTGAGTTAATTTCCTATCACATTTTTATGAAATTAGTCTTCTAGAAACAATGCATGGCTGGAACTTTTCCAGCCACAATTAAATGGGAAAAATGGGTTGTTTTAATTATTTATTCATGTGGAAATTCAAGCTTGATTGAAAGTTATGACAAGGTATAGTGTATGTGACTTGAGGTATGGCCGTGGAGTATTGAAAAATTGAACATGTGATGCATAATGGGGGAGAAGGTTCACGGCCTGGTCTGGTTCAGCAAGGGAGGAGGTGAGTTTGACCATTTAATTGTGTGTTAATGGTAGGTTTAGATGTGTATTAGCTTAGGTACAAGGTTAGGAATGATTAAGCTTAAGTTTAGGTAACTAAGAATGTGATTTAGGGAGTTTATGACAAGTTTAGGAGTGCTCATACATATTAAAGAATTTTAAACTCATTTATGAATAAACAATGTGTAACACAATTCCATGATTTAAGGAATTGGAAAGAGAAAACACTATTCAAGATTCTATGACTAGGTGTCTTAAAATTAAAATATGATTTTAGGTTGTAATTAAGTACTTTTTGGTTCTAATCAACTTTAATAAATTATTTCGACTCAAGATTAATTAAGGAAATTAATTAACCTTCGATTAGAGCCTAATATTGCTTAGGTTTGCTTAATCACGCGATTAAGCGTAAAAACACGAAACTAGGGGCAAAACCGTAATTTTGCACTAATTTTGCCCGGGACTTCAAAAATTAAAACTGAGGTCATAGAACACATAAAAACGCCTTTTAAAACCATCTGGAGAAGTTTCGGGTTCATCCGGCACTTGCAAACGGGTAAAACACCGCATGGGCGTTTTGGTCATTTTGACCCGAAAACTCGAAAAACGAGATTTTCGATCCCGGGAAGGTACATAAGTTTTCTAATCCCCTTCCAACATTGAGTTTGCCCTTCGAGTACTGCCGAACCGGCTTTCCTCGAATTCCGGGCTAAAAATGACCTCAGGGGCATTTTGGTCATTTTCACTCTAACAGAAAAATCGGGGCGTTACATTCTATGTTTTATACTTTATGCTCTATGATCTATGTACCATGTACTATGTCTATATTTACCATGTATGCTAGTAAGTTAGTTAGATCGTGCATATCATAATGAAGTATGATGCATCCATGTAAATACAAGCTATGTGTTAAAAAGAATGGGCCTCGGTAATCAATGTTTTAGAAATTCATAATTGAATTACTACATGCCCACTATTTTTATAAGAACCCAAGGTTACTAGAGACATAGATGATGTCACCTAGATAGGAGGAAAACCCCACTGAGTTTCTTTAATGAAGATTCTCACTCCCTCTACCTTTTCTTTCCGTCACGTCTTTAGATTCTGATGGTGACCTTCGTCCTGTTTGCTGATACACCCACATGGGAGTTCCACTACGATCAGCAGCATGGATATTATCATTTTGAGGGACGTTGTGCGGTCCAAGTTTTTGTGTTTGTTGGACATCCTTTCAACCATCCAATACCAAGCTACCATTTTACCCCTACATCCCCCTACGGAGACGAGATGATTTTTGAGCGAGCATGCCCGTCTTTCGACTGGACGCTTCGCACGCCCACTTTCGAATCGGCCATTCGAGATTTCCTCGATTACGTTCCCCATTCGAGGTTTTCTAAGATGGACCCTTCTGAGGATGAGCCGACACATGTGTATTATGAGAGTTCAACCCCCACTCCTGTTCCTATGAAAGAGGGGAGTGAGGAGACAGTCACGCAGCCACGGTTGGCACGGAGGCCAACCATGCGCCCTAGACATGGAGGTCATGTGTGACCATCTGGTGTGCCTGTCCCCGATGAGCTACGACCATGGATTGGATACGTTCCCTCGTTCCCGAGCCATCAACTATAGACGACTCTTGGAGTTTTAGTGCACACACGCCTCACTAGTTATGATGACCTTCTTTTGTTGTAAAGGTTATCTACCTTAGGTGCACTATGTAGGTTTATGTCCTGTATATTTGGTTTCCGATGTATTTCATTTGCTATGTATTCGCACTTCCTTTTCATGTACTCAGACTTAACTTACTTCTAGGTGGGTAGTTTATATATGTGATATGTTGTGTTATGTTATTTGTGGAGCCATCTTGATGTTTAGATTTTCACATTCTTGTATATTGCTTGTTTATACTACACACGACTCTTACTTTATCAAGGTTTTAAGAAGAAAATTTTGGCTCATATTTTTAGTAAGTATTTTCAATGATAAATGAACTAAAACAAGAAGTAATAACTAATATTTATCTTCTGTACGTTCTAGGAGTATTGGGTTAAATATTAGGATGTTACATATCCATTCAATATAAGTGTAAGGCTAAGATTTAATCTCAAATTCCAAGATTAAATCCTAGCTATCCATTTTACTTTCTTTCTTTAAGAATTATACCTTCATATAATATAATATCTAGACTTTACCTACAAGATTAATACAAGCCAAATCTTCTTCAACACACCACAACACACATCAGCCGAGACAAAAAGGAAGGAAGCCACCATTGTCATCTTTCTCAAGAGTTCAATCTTGATTTCAGACCACCAAAAAACTTACCCAAAGTCACTAAAACCAAAAACTTCCTTCACCAAACTTGTTCTACTCATCAATACCTCTACAAAACTAACCGATTGAAATTTCAATTCCTTACCAATCTTCATCTTGCTACCTCATACCTCACTGATTAGGGAAGGGTTTGGGGTTAGTTTGGGGCTTTGAAGTGAAGGGAAGTAATCTTGGACCATCCTTGAACCCAAGATCCATTCGTTTTCAAAAGTAGGGTTTTGCTTTCTTTCTTGATGAAATTCTATTTCTTGCGAATTTTGATGGTTTGAAAATTGATATTCTTGATTATAGGTGTATGTTTGTTTGCGTTGGTGGAGTGTATTGGTGTTGTGGAAAAATTCAGTTTTGTTAAAGAAGTGTTAACCATGCTTGCTAGAAATTCAATTTTCTTACAGGTAGGGAATGATCACGAATTTTTTGAGGATGTTGTATGAATTTTTATGAGCTAGAAAAAATGTAAGTTGAAGCTAACTTCTTGAGCTAGTGCCATAAATTTTCTTGAGCTCTATTTTTTATTTATACTACTTTAAAAAAATCAAGAATCGAAATTGTATCTATGTTGCCTGAACTGTTGGAATTGAAGTTGTGAATTTGTCTAATTTTGTTATTATAGCAAATGATTGATTTTTTCTTTGAAATTTTTGCAGATAAACATCTTGAAGTTCAACCATGATTTTAATTCTGAATTGATGTAATCATTTGCTAGGGTTAAAAATTATGGAATTTCAATTCTGAGCAAAAATTAAGTTGTCTTTAACCACAAATTTGTAGAATTTTGTTAGTATAGCTAAAGAACTCATTTTGCTTGGACATTTTTACAGGACCTTATAGACACATCGAGGTGTCATGGAGAATTGTTACAGCCTTTGAATTGGTTATTTGATATGCAAAATAAATCTTACTATTGAAAAAACTGTGAATGGGCTGGAAATGAATTAAATTCTTGATCGGGTAATAAAATGACTTTTGATTTAGTTATGATGAGTATACATGCATGCTATATGATATAAAGATTGACATACAAGGAATGAATATTTTATATGTACTTGGAGGATACATTGGTATAAATAAAGGTGATAAATGAATAATATTTATGTTTGAAGCATTATAAAATTTAGAAATTTATGCTACTGTATATAGTAATGTGATGCCTATATATGTAAGCTTAAGGATGATGTATGTGCTAAGTGATGAATGAGATCATCGTTAGTATGTTAAGGGCACAAAAAGATCCCCATTAGTATGTCCAAGGCATGGAAATATCCCCTTTAGTATGTCAAGGGTACAGAAAGATCCCCTTTATTATGTCAAGGGGACAGAAAGATAAGGATGATGTATATGAGATCCCATTCGATGTTCCAAGGCACATATAGGTTGGAATAATTTACCATGATGTTGAATAGTATAACATGTGTATATTAAGTGATTGAATAATAAAAGAGAGCCACTTCGGAAGAATATTTTTCTTTTTAACTTTAAAATGAACCTTTTATATATGTTGCATGCTCACATTTTCTTAATAAACCGAAGTTGCTGGGATGGCAATGACATTAATTTCATTATATGTTTTGGGGATATCCTACTGAGAGTTTTAGAATTCTCACCCCTATGTGTTTGTTTATGTGTCGTCTCCAGGTTGGTCCAGAGAATAGTGAGGCCACTACAGGAGAGAATAAATTGGAAATTGGCAATAGTTAGTGGTGAAGGCCTATATCTATTGCACTTAGATGTATACATATGTTTGTAAATATAAAAGATAACAGTTGTACTGTAAAGCTCTTAGAAGTGGTTCCTTTGGTATTTGACCTTGTATTAAGTAAATATTTTGTTTCTTTGCCACATATTTTGATAGAACCACAAATTAGCTATTATATGATTTGACCGATTCTAGCTATAGAGATTTAAGAAAGGTGCGCAAATTTATAAGTAACAACTTCTAAGTACAATATCATGACTTAAGGATGATGTTGTACTTGGAAAGGTGTTACATTATGGTATCAGAGCAGTTAATCCTTATAGGACCTTGAGGAATGAACTGGCCATGCTTCCTTAGTAAATGTCATGCATTATAATTTTATATATGTTTGTGACTGCTAGTTGGGAATGATGTGGGTTGCTGCCACACTTAGATTGGTATTGAGCCTAATCAACTCAATATTTCTTGTTTGTGATAGGAATCGATGACTTGAAATCGGCGCCCTAGGAATGGTGTTGGAAACGAAGTTGGTATGATGGACACCTTTCGTGAGAATGCTGCTACTATGAAGGAACAAGCTGCAGTGGCCAACCGAATGATGCAAAGATTGGATCGAGCAGAACCCGGCTAGAAACCTTGGTGGAATATAAGTAGATGTGGAATATCAAAATTCTGCTGAGTTTAGGAACGGAAACCCTTTACCGTTTCGAGTAGCTTTCAATACAAATAAAGTAGAAGATTGGATTAAAGCTATGGAGAAGATTTTGTCAGTTCTTCCCTGTACGGAGACCCAAAAAGTGGCCTTTGCTACTTACATGCTAGAACCGGATATTGAGTTTTGGTGGGTTGGCACCAAGGGGTTATTTGAAGCTTCTCAGACTGAACTTACCTAAGAATTTTTTAAAGAGGCTGTTTATCACAAGTATTTTCCTATTTCTATGAGGAATGCAAAGAAGTTGGAGTTCATGGCACTCTAGCAAGGATCCAAGAGTGTAGCATAATGCACAACCGAGTTTGAGGAGCTTTGCAAGTTTTCTACTATTTATCAGCATAATCCTAATGAAGCTGGAAGTGCATGAAGTACGAAGGAAGGTTATGTGAGGATATTGAGGCAGTTTTGAGTCTTTTGGAAATCAAGGATTATCCAACTTTGGTAAACAAGTACAGGCATGCAAAGGACTCGAACAAGAAGCTAGCAATCATCCAATCTACTAGAAACGCTTCTAATAAGACCGTTTCAGCCCAATTCGTATGGGGATAAACAACAACAATGATCAACCATGATCCAAGATTGTCCAAAATATGGGAAGAACCATGGGGTAGACCTTGCTTCACTGGGCTAAACGTATGCTATCGCTGTGAAAAGCCAGGACATATAATGAGGGATTGTCCATAGAGATATCCAAAACCTACAAAGAAACCACCACACAAGAGTACTAGGAGCTGAGGGGACATCACCACCTAATAATTTGATCCAAGGTAGGAGTGTTTAGAATTTGATTGAATTGTTTGAATGTGTGAATTCCTTGTTAGATTTCTAAAATTTGTCTTTCAAAATCATTTTTAAAAGAATTTTGAGGGAAAAATTCTTTTTAAAATGGGTGGTAATGTAACACCCTAAAAATTAGTTAAAAATCAATTTGAGCTTTATTAGTCATAATTTTAAAAATTAATGATGAGGATGACCCAATGAATGTGTAAAAAAAAAAATGAATAGTGATTTATGGGTCTCATAGACCTGTCGGGATAGCTGAAACCACAGAATTGGGGTCCGGAGATGTCTGCAACTAAGAAATTATAGGATTGAGATTAGAAATTATAAGGAACAAGAATGTTAGTTCGGAAATTAATTTTTAGTCGATATCTAATTTCCCAGGTACGGTGTTTTACCCGTTCGATAGAATTTCAATATGTGATTTCTAACACTAAAAGATAGTTTAATCATGATAAATACATAATGTGTACCCATTCAATACAAGTGTAAGGCTAAGATTTAATCTTAAATTTCAAGATTTTATCCTAGCCATCTATTTTACTATCTTTCTTTAAGAATTATGCCGTTATATAATATAATATCTGGACTTTACCTACAAGATAAATACAAGCCAAATCTTCTTCAACACACCACAACATATTTCGACCAAGACAAAAAGGAAGAAAGCCACCACCGTCATCTTTCTCAAGAGCTCAAGCTTGATTTCAAACCACCAAAACACTTGCCCAAAGTCAATAAAACCATAAACTTCTACAAAACTAACCGATTGAAATTTCAATTCCTCACTAATCCTCACCTTGCTACCTCATAACTCACTAGTTAAGGAAGGTTTTGGGGTTGGTTTAGGGGCTTTGTAGTGAAGGGAAGTAATGTTGGAGCATCCTGGAAGCCAAGATCCATTAGTTTTCAAAAGTAGGGCTTTGTTTTCTTGCTTGATGAAATTATGTTTCTTGCTGATTTTGATGGTTTGAAAATTGATATTCTTGGTTCTAAGGTATGATTACACAAAGGTGTAGGCGTATTTGTATTCGTGGAGTGTATTGGTGTTGTGGAAAAATTCAGTTTTGTTAAAGAAGTGTTAACCATGCTTGCTAGAAATTCGATTTTCTTACAGGCAGGGAATGATAACAAATTTTCTGAGGGTGTTGTAGGAGTTTTTATGAGGTAGAAAAAATATATGTTGAAGCTAACATCTTAGGCTAGTGCCACGAATTTTTGTGAGCTCTACTTTTTATTTATACTACTTTAAAAAAAATCAAGAACCAAAATTGTACCTATGCTGCCTGAATTGTTGGAATTGAAGTTGCGAATTTGTCTAATTTTGTTACCATAGCAAATGATTGAGTTTTCCTTTGAAATTTTTACATGGTGTTGTAAAAATCTTGAAGTTCAACTGATTTTTATTCTAAATTGATTCAATCATTTTCTAGGGTTAAAAATTATGGAATTTTGGTTTCGAGCTGAGATTAAGCATTCTCTGACCGCCAAATTTGTAGAATTTTGTTAGCATAGCTAGAGAACTCTTTTTGCTCTAACATTTTTATAAGACTTTATGGACAAATTGAGGTGTCTTAGAGAATTTTTATAGCCTTTGAATTGGTTATTTGATATGCAAAATAAACCTTGCTATTTGAGTGAAAAATTTGTCAATGTGCTGTAAATGAACTAAATTCTTGATTAGGTAATAAAATGACATTTAATTGAGGTATGATGAGTATACATGCATCCTATATGATTTAAAGATCGACTTATGAGGAATGAATATTTTATATGTACTTGGAGCATGCATTGATAAAAAGAAAGGTGATAAATGAATAACATATATGTTTGAGGCATTATGAAATTCATAAATTTATGCTATTGCATATATTAATGTGATGTTTGTATATGTAAGCTTGAAGATGATGTATGTGCCAAGTGTTGAATGAGATCCCTATTAGTATGTTCAGGGCATGGGAGAATATCCCCTTTAGCATGTTAGGGACACTGGAAGATCCCCTTTATTATGTCAAGGGCACGGAAAGATAAGGATGATGTATATGAGATCCCCTTCAATGTTCTGAGGCACATATAGATGGGAATAATTTACCATGATGTTGAATAGTATAACATGTGTATATTAAGTTATTGACTAATAAAAGATACCCATTTCAGAAAAACATTTTTTTTTACTTTAAAAGGAACCTTTGATATATGTTGCATGCTCACATTTTTTTTCTTAATAAACTGAAGTGACTGGGACAATGACGATGACATTAATTTTATTATATGTTTTGGGGATACCCTACTAAAAATTTTAAAATTCTTACCCCTATGCATTTGTTTCCGTGTCGTCTCCAGGTTGGTCCAAAGGACAATGAGGCTGCTACGGGAAAGAATAAATTGGAAATTGGCAATAGTTAGTGGCGGAGGCCTGTATCTATTGTACTTAGATGCATACATATGTTTGTAAATATAAAAGATAATAGCTATACTATAAAGCTCTTAGAAGAGCTTCCTTTGGTATTTGATGTTGTATTAAGTAAATATATTGTTTGTTTGCTACATAGTTTGATAGAACCACAAATTAGTTACGACTCAAATAGACTGATTCTTGCCTTAAATATTTAAGAAAGGTCCACAAATTTATAAGTAACAACTCCTAAGTATAATATCATGACTTAAGAATGATGTTGTACTTAGGAGGGTGTTAAATTATGGTATCAGAGCAATTAATCCTTGTAGGACCTCGAGGAATGAACTGGCTATCCTTCCTTAATAAATGTCATGTATTATAATTTTATATTTGTGTGTGACTGCTGGTTGGGAATGTTGTGGGTTGTTGCCACACTTAGATTGGTATTGAGCCTGATCAACTCAATATTTCTTATTTGGTGTGATAGGAATCGATGACTTCAAATCAGAGTTCTAGGAACGGTGTTGGAAATGAAGCTAGTATGATGGATGCCTTCCATCAAAATGCTGCTACTATGAGCGAACAAGCTGCAATGGCCAACCGAATGATGGAAAGATTGGATCGAGCAGAACTCGACTAGAAACCTTGGTGAAATAGAAGTAGATATGGAATATCAAAATTCTGCTAAGTTCAAAAAAGCAAACCCTCTACCGTTTTGAGTAGCTTTCAATCCAATAAAGCAGAAGATTGGATTAAAACTATCGAGAAGATTTTGTCAGTTCTTCCCTGTACGGAGACCCAAAAAGTGGCCTTTGCTACTTACATGCTAAAAGCAGATGCTGAGTTTTGGTGGTTTGGCACCAAGGGGTTATTCGAAACTTCTCAGACTGAACTTACCTGGGAATTTTTTAAGGAGGTTGTTTATCACAAGTATTTTCCTGTTTCTGTGAGGAATGCAAAGGAGTTGGAGTTCAAGCAAGGATCTATGAGTGTAGCGAAATATAGAACCAAGTTTGTGGAGCTTTGTAAGTTTTCTAGTATTTATCAGCATAATCCTAATGAAGCTTAAAAGTGCATGAAGTTTAAAGGAGGGTTACTTGAGGATATTGAGGTAGTTGTGAGTCATTTGGAAATCAAGGATTATGCGACTTTGGTAAACAAGTGCAGGCGTGTAGAGGACTCCAACAAAAACTGGCAATCATCCTATTTGCTAGGAACACTTCTAATAAGAGACTGGCACTTGAAGACCAAGATTATGATGAGGCCCTGCCCCAAAGGAAGTTGTTCAGCCCAATCTGCATGGGGGTAAACAACAACAATGGCCAACCATGATCTAAGATTATCCAAAATATGGGAAGAACCATGTGGATAGACCCTACTTCACTAGGCTAAACGTATGGTATCGCTACGAAATGCTAGGAAATATAATGAGGGAGTGTCCAGAGAAATATCTAAAACCTACAGAGAAACCACCACACAAGAGTACTAGGAGCTAAGAGGACATCACCACCTGACAATTCGAATCGAGGTAGGAACATTTAGGATTTAATTGAATTGTTTGAATGTGTGAATTCCTTATTAGATTTATTGAAATTTTGTCTTTTGAAATCATTTTTAAATGAATTTTGAGGGAAATATTCATTTTAAAGTGGGTGGTAATGTAACACCCTAAAAATTAGTTAAAAATCAATATGACCTTTATTAGTCATATTTCAAAATTTTGACAGATTTAGTAATGATGAGGACTGCCCAAGCGATATGTAAAAAAAAAGTGAATAGTAATTTGTGGGCCCCGCAGACTCGTCGGGATGGCCGAAACCATAGAATTGGGGCCTGGAGATACCCGAAGCTAAGAAATTATAGGATTGAGATTAGAAATTATAAGTAATGAGAATTTTAGATCGAGAATTAATTTTTAGCCAATATCTAATTACCCAGATATGGTGTTTTACCCATTCTGTAGAATTTCGGTGTGTGATTTCTAACACTGAAGGATAGTTTAGTCATGATAAATACATAATGTGTATCCATTCAATACAAGTGTAAGGCTAAGATTTAATCTTGAATTCCAGGATTAAATCCTAGCCATCCATTTTACTATCTTTCTTTAAGAATTATGCCATTATATAATATAATATCTAGACTTTATCTACAAGATAAATACAAGCCAAATCTTCTTCAACACAGCACAACACATTTTGGCCAAGACAAAAAGGAAGAAAGCCACCACTGTCATCTTTCTTAAGAGCTTAAGCTTAATTTCAAACCACCAAAACACTTGCCTAAAGGAAATAAAACCATAAACTTCCTTTACCAAACTTGTTCTACTCATTAATACCTCTACCAAACTAACCGATTAAAATTTTAATTCCTCACCAATCCTCACCTTGCTACCTTATATCACTGATTAGGGAAGGGTTTAGGGTTGGTTTAGGGGCTTTGAAGTGAAGGGAAGTAATGTTGGAGCATGCTTGAAGCCAAGATCCATTAGTTTTCAAAAGTACAGCTTTGTTTTCTTGCTTGATGAAATTCTGTTTCTTGCCGATTTTGATGGTTTGAAAATTGATATTCTTGGTTCTAAGGTATGATTACACAAAGGTGGAGGTGTATTTGTATTGGTGGAGTGTATTAGTGTTATGGAAAAATTCAGTTTTGTTAAAGAAGTGTTAACTATGCTTGCTGGAAATTCGATTTTCTTACAGGCAGGGAATGATAACGAATTTTGTAAAGGTGTTGTAGAAATTTTTATGAGCTAGAAAAAATATATGTTGAAGCTAACATCTTAGGCTAGTACCACGAATTTTTTGGAGCTTTGTTTTTTATTTATACTGCTTTAAAAGAAATCAAGAACCGAAATTGTACCTATACTACCTGAACTATTGGAATTGAAATTGTGAATTTGTCTAATTTTATTACCATAGCAAATGATTGATTTTTCCTTTGAAACTTTTAAATGGTGTTGTAAACATCTTGAAGTTCAACTAATTTTTATTCTGAATCGATTCAATCATTTGCTTGGGTTAAAAATTATGGAATTCCGGTTCTGAGCTGAGATTAAGCAGTCTCCGACTACCAAATTTGTAGAATTTTGTTAGCATAACTAGAGAACTCTTTTTGCTCTGACATTTTTATAGAACCTTATGGACACATTGAGGTGTCATGGAGAATTTTTATAGCCTTTGAATTGGTTATTTGATATGCAAAATAAACCTTGCTATTTGAGTGAAAAATTTGTCAATGTGCTAGACATGAACTAAATTCTTGATTTGGTAATAAAATGACTTTTGATTTAGGTATGATGAGTATACATGCATGCTATATGATTTAAAGATCAACTTTTGAGGAATGAATATTTTATATGTACTTGGAACATGCATTGGTAAAAAGAAAGATGATAAATGAATAACATATATGTTTGAGGCATTATGAAATTCAGAAATTTATGCTATTGTATATAGTAATGTGATGCCTGTATATGTAAGCTTGAGGATGATGTATGTGCCAAGTGATGAATGAGATCCCCATTAGTATGTGAAGGGCACAGGAAGATCCCCATTAGTATGTTAAAGGCACGGAAATATATCCTTTAGTATGTTAAAGGCACAGAAAGATCCCTTTTATTATGTCAAGGGCACGGAAAAATAGGAATGATGTATATGAGATCCCCTTCAATATTCCAATGGCATGTACAGGTGGGAAAAATTTACCATGATGTTGAATAGCATAACATGTGTATATTAAATGATTGACTAATAAAAAAGACCCACTTCAGAAAATCATTTTTTTAAAAAATTTAAAAGGAACTTTTGATATATGCTGCATGTTCACATTTTCTTAATAAACTAAAGTGACTGGAACGAGGACAATGACGACGATGACATTAATTTCAGTATATGTTTTGAGGCTACCCTACTGAGAATTTTAGAATTCTCAGCCCTATATGTTTGTTTGCATGTAGTCTCTAGGTCGGTCCAGAGGACAGTGGGGCTGCTATGGGAAAGAATAAATTGGAAATTGGCAGTACTTAGTGGCGGAGGCCTGTATCTATTGTACTTAGATCATATATATGTTTGTAAATATAAAAGATAACAGTTGTACTATAAAGCTCTTAGAAGAGCTTCCTTTGGTATTTAACCCTATATTAAGTAAATATTTTGTTTCTTTGCTACGTAGTTTGATAGAACCACAAATTAGTTACTATATGACTAGACCGATTCTTGCTATAAATATTTAAGAAAGGTCCACAAATTTAAAAGTAACAACTCCTATGTATAAAATCATGACTTAAGGATGATGTTGTACTTGGGAGGGTGATACAAATAGTTTCTGAAGTATTTTTCATAAATAAAGGACAATGGTTTTTTGTACTACAAGGTAGCGTTTGGTTGCTATCCATTGGATAGAAATACGGAGACGTTGAAGACATAATCTTATTTAGTGATGGAGACAAGGAATGGAGACAAAATTTTCTATCCCCGAGACAAAAATATAGACAATTTTTGTCCTTCCAAAAAGTGGGGATAGGATATGGAGAGAAATTTAATATTTTTTCTTCCAATAATACCCCTATTAATATTTATTATTTCTTAATGTGTCCTCTCAAAAGGTGGTGGTGGGGGGGAGGGGAGGTCCAGTGGCGATTCGGCGATGGTCCAATAGGGATACATAAGTTTTTTTACCATGTATCCGACGATCCATCTCCACTATCTCTACTGTTTAGAGACAGTTACCAAATGTTACCCAATAGTTGTCATTGACATAGCTAAGGTCACATGTCTAGAAGGCTAATCCTAGGACACATAGAGAATGATCAATACGTGTCAAAAGGAGAAAAGATCAAAGGGACAATAGTCCAATCGAAATTCAAGTATAAAAGGAAAAGATCTTTAGATTTGATAGAACTTTTGCACACTAAACTTTCAAGCAACATTCTTACTTTTTGAAATTCACTTCCATTATTATTACATAGAAATAATTAACAACTTGCGCGTGTAAAATGAGTAAATGCATTAAATGCGAGAATACTAGAGTAAGGCTCCCAATCTTTGCCACGACCTATAACTAAACAAAAATGGGCATATTATACTATCACATCCAATAGTAATAAAATAATTGTCCCAATATAAATGAACTTTAACTCACATGACACCTTTAGTCCAAGTAACTATCAGTTTATTGGTATTAGATTATGGATTTTATTCTCATTTACACATCCTCTTTTCTATTACTAGGAGATCACTAGAACCAAAAGAAAAATAAACAAATAAAGAAAAGTGAGTGTCCATTGGGAGTGATGTTAAAATAACCTATTTTTAGTTAAGGAGTAATGTTATTTAAATACTCAAAAAAATGGACATTTATTAGGATGTTTATTTTAAAATCATTAAATATGATGTGATAGATAGAGTGTATGAAATCCACCATCATATTCAATTTTTAACTTGCTGTCCCAAAAGCATCACATTTTAGATATTTGAAAAGCATTTTCGCTTAACTAAGTCCCTATAAATCTTGCAACTTTTAAATTGATAACCAACCCTTTTTCACTACAATTAATTCGTTTGGCTTCTGTTGCCCTCAATACAAACCTGTATCCATTCCTAGGAGTTCGTGATTAATTTCATCAACAATCCTCTCGGAAGTCGTCAATTCACGTGGATAATCACGTCAACGCACATTTGTCACAGACTTAAGAAATTCATAGATCTTAGATACAGTCTTGAAAAATTAAAATTGTATTTTTTACTATTTAGAATTCAATACATTGAAAATTATACTAAAATTGTAATAAAATTGAGAGATAATAATGCTCACAAACTTAATTTGCCAAAGTGTGAACGGTCGTAGATAATATATTTTTCGTCACTCAAACTATATAATAATTCCACGGTTCCACCCTAATTTAAAGTAACCATACTGATTTTCAAGCTAAGCATGATATATATATTCATACTTGCATGTTATACATCTGGATTGCATGCACTATAGTTCTTACCATGCAATCCAACACGTACGATTAACCAACCTGCTGAGTTGTCACAGCCGAGATGAGGTTGTTAGCATGCACGACCGCTATACTGTACATATATATAGGCCACTCCAAGATCTCCTTTCTTCATCCAGTAGCAGTCGTTTGGGTCTCACATGTTTGCTTGAGACTCACTACTTGATTGACTGCGAAAACGATGTTGCGTAACATTTCACTTTGGGTTCTACTATCTGTAAGCACTTTTGTTGCTTTCAAGCCGTTATCTTTTGCCGTACAAAGTTCATTATACTTCTTGCTCATTCACGCAGTTTATGATACATGATTTACTTCAAGTAAACTAGTTTAACGATGGGAACATTTATGTAATTACGATCTTTCTTTCCGAATATATTGTGCAGCTTGCTCTTGTAGGGGCAAGCCAAGCCCTCGAAGTGTCATCAGACGAAGATTATTGGCATGCAGTTTGGCCAAACACTCCGATCCCTGGTGCTCTGAAGGACCTTTTGAAGGGTAAAGCTGAAGGTTCGTATCCTACCAAATTATCAATGATTATATAGTTAGCACTATATTAATAAAATTTTCTTTTGCGATGTCACAGATGCTGAAATTGACAATCTTCCCATGAAAATCGATAATACACAGTACCCAAGAAACTTTTTCTTTCAGCATGAGCTTTATCCAGGGAAAACAATGAACTTGGAGTTCAGCAAGCGTCCCTTCACTCAACCTTATGGTGTTGGGGCATGGGTACCCACGGTCAAAGACGTTGAAAAGGAGGGCTTTACTTACGAGGAGATTTGCGTAAGGAACCCTGCCAAGGGAGAACAAAGGCACTGTGCAAAATCTTTAGGATCATTGATTGGTTTTGCTATTTCAAAGCTGGGGAAGAACATTAAGGCGCTTTCAAGCTCCTGGGTGGACAATCATCAAACCCAATACACAATAGAGGGAGTGCAAAACCTTGGAGACGAGGCAGTTATATGTCACAGGTTGAATTTCCGTAAGGCTTTGTTTTATTGCCATGAAGTTCATGACACGGCATCTTACATGGTTTCACTGATGGCAGCCGATGGGACTAGAGTTCATGCACTTGCAAATTGCCACCGTGACACATCTAGCATGAATGCTGAGGTACTTCATGAGCTTCTCAAAACCAAGCCTGGAACTGCCACTGCTTGCCACTTCCATGGCAATAAGGCAGTTTTGTGGTTTCCCACCTTGGCAATAGATAATGCCTATAATTTGAACATGGCAAGTTAAGTCAATGATCTCCTGTTTGGAGCTTCCGGGTAGCGTTTAAAAATAAATCCTTTTCTAGTTTTTTGTTCTTGTACTTCGTAAGTGCCAGTTCCAGCTTCAGCTAGAATTGGAGTTCTGTAATTGTGCTGTAGTAGTGTGTCCTATTGAAACACAATTGCATGTAGCTCTATCAAGGGGAAAAAATGATATATAATGGAAATGCAGTGTGCTTCATGTTTTAATACGGTTGTTTCTTAACTAGTTTGATTTAGACTTCGAGCGGTATGCTTGTAATTAGAAGTAGACTTCAACAAAATTTGGATAGGGATATGAAACGGACACAATAGAATATATATAATAAACATAGAGAAATTATTGGTTTATTGTAGGAGTAAGTCTACTATGCTTCATTTATTAATAACATATTTCATCAATTCAATCATTGAATTATGTAATATTATCTTGATGATTAAGTATATCAAATTTCATAAAAATTGGACGTTGATACATATTATCTAGTATTCATGTTTACATGTACTTTTAAAATTAAGTTATATGTTCAAATAAGAAAGAATGACAATGTATCGAATTATTTGAAATTGTGAAATTTTATACATATGATCTGTGTAATTGAGATTTACAATTTAAGGGTTGGATTGATGAATTTCGATATTTATAAAAGGTTATTCAATGCAGTGAGTATATCAATATTTACTCTTAGATTGTGTGTCTATATATATATATATATATATATATATGATAGTTAATTTTCTCACATATTATTTAAAAAATTTATAAATAAAAAAATTTTATTTAACAACGTTATAAAATATTTTTACGAAACGCTTCTTCGAAATCAATAATTACTAAAAAAAACACTTAAAAGGATTAAAAAAAAAGTTGGAAATAGAATCAGAATCAAAGCAAACCAATACAGGACCAAGAAAAGTTGGTGCAACCCATTTTTCAGCACAAAGATTGTTTCATATGGGATTATCACGAGATACTGGCTCATCTCGAGACTTGGTAGAACACTGCTTGTCTATCAAAGATGGTTACAAACCTTTTCGGCACATATATATATAATTTATGAGAAAAACAAAATCACAAACAAGAATACACCAAGTCATAAACAAAATCATATATATAATTTATGAGTTGGTGTATACACCAAATCATAAACAAAATCATATATATAATTTATGAGTTGGTGTATTCTTGTTTATAATTTTGTTTTTCTCATAAATTATATATATATATGTATTAAATAATAAAAATAATTATAAAATAAATAATAAGTTTAACTTATATATATTGATAGCTTAAAATAAAATATTAGTTTATAATTTTTCACTTAATTTCATACTCTCTTGAATTTTTAGTGATTGACAAAGTAAACTTACTTTATACTACCAATTAAGGCATAAAAATTGAACTCATAAATAATATTAAAAATGAGATTAAGAGTTTAAAATAATTATTTCAATTTAAAATTTAATAATATTATTTTAAATAAATAAGATAATAAATAATATTAATATCATAGTTTCAACTTCTATCCTAACCATTTTTGTTCATCAAAATGGTAGATAATTTAAAAATGTTGAATGAATGATTATTTTAATTAATATTTAATAATAAATATTCTAAATAAATGATAATTAATAAACAAAACTTACAATCATTATAAATAATACAATGTTTAATACAAAATACAATTATATGTAGTTAAAAATTAGAGTAATTGCTACATATTAACATTTTAATTATCCATTTTTGAAATTTATCAATAAATGATTCATAAAAACTAATTACTTTAATATTTTTCTATGTTCATCACACTTATTATGATAAAAAAGGAAGTTGGAACTATTAAAATATACAAGAAAAGAAAATATTGTATATTTTTTATATTTTATATTTTATGAAATTAAAAATACACAAAATAAAACTATATATAATATAGAATAAGAATTTAATATCAGTATAAATTTCTTTTACATTGTTATTGAACTCACACTACAAGAAATGCGTGTGAAATCAATAGGTTTTTCGACGGACGTACTGAAGCCAATAAAAATGAAGAGTCGATACAATTACATTAAAGGTGTCACCGAGATCGTCATATAAATAATATTACCAATGGGTTGTGTTAATTTTACCAACAAGTTTTTAAAAATAAGAATAATTTTTATTGACAGGTTTTGTATTTTTTTGAAATGTAATTAATTTTGGGTAACATTTTAATAATTTTTTAATAACTAATTTCATTGCCATGTGTAGCTCATCTAGATAAATTATGGATTGATTAGTATTTAATTATTTTTATTTATTTATTTTATAATTTAATTATCAATTAAAGTGGTACTAAGTAAGAAAATAATGAAATAATAATAAAATAAACAACAAGTAAACAAAATGCATTAAATGTAAAAAAAAAAACTAAAATGAAATTAAAAAAACAAGCTAATTGATGACTAGCAAAACTCCTAGTCATCGGCATTCTCGACGGCATCATCATCATCAATCCCATCGGAGTCGTCCATGCTATCAGACAGTGAGGAGCCCTAAAAATTGGAAGGGATTAGCATCTATGAGAGCTTCTTGCTAGAGCTAGAGGATCCTGAGGCTTGTATATCTCTGAAAAAGCTCATCACATTAGCAATGGTTTGCTTCTGCATCCTCTTGAATTTAATATTTTCTTTCATGGCATGCTCCCGTTGGTGATAGATAAGAAGTGCTTGCCATTGCAACTCCTGGTTGAGGGTATGCATATGCACCCTCAAGGTATCATCCCCAGTAGTCGACCCAGTAGCAAAGGATGAAGATCTATTGTCAATGTAGTACCCCTTATAAGGGCTGCCAATATCTTGGGCCCAAACATCCTCCTCATTTGGAGGAAGAGGGATGTCAGCATCGAGCCCAATCTTAGTCATATAAGGCTAGTACTGGGTCTATGCCTACTCCTAAAGGTTTGAAAACTCATGCTACAAAGGAAAACAAATAAAACACATTGTAAGTAATATTATGATATAAATGAAAAAAAAATAAAAATTAAGTAAAAAGATGTCTGAATTTTCCTTGGGTTGGAAGGCCGTTTAACTCCCTTGATTGCACATATATGCATAATAAATTCATAAAAACATAGTATTTGTCACAATTCAAATGTAGTAAATTACAATTTAATAATATATTATGTAACACCTGAATAATTAGTTAAAAATTAATTTAAACTTTATTTGGTTAGAAATTTCAAAAATCTAACAGTTTTAGCAATGATGAGGACGGTCTAATGAATATGTTAAAAAAAGTGAATAGTGATTTGTGGCCCCCACAGACCCATTGGGATAGCTGAAACCCAACATCCGAGACCAGAAGATACCTAAGACTAAGAAAAGATAGGGTGAAACTTAGATATAGGTAGAAATGAATATTTTATACTTGAAATTAATTTTTGATTAATGTTTGATTACCCGAGTACAGTATTTTACCCGCTAAGTGTAACTCCCTAAAAATTATATAAAAATTAATTTGATAATTTCTAGTCATAATTTCAAAAATTTGACAGATATAGTAATGATCAGGACAATCCAATGAATCTGTAAAAAAAAAAAAAAGTGAATAGTAACTTGCGGGTCCCGCAGGCTCACAGGAATAGCCGAAAAACTAGAATTAGGGCCCAAAGATGCCCGAAAGTGAGAAATTATAGGATTAAGATTAGAAATGGTTATGAATAAATATTTTATACCTAGAATTATTTTTCGGGCAATGTTTGATTACCCGGATACACTGTTTTACCTGTTCAGTAAAATTTCGATGTGTGATTTTTACATTGAAAGAAAGCTTAATTGATAAGATTTGGATAATGTCTATCCATTTAAACCAAGTGGATGGCTAAGATACAATCTTGATTTCCAAGATCAAATCCTAGCCATCCATCTTATATTTTTATAAAGAATTAGATTTTACATTATAAAATTCTTACAACTTAATTAATATCATTGCAAAGTCATCAAACCTTATCTTTTGGAATGCATTCTCGCCTAAAATTTGCTGCACACATAGCCACCATTTTTGTCCTCAAAGAGCTTCAATACATGATTTAAAGCCTCCATTTTCCTAACCTACACTTGATAATACCACAAGCTCTCTTCACAAAACTTGTTCTAGACATCACCACCTACAAATCTAACCGATTAGAATTTTAATCCATCACTATTTTTCCACCTTGAGCCATTATACATCAATATTTAAGGGAAGATTTGGGGGCTATTTGGAAGGTTGAAGTGAGGAAAAACTATTCTTGGAAGTATTTTTGGAGTTAGAAGTCTCAAGTATTACAAGTAGGGTATATTTCATCCAATTTTCTTTCTGATTTTGCTCCGGAATATTATGATTGAATAATTCTGAAATTCTGGGTTTTATTGGATGATTATGCATGAATATTTATGTGTTAATTTTAGTAGGGAGTTTGGATGAAGTTAGGTAAGCTATTTTGTTAATACATATTCTAACCCTTGCTGCTGGAAATCCCATTTTTGAGTAAGCAGCTAAAAAACTTTGATTTTTCTCACTGCTTTAGAGACATGATTATGAGCTAAACATTTTTTATGATGAAGCTAACATATGGAAGAGTTTCCTCTAATTTTCATAGCTTATATTAAGCACTTTTTCTATTTTTAAAAAATGGAGAACCAAACAGGTCAGGGTTTCTGTCCAGCCAGTCCAGTTTGTAGCATTAAACTTGTCTAATTTTTTTACCCTATTAAATGATTAAATTTTGAGCTGAAATTTTTACAAGAGTTGAGGACATCTTGAAGTTGAACCCTAAATTTTTGTATGAAGTTTTGAGCTCATTTGATAGGGTAGAAAATTTGAGACTTCTGGCTATTGGTTGAAATTGAGCAATTCTGATCTCCGAATTTGTGAAATTTTATAAATATAGTTAGAGACCTTATCATGTTTTGAAAATTTTATAGGAGCTCATTGATACATTGAATTGTCTCTAAAATTATTTTTGCTTTGTTCTAATGATGTTTACTAATCTAATCATAATTTTCTTGATGACTGAAATTCTAACAGCATGCTAAATTAGCAAAAAGGATGATGAGAAATTGATGGCTTGATATCATTCATGTTATGTGAACTCATTGAGGAAATAATGGTACTTGGTACCAGTTTGACATGAGTATATGAATGTGAATAATTGAGCATACGAGCTTATTGATGAGGTTAGGCATACATAGATATGAAAATGTTTCTTACAATTGTGTATATGCGAAAGAAAAGCATAAGATTGTATTTCTTGGGCTGGAGAAAGTAAATCCGATCTGTCAGGGAAAGTAAACCTAACCACCAAGAAAAGTATGGGATTATCTATCTTGGGCTGGAGAAAGTAAATCCGGTCTGTTGGGGAAAGTAAACCTAACTACCCTTTAATTGAGTCAGGGAAAGTAAACTTGACTAGGAATAGGTCTGTGTGAGAATTGGAGAAAGTAAATCCAATTATCATGTATAGGAATGAGCTCAGTCCTGAAAAGCAGTCTATTACCCATTATTGCCATGCTGGGGATGGTAATACGTAACGCCCAGAAGTGACAAGATTAGTCAAGGGCCAAGACGAGTTGAGATAGCAATTGTTACAAGTAGTTCTTCATCTTATGTATCAAGTAATGAATTTTAGTATTGATATTGAAGCTAATATGTTTAAGTTGTGATTTATCAGTATATGCTTTTATCTGATGTTGAGTAGTATGATATCGTATATTAAGTGACTGAATGATAAAAGAGACCCACTTCAGAAGAATAGTTTTTGAACTTTAAAATGAACCTTTGATATATGTTGCATGCTCACATTTTTTTAATAAACCGAAGTGGCTGGGATGATGACGATGACATTTATAATTGCGTATTTGGGGAATGCCCTACTGAGAATTTTATAATTCTCACCCCTATTTGTTTGTTTCCGTGTCGTCTCCAGGTTAATTCCAAAGAAAGGTGAAGTAGCTACAAGAAAGAACAATTGTAATTTCTACAGTTTAGTAATGGAAACTTGTATCTGCTGTACTTAGCTATATATATGGGCTTGTAAATATAGAAAATAACATATGTGTAGTACAGCTCATAGAAGAGTTTTCTTTTGTACTTAACTTGTATTAAATAAGTACTTTGCTTCTTTTATATATATATACTTTGATATAGCCACGAGTTCATTAGTATACGATTCTATTGATTCTTGTTATAGATAATTAAGAAAGGTCCATAAACTTATAAGTAATAACCCCCAAGTATGCTATCACGACTTAAGAATGAGGTTGTACTTGGGAAGGTGTTACACTAGGTAAAATTTCGGTGTGCGATTTCTAGCACTGAAAGATGGTTTAATCTCTACAAAAGGATAATTTCTATCCTCTAGGGCCAAGTGTAAAGCTGTGATTTAATCTTGATTTATAAGATTAAATTCTAGCCATTCATTTCTTTTTGTTATTAGAAAGAAGTACATTTTGACTACATCATTAATATATCTAACCTAAGATATATTTGAAACCTAAACCTTATCACCCACCACCTAAACATTTTGGCTAAGCTTCCTCAAGTTTCAGCTGCGACACCCTAGTTTTTCTGTTTGAGTATAAATGACCGAAATGCCTATAAGGTCATTTTTATCTGGAAATTTGAGGATGGCCAACCTGGCAGTCCTCGAAGGGTCAACTCAATGCTTGAAGAGGATTATATATGTTGTGATTGATAGCAGAGATGAAAATCTCATTTTTCAAACTTTCAGCTCAAAATAACCAAAATATCCCTATAGCATTTTGCGTGGGTATCAGTACCGTTTGACCCCGGAGACTCTCTCGAGAGTTTGGAATGTTAATTATATGTGTTTGATGATAATTGTTTTGGCCCAGGTAGTCCCGGGTAGTGTATGTGCAAAATTACGATTTTGCCACTAAAATAGTGCATTACGGGTCTAATGACGTAATTAAAGAAACCTAAGCAATATTAGACTCTAATGGAAGATTAATTAATTTCAATAATTAATCTAGAGTCAAAATAATTTATTAAGGTTAATTAGAACCTAAGAATTGCTTAGATACACCTTAATCCTTTTTTTAAAAATCAAGATTCCATATCATGGAATCTTAAATAGTGTTTTCTCTCTCTAATTCCTTAAATTAAGGAATTATGTTTGTGCATAATCATATCATAAAATGAGTTTTGATTTCACTAATGAAGGAAGACCACTCCTAATCATGTCTCAACACCCTTAATTACCCATTACCTGACCTAAACACTTACTTACAAACTCCTAACCAAAAGCTTAATCAAATATACACCTAAACACATAACTAAACCACAATTAGATGAAACAAATCTCCTCCCCCATGACTTAATAAGAATCGGCCACTCCTCCCCACTTTCATCACATGTTGAATAGTTTTGCACACAAAGGCCATGCTTTGAGCCATACCTTGGACCATACTTAGACATACTTCAAACCATACCTAGCTTTACCTTTGAATGACCAATTGAAAGAGATATTTTCCCTTCCTCAAGTCCTCAAGGCTGCCAGCCACTCCTCCTCCATTCATCCCCTCATATTTCATTTTTCTATAAATACCCATCATAAGAGAACTTGGTTCTATTTGCTCATTTTCAAGTTTGTGGCTTAAGAATTCCTTTAAGTTTTCTTCCTTTCTCTCAAAGACTGAAGAGTTCCATTTCTTCTCATCTTCTTCATTTTCCTCATAGAGCCACCCTCTTGCAACCCCAAACCACCACACAACCACCATAGATGATTATCCAAACACCTAAGCTTCCATTCTCAACCACAAAGCTCACACAAAACACATTTCCTTCCTTTTCTTTTCTTCTTGGCCGAATCATCATCATCCCTTGGAGAAGAGTTTTTCTTCTCATTCCTTTGCTAAGAACAAACTCATTTTCCTTCCTACAAGAAAAACCACTTGGTAGGGGTTTTGTTTTTCAAAAGCTTTATCTTTTATATTGATATTTTGATATGAAAAGTTCTAGTTTCTCTTGGTTTAAACTCCTTTCCTCTCTTTTTATTTTTGGTTATGATGCTTGGTTTTGAAAGGAAAACTTTAGCTTGATGATGAGGTTTAAAGATAATGGTCTTGTGATTATCATTTGAGAAACCTCTAAAGCTTGAAACTTGGTTTTGATTCTAACTCATTTTCGGTTTTCCTTTCCTTTTCTTGGCTATGGTTTTGGTTTCCTTCTTTTCTTTTATGCATGGATTTGGTTTTTTTTTTCCTTTTCTTTGTTCATACTTTGATTTTGGTTCTCAACAAATGTTGTTATTTGTTTTGTTCTCTTGGTCCTTTTCCTTGAGCTTGATGATGATGTTCAAAGCATAAGGTTTCTTTGAAACCTTGGTATAAAGAACTCTAAAGCTCACTTTATCTAGCTAAGATATGTGTTGGGTTGAGGTTTACATTCCTTTAAAGTCTTGAATGAGCTCTAGTAAGGGAATAAAATGAATTTGCATTCATGTTTAAGTTTATGCTTTGCATATCATGTTTACTTTTCCCTGTCATCACTAAAATCTCAAGAATAAAAAAATGAACTTGCATTCTCATGTTTAAATTTCAAGCTTTACATTTCATGTTTATATTTCAAGTCATCACCTAAACTTTAAAGATAATAATGAACTTACATCTCATATTTATTTCAAGTTCTCACTTTACTTTTATAATGGAGACTAAAATAAAGTGCATAGCATGTTTAAGTTTTTGTCATCACCTAAAGATCCTAGAGCTCAAAGACTTGCTCTTTTTATCTCAAGTAAAGATTGGAAAATGGAAACATTCTATGAATGCTATATTCGGCCATGTGATGAGGATGGGCTTTGCATAAGCTTCATATAGTCACAAGGACCAACAAACTATGTCTTAAGATTTTCTTAAGCAAAGAAAAGCTCAAAGAATACTTTGAGTATGATTTTTATGGTTTAAAACTCTTTTGAGAGTGGTTTAAAATAGCTACTTCCTTGGCCTTTTATTTTTATGATTTTAATGAAATAAATTAGTTTCTAAAAGATTTTTGAGGTTCTAAACTGATTCCAAGGGAAACTAGTAACTTATATGCATTAGAAATGTGATTATTTGTGATACATGTTTCGGCCACTGCCTCATTATTTTGGTCACTGCATGATGCTTTTTTAATGGGTTAGAATGTGTAAAAATTATGCTTGAGTGATGCAAAAATTGTTTTGTGAGTGTTAGGAACAACTAGTAAGTGGAAAAGATGCAAATTGTGAGTTCTAGATCCCTTAGAAACTAAAAACATGGTTACTGTTTTAGGATGAGTAAAATTTGAAATAATATTGTTTTAGAAGTGTTTAGAAGTATAGGTTTAAATTCTAAAAGTGGTAGCAATTAGTATTAGTGCCTTAAGAAAAGTTGAAACTTAGAAAGGGTCAAAGACGTGACTCCTAGACACCCGTAATCGAAACATAGTAATTCTGCCCTTGCTACCCTAAGCTGTATGGAATTGATCATGAGCATAAAACTTAGTAAGAATTAATAGTAATGATCCCTTAGGTGCATAAAAGACCTAACTTGGATGCTAGATTAATTAGATCGTAAGTTTAAGACCCGTAAGGATTAAAAGCATAAAATACTGTGAGTTAGAGGAGGCAATGAGAGTTACTATTCCAAGTGAATGTTTGCTTATTTTTATGACTTGCTAAGCATAGCAATTGCATTAGCTGAGCCCGATCCCTTACTTCGACATTCTAGGAAGAAGCATGTTTATTGCTTTGAGAAAATGTTGATAATGTGTGCATATGAATGCATGAGCTTGAGACCTGAGCATTATGATTATTTGTGGTATGCTATGATGATTTGCATGATTTGATGAGCATGAAGTATTGAATGAAATGCCATGATGATATTTGAGAACATGTGTTTATGTTGCATACTTGCATAGCATGTCGAAACGCATTTCTCTTGCCACAGCGAGGAGAAGGCAAAACCATGGGGGTTATGGACATTGAGCCTGCCGAAGCGGACAATATCACTGTGCACTAGATATGTCAAAAGGTAAAGTTTTATGGACATTGCCACGGTAAAGTTCTTAGGACATGTTGTGTCAAAAGGTGGCATAGCTGTCGACCCAAGTAAGATAGAAGTTGTGATGAGTTGGGATAGACCAACCTCTGTAACTGAGATTAGAAGCTTTTTGGGTTTAGCTGGATATTACCGTAGGTTTATCAAAGGATTTTCCCAGTTAGCCCTACCCTTAACTAAGCTCACTAGGAAGAATGCCCCGTTTAAGTGGAGCCCCGAGTGTGAAAAGAGTTTCCTAGAGCTCAAGGAAAAGCTCACCTCAACCCCGGTTTTAGTTTTACCTGACCCCAATGTACCCTTCGAGGTATATTGCGATGCTTCTGGCAAGGGTTTAGGTTGTGTGTTGATGCAAAATAGGCAAGTGGTAGCCTATGCATCCAGACAACTCAAGCCTCACGAGGTAACCTACCCCACCCATGACCTAGAACTAGCAGCCATCATGTTCGCTCTAAAGATGTGGAGACACCATTTGTATGGCGTAAGGTTTGAAGTTTTCTCCGATCATAAGAGTCTCAAGCATCTCTTTGATCAAAAGGAGTTGAATATGAGGCAAAGGAGATGGATGGAATTCCTCAAGGACTACGATTTTGGCTTAAGTTACCACCCCGGCAAGGCTAATGTAGTAGCTGATGCCTTGAGCCGAAACTCGTTACGTCTGTCAAGTATGATGGTTAATGAAGTTGGGTTAATAGAGAAGTTTAGGGATATGAACCTTGGGATGTCTGTGACAGAGAATGGCATCGTGATGAGTCATCTCACGGTGACCAGTGGGTTTAAGCAAAGGATTATGCTTGCCCAAAGAGAAAATGAGGACTTTATGGGGACAATCGTGGCAGTTAAGGCCGGAAAGTTGAAAGGTTTTATACGAGGCCCCGACTGGTTGTGGAGGTTCGAAGGGCGAATCTGTGTGCCACAAGATGGCGACCTCCGAGAGAAGATCTTGGAGGAGGCTCACAAGAGCCATTTTGCCATCCATCCTGGTACTACCAAGATGTATCAGGACTTGAAAAGGATGTTTTGGTGGCCCGGATTAAAGAAGGATGTGGTTGCCTGGGTGAGTAAGTGTTTGGTCTGCCAAAAAGTCAAGATCGAACACCAAAAACCTTCTGGCATGTTGCAACCCCTGTCAATCCCCGAGTGGAAGTGGGAGAGTATATCAATGGACTTCGTGACAGGATTGCCAAAGACCCAAGCTGGCCACGATGCCGTATGGGTAATCGTGGATCGACTAACTAAGTCGGCTCACTTTCTACCTATTTGAGTCACTACTCGTTGGATAAGTTGGCCCAGCTTTACATCCAAGAAATAGTAAGGTTGCATGGAGTACCATCGACGATAATCTCGGATCGAGATCCGCGGTTTACGTCACGTTTTTAGGGAGCCTTTCAAAAGGTGTTTGGTTCCAAGTTGTGCCTAAGCACTGCTTACCACCCACAAACGGATGGTCAGTCCGAGAGGACAATCCAAACCCTGGAAGATATGCTGAGGGCCTGTGTCTTAGACCAAAAAGGAAGTTGGGATAAGTACATGCCTTTGATCGAGTTTACGTATAACAACAGTTATCACGCGAGCATCGGTATGGCACCATACGAGGTGTTATATGGAAGGAAGTGCCAATCACCCTTGTGTTGGTACGAGCCCGGAGAACAAAGTGTCTTAGGACCTAAAGTAGTGAGGGAAACGACGGAACAAATCAAGAAGATCAAGGATAGAATCTTAACCGCTCAAAGTCGACAGAAAAGCTACGCGGACAAAAGGCGCAAGCCCTTGGAGTTCCAAGAAGGAGAACACGTATTTCTAAGAATCACCCCCACTACAGGAATAGGGAGAGCCATGAAAGTTAAAAAGTTGAGTCCCCAATTTCTCAGTCCTTTTGAAATTCTTTAGAAAGTCGGATCCGTAGCTTACAAGATAGCCTTACCACCTAATCTGTCAAACCTTCATGATGTCTTTCACGTCTCCCAGTTACGTAAATATGAGTCCGACCCTAGTCATGTCCTAGAACCAGAGCATGTCTCGTTGAGGAGGACCTCACTTTCAATGTACCGCCTACGAGAATAGTGGATCACGGAGTCAAGCAGTTAAGGAACAAGTCTGTACCTTTGGTGAAAGTGGCGTGGGGACAAGGCAAGTCGGAAGAATACACGTGGGAACTAGAGTCAGAGATGAAGTCCAAATATCCAGAGCTTTTCTAAGGTACGAATTTCGAGGGCGAAATTCTTTTAAGGAGGGGAGTAATGTAACGCCCCGATTTTTCTGTTAGAGTGAGAATGACCAAAATGCCCCTGAGGTCATTTTCACCGGACCGAGGAAAGCCAGTGCGGCAGTACTCGAAGGGCAAACTCAATGTTGGAAGGGGATTAGAAAACTTATGTACCTTCCCGGGATCGAAAATCTCGTTTTGAAGTTTGGTCAAAATGACCAAAACGCCGCAGTTGTTTTACCCGCTTGCAAGTCTTTGGATGAACCCGAAACTTCTCCAGATGGTTTTAAAAGGCGTTTTTATGTGTTCTATGACCTCAGTTTTAATTTTAGAAGTCCCGGGAAAAATTAGTGCAAAATTACGGTTTTGCCCCTAGTTTCGTGTTTTTACGCTTAATCGCGTGATTAAGCAAACCTAAGCAATATTATGCTCTAATTGAAGGTTAATTAATTTCCTTAATTAATCTTGAGTCAAAATAATTTATTAAAGTTGATTAGAACCAAAAAGTACTTAATTACAACCTAAAATCATATTTTAATTCTAAGACACCTAGTCATAGAATCTTGAATAGTGTTTTCTCTTTCCAATTCCTTAAATCATGGAATTGTGTTACACATTGTTTATTCAAAAATGAGTTTAAAATTCTCTAATGATGTATGAGCACTCCTAAACTTGTCATAAACTCCCTAAATCACATTCTTAGTTACCTAAACTTAAGCTTAATCATTCCTAACCTTGTACCTAAGCTAATACACATCTAAACCTACCATTAACACACAATTAAATGGTCAAACTCACCTCCTCCCTTGCTGAACCAGACCAGGCCGTGAACCTTCTCCCTCCATATGCATCACATGTTCAATTTTTCAACACTCCAAGGCCATACCTCAAGTCACATACACTATACCTTGTCATAACTTTCAATCAAGCTTGAATTTCCACATGAATAAATAATTAAAACAATCCATTTTCCCCATTTATTTGTGGCTGGAAAAGTTCCAGCCATGTCAAGGTTCTAGAAGCCTAATTTCATAAAAATTTGATAGGAAATTAACTCACATCAACCCATACTTTGTAGCATAGCTTCCATGCTTCAAACCATGCTTCTATGACACAACCAAAGAGATATTTTTCTCTCCCTTTGTCCTTCAAAGCTACGGCCAGCACCCTCCCTTTGATGAGCTCCATGGTTTTGTTTTTCTATAAATAGGATGCTTGTGATAGCCTTGTTGCACCTTGAAGCATTTGCAAAGTTTAGAGTTTTAGAGTTGTCTTGCTAAGCTTTTTCCCTTCTCTCAAAGTTCTAAGAGCTCTTTCTCTTCATCTTCATCCTCTTCATTCTTCCCTCACATAATCACCTCATAACCTTAAACCATTCTCAAAGCTTTCAAACACTCAACCTCAAACACAACTTCACTCAAAACACATCTCCTTTCCTTTTCTTTTCCTTGGCCGAAATCATCACTACCATCCTAGGAAGTGTTGCTCATCTCATCTTCATCTTCAAGACCAAGCTTTTATCTTCATCAATAGGTAGGGACTTGGTTTCAAACTTTATTTTGTTCAAAAAATGTTTTTCTCTAGCTTTCTCTTGGTTTCTCTTTTTAAAACTTTCTTTGTCTCCTTTTCCTTTTGTGTTTCGGCCATGAGGCCTTCTTGGTTACATGATGGCTCAATGATGAGGACTCCTAGAAGATGACTATGTGTTCATCTCAAAGGAACCTCTAGAGCTTGAGTTTTTATTTTCTTTGAGTTTCAACTTTATTTACTAACTTGAAATGATCTTTTCTCAAGAACACTTTTGTTTCCCCTTATTACATGCTTTCAGTTTCTTTGGTTTCCTTTTCTCTAACATTTCGGTTTCCATTTCCTTTTGATCTTTGAAGCATTGTTTGTTTAATGAAGTTTTATTTTCTTGAGCTTGATGATGATGTTCAAGAACCTCATAGTTCCTTTGAGAACTTGGTTGAAGAACTCTAAAACTCACTTTGTCAGGTGATATGTGTTGGGTTATTATCTTATTAAAGTCTTGAATGAGCTCTAGCTAACCATAAAATAAACCTTGCATCATGTTTATTTTATGCTTTGCATTTCATGTTTACTTTCCTTGCTATCACTAATTATCAAGATAATAAAGGAACTTGCACTATCATGTTTATATTTCAAGCTTTGCATTATCATATTTATATTTCAAGTCCTCACCTAAATATCAAAGATAATAATATATTGCACCACATATTTATTTTATACTCTCACTTTACTTTCTAGCAATAACTAAAATAAGTGCATGAGCATGTGTATTTTTATGTCATCACTTTAATGATTCTAGAGCTCAAAGACTTGCCCATTGATATCTCAAACAAAGGTCTAAAACATTTATTTCCTTTGGTTCATATTTCGGCCCTATGAGGCCTTAGTGTTTCCAAGTATTGAAAACTATGTTTTATAATTTTTCTAAACTTATATGAGTATAAGGAATATGTAGAACTAAGTTTTATGAATTTAGGACCTCTTGAGATGAAAATAATATAGCCACTGCCCTCTTAAGTATTTTCATAAGTTTAGATGATAAAATTGTTCATAAAAGAGTTTTGAAAGTCTTAACAAGGTCCCAAGAGAAACTAGTATTTTATGTGCTTTAGAAACTATGTCAATGCCTTTAAATGGAGTTTCTGTTTCGGTTCTGTCTTGCTATGTTTGGCCACTGTATGAGCTGTGTTAATGATGTTAATATGCTTATGTTTGAGTAATAATTATGTTAAGACTCATATGTGAAAGATAGGATAAGTTAGGAACTAGAAAAGAATTAATTTGAGAGTTCTAGATCCCTTAAAGATTTATTTTTCTGGATTCTGTCCAGCAAGGTTTAGATTCAATAATCATGGTTTTAAATTAGTTTATATGTGTAGAAATGACTCATAATTGGTTTAGGACTTAATCTTGAAACCTTAGGAGCAAACCAAACTTAGAAAGGGTCATTATTGTGACTTCTAGGTACCCGTAAAGTTAGGATTTTGATTTCTGCACTCTTGAGGTTTAGAGATGTTCTTGACCATAGTGTGAGGTGAGAAATACTTAGTTATAACCTTATAGGTTCCCAAGAGACTAGGTGTTGATGATCAATAACTTAGAATGTGAGATAAAGATCTAAACCGTAATTTCTAGAACTCCGTAATCACATAAACATAAAGCTGTCCAAATTCTGCTTAGTGCTGTTTGGATTAGTTCTTGAGCATAAAAATTTGTATAACTCATTAGTTGTGAAACTATAGGTGTATAAGAAGTTAAGGACAATGTTAGAACAATTAATTTGCAAGTTTAGGACTCATAAGAATCGAAGTTTAAAACACTATGGGTTATAACATATCAAGTCTATGAGCTTATGGGGATAATTGTTAGATATGACTATGTGATGATGTTTATGTTATGTGGAAGTTTTATGTGATGATGCATATGTTATGAGAAAGTTTCATGTGATGATATATATGTTATGAAAAAGCTATATGAGGATGCATGATAAAAATGAATATGATAAATGATGAGGTATTTATGATTTAATACTTATGAGAACTTAAATGTGACACAACATCGAGACGCGCTTCTCTGGGTGACACCGGTTCACGGAACCCCTAGGAGGAGACAAATCCATGAGGGTATGTGTAGATGCAGCCTGCCAAAGCGGACAAATTGCGAGGCCCGCGTGGCTAGCAAAGCGTTTCAAAGAGGAAATGATCCTAGAGAGGAGATCCTTAGTTTGCCCCCTAGCCCGTACTTTAAAGTCGGGATTATGTTTATGTTTCGCTTATCATAGGATAAGTAAGAACTAGTGACGACTAGTTAAGGTATGAGCTCATAACCTAGAGATGTTTTAGGGTGGCCCCATGAGATGAAAGTTAAAGTTAACAATGTCACATATACTATACTTATGCCAATGTTATAATGTTTCTTAGTGATTCTATTGTTTGGTTCACCTTTATGATGCATTCATATCATTAGATTCTTTTATGCTCAGTCATAAGACGCATTGTAAAATATGACGGACCTTGGATAAAATACCTCTTTAGAAAACTAACTTAAAAGGAATTTATATGCATGCACACCTTTTAGAAATAAACCCAAGGTTCCTGAGGATGTGACGATGTCACCTAGGTAGGGATAACCCTATTGAGAATTCTTTTAGAAAGATTCTCATTCCCTCTCTCTTTTCTTCCGTCATATCTTCAGATGGCGACATTTGTACTCTTCATCGACACCCCAGTATGGGAGCTGCACCATGACCCGGCACTCGGGTCATACCATTTTGAGGGTCGTTGCACTGTCAGAGTATTCATGTTCATGGGACGACCCTTCGCGCACCCCGTCCCGAGCTACCGCTTCACCCTGACTGCTCCTTACCGTCATAATGGGATTTTTGAGCGAGCGAGACCACGCGACGAGCAGATCCTCCGCATGGAGCCCCAGACATCAGCAGTACGCGAGTACCCCGAGTATGTGCCGCGCCCTCAGTACTGGGAGATGGACCCATCCGAGGACCCGCTATCCCACATGTACAGTTGGAGCTCTAGTTCCTCTCCCCCACCGATGAGGGCTGGGAGTGAGGAGACGGTGGTCCAGCCGAGGTTGGCTCGTCGGCCATCTATGCGTCCTCGCCGCGGCAGACATGCCCCGATGATGCGCTCGACCACTCCCGCCGAGATTTGTCAGTGGATCGACTTGACCCCACAGTACTCGGACCAGCAGGAGTAGACATAGGATGGGTAGTAGCTAGTGCACACACGCCACATAGCTGAGGACAAACCTTCTTTTGTATATGAGGTTGTCTACTCTAGGTGTACATGGGTATGGGTGTAGTTTCTCTTGTATTTGCTTTTTATGATTTCCTTGTATTGCATTTCAGTTGTATTCTATTCCATGATGTATCAAATAGTCCTGCCCCTTTGGGTAGGCACGTTATATATATATATATCTATGATTCAGTTGATGTTCCCATGATATGATGTTTCTTATGCTTTGCTTATATAATTCGCTATGCTTCCTCTTAAAGATTCGTGCGTGGCTCTTACTTTGATTTTAAATTCCAAAAAGAAAAATTTTACCCATATTTCCGCTAAGTATTTTCTAAGTAAAAGATGAGACCAAGAGGTAATATTCTAAAGATTAACCTAAGTACATACTAGTAGTCTTGGGTTAAGATTTAGGGTGTTACATGTTACACATTGTTTATTCATAAATCAGTTTAAAATTCTTTAATGATGTATGAGCACTCCTAATCTTGTCATAAAATCCTTAAAACACATTCTTAGTTACCTAAACTTAAGCTTAATTATTCCTAACCTTGAACCTAAGCTAATACACATTTAAACCTACCATTAACACACAATTAGATGATCAAATCTCCCTCCCTCCATGCTGGCTAGGTCTGGCCGTGCACCCTTCCCCCCCATATGCATCACATGTTCAATTTTTCAACACTCCAAGGCCATACCTCAAGTCACATACACTATACCTTGTCATAACTTTCAATCAAGCTTGAATTTCCACATGAATAAATAATTAAAACAACCCATTTTCCCCATTTATTTGTGGCTGGAAAAGTTCCAGCCATGTCAAGGTTCTAGAAGCCTAATTTCATAAAAATTTGATAGGAAATTAACTCACATCAAGCCATACTTTGTAGCATAGCTTCCATGCTTCAAACCATGCTTGAATGACCTTGTGTAAAAGATATTTTCTTTTCCTTCTTCCCCCTCAATGCTCCGGCCAAGGCTTCCTCTTGGAGGGCCTCAATGTTTTGTTTTTCTATAAATAGGTGCCTTAGATGAGCTTGTGTCAATTTAGTTCATTTGGTAAGTTTCAAGTTTTCCTAAGCTTTCTTGAGTTCTTTCTTTTTCTCTCAAGTTCCAAAAGAGTTCTTTCTTTTTCTCTCTTCATCTTCATCTTCTTCATCTCTTCATCTCAACATCATCTCTTAACCATCAAACACCACCCCAAGGCCTTGAATCATCTCCTAACCTCTCAAACACCTCACCTCAAACACAACCTCACTCAAACACATTTTCCTCTCCATTGTTCCTCACAAGGCTGAAGCCATATCCACCTCAAGGAGGAGCTCATCATCTTTTTTTCCTTTTTAAAGTTCAAGCTTTGTGTCTTCACTCTAGGTAGGGATTTGCTTTTCAAACTTGTTTTGCTCAAGAATGTGTTCTTCTCTAGTTTCCTCTTGGATTCTTTTTAAACTTTCCCTTGTTCTTCTTTTCCTTTTCATTTCGGCCTCTTGGCCTTGAATATGAGTATGATAGCTTGATGATGAGAGTTTCTAGATGATGACCTTGTGTTCATCTCAAAGAAATCTCTAAAGCTTGAGTTTTCCTTTTCTTATAACTTCATCTATATGATATCTAGCTCACATGGTTTTTCCACTTAAGAAAATTAATCTAAGGATTTCTAAAAGCCCAAGCCTACCCTTGTCAACCTTAAAGTTGGCCAGCAAGTTCTAGAGATCTTTCTCTAGATAGGGGTTTTGGATATTTAATAAAGAACTTGACTTAGTTTCACTTTCTTTTTCTTTTGTAAGGTTTTCGGTTTTGGTATTTTGATCCTTGAGATTTTGTTTGGTTTTGTTTTGGAAGTTGTTTACTTGAGCTTGATGATGTTGTTCAAGAACCTCATAGTTCTTTTGAGAACTTGGTTCAATAACTCTAAAGCTCTCTTTGTAATGAGATATGTGTTAGGTTGTTATCTTGTTAAAGTCTTGAATGAGCTCTAGCTAACCATAAAATGAACCTTGCATCATGTTTACTTTTATGCCTTGCACATCATGTTTATTTTCCTTGCTATCACTAAGTACCAAGATAATAAAGAAACTTGCATTATCATGTTTATATTTCAAGCTATGAATTATCATGTTTACATTTCAAGTTCTCACCTAAATATCAAAGATAATAATATGATGCATCTCATATTTATTTTATGCTCTCACTTTACTTTCTAATGAAAGCTAAAACAAGTGCATAAGCATGTTTATCTTTATGCCATCACTTTAATGAACCTAGAGCTCAAAGACTTGCCCATGGTTGTCTCAAACAAAGGTCTAAAAATATTTATTTCCTTTGGTTCATATTTCGGCCCTAAGAAGTGTTGATGTTTCCAAATATTGAAAACTATGTTTCATACTTTTTCTAAGCTTTTATGAGTACAAGGAATATGTAGAACTAAGTTTTATGAATTTAGGACCTCTTGAGACAAAGATGAATTGGTCACTGCCCTCTTGAATATCCTTATGATTTTAGATGTTAAAAATGTTTATAAATGAGTTTTGAAAGTTTTAAAAAAGTTCCAAGAGAAACTAGTATTTTATGTGCTTTAGAAATTGTGTTTTATGCCTTTATGGAGAGTGTTTGTTTCGGTTCTGCCTTGCCATTATTTTGCCACTGTATGTGCTATTTTATTGATGATAATATGCTTATGTTTGAGTAAAAATAATGTCAAGACTCATATGTGAAAGATAAGATAAGTTAGAGACTAGAAAAGAATTAATTTGAGAGTTCTAGATCCCTTAATTATTGAATTTTCTGGATTCTGTCCAGCAAGGTTTAGATTTTATAATCATGGTTTTAAATTGGTTTAAATGTGTAGGAATGACTCATAATTGGTTTAGAACTTGATCTTGATGCCTTAGGAGCAAACTAAACTTAGAAAGGGTCACTATTGTGACTCCTAGGTACCCATAAAGTTAGGATTATAAATTCTGCATCCTTGAGGTTTAGAGATGTTTTTGATCATAGTGTGAGGTGAGCAATACTTAGTTATAAGCCTCTTAGGTACCCAAGAGATTAGGTTTGACGATTAATAACTTAGAACGTGAGTTAAGGACCTTAAGGGTCAATGCATAAGACATTAAAAAGTCTTGAGTTTTATGATGCTTAATTTATGTAAATATGATATATCATACTTGAGCTTTATCTATGATAAGTTTGATATATGCTATGAAGAAGTTTTATATGATGATATGCTATACCTCATAAGATATGTTCGTATGACCTATATGTTTTCATGGCATAAGCAAATTTGAGGAAATTCGGTCTACAGCCGTCATGCTGCCAAATTTCCATCAAATTTGAGGAACCTAGAAAAAAATCTTTTTGAAAATCATGAGAACTTAAATGTGACACAACACTGAGACGCCTTCTTGGGTGACACCGGTTTAGCCGAGCACCCCCAAGAAAACAAATCCGTGAGGGTATTGACACAGAGCTTGCCAAAGCGGACAATGCTACTGTGCACTAGTTGCCAGTAGAGCGTTTCAAAGAGGAAATGACCCTAAAGAGGTGATCCTTATTTGCCCCCTAGCCCGTACTTTAAGTCGGGATTATGTATGTTATGCTTATCATAGGATAAGTAAGAACTAGTGACGACTAGTTAAGGTATGAGCTCATAACCTAAAGATGTTTTAGGGTGGCCTCTTGAGATAAAAGTTAAAGTTTAAATGTCACATATGCTATTAAAAACCAAGAAAAGTTATACCTATCACCTTATGCCAATGTTATAATGTTTCTTAGTTATTCCATTGATTGGCTTACCTTTATGATGCATTCATGTCATTAGTGTTTTCCCTGCTTAGTCATAAGTCGCATTGTAAAATATGATGGACCTTGGATAATTAATATTTTAGAAAACTAACTTAAAAGAAGTTTACCTACATGCGAACCTTTTTTAAAATAAAACCGAAGGTTCCTGAGGATGTGATGATGTCACTTAGTTAGGGATTACCCTACTGAGAATTCTTTTAGAAGATTCTCATTCCCTCTCCCTTTTCTTCCGTCACATCTTCAGATGGCGACTTTCGTACTCTTCATCGACACCTCGACATGGGAGCTGCACCATGACCCAGCACTCAGGTCATATCATTTTGAGGGTCGCTGCACTGTCAGAGTATTTATGTTTATGGGACGACCTTTTGTGCACCCAGTACGGAGCTACCGCTTCACCCCGACTGCCCCCTACCATCACAACATGATTTTCGAGCGAGCTAGACCACGCGACGAGCAGATCCTCCACATGCAGCCCAAGGCGTCAGCCCCTGACTCAGTATTCGGAGACGGATCCATCAGAGGACCCACCCTCGCACATGTACAGTTGGAGCTCCAGCCCCACTCCCCCATCAATAAGAGCTGGGAGTGAGGAGACCGTGGTTCAGCCGAGGTTGGCTCATAGGCCATCCATGCGCCCTCGCCGCGGTGGACACACTCCGATGATCCGCACGACCACTCCCACCGAGATCCGCCAGTGGATCGATTCCACCCCTCAGTACTCGGACCAGCAGGAGTAGGTGCATAGGATGGGTAGTAGCTAGTGCACACACGCCACATAGTTGAGGACAAACCTTCTTTTGTATATGAGGTTGTCTACTCTAGGTGCACACGGGTATGGGTGTTGCTTTCATGGTTTCCTTGTACTTGCTTTTATGATTTCCTTGTATTTGCTTTTCAGTTGTATTTCGTTCTTCTATGTATCGAATAGTCCTACCTTTTGGTAGGCACATTATCTATATATGTATGATTAGTTGATGTATCCATGTTATTTATGTGTTTTATTATGATTTGCTCGTATGCCTTGTACGAATTCCCGTTCAAAGAATCATGTGTGGCTCTCACTTTGGTTTAATTCAAAAAGAAAAATTTTACCCATATTTCCGCTAAGTATTTTCAAAGTAAAGAATGAAACCAAGAGGTAATATTCTAAGGATTAACCTAAATACATACTAGTAGTATTAAGTTAAGAATTAGGGTGTTATAACTACTTTCCCCTACGGCTACGATCTAATTTTCGAGTGCACCCACCCCCGCGATGAGCAGACTCGCCGTACTCCCCTGACCGCTTCAACAGTCCGCTACTACCCCGACTATGTTCCCCGCTCAAGGCTATTAGACACCGATTCGTCCGAGGACTCCCCCATTTATATCTATTTGGAGGGCTCTGCTCCTACGGTGCTTGTGGAAGTAGGCAGAGGCAGTAAGGATACGGTGACCTAGCTTCGGTTTGCTCGACAACCGGAGATACGTCCATGCCATGGAGGCCATGTCCATCCCTCATTCCGTTTGTATACACCTGAGGAGCTTGCGCAGTTCATTAGATACATACCCCCATCACCAGAGGATCAGTGCTACTAGTAGATCTCGTTGGATGGTTTTTTCGAGTGCATTGAGCTATCACATGGATCCCCTTTTCATGTTGTATCTTTTGCTAGGATATCTTTAGTTTAGCACTCGTAGGACTAGTATGGGGGAGCTATAGTTGGCTTTTGGTTTTTACGTTCCATGTATTTACTATTTTCTTGTATATTCTTCTGTTGAGTTTATGTACTGAAAGTTCAGCCCACTATGTATGGGTGTGACTTCATTTATTATGTTTATGTTGTATTATGAACTAAGTTATCTAATGTAACTATGTTATTTCAGGTAATTTGTTTTCATGTTTCAAGAATGTTATGCTTCTTTATATGTGTATGTATGACCTGCTTTCCCTATTTATTCTGTTTATGTTTATGTGCTTGATTTATGTTAGCACGCGCGGCTCACGTTTTGTTTTAAGTTTCAAAAAAAAAATTTACCCTATTTTCTACTAAGTATTTTAAAAAAGAATGAAACAAAAGAGTATTAACTAATAATTAACTGTAATACATCCTAGGCATGTTGGGTTAAATATTAGGGTGTTACATTTTGGTATCAGAGCAGTTCGATTCTCATGGAGGCTGAGGATTGGACTGACCATGCTTTTTAAGCATGATGCGATAGTTATATCATGTGTAGTGCTTAGCTAATAGAGATAAGCTATAAGTTGGATATGCATGACCCCTGTTTGTTTGTGTGTGCCATGGTAACTAGCTCATCTAACATGAAATGTTGAGCCTGATCACCTTAGTGTTTATTGACTTGTATGTTTAGGAACTAATGGCACCCAGACGACAGAATAGGGCTACCAACGAAGGGAATCAAGATAAAGAGCCGTGACGGCTATTAGGGAGATGGCGAGGGCCATGGAATGCATGTTCGACCGCATGAATCAACAAGGAGATGTTGCATGTTGTCCCCCTACTACCGAAATATTGGAACAAACCCGATTCGGAGAGTTTCGCAAGGCGAACGCACCAACATTTAGAAGAGCCATGAACCCAGACAAAGCTGACAAATGGATCAAGAACCTAGAGAAGATCTATTTCATGGTCGCCTTTTCAGAGGAGCAGAAGGTCACCTTTGCTGCATATATGATAGAGTCTGATGCTGATTTCTGGTGGACAGGCACCCAACGACTGTTAGAGGCTACCGGTACTGCCATCAATTGGGAGCTGTTCAAGACTTACTTCTATGAGAAGTACTTCCCCGAGTCTGTGATGAACGTGAAGGACATAGAGTTCATACAGCTGACCAGGGAGGGTCAACCGTCACCCAGTACACGGTGAGGTTCAAGGAATTGATCAAGTTCTCACGGGTTTTCTAAGGGAATCCCGATGAGATTTGGAAGTGTGTTAAGTATGAGGCCAGACTGAGGGCCGAGCTTAATGTAGCTGTTGCACACATTGAGATCAGGGATTTACCCACCCTAGTCAACAAGTGTCGCATTCTTGAGGAGGGACACAAGAAGCTGAGCATCGCAAGGGCGGAGTGCCCTTGAGGGCTAGGACCTCAAGCCCCGAGGTTCAAACTGCAACACCAGAATCCATCCCATACTCACTTCAACCCGCAACACCACCAGCAGTTCAAACCGCAACACAACCATTAACAACAACAAAGGGTACAATTTAACCAGCAATCCAGGCAGCAATCACAACCCCTGTTTAGACACAATGGCCCCCAAAGTAACCATCATCAAGGAGGGTTGAGTGGATCTAAGAACAAGGCACCTCAAGGAGCCCCTACCGCTTTTACCAGACCAGCACCTACTGTGGAGTGCCTAAGGTGTGGGAAGTCGCACGGAGATCACCCCTGCCTGGCTAGGCAAGGAGCTTGCTTCAAGTGTGGGAAGACCGGCCACTATGCGAGGGAGTGTGTGGAGCGGAACCCGACGACCTCAAACCCCTATCGACAACACCAAGGGAGAGTTTTCACCCTCAACTTAGAAGATTCAGTAAAGTGCAAAAACCTCATAAAAGGTACGTGTGAAATGAAAGGTAGGACCTTAATTGTACTGTATGATTCCAGCGCAACTCATTCTTTCATCTCACATGATAGTGTTAGATCCTTGCAATTGCATGTTACTGAACTCCCTTTTGACTTAACTATTTTTACACCCACCGGTAAACCTGTTAAGACTTTCCAGTGTTGCTTATACTGTCATTTTCTTACTGAGGGTAGACCTTTCATTTTAGACTTAGTCTTTTTGCCCATGAAAAACCTAGACATAATTCTTGGCATGGATTGGCTTTATGCCAACCGTGTGATGCTAGATTGTTACACAAAGTCTGTCATCTTCCTTCCAATCCCTCATGAGCCTTGTAGGTCTTTCAAACTCTATTTAAACACAATAGAGGTTAATTGTCATGGGGAAGAGAGTAAGGGATATGTTCTCCTAGCCACTAGTGACATGGACCTTGGGCAAAACATAGGTGAAATACCGTAGTGAGAGACTACCCTGAAGTGTTTCCTGACGAGATACCCAAATTCCCTCCAGAAAAGGAGGTTGAGTTCTCTATTGAGTTGGTTCCGGGAGCTCGGCCGATATCCATAGCCCTCTATAGGATGTCGGCCCTAGAACTAACTGAGTCAAAGACTCAGTTAAAAGAGTTGTTGGAGAAGAAGTTTGTGAGGCCAAGTGCTTCACCATTGGGAGCCCCGGTTTTGTTTGTCAAGAAGAAGGATGGGAGTATGAGACTTTGCGTAGATTATAGGCAACTAAACCAAGTAACAGTGAAGAATAAGTACCCCTTACCTAGGATCAATGATCTGATGGACCAATTGAGAGGAGCCGTGGTATTCTCCAAGATTGACTTAAGGTCAGGATATCGCCAAATCAGAGTTAAAGAGGAAGACATACCTAAAACTGCTTTTAGGTCTCGGTATGGCCACTTTGAGTTCATAGTTATGTCATTTGGTTTAACCAATGCTCCTGCTATGTTCATGGATTATATGAATAGGATCTTCAGTCCCTATTTAAATAAATTTGTAGTTGTTTTCATAGATGATATACTCATCTATTCGAAAACTCACAAGGAGCATGAGCGACATCTGAGGACAATTTTGGAGGTTTTAAAATAAAAGAAGTTGTATGCAAAGTTGTTTAAGTGTGAATTCTGGCTGGAGGAAGTAAAGGTTTTAAGACATGTAGTGTCAAAAGGAGGTATCGCCGTAGATCCTAGTAAGATTGAAGCAGTGATGAGTTAGGAGAGACCAACCACCATAATAAAAATATGGAGCTTTTTAGGTTTAGCTGGCTATTATCATAGGTTTATTCGAGGATTTTCCTAGATTTCCTTACCCTTAACCAAGCTAACTAGGAAGAATGCCCTCTTTGTGTAGACCCCGGACTGTGAGAAGAGTTTTCAAGAGTTGAAAGTGAAGTTAATCACCACCCCAGTATTAGTTTTACCCGATCCTAATGTGCCTTATGAGGTGCATTGCGATGCTTCTGGGAAGGGTTTAGGGTGTGTACTGATGTAAAATAGGCAAGTGGTAGCCTATGCATCCAGACAACTTAAGCCTTATGAAGAAAACTACCCTACCCATGACCTGGAGTTGGCAGTAGCAGTGTTTGCCTTGAAGGTGTAGAGGCACCATCTTTATGGCATGAAGTTCGAGGTGTTCTTTGATCACAAGAGTCTCAAGTACCTCTTTGATCAGAAGGAGTTGAATATGAGATTGAGAAGGTGGATGGAGTTCCTGAAGGACTACGACTTTGGGTTGAAATATCATCCCGGCAAGGCCAATGTGGTGGCCGACACCTTAAGTCGGAAGTCATTGCACCTATCTCGCATGATGGTTAAGGAGGCAGAGCTAATTGAGAAGTTTAGGGACATGAACCTAGGGATGGCTTTGCCACTGAGAGTGTAAGGATGTGTCATCTCAGTGTGACAAGTGATTTTAAGGAGAGAATCACTCGGGCCCAGCAAGAAGACGAGGAATTTAAAGGGATTTTAGAGGTGGTAAGAACTGGAAAATTAAAGGGTTTTGACCAAGAAGTTGATAGAATGTGGAGGTTTGAAGGCCGGATTTGTGTACCGACATGTGGTGACCTCCGAAAGGAGATTTTGGATAAGGCTCATAAGAGCCATTTTCACCATTCACCCTAGTACCACCAAGATTTATCTAGATTTGAAGAAGATGTTTTGGTGGCCTGGGTTAAAAAGGGATGTAGCCACTTGGGTAAGTAAGTGCTTAATCCATCAAAAGGTGAAGATTAGGCACCAAAAGCCCTTCGGAATGCTACAACCATTGTCTATCCCCAAATGGAAGTGGGATAGCATCTCCATGGACTTCATGACCAGCCTACCTAGCACCCAAGCTGGCCATGATGCTATATGGGTGGTAGTGGATCGACTAACCAAGTCAGCCCAATTTTTACCAATCAAGATAACCTTTTCCTTAGATAAGTTGGCCTAGTTGTACAATCAAGAGATTGTGAGGTTACATGGAGTACCATCAATGATAATCTCGGAGATCCACGGTTTATGTCATGTTTTTGGGGAGCCTTTCAAAAGGCGTTCTGTTTGAGGCTGTGCCTAAGCACGGCCTACCACCCTCAAACAGATGGCCAGTTAGAAAGGACTATCCAAACCTTGGAAGATAGGTTGAGGGCGTGTGTGTTGGATAAAAGGGGAAGTTGGGATAGGTACTTGCCACTAATCGAGTTCGTATATAACAACAGTTATTACACGAACATTGGTATGGCACCATACAAGGCTTTGTATGGGAAGAAGTGCCAATCAACTTTGTGTTGGTATGAACCCGGTGAGCAAAGCGTGTTGGGACCCGAAGTAGTGAGGGAGACAACGGAGCAAATCAAGAGAATCAAGGATAAAATCCTAAGTGCTCAAAGTCAACAGAAAAGTTATGTAGACAAATGGCAAAAGTCGTTGGAATTCCAAGAGGGAGAACATGTTTTCCTTAGGATCACTCCTACGGTCGGTATAGGACGAGCCATGAAAGTAAAAAAGTTGAGCCCTAGATTTCTTGGCCCCTTTGAAATTCTCAATAAAGTAGGACCCGTAGCATACAAAATAGCCTTACCACCTAATCTGCCTAACCTTCATGCTGTCTTCCACGTCTCACAACTAAGAAAATACCAGTCTGACCCTAGTCATGTGCTAGAGCCGGAACATGTACAATTAAGGGAGGACTTGACCTTTAACCTGCTGCCTACGAGGATTATGGACAGAGGAGTCAAGAAGTTGAGGAACAAGGCGGTACCTTTGGTGAAAATAGCATAGGGGCGAGGGAACACAGAATAATTCACATGGGAGTTAGAATCAGAGATGAGGATGAAGTACCCCGAACTCTTTTCAGGTAATAAATTTTGAGGGTGGAATTTTTTTTAAGGTGGGGAGCAATGTAACACCCCAGTTTTTCTATTTGAGCACAAATGATCGAAATGCCCCAGAGGTCATCTTTACCCGGAAATTCGAGGATGGCCGACCTGGCAGTCCTCAGAGGGTCAACTCAATGTTTAAAGGGGATTATATATGTTGTGATTGATAGCAGAGATGAAAATCTCATTTTTCGAACTTTCGACTTAAAATGACCAAAATACCCCTATAGCGTTTTACGCGGGTATGAGTTCGGAATGTTAATTATATGTGTTTGATGATAATTGTGTTGGCCTAGGTGGTCCTGGGCAGTGTTTGTGCAAAATTACCATTTTGCCCTTGAAACAGTGCATTATGGGTCTAATGACGTAATTAAGGAAACCTAAGCAATATTAGACTCTAATCGACGATTAATTAATTTCGATAATTAATCTAGAGTCAAAATAATTTATTAAGGTTGATTAGAACCTAAGAATTGCTTAGATACACCTTAATCCTTTTTTTTAAAATTAAGATTCCATGTCATGGAATCTTAAATAGTGTTTTCTCTCTCCAATTCCTTAAATTAAGGAATTATGTTTGTGTGTAATCATATCATAAAATGAGTTTTGATTTCACTAAGGAATTATGTTTGTGCATCATCATATTATAATGTAACACCCTAATTTTTATCCCAACTCTCTAGAACATATTAGGTTAAACACTAGGTTATTACTTCTTAGCCTCATCACTTTACTAAAATACTTAGCGGAAATTACGAGTAAATTTTATTTTTTGAAAGCATAAAACAAAGTGAGAGCCACGTTCTTAGTCTAATCGTAAGATAGAAATATAAAACATGATTAGCAAGCAGAGAGTAACACAGAAATTAAGGACAAGTAACAACAGAGCAATGACCACCATAATAACAGAAACATTTCATTAATAACATAATTAGAAATACATATGTAGTCATACCCTCATAGGGACGGGCAGAGCTTGTAATACACAAGAAATGGAAATACAACCGAAATAAGAAAGCAGTAAAGTACATGGTGCGATGGCAAAGTAAGAACCAACTACATTACCCTCCTACCAAGCTATGAGTACTAGGCTAAAACCCCATCCCAAAAGATACCGCCGAAGAGAAAAAATCCTCGTGACTGCTAGGGCACTCGAATAGCTCTCCGATGAGGTCTAGTGACGCTAGGGGTCCTTGGGGGATGAAGGCAAGTAATCGGGGAATCGCTCGATCTCCTCCTAGGTAGGCTAATGGAGTTGAACCCGAACGCGAGTCGGTTGTACATGAGCTCCTCGGCGAGGGCGCATCTTGGCTCTCCGCGCCAGGCATGGTTGCATCACAGTATCCTCACTGCCCTCTCGCCTAAATGAGGGAAAGGGGGCAGAACTCTCCGAATAGACATATATCGGTGAGTCCTCAGACGGATCCGTCTTCGACCTCTGCGAGCAAGGCACATACTCTGGGTAGTCATGAACAGCTGAGGCGGACGAGCGGGCACGACGCAATTGCTCGTCATGAGGACGGGTGCTCTCGAAGATCAAGTCGTCGCCACCAAAAGGAGCAGTAGGAGTGAACTGGTAGCTAGACACTAGATAAGCAAAAGGTCGACCCATGTACACAAAAACATGAACGACACAGCGACCCTCAAAGTGATAGGAACGATGCTCCAGGTCGTAGTCCACCTCCCAGACAGGCGTACCAATGAAGACCATGAACGTTGCCATCGCTCTCTGAAGATGTAATGGAAGAAAGAGAAAAAAGAGAAAGGAGTGAGAATTCTTACTAAAGAATCTCAGTAGGAGTCTCCTATCCTAGGGTTACATCGTTCACATCCTCAAGAATCCTGGGTTTAATTATAAAAGGTGTACATACATAAAGGTTCATTAATTAGGGTTTATAAAGCCAATTATCCAAGGTTCATTCCTTTTAGCATGCATCTTGATGTTATGAATGCAACATATTAAAACATGAATGCATGGCAATGCCTCAATCAAATAACTCAATGAATCACAACTTCAAGAAAACACACAAGTGGCATAAAGGGCATATAACTTTCATGTGGATCATTCCTCAACTTCGTGACATCAATCATGGTACTTAAGCATAATAAAGCTACCCTAAAATAACTAGGTTATGAGCTCATACCTCAACTAGTCGTCACTAGCTCTTGCTTATTATCTGAATAAGTGAAACATAATAAAATAATCCCGACTACATGTAACATCCCCAAATTTATAACTAAGATAAATATTTATCTTAATTAGCGATAGCAAAACCAAGAGAATCTGGAAAAATGTTATGAAACACAACAAATAGACTACTTAAGCATGTCTAGAGAAAAATGCAAAGAATTACGAAAATGCCATCACTTAGTGGAACTTACGAAAATGCCATCACTTAGTGAAAATTACAAAAATGCCCTTGCTATGTAAAGGAAATTACCAAACTACCCTTGCCTTATTAAATGACGAAGATACCCTTACTCTATGAATGGAATTACAAGAATACCATTATCATTGCCTAATTATAAAAATATCTTTGTCTTAGTTAAAGAAATTACTACAATGCCATTTGCACAAATCCCTAGACTTGTCTTTAGACAAGAATGAATCTAAGCCATTGGATTAAGATGATAACACAATAATTTAACCACATACATCATACATATTTCTGAATCACATACATGCATTAAAGGTTAGAAAATCTCCACTAACATCTTTGCACAAAACAAGGAGCATTTTCATCCCAAAATTCAGCCAACTTGTTTCCATAAATCATGCTCCAAGTGCTTTCCTTCTTCTGTTTTTTCTCTAATCTTTCCACTATAAATACTCCTCAAACTCTCTTCAATTCAGAAACTCCCTAAGTGTTCTTTCTTTCTTATTCTATCATTCTTCTTATGTTCTTCAAAGACTTCTCTGGATCCTCTAAACTTCATCCAAACACTTAAATCCTAAGTCCAAACTTTCACTAGCTCTCACAAGAGTTACAATCTTTAACTCTAGTGAGAAATATTTTCTTAAGCACTCAAGTTCTAGAGCCAAGATTCAAGGAGGGTCATCCACTCCAAAGACTCTTGTTCAAAGCTTAAGGAAGAAGAGAAGGACCCTTTTTAGACCCTACACAAGAGGTAGGAGTTTCTTCTTTATTTGTTCAAGTATTGTTGGCTTCTAACTTTGCTCATGGATAGAATGCCTCAAACTTGAGTTATTGTCAAAAGTTTTGAATAATTATATTTTTAGAAAACACAACATGTTCTATTCTGCTATGAGTACTTTTATGATGTTATCAAACTCAAATATAACTTAAAAGATTGTATGTGAAACTTGAGTTAATAAAGATAACTTAAGACATGAACATGGCAGGTGCTGGAATTTCTTGTTATTTCTAGCAGTAGTTACTTCGAAAATTAGTGTTCATAAAGTAAGAAGGATCTCGAAATGAAAATATTTTTATTATAAACTAGACTCATTGTAGAACACTCTCCAGAAAGAATCACCTAAAACGTAGGTTCCCAGCCTAAGATATAAATTTTTAAAGTAGAGCCTAAGACTAAAACTCTTAATCTGACCTTGTAGTAGTAAAATAGGTGTAACTCACTCTAGAAAAATGCAAATGGAGTGATTTCAACTTTGTGGAAAAGCTAACACATCTACAAACACACTTATGTATGCTATGCATAAAGTTTTACACCACAAAAACACAGAATGAGAGATATATTTTCGGGACAGTGTGCTGAGAAAGTCTTGAAGGTAGCTTGATACTGTGAGAGTGCAATTTGGAAAGGTTCTGGCTAAGGAAAGACTTGGTATTTAAGCGTGTCCATTGTGACCCACCTCTCTTACCTGGGAATCCTACTATGCACAATTTACAGTTTATTTACACTAATCTAAGATGTTAGTGCTACAAAATTTATTCTAAAAGATGTCAGAACTCTAAATAAAAGATTCAAGTCTTGTAAAGAGATAATTTTAAGGATTTAAGTAGAATAATAATCTTCAGGAGATATATATAAAAGTCATAATAAAAATATATAAAGAACCTCTAAAAATATCTTAAAGGGTATTAATGTAATAATGGAAATACTAAGAGTACAAAGAAGACTAAGAGAAAAAGATAATACCAAGATATCCATAACCTATTAGGAACACTAGAGACTAACTTGATAACTTAGGTTGCTTAATATGAATTATCTATGAGAATGTTTACTATGAGATTTATATGATATTGTCTATGTTACATGAAGTGATATACAGAAATGTGAATGTATTGATGAGATATGAAATGATAATGATAAAATGATTGACTGTGCCATGATTTATTAATGTGCATACATTCATGTTTCAAATGAAATAATAAATAGACCAATTCACTGCTTAATCCTCTTTGAGAATTAAGGTATTAATGATTTCACTCAGTGAGAATAAAAGTAAAACCTGAAAAAGAAGCAATGATAGTCTGGAAAAGTGGACTTGAGCTAAACTCACGGCTTAACCCCCTAAACCGTTGAGATCATGGCAACGGAAAGAAAACCAAAAGGTTGTGGCGACGGCCACGGTATGAGCTCATTACCCTTTTAGGGTGGTCTAAGGCATTGATGCATTCATCCCGTGAGTAATTAAGAAATATGTTGATGAAATAAATGAAAGATGATGATCACTAAACAAGTGAATGTTGAGGATGAGTAATCATGAAATGCATGCAACTCCTAAATGATTATTGCTTATTAGTGGTTTTACATGATATGCTTATATGTATGCTTGATGAAATACTGAATGGATATTTCTGCTAATGTTCAAGATTAATTTAAAAGCAACTGCACTTCGGCTAATCACGTTTGTGAAAGTTTGATAATTGAATCCTTACCTGTTCACCTTTTTATAATAAACCCGAAGTGACTGGGACGACAACGATGACACTTTTAGTACAAGTAGGAACTCCTACTGAGAAATCATGTATTTCTCACTCCTATGTTTATTTTCCGTTGTCATTACCAGAGACAGACATGTCCACCTAAAGCAACGGTCAGAATGAGGAAGGAGGTAGCGTGTGAAGATTTCAAACCTTTCAAGTAGGAGCATTCCGAGCTTTAGTTACATTATAGTTTGTGAGAAACAATTAGTAATAGTAGAACTTATATTGTTATTTGTAATAACTTATCAGTATGATATATGCCCTGTTGTGACTTATGTATTAAGTGATTATATTCTAGTTTATGTGATAATAGTTCTACACTTAGTCTCTTATTCCGCTTATTTAATTAAGTGCGCAATGTAACTTGATTATTATCTATAAAAGCGCTATGTATTTCACTTCTTATTCTGAGCTTAAGTTTTCAAAAAATTAATTTATTTAAAGAAAAAAAAACTTCCACTATTTTTCTAAGTTAATTTCAAAAGAAAATAAATGCAAGGCATAAGTGACAACTAATAGAATCCAAATGTGAACTTAAGCACAGTGGGGTTCTATTAGGGTGTTACACTACACAAGTACGAGTAGGGGGCAGGGATCACCTCTCTGAGGATATACCCTCTTTGAAACGCTTTGCAGGTATCAAGCCACAACAATTTGTCCGCTTTGGTAGGCTGCATCTACTCATACCCTCACGAATTTGTCTCCCCTGGGGGTGCTTGGCCAAACCAGTGTCACCCAGGAAAGCGCGTCTCAGTGCTTTGTCACATAAAAATCTCTTGGGAGTGCTCGGCCGAACCGGTGTCACCTAGGGTTTTCAACTCATGTGGTACTTTAAAACATTTCTTCAACCCTTTAAGGTTTGATGGAAATTCGGTAGCATAACAACTGTTAAACTGAATTTCTTTCAAACCGAGACTTATGCCACAAGCTAATCACACAGCATATTCCTTAGTTAAATCTCATGCTATGATAAACTTCATATCTTAAACAATCATTTTCCTCATGCATCATAGACATCTCAACATATTATTGCATTATATTAATATCATAGCATTAACAATTCCTTAATATCTTATGCATTGAACCTTAAGGTCCTTAACTCACAGTCTAAGTCATAAATCATCACATCTTAATCTCTCGGGTACCTATAGGCTCATGTCTAAGTATTCCTCACTCCATACTATGATCATAAACTCCTCTAAACCTCAAGGATGCAGAATCTAAAATCTTAATTTTACGGGTACCTAGGAGTCACAACAATGACCCTTTCTAAGTCCGGTTTGTTCCTAAGGCATCAAGGTCAAGTCCTAAACCAATTATGAGTCATTCTTACATATTTAAACTAATTTAAAACCATAATTATCATTTCTAAACCATACTAGACAGAATCCAGAAGAATCAAACATTAAGGGATCTAAAACTTTCAAATTAATTCTTTTCTAGTTACTAACTTCTCTAATTTTTCACATATGAATTTTAGCATCAATTATACTCAAACATAGTCATATTATCATCATCAAAACAGCATATATAGTGGCCAAACACAGCAAGGCAGAACCAAAACATATATCTCCATAAAAAGCATAGAACTTGGTTTTTAAAACACATAACACCCTAATTTCTCTTGGAACCTTTTCAAGACTTTCAAAACTCATTTATAAACATTTTCATCATCTAAGATCATCAAAATATTTGTAAAGGCAGTAGCTAAATCAATTTCATCTCAAGAGGTCCTAAGTTAATAAAACTTGGTTCTATACATTCCTTGGACTCATATAAGCTTGGAAATATTATAAAACATAGTTTTCAATACTTGTAACACATAAAAATCCTTAGAGCTGAAATCTCAAGCTAAAGAAATAAATATTTTCAAGCCTTTATTTGAGACAACAATGGGCAAGTCTTTGAGTTCTAGGTTTTCTTAAGTGATGACATAAAAATAAACATGCTCATGCACTAGTTTTAGCTTTTCATTAGAAAGTAAAGTGAGAGCATAAAATAAACATGAGATGCAACTTATTATTATCTTTGGTATATTAAGTGAGGACTTGAAATAAAAACATGATAATGCAAAGCTTGAAACATAAACATGATAATGCAAGTTCATTTATTATCTTGATACTTAGTGATAGCAAGGAAAGTAAATATGATGTGCAAGGCATAAACATAAACATGGATGCAATATTCATTTTAATCTCTTCTAGAGCTCTTACAAGACTTTAGAGATACAACCTAACACTTATCTCCTCACAAAGAGAGCTTTAGAGTTCTTGAACCAAGTTCTCAAAGGAACTATGAGGTTCTTGAACATCATCATCAAGCTCAAAAGAAACCAACTTTCAAAAGAACATAAAATCTCAAAGAAAAGGAAACCAAAACCAAAATATTAAAGGAAAGAAAATGAGGAAACCGAAACAAATATCAAAACAAGTAAAGGCATTCTTAATCAAAAATCATTTTGAGTTAGAAAATAAAGATGAGACTTAAAGAAAGTAAAAACTCAAGCTCTAGAGGTTCCTTTGAGATGAACACATAGTCATCATCTAGGAGCTCTCATCATTGACCTATCATATATCCATCAAGGCCAAGAGGCCGAAACTCAAAGGAAGAGAAAATAAGAAAGTTTCAAAAAGAAAATCCAAGAGAAAGCTAGGAAAACCCAATTTCAAGAAAGACAAGGTTTAGAAAAACACTCCTACCTAGAGTGAAGATGAAAAGCTTGAACTTTGAAAAGGAAAACAAGATAAAGAACTCCTCCAAGGATGTTGATGATGATTCGGCCAAGGGGGTGAGGAAGGTAAGGAGGTGTGTTTTGAGTGAGGTTGTGTTTGAGATGAAGTGTTTGAGAGCTTAGGAGGTGTTTCAAGGCTATGGGTTGGTGTTTGAAGGTTGTGAGATGATGATAAGATGAAGAGACGATGAAGATGAAGATGAAGAACAAGAGAGAACTCTCTTGGAACTTAGAGAGAAAAAGAGATAGCACAAAGAAAGCTTAGAAAACTAAAAGTGTGCAAATGACCTAAAGTGTTTGCATGTGTTTCTAGGCAAGGTATTTATAGAAAATGAAAACAAATGAGAGCTAAAAGGGAGGAGGGGCTGGCCATAGCTTTTGGGAGGGAAGGTCATTCAAGCATGGTTTGAAGTATGGAAGTTATGATACAAAGTATGGCTTCAAGTAACTTGATTTGAGTGAGCTTTTCTTTTAATTTTGAATGAAATTAGTCTTCTAGAAGCTAGACATGACTGGAAGTTTTTCAGCCACAAATAAATGAGGAAAATGGTTTATTTCATTTAGTTATTCATTTGGAAAATCAAGCTTGATTGAAAATATGACAAGGTATGGTGAGTATGATTTAAGGTATGGCTTTGGAGTGTCAAAAATTTGAGCATGTGATGCATATGGAGGGGGAGGAGGCTTTGACCAGATTGGCAGCAAGAGAGAGGAAGAAAAATCTCTCATGTAATTGGGTGTTAATGATAGGTTTAAGTGTAGGTTACCTTAGGTACAAGGTTAGGAATAATTAAGCTTAAGTTTAGGTAACTAAGAATGAGGTTTAGGGATTTTATGACAAGATTAGGAGTGCTCATACATCATTAGAGAGTTTAAAACTCATTTAGGAACAAACAATTGAAAACACAATTCCATGATTTAAGGAATTGGAGAGAGAAAACACTATTCAAGATTACATGACTAGGAATCTTGAATTTAAAATAGGATTTCAAGTTGTAATTAAGCACTTTTAGGTTCTAATCAACTTTAATAAATTATTTTGACTCAAGATTAATTATGGAAATTAATTAACCTTCGATTAGAGCCTGATATTGCTCAGGTTTGCTTAATCACACGATTAAGCGTAAAAACACGAAACTAGAGGCAAAATCGTAATTTTGTACTAATTTCGCCCGGGACCTCCGGGACCAAAAATAAAGTCATAGACTACATAAAAATGCCTTTTAAAACCATCTGGAGACGTTTCGGGTTCATTCGGCACTTTCAAACGGGTAAAACATCGTAGGGGCATTTTTGTCATTTTGACCTAAAAACTCAAAAAATGAGATTTTCGATCCCGGAAAGGTACACGAGTCATCTAATCCCCTTCCAACATTGAGTTTGCCCTTCGAGTACTGCCATATCGGCTTTCCTCGAATTCCGGGCTGAAAATGACCTCAGGGGCATTTTGGTCATTTTCACTCTGACAGAAAATCGGGGTGTTACACATAAAATGCGTCATTCGTGATTTTTGTTCATCCTCCAGTCTGAGAGGTGCACTACAACCCGGACCACCATTCATACCACTTTGAGGGTCGATGTGCTGTGCGTATTTTTGCATACATAGGACGTCATTTTTCCTACTCGGTATCTAGCTTCAGATTCACTCATACTTTTCCCTATGGCGACGATCTGATTTTCTAGCGCACCCGCCCCCGCAATGAGCAGACTCGTCATGCTCGCCCGACTGCTTCAGCAGTCCGTGACTACCTCGACTATGTTCCCTGCTAGAGCGATCAGAGACCGATCCGTCCAAGGACTCCCCCACTCATATCTATTCGGAAGGCTCTGCTCCTATGGTGCCCATGGACGTAGGCAGAGGCAGCGAGAATACGGTGACCCAGCCCCGGCTAGCTTGACAATCGGAGATGTGTCCATGTCGTGGAGGCCATGTCCATACCTTGTTCCATCTGCATACACTTGAGGAGCTTGCACAGTTCATTGGATACATACCCCTGTCACCAAAGGATCATCATCGCTAGTAGATCTCGTTGGGGGGTTTTTTTGAGTGCACCGAGCTATCACGTGGATTCCCTTTTCATGTTGTATCTTTTGTTAGGATATCTTTAGTTCAGCACTCATAGGACTAGTATGAGGGAGCTGTAGTTGGCTTTTAGTTTTTACGTTCCATGTATTTACTACTTTCTTGTATTTTCTTCTATTGAGTTTATGTACTGGAAGTTCAACCCACTATGTATGGTGTGACTTCATTTATTATGTATTTGTTGTATTATGAACTAAGTTATCTAATGTAACTATGTTATTTCAGGCAATTGTGTTTTCATGTTTCAAGAATGTTGTGCTCCTTGATATGTGTATGTATGACCTGCTTACCCTATTTATTCTGTTTATGTTTAAGTGATTGATTTATGTTAGCACGCGTGGCTCACTTTTTGTTTTAAGTTTCAAAAAAAAAATTTACCCTCTTTTCCGCTAAGTATTTTCAAAAAGAATGAAACAAAAGAGTAATAACTAATAATTAACTGTAATACGTCCTAGGCGTGTTGGGTCAAATATTAGGATGTTACATCAGCCGCCATTTCCTTTCTCTCAAACCAACATAACCAAGCTTTAAGCTTCCTAAACCCTAGCCTAAACTTGATAAAGCCTCAAAATCTCTTCACAAAACTTTAACTACTCATCACCACCTATAAAACTAACTAATTGAAATTCCAATTTCACCTTTCCCCACTTTGAGATACCATCCTCTACTATATAAAGAAGGGTTTGGTGTGGGTTGGAAGGCCTTGAAGTGAGAAATATCATTCTTGGATCATCCTTTGGAGCAAAGATCCCTAAAACAACCAAAGTAGGGTTCTTTGTACCTTTTCTTGTTCATTATTTTTTTTTTCTAGATTTCTAAATAGATATAGATGTATTTACATTGATGGAGTAGTTTGGTATTGTTGAAAAATCATTTTTGTCAAAAGGAGTTTTGGGCTATGCTGTTGGATTTTTGGATTTCTTCTAGGCAGGGGTTAGTCATGAATTTTCTGAAGTATATGTACATATTTTTATGAATTATAAATTTTATATGTTGAAGCTAACATCCTAAATTGACTCCATGATTTTTCTTGGGTCATTTTTAAGAATTTTCCTACTTTAAAAAAGTCGAGAGCCGAAAGTATGCCTGTGCTGCTTGAATTGTTGGAACCAAAGCTGTGAATTTTGCTAATTTTGTTACTATGGTAAATGATTGAATTTTCACTTGAAATTTTTAGAGGGTGTTGGAAACATCTTAATGTTTATCCATACATTTTTTCTTTCAGATTTTAGGGGTTCATTTACTATGGTAGAAAAATCAAGACTTCTAACTTTGAGTTGAGATTAGGTGATCTCTAACCATCAAATTTGTAAAATTTTGTTAACATAGCCAGAGTGCTCTTTTTTCCTATAGTTTTTACAAAACCTTGGGAACACATTGAAGTGTCTTCAATAATTTTTGTAGCTTTGGAATTGGTTGGTTGATGTGCAAATTAATTTGTGTTAAAATGGTGTGAAATCTGCCTATGTGCTATAATTGTGCTAAGGCATTATATTGGTAACATAATGGCATTTTGGTTCTAGTATGACATAAATACTTGAGTTGTGAATATTGAGCATGTGACTTGTGACATATAATTGCATGCTAGAGAAAGTAAAGATTGGTTTATGAGGCATGATAAAAATTGAATTGTAAATGAATGCCTATATGCTCTTTATGGATGCACCAAATTTAATTTTGTGGCCATAAGTAGAAGCAGGACCTAGAGAAAAATATATTGAATTGAATTATGTGGCCATCAGTAAATGCAAGACCCAGAGAAATAAAATTGCACTAAATTGAATTCTGTCACCGTGGGTAGAAACAAGGCCTAGAGAAAAATGTACTGAATCGAATTTTGTGGCCATAGGTAGAAGTAGGGCCTAGAAAGGAAAAAATGCACTAAATTGAATTTTGTGACCATAGATAGAAGTAGGGCCCAGAGAAAAATATATTGAATTGAGTTCTATGGCCATAGGTAGAGGCAGGATATGGTCACTAAGGTCTTTAACTATGATTTTTATTCTGAATTGATTCATTTATTTTCTAAGGTTAACAATAAGGGAATTCTGGCATTGAGCTGAGATTAAGTGGTCTCTAACCACAAAATTTTTCTAATTTTGTTAATATACTTAGAGAACTCGTTTTTCTTTGAAATTTTCACAGTATCTTAGGGACACATTGAGGTGTCCTTGAGAATTTTTATAGCCTTGGATTTGATAGTTTGAAATTTGGAATAAATTGTGCTAGAATATGTGAAATCTGCCATTGCACTGAAAATGAATTGATGTTTTGAATTGATGAAATAATGGCATTTGGTACTAGTATGACATGAGCACATGAATATGAATAATTGAGCATGTGAGCTTATTGATAAGCTTAGACACACATAGATATGAATGCCTCTCGTAATGGCGTATATGCAAAAGAAAAGCATAAGATTGTATTTCTTGGCTTGGATAAAGTAAATCCAGTTTGTCGGGGAAAGTAAACCTAACTACCAAGATAAACATGAGTTATATGTCTTGAGCTGGAGAAACTAAATCTGGTCTGTTAGGGAAAGTAAACTTGACTACCCTTGAATTGAGTCAGGGAAAGTAAACTTGGCTAGGAATAGGTCTATATGAGAATTTGAGAAAGTAAATCCAATTATCATGTATAGAAATAAGCTTAGTCCTAAAAAGTAGTCTATTACCCATTATTACCACGCTGGGGATGGCAATACATAATGACCAGACATGACAAGATTAGTCAAGGGCCAAGACGAGTTGGAATAGTAATGGTTATAAGTAGTCCTTTATCCTACATGCCAAGTGAAGAATTTTAGTATCGATATTGAGACCAATATTGAGTTGTGATTTAGCAGTATATGGTTTATATGATGTTGAGTAGCATGATATATGATTAGGTGATTGAATAATAAAAGAGACTCACTTTGAAAGGATGGTTTTTGAACTTTAAAATAAACTTTTGATATATGTTGCATGTTCACATTTTCTTAATAGACTGAAGTGACTGGGACTGTAACATCCTAATATTTAACTCAACACGCCTAGGATGTATTACAGTTAATTATTAGTCATTACTCTTTTGTTTCATCTTTTAATCAAAATACTTAGCGGATATTAGGGTAAATTTTTTTTGAAACTTAAAACAAAAACGTTAGCCGAGCACGTGCTAAAAAGAAGCGAACATATAATCGTAAACAACAGAAACAAAATAAACCACTTATACACATATTTAGCAACACATCGAATCATGAAACATAAGTTCATTATATAACATAGTTAAAGATACATAGGAACGAAGTCACGCCCTTATATAATGGGCTGAACTTTCGATACAACAGAAAATACAAGAAAGCAGTAAAGTACATGGAAATGAAAGTGACAAATACAAAGGAACGGAAAGTACATGGAACGATAAAAGCAAAAGCCAGCTACAAAACCCTTCCACTAGTCCTACGAGTGCTCAACTAGATACCCCTAGCAAAAAGATGCTACAAGAAAGAGGGTCCTCATGACAGCTCGGGCACTCTAACAAACTACTCCATCATGATCTACTGGCAGCACTGATCCTCAGGTGATAGGGGTATGTGCCCAATGAACTGTGTGAGCTCCTCGAGTGTGGGTGTGTGCAGACGGAACAAGGGATGGACATGGCCTCCATGGCCGAGGGCACATCTCCGGTCTTCGGGCAAGACGGGGCTGTGTCACTGTGCCCTCGCTCCCTCTACCCATATCCATAGGCACCGTCGAGGCAGAACCCTCTGAATAGATGTGCATTGGGGAGTCCTCTGATGGATCAGTCTCTGATCTCCTTAAACGAGGAACATAATCTGGGTAGTCGTGGATGGGCGAGCTTGACAGGTCTGCTCGTCACGGGGGCAGGTGCACTCGAAGATCAGGTCGTCACCATAAGGAGAGGTAGGAGTGTAACGAAAGCCGGACACCGAGTATGCGAACAGTCATCCCATGTACGTAGAAATGCACACGGTGTATCGATCCTCGAAATGATAGGAGTGGTGATCCAGGCCATAATGCACCTCCCATACAAGCATATTAACGAATATCACGAATGATCCCATCTCTCTCTGAAAATGTTGTAGAAAGAAAGAAAGATAGAGCGGGTGAGAATCTTGATAAAGAATCTCAGTAGGGAAAACCTCTTACCCTAGTGTCATCGTCTACATTTCTAGGGACCTCGGGTTTATTATAAAAGGTGAGCATCCACAGAGTTCCTTATTAGGTTTTCGAAAGCATAATTATCCAAGGTCCATTCATTTTAAGTCGAATCTTTTTATCATGAAAGCAGCATATAATAGTATGAAAGCATGTCATTATCATAACGAAATATGCACATGGTATTAATAGAACAACTTTCCTTATGAATGCATCATGTTTATGTGTCATTACTTGCATCATTAGTTCCTATCTCTCATAGAGGCCACCCTAAAAATAAACATATAGGCTATAAGCTCATACCTAACTAGTCGTCACTAGTTCTCAAACTTATCCCAGATAAGTATAAATAAATCCCGACTCCCAGAGTACGGGTTAGGGGGCATAGGATCACCTAAATATATCCCGACTCCCGGAGTGCCGGTTTTAGGGTCATCTCCTCTTTGAAACGTATCTACTAGCACCCGGTACTCAGTGATATGTTTTGGCATGCTTCGCAATTATGCAACATAAACTCATGTTCTCAAACAACATCATGACATTTGATTTAACATCTCATGCTCATCAAATCATACAAATCATCATAGCATGCCACAAAGTACACAATACTCAACCCTCCAGTTCATACATATCATATGCATATCAGATCATACAAACAAATAAACATATACTTGAAATACTAACTCTCAAAATCTTCTCCTACCCCTAACCAAGCTCACTAGGAAAAATGCCTTACCCCTATTATGCCGTTAGGCCCGAAATTCACTATTTCCTTAATTATGTCATTAGGCCCGAAATTCACTATTTCAAGGGCAAAACAAATATAATCAAAACACATATAATTAACATTCCAAACCATCGGGAGAAATTCCGAGCTCAAACTACACCGATACCCACATAAAACGCTATAGGGGTATTTTGGTCATTTTGAGTTGAAAGTTCGGAAAACAAGATTTTCATCTCTACAGTTAATCACCACATATATAATCCACTTCAAACATTGAGTTGACCCTTTGAGGAATGTCGGATCGGCCATCTTCGAATTTCCAAGTAAAAATGACCTCAGGGGCATTTTGCTCAGTTCTACTCAATACAGGAAAAACCAGGGCGTTACATTACTCCCTTCCTTAAAAAGAATTTGGCCTTTGAAATTCGTTACCTTAGAAAAGCTTCGGGTACTTCATTCTCATATTTGACTCTAGTTCCCACGTGTATTCTTCCGACTTGTCTCGTCCCCATGCCACTTTAACTAAAGGAACAGACTTGTTCCTCAGTTGTTTGACTCCGTGGTCCACGATCCTCGTTGGTGGCAGATTGAAAGTTAGGTCCTCCCTTAACTGTACTTGCTCTGGTTCTAAGACATGGCTAAGGTCCGACTCATATTTTCGCAACTAAGAGACGTGAAAGACATTGTGGAGATTTGACAGGTTAGGGGGTAAGGCTATTTTGTAGGCTACTGACCTGACTTTCTGAAGAATTTCAAAGGGACCAAGGAATCGAGGGCTCAACTTTTTGACTCTCATGGCTCATCCTATGCCCGTAGTGGGGGTGATCCTAAGGAATACATGTTCGCCCTCTTGGAATTCTAAAGGCTTTTACCGCTTGTCCAAATAGCTCTTTTATCTACTTTGAGCTGTAAGCATCTTATCCCTGATCCTCTTGATTTGTTTTGTCATTTCCCTCACTACTTCGGGTCCCAACATGCTTTGCTCACCGGGTTCATACCAACACGAAGGTGGTATGCTGTGCTTAAGCACAAGTTTAAACCAAACGCCTTTTGAAAGGCTCCCAAAAAACGGGACGTAAACTGTGGATCCCTGAGATTATCATCGACGACACTCCATGTAACCTTACAATCTCTTTGATGTATAACTGTGCCAATTTATCCAAAGAGTATGTCACTCTAATAGGCAGAAAGTAGGCCGACTTGGTTAGTTGATCCATGATCACCCATACGGCATCATGGCCAGTTTGGGTCCTAGGCAATCCTGTCACAAAATCCATTGATATATTCTCCTATTTCCACTCGGGGATTGACAGGGGTTGTAACATACCTGAAGGTTTTTGGTGCTCAATTTTTACCTTTTGGCAAACCAAGCACTTACTAACCCTGGTTACCACATCCTTTTTCAATCCGGGCTACCAAAACATCTTCTTCAAATCCTGATACATCTTGGTAGTACTAGGATGAATAGTGAAGTGGCTCTTATGAGCCTTTCTCGGAGATTACCATCCTGTGGCACACAGATTCTGTAACACCCTAAATCTTAACCCAAGACTACTAGTATGTACTTAGGTTAATCTTTAGAATATTACCTCTTGGTCTCATCTTTTACTTAGAAAATACTTAGCGGAATTATGGGTAAAATTTTTCTTTTTGGAATTTAAAATCAAAGTGAGAGCCACGCACGAATCTTTAAGAGGAAGCATAGCGAAACATATAAGCAAAGCATAAAGAAGCACATCTTTTCATAGAGACATCAACTGAAACATGGATATATATATATACTGTGCCTACCCAAAAGGGCAGGACTATTCAATACATCGGGAAGCAGAATACAACTGAAATGCAATACAAGAAAATCATAAAAAGTAAATACAAGAGAAACAACACCCATACCCATGTGCACCTAGAGTAGACAACCTCATATACAAAAGAAGGTTTGTCCTCAACTATGTGGCGTGTGTGCATTAGCTACTACCCCTCCTATGTCTGCTCCTGCTGGTCCGAGTACTGTGGGGTCGAGTCGATCCACTGACGAATCTCGGAGGGAGTGGTCGAGCTCATCATCGGGGCATGTCCACCACGACGAGGGCGCATAGATGGCCGATGAGCCAACCTCGGCTGGACCACCGTCTTCTCACTCCCAGCCCTCATTGGTGGGGGAGCGGGACTGGAACTCCAGCTGTACATGTGTGATGGCGGGTCCTCAGATGGGTCCGTCTCCGAGTACTGGGTGCGAGGCACGTACTCCGGATAGTCGCGTACAGCTGATGTCTCGGGCTCCATGCGGACAATCTGCTCATCACGTGGTCTCGCTCGCTCAAAAATCCCGTTGTGACGGTAAGGAGCAGTCGGGGTAAAACGGTAACTCGGGACTAGACGCGCGAAGGGTCGTCCCATGAACATGAATACTCTGACAGTGCAGCGACCCTTAAAATGGTATGACTCGAGTGCCGGGTCATGGTGCAGCTCCCATACCGGGGTGTCGATGAAGAGTACGAATGTCGCCATCTGAAGATATGACGGAAGAAAAGAGAGAGGGAATGAGAATCTTTCTAAAAGAATTCTCAGTAGGGTTATCCCTACCTAGGTGACATCGTCACATCCTCAGGAACCTCGGGTTTATTTCTAAAAAGGTGTGCATGCATATAAATTCCTTTTAAGTTAGTTTTCTAAAGTGGTATTTATCCAAGGTCCGTCATATTTTACAATGCGTCTTATAACTAAGCATAAGATATACTAATGATATGAATGCATCGTAAAGGTAAACCAAACAATAGAATAACTAAGAAACATTATAACATTGGCATAAGTATAGTATATGTGACATTGTTAACTTTAACTTTCATCTCATGGGGCCGCCCTAAAACATCTCTAGGTTATGAGCTCATATCTTAACTAGTCGTCACTAGCTCTTACTTATCCTATGATAAGCGTAACATAATCCCGACTTAAAGTACGGGCTAGGGGGCAAATTAAGGATCACCTCTCTTAGGGTCATTTCCTCTTTGAAACGCTCTACTAGCAACTAGTGCATCGTAGTTTTTTCCGCTTTGGCAAGCTCTATGTGAATACCCTCACAGATTTGTTTTCTTGGGGGTGCTCGGCTAAACCGGTGTCACCCAAGAAGGCATCTCAGTGTTGTGTCACATTTAAGTTCTCATAAAGTGTTAATTTATAGATACATCATTATTCATTACATAAATCTTTCTCATAGCATGTACATCATCACAAGAAACTTCTTCATAATGTATACATAAAACCATAGCATTTACATTATCACATAATCACACCTTAGACAATCATTCATACAAACTCCCAAGCTTATTATGTTATGAATCTATAGTATGTTATGCTTTGGTTCTTTTGAGTCTTAAGCTTGTAAACTAATTGTTCTAATATTATTCTTACCCTCTTACACACCTATAGGTTCACAACTAATATGTGTTACTAATTTTTATGCTCAAGGACTTATCCAAACAGCACTATGCAGATTTGGACAGCTTATATTTGTGTGATTACGGGGTTCTAGAGATTACGATTTAGACCCTTAAAGTCCTTAACTCATATTCTAAGTTATCGATCATCAACACCTAGTCTCTTGGGAACCTATGAGGTTATAACTAAGTATTTCTCACCTCACACTATGGTCAAGAACATCTCTAAACCTCAAGGATGCAGAATTTGAAATTCTAACTTTACGGGTACCTAGAAGTCACAACAATGACCCTTTCTAAGTTTAGTTTGCTCCTAAGGCTTCAAGATTAAGTCCTAGACCAATTATGAGTTATTCCTACACATTTAAACTAATTTAAAACCATGATTATTAAATCTAAACCTTGCTGGACAGAATCCATAAAATTACATAATTAAAGGATCTAGAATTCTCAAATTAATTCTTTTCTAGTTCCTAACTTATCCTATCTTTCACATATGAGTCTTAACATCATTTTTACTCAAACATAGGCACATTATCCTCATCAAAACAGCACATACAGTGGCAGCAAGAGCAAGGAAGAATCGAAAATATACTTCTCCATAAAAGGCATAACACATAATTTCTAAAGCACATAAAATATTAGTTTCTCTTAGAACTCTTTTTAAACTCTCAAAGCTCATTTATAAACAATTTTAACATCTAAAATCATAAGAATATTTAAGAGGGCAGTGACCAATTCATCTTTGTCTCAAGAGGTTCTAAATTCTCAAAACTTGGTTCTATACATTCCTTAAACTCACTTAAGCTTAAAAAAAATTATAAGACATAGTCTCAAATACTTGTAAACCTCAAGACCTCTTAGGGCCGAAATATGAACCCAAGAAAAACACATATTGTTAGACCTTTGTTGAGACCACAATGGGCAAGTCTTTGAGCTCTAGATTCATTTAGGTGATGACATAAAAATAAACATGCTCATGCACTCATTTTTGGTTCCATTAGAAAGTAAAGTGATAGCACAAAGTAAACATGAATGCAACTTATTATTATCTTGGTATTAAGTGAGAACTTGGAATATAAACATGATAATGCATAGCTTGAAATATAAACATGATAGTGCAAGTTCATTCATTATCTTGGTATTTAGTGATAGCAAGGAAATAAACATGATATGCAAAGCATAAAGTAAACATGATGCAAGGTTCATTTTATGATTAACTAGAGCTCATGCAAGACTTTAACAAGATAACAACCCAATACAATATCTCAAAGATCTCAACACAAAAACCGAAAGTCATATAAAAGAGAAGAAAATGAAACTACATCAAGTTCTTTATTAAATACCCAAAACCCCTATCTAGAGAAAAATCTCTGGAACGTGCCGGCCAACTTTAAGGTTGACAAGGGTAGGCTTGGGCTTTTAGAAATCCTTAGATTAATTTTCTTAAGTTGAAAAACCATGTGAGTTAGATATCATATAGATGAAATCATAAGAAAAGGAAAACTCAAGCTTTAGAGGTTTCTTTGAGATGAACACAATGTCATCATCTAGAAACTCTCATCATCAAGCTATCATGCTCAAAATCAAGGCCTCATGGCCGAAAATGAAAAGAAAGGAAAAACAAAGGAAAGTTCAAAAAGAATCCAAGAGGAAACTAGAGAAAAACACTTTCTTGAGCAAAACAAAGTTTGAAAACAAATCCCTACCTAGTGATGAAGGTAAAAGCTTGGACTTGAAGATGGAAATAAGATGAGCAACACCTCCTAGAATGATGATGATGATTCGGCCTTGATGAAAGAAAAAGGAAGGAAATGTGTTTAAAGTGAAGTTGTGTTTGAGGTGTGGTGTTTGATGGTTTGATGATGGTTCAAGGCTTTGGGGTGGTGTTTGATGGTTAAGAGATGGTGATGAGATGAAGAGATGTAGAAGATAAAGATGAAAAGAAAGGAAGAACACTCTTGAAATTTTGAGAGAAAAAGAAAGACTAGCAAGACAACTCTAAAACTCTAAACTTAGCAAATGCTTCAAGGTGCAACAAGGCTATCACAAGCATCCTATTTATAGAAAAACAAAGCCATGGGCTCACAAAGGGGAGGGAGTGGCCGTGTGGTTTGAGGGAGGAAGGAAAAGAAAATATCTCTTACACAAGGTCATTCAAGCATGGTTTGAAGTATGGAAGCTGTGCTACAAAGTATGGCTTGATGTGAGTTAATTTCCTATCAAATTTTTATGAAATTAGGCTTCTAGAAACTTGTCATGGCTGGAACTTTTCCAGCCACAAATAAATGGGGAAAATGGGTTGTTTTAATTATTTATTCATGTGGAAATTCAAGCTTGATTGAAAGTTATGACAAGGTATAGTGTATGTGACTTGAGATATGGCCTTGAAGTGTTGAAAAAATTGAACATGTGATGCATAATGGGGAGAAGGGTACACGGCCAGGTTCAAGACAGCAGGGAGGAGGTGAGTTTTGACCATTTAATTGTGTGTTAATGGTAGGTTTAGATGTGTATTAGCTTAGGTACAAGGTTAGGAATGATTAAGCTTAAGTTTAGGTAACTAAGAATGTGATTTAGGGAGTTTATGACAAGTTTAGGAGTGCTCATACATCATTAGAGAATTTTAAACTCATTTATGAATAAACAATGTGTAACACAATTCCATGATTTAAGGAATTGGAAAGAGAAAATACTATTCAAGATTCTATATCTAGGTGTCTTGAAATTAAAATATGATTTTAGGTTGTAATTAAGTACTTTTTGGTTCTAATCAACTTTAATAAATTATTTTGACTCAAGATTAATTAAGGAAATTAATTAACCTTCGATTAGAGCCTAATATTGCTTAGGTTTGCTTAATCACGCGATTAAGCGTAAAAATACGAAACTAGGGGCAAAACCGTAATTTTGCACTAATTTTGCCCGGGACTTCTAAAATTAAAACTGAGGTCATAGAATACATAAAAACGCCTTTTAAAACCATCTGGAGAAGTTTCGGGTTCATCCGGCACTTGCAAATGGGTAAAACACCGCAGGGGCATTTTGGTCATTTTGACCCGAAAACTCGAAAAATGAGATTTTCGATCCCGGGAAGGTACACAAGTTATCTAATCCCCTTCCAACATTGAGTTTGCCCTTCGAGTACTGCTGAACTGGCTTTCCTCAAATTCCGGGCTGAAAATGACCTCAGGGGCATTTTGGTCATTTTCACTCTGACAGAAAAATCGGGGCGTTACAGATTCGCCCCTCAAACCTCTATAAACCATCGGGGCCTTGTTCGAAACCCTTCAATTTGCTAGCCTTAACTGCCTCCAGGGTCTCCCTAAACTCCTTATTCTCCCTCTATGCTAGGGCGACCCTCTACTTAAAACCACTTGTCACACTAAGATGACACACCTTCATACCTTCATCAGTCAAAGACATCCCCAGATTCATATCCCTAAACTTCTCTATTAGCTCAACTTCCTTAACTATCATGTGAGACAGGCATAATGACTTTCAACTCAAGGCGTCGATGACCACATTAGCCTTCCCGGGGTGGTAACTTAAGCCGAAATCATAGTATTTCAAAAACTCCATCCACCTTCTCTGCCTCATGTTCAACTCCTTTTGATCAAAGAGATGTTTAAGACTTTTATGATCGAAGAAAACTTCAAACTTCATACCATACAAATGGTGCCTCCATATCTTCAAAGCAAACACCATGGCTGCTAGCTCTAGGTAGTGGGTAGGGTAATTCACCTCGTAAGGCTTGAGTTGTCTGGATGCATAGGCTACCACTTGCCGATTTTGCATCAACACACAGCCTAAACTTTTGCCCGAAGCATCACAATATACCTCGAAAGGTACATTAGGGTCAGGTAAAACCAAAACCAAGGTCGAGGTTAGCTTTTCCTTCAGTTCTTGGAAGCTTTTCTCACATTTGAGGTTCCATACAAAGGGGGCATTTTTCCTAGTGAGCTTAGGTTAGGGGTAGGGCATTTTTACGGTAGTAGCTTGCTAAACCCAAGAAACTCCATATTTCCATTATGGTGGTTAGTCTTTCCCAATTCATCACGACCTCAATCATACTAGGGTCAATGGCTATGCCTCCTTTTGACACTACGTGCCCTAAAACTTTCACTTCTTTTAGCCAAAATCCACACTTAGATAGCTTGGCATACAACTTCTTCTCCTTTAAAATCTCTAAAACTAACCTTAGATGAGGTTTATGCTCTTCGTGGGTCTTCGAATAGATGGGTATATCATCTATGAAAACAATCACAAATTGATCTGAATAGGGTTTAAAGACCCTATTCATATTTTCCATAAACACCGCTGGAGCATTCGTCAATCCAAATGACATAACATTGAACTCAAAGTGTCCATACCGAGTTCTAAAGGCGGTTTTAGGTATGTCCTGATCTCTTACCCTAATTTGGTGGTATCCTAAAGTTAAATCAATCTTGGAGAATACCATCGCTCCTTTTAACTGGTCAATCAGATCATCAATCCTAGGCAAAAAGTACTTGTTTTTCACCATTACTCAATTCAATTGCCTATAATCTATGCATAATCTCATGCTCCCATATTTCTTTCCAAAAAATAAGACTAGGGCTCCCTATGATGAAGCACTAGGTCTTATGAAACTCTTCTTTAAAAGCTCCTCCAACTGGGTTTTCAACTTGGCCAACTCTAAGGGTGACATCCGATAAGGGGTTATGGAAATAGGTCTCATTCCGGGAACCAACTCGATAGAAAACTGAACTTCTCTTTCTGGGGGGAACTTGGGTATCTCATTCAAAAATACCTCAGGATAGTCTCTTACTACCGATATATCATCTAGGCTTTGCTCAAAGTCTACCCCACTAGCGGCTAGAAGAACATATCCCTTAGTCTTCTTCCCACTACAGTGGACCTCTACAAAATCCAGATAAAGTCTCAAGGTTTGACTAGTTTTGCTAGGAGGAAAGGGAAAAACAACAGTTCTAGTGTGACAATCTAACAACACACGGTTGGTGTGGAGCCAATCCATGCCAAGGATCACACCTATATCTTTCATGGGCAAACAAATTAAATCTATGATAAAGGATCTATTTTCAACAGTAAGGTGACAGTTTAAACAACAGTTGCAAGTATTTACAGGACTACTAGTGGGGGTAGCAACAATAAGATCAAAAGGGAGTTTAGACACCTTTATATTCAAAGACTCAACACTAACATGTGAAATAAAGGAATGGGTTACACCAGAGTCATACAGTACAGTTAAAGTCCTACCATTTAATTCCCACTTACCTTTGATGAGGTTGTTGGACTTTTTCGCGTCTTCCACACTGAGGATGAAGACTTTTCCTTGGTCTTGTGGGCAAGGCTTTGGGGTCCTTGGGTTCTGCTCTACGCACTCCCTTGCGTAGTGACCAGGCTTCCCACACTTGAAGCATGTTACTTGCCCAGCCGTGCAGGGGCGATCTTCATGCGGCTTCCCACACCTTGGACACACCGCAGCAGGTGCAGGTCGGGGAAAGTGGCAGGAACTCCTTGGGGTGCCTTGTTCTTGGACCCACTTGATCCTTTGTGATGGTAGTTGTTCCGGGGGCTGTGTTTGTGGCTAGAATTGTTGATTGAATGGTGCCCTTGGTGGTTGTTGTTGTTGTTTGAACTGGTGGTTATGGTAAGGGTTGAAGTGATTCCTCGACTGGTTTTGTTGTTACGGCTTGAACCTCGGGGCTTGTGGTCCTAGCCCTCGGGGGCACTCCGCTCTCGCGGTGTTCAACTTCTTATGCCCTTCATCTAGAATGCAGTACTTGTTGACCAGGATAGGGAAATCCCTGATCTCCATGTGTGCAACAACGAAGTTCAGCTCCACCTTCAGTCCGGTCTCGTACTTCACGGACTTCCATACTTTGTCGGGATTCCCTTGGAAAACCCGTGAAAACTTGATCAATTCTTCAAATTTTGCCTTGTATTGGGTGACAGTCGACCCTCCCTGGGTCAGCTGCATGAACTTAATGTCCTTTGCGTTCCTCATAGACTCGAGGAAGTACTTCTCGTAGAAGTAAGTCTTGAACAGCTCCCAGCCAATAGGGGTACCGGTAGCCTCTAGCAGTCATCGGGTGCCAATCCACTAGAAATTAGCGTCAGATTCCATCATGTACACAGCGAAGGTAACCTTCTATTCCTCAGAATAAGCGACCACAGAATAGATCTTCTCCAAGTTCTTGATCCATTCATCAGCTTTGTCCGGGTTCATGGCTCTTCTAAAGGTCGGCGGATTTGCCATGTGAAACTCTCCAAAGAGAATCTGCTCCAACACTTTGGCCGCAGGGGGACCATGTTAAGCACTTCCTTGTTGATTCATACGGTCAAACATACGCTCCATGGCTTTCGCCATCTCTCGTACAACCGTCCCAGTTTCGTTGTCTTGGTTCCCCTCGTTGGTAGCTCTATTCTATCATCTAGGTGCCATTGGTTCCTAAACACACAAGTCAATAAACACTGAGGTGATTAGGCTCAATATTTTATGCTGGATGAGCTAGTTACCATGGCACACACAAACAGACAGGAGTCATGCATATCTAACCTATAGCTTATCTTTATTAGCTAAGCACTACACATGACATAACTATCTCATCATGCTCATAAAGCATGGTCAGTCCAATCCTCAGGCTCTGTGAGAATTGAACTGCTCTGATTCCAAAATGTAACATCCTAATGTTTTACTCAACACACCTTGTAACGCCCCGATTTTCTGTCTGAGTTTAAATGATCAAAATGCCCCTGAGGTCATTTTCGGCCTAGAATTTGAGGAAAGCCGGTCTGACAATCCTCAAAGGGATAACTCAATGTTTGAAGGGGATTAGTTGACCTGTGAATCTTTTCGGGACTGAAAATCTAGTTTTCTGAGGTTTCGGGTCAAAATGACCAAAATACCCCTGTTGTGTTTGACACGGGTACGAGTGCCGGATGAGCCCGAAACTTCTCCAGATGGTTTTAAAAGGTGTTTTATGTATTCTTTGACCTCAGTTTTAGTCCCAGTAGTCCCGGGCAGTTTTTGTGCAAAATTATGATTTTGCCCCTAAGATTTGTATTTTTTAGCTTAATCGCATGATTAAACAAACCAAAGCAATATTAGGCTCTAATCAAAGATTAATTAATTTTCTTAATTAATCTAGAATCAAAATAATTTATTAGAGTTAATTAGAACCTAAGATTGCTTAATTTAAACTCAAATCTTATTTTAAATTCAAGATTCCTAGTCATGGAATCTTGAATAGTGTTTTCTTTCTTCAATTCCTTAAATTATGGAATTGTGTTTACAATCGTTCATTCATAAAATGAGTTTAAATTCCTATAATTGTGTATGAGCACTCCTTAACCATGTCATAAAATTCCTAATTACATCCTTAGTTACCTAAACACATGCTTAGCAATTCCTAATCTTGCACCTAAGCTAATACACACCTAACCACATGATTAGCACACATGTAGATGAGATATTTTTCTCTCCCTTGGGCTGCCATCAGCTGGCCGAAGCCATTCCCCCTCCATGCCTCAAATATTTGAAATTCAAATGCATTTTCAAGTCCACACCAAGCCATGCTTAGACCATACTTTGCACCATGCTTGTCATACCTTCAACCATGCTTTGAATGACGAGTTGTAGGAGATATTTTCTCTCCCTCCCTTCATGAAACCACACGGCCAGCCCCTCCCCCTTTGTGAGCCTTCATTGTTTTTGTTGTTTATAAATACATGTGTTAAAGAACTTGTGTGAACCTTTAAATCATTTGCCAAGTTTTAGTTTTAAGCTTTCTTGTGTGTTATTTTCTTTTTCTCTCGAAGTTCCAAGAAGCTCTCTTCTTCTTCTTCACCTTCTTTTTCCTCTACCTTGAGCCACCATATCACAATCACAAACCACCACCCTACCACCTTAGATCACCATCAAAGCACCTAAACTCTCATTCCTAAACACAAGCTCACTCAAAAACACCTTCCTTTCCTTTTTCCTCTTAGTAGCCAAAACATCATCACCACTCTAGGAGGAGTTGTTCTTCTCATTTTCATCTTCAAGACTAAGCTTTCATCTTCAAACTTGGTAGGGAGTTGCTCTCAAGTTTTGTTTTACTCAAAAATCTCTTCAAACTTGGTAGGGAGTTGCTCTCAAGTTTTGTTTTACTCAAAAATGTTATTTTCTTGAAGTTTCTCTTGGATTCTTTTTAAGTTTTTCCTTGCCTTTTTTCTTTTTCTCTTCATTTTGGCATCAAGGCCATATTTTGATCCTGATAGCTTGATGATGAGTGTCTCTAGAGGATGACTTTGTGTTCATCTCAAAGAGACCTCTAAAGCTTGAGTTTTTCCTTTTCTTGAACTTTATCTATGTTACTTAGCTCACATAATTTTTAACTTAAGAAAAACTAATCATAAGATTTTCAATAAACCCAAGGCCTACCCTTGTCAACCTTAAAGTTGGCTGGCACGTTCTAGAGTTCTCTTTAGATAGGGGTCTTGAGTACATAATAAAGAACATGGTGTATATTCCTTCTATTGTGATTTTGGTTTCTTGTTTCCTTTTCTTTATGTTTCGGCCTTTGTTTCCTTTTAAGTTTATTTCCTTGAAGCTTGATGATGATGTTCAAAGGCCATGTGGTTTCCTTGAAACCTTGGTTCAAGAATTCTAAAGCTTACTTTGTTTGCTAAAGATAAATGTTGGGTTGAGACCATATTCCTCTAAAAGTATTGCATGAGCTCTAAGTTGAGATAAAAGGAACTTGCATCCATATTTATCTTTATGTCATCACTAAACTCTCGAGATAAAAGAATGAACTTGCATCTCCATATTTATGTTTATGTCCTCACTAAATCTCTAAGATAATAATGGACTTGCATAGCATATTTATTTTTGTGCTCTCACCTCCTAATAAAGAGTAAAATAAAGTGCATTGCATGTTTATGTTTATGTCATCACTTAAGAGATTTAGAGTTCATGGACTTTCCCATTATTGTCTCAAACAAAGTTTGGAAATGTGTGTGTTTTATTCACATGAATTCGGCCATGTGATGATGATGAATGTAGAGTAAGATTCATCTATCTAGTCACAAGTGCTAAAATTGTGTTTCATGATTTTCCTAAGCTTTGATGATCTCAAGAAATGTTTTGAGCAAAGTTTTATGATTTAAATCCCTCTTGAGATAAATTTGAGATAGCTACTGCTCTTATGTGTTTTATGATGGTTTTAATGAAATAAAAATGTTTCCTAATGAGTTTCATAAGTTCTAAAAAGGTTTCAAGAGAAACTAGCAATTTATGTGTATTAAAAATGAAATTATATGCACTATATGATGATGATGCCCACGGTTCTGTTTGAGTGTTTTGCTCTCTGTATGATGCTGTTTGGATGATGATAAAAATGAGTATGTTAATGTGGATTTGATGTTAGAATTAATTTGAGAAAGCTAAGACAAGCTAGTAACTAGAAAAGAATTAAAATGAAACTTTTAGAACCCCTAAAGATGAATTTTCTGGATTCTGTCCAGCAAGGGTAATATTAGTAAATGATGGTTTATAATTAGTTTAAATGTGTAGGAACTACCCATAATTGGTTTAGGAATTGAGCTTGGTACTATAGGAGGAAACAAAACTTAGAAAGGGCCAAAGTTGTGACTCCTAGGTACCCGTAATTAGTGAAATATGGATTCTGCACTCTTAAGGTTTTAAAATTGTTTATGATCATAGAATTGAGTGAGGACTACTTAGATATGAACCCATAGGTACCCAAGAGGTTAATTTGTGATGATAGACAACTTAGATTTCAAGTCAAAGGACCCTAAGGGTCAAAGCATAAGACATTGAGACAACTTTGATGCTTCAAGTTTGATGATGCTAGTATGATATGTTGATGCATGTGCTTTGATGAGTATGATTAAGTGAATGCAAGTTTGCTATGATGATAGAGATTGAATATGATAGTTTATGCATCATGAGTCATTGTGGCATAAAGTAAATCTGAAAGGAATTTGGTTTATAGCTGTTATGCTGCCGAATTTCCGTCAAATCAATACTTGAGAATGTTTTTGAGAATCATATGAGAATAAAACCCTGGGTCACACCAGTTCGGCCGAGCACCCCTAGGAAAGACAAATCTGTGAGGGTATAAGTAGATGCAGCCAACCAAAGCGGACAAATTGCTATGCACTAGGTGCAAGTAAAGCGTTTCAAAGAAGGTATATCCTAAGAGAGGTGATCCTTAGCCCCCTAACCCGTACTCGAGAAGTCGGGATTTTATTATGTTTTTCACTTATCCAGATGATAAGTACGAACTAGTGACGACTAGTTAAGGTATGAGCTCATAACCTAGATGATGTTTTAGGGTGGCTCTTAATGCTAAAGCATGATGTTCTAAGTCACAATGTTGTGGAAAGTTCCACTTGAAAGTTGCATGCCACTTTATGCCACTTGTATACTTCTTGATGTTATGATTTGTTGAGTTGTTTGTTTAAAGTATTACCATGTATTCATGCTTTGATATATTGTATTCATGACATTAAGATGCATTCTAAAAGGAATGAACCTTGGATAACTTAGTTTTATAAACCTAAAGAAGGAATTTATATGCATGCTCACCTTTTAATAATAATAAACCCAAGGTTCCTGAGGATGTGAACGATGTAACCCTAGATAGGAGGTCCCTACTGAGTTTCTTTAGTAAGATTCTCACTCTCTTTTCTTTCTCTCTTCCTTCCCATCACATCTTCAGAGCTTGATGGCGACATTTGTGGTCTTTATCGACACTCCAACGTGGGAGGTACACTATGATCTGGAGCACGGGTCGTATCATTTTGAGGGACATTGTGCTGTTCACATCTTCATATTCATGAGATGTCCATTCGCATACCCTGTACGTAGCTACCGTTTCTCCTCCATGTATCCATTTGACGATGCTATGGTTTTTGAGCGCTCCCGGATGCGTGACGAGAGGATTTTTTGGACATACTCCAGAGGGTTAGTTGCCCGAGACTTCCAGGACTACATGGCTCGCTCTCCAGGATCGGAGGACGACCCCTTGAAGGATCCGCCGACTCACATGTATAGTGAGAGTTCCGCCCCCACTCCTCAGTTCATTAGAGGCGAGAGCGATGAAACAGTTACACAGCCGAGCTTGGCTAGGTGAGCCGAGATGCGCCCCCGCTGAGGAGCACATGATCAGCCACTATGCGTGCCTACTCTTACCGCTCTATGTCCGTGGATCGGTTTCATCCTGCCATACCCCGGGTTCCAATAGTGGGTGTTTTAGGGGAGGTCTAGTGCACACACTCACTCGTAGAATAGGATAAACCTTCTTTTGTCTAAGGTTATCCACCATTAGGTGCACTAGGGTATGGGTGTCACTTAGCATGATTTCCTTGTATCCTTCTATTTCCGTTGTATTTGCTTTCCTGTTATTTCCATGTATTGCAAGCTCAACCCGATTCTACAAGGGTGTGACTTTATGTAACTATGATATTAATGAAAGTATTTTCTTTGATGTGTCATTGATTTTCTCATTTGTTATATATTCATTTACTTGTGTTTGTTCTTTATGAATTGTTGCAAGGCATGTTTAGTTCACAATTGTGTCGTGCATGGCTCTCACTTTGTTTTTATATTTCAAAAAAGAAAATTTAACATATTTTTCGCTAAGTATTTTAACAAAGAATGAGACTAAGAAGTAATAACCTAATGATTAACCTAAATATGTTCTAGAGTATTAGGTTAAAAATTATGATGTTACATGCCTAGGACATATTACAGTTAATTTTTAGTCATTACTTTTTTGTTTCATATTTTAATCAAAATACTTAGTGGAAATTAGGGTAAATTTTTTTTTTGAAACTTAAAACAAAAACATGAGCCGAGCGCATGCTAAAAAGAAGCGAACATATAATCGTAAACAACAAAAAAAAAATAAACCACTCATACACATATTTAGCAACACATCGAATCATGAAACACAAGTTCATTATATAACATAGTTAAAGATACATAGGAATGAAGTCACGCGCTTATATAATGGGATGAAGTTTCAATACAACAGAAAATACAAGAAAGCAGTAAAGTACATGGAAATGAAAGTGACAGATATAAGGAACAGAAAGTACATGGAACGATATAAGCAAAAGCCAGCTACCAAACCCTCCGACTAGTCTTACGAGTGCTCAACTAGATACCCCTAGCAAAAGATACTACAAGAAAGGGGGTCCTCATGACAGCTCAGGCACTCGAACAGACTACTCCATCACAACCTACTAGCAGCGCCAATCCTCGGGTGAGGGGGGTATGTACCCAATGAACTGCATGAGCTCCTCGGGTGTAGGTGTGTACAGACGGAACAGGGGACAGACGTGGCCTCCACGATAGGGACGCATCTCCGGTCGCCGAGCAAGACGAGGCTATGTCACTGTGTCCTCGCTGCCTCTACCCATATCCATAGGCACCGTCGGGGCAGAATCGTTTGAATAGATGTGTGTCGGGGAGTCCTCTAATAGATCAGTCTTCGATCTCCTTAGACGAGGAACATAATCTGGGTAGTCATGTACGGCCGAGGCGGACGGGTGAGCTTAACGAGTCTGCTTGTCATGGAAGCGGGTGCGCTCAAAGATTAGGTCATCACCATAAGGAGAGGTAGGAGTGAAACAGAAACTGGACACCGGGTATGCGAATGGTCGTCCCATGTACGCAAAAATGCGCACGACGCATTGATCCTCAAAATGATAAGAGTTGTGATCTGGGTCATAATGCACGTCCTACACAGGATCAACGAATATTACGAACGATGCCATCTCTCTATAAAGACGTAGCGAAAAGAAAGAAAGATAGAGCGGGTGAGAATCTTGATAAAGAATCTCAGTAGGGAAAACCTCGTACCCTAGTGTCATCATCTAGGTTTCTAAGGACCTCGGGTTTATTATAAAAGGTGAGCATGCACAAAGTTCATTATTAGGTTTTCGAAAGCGTAATTATCCAAGGTCCATTAATTTTAAGACGAATCTTTTTATCGTGAAAGCAGCATATAATAATATGAAAGCATGATAGAAACTTATACAATTGCCATTATCATAATGAAATATGCACATGGTATGAACAAAACAACTTTCCTTATGAATGCATCATGTTTATGTGTCATTACTTGCATCATCAGTTCCTATCTCTCATAGGGGCCACCCTAAAAATAAACATCTAGGTTATGAGCTCATACCTAACTTGTTGTCACTAGTTCTCAAACTTATCCCAGATAAGTATAAATAAATCCCGACTACCGGAGTGCAGGTTAGGGGGCATAGGATCACCTAAATACATCTCGACTCCTAGAGTGCGGGTTTTAGGGTCATCTCCTCTTCGAAACGTATCTACCGGCACCCGGTACTCAGTGATATGTTTCGGCATGCTTCACAAGTATGCAACATAAACTCATGTTCTCAAACAACATCATGACATTTCATTTAACATCTCATGCTCATCAAATCATACAAATCATCATAGCATGCCACAAAGTACACAATAATCAACCCTCGAGTTCATACATATCATATGCATATCAAATCATATAAACAAATAAACATATACTTGAAATACGAACTCTCAAAATCTTCTCCTATCTTATAGTGTATTATGCATTGACCTTTACGGGCCTTAAACTTTTGATCTAGTTAACCTAGCATCCGAATTAGGTCTTCTATGCACCTAAGAGATCATTACCAACAATTCTCACTAATTATTATGATTATCATCAATTCCAAACAGCATAGGACAGAATTTATATTTCAAAATTACGGGCGACTAGGAGTAACAAAAATGACCCTTTCTAAGTTTCGGCTTCACCTAAAGTACTATAACCAATTCCTAAACCAATTATGAGTGATTCCTACACATATACACTAATTATAAACCAATTTTACTTTGTTTAATCATGCTGGAACATAATCTACGTTTTTAGTTTCTAAGGGTTCTAAAACTCACATTTCAAATCCTTTTTAGTTACTTATTGATCCTAATACTCACCAAACAATTTTTCCTTCACTCAAACCTAAATTTTACACATTCTAACTTATAAAAACAGCATCAAACAGTGGCCATAATTCCAGGGCAGTGGCCGAAACTTAAGGCACAAACAATTGCATAAAATCACATTTTCAAGTGCACATAAGTTAATAGTTTTCTCTTGGAATCAATTTAGGGCCTCAAACTCTTTTAGAAACTAATTTATTTCATAAAAACCATAAAAATATAAGTAAGGACATTAGCTATTTTAATTTGCTCATAGTTGAAATTCAATACATAAAAGCATATTCATAACATTCTTTAAGTTCACCTATGCTTAAGAAAATTCTTAAAACGTAATTTATTGGTCCTTGTGACTAGATGAGACCCATGCTAAGTCCATCTCCATCACATGGCCGAAATCACATCCATAAAACACTTTCATTTTCCAAACTTCACTTGAGATAAAAAGGGCAAGTCTTTGAGCTCTACAAATCTTTAGGTAAGGACATAAACTTAAACATGCTATGCACTTTATTTTATTTTTCGTTATAAAGTGAGAGCATAAAATAAATATGAGATGCAAACTCATTATTATCTTGAAGGTTAAGTGATGACTTGAAACATTAACATGAGAATGCAAGTTCATTTCTTTGTTCTTGAGATTTTAGTGATAACAAGGAAAAGTAAACATGATATGCAAGTTTATTTTTACTAAAGCTCATACAAGACTTTAAAGGAACAATCATAACTTTAACCCAACACTTATCTAACAAGACAAAGTAAGCTTTAGAGTGCTTTGTACCAAGGTTTCAAGAAAACCTCATGGTTTGAACATCATCATCAAGCTCAAGGAAAAAGGACTAAGAAATCAAAATAAATAACAACATTTCTTGAAACAAAATATAAGGAGAACCACACCATATTCTTTATTTTATGCCTAAGAGCTCCTATTTAGAGTAAACTCTAGAACGTGCCGGCCAACTTTAAGGTTGACAAGGGTAAGCTTTGGGCTCTTTGAAAACAAGTGATATATTTTCTTTAGTCAAGCTTTTGTGAGCTACCTAGCATTTTCATCAACTTTGTTAAAGGAAAGAAAATGAGAACTGAAACCATAGAGAAAAAGGAAAAGAGAACCGAAACCATGACCAAGAAAAAGGAAGGAAAAACTGAAAATGAGTTAGAAACTAAACCAAGTTTCAAACTTTAGAGGTTTCTCAAATGAGAATCACAAAATCAGTATCTTGAAACCTCATCATCAAGCTCAAGATTTCTTTCAAGACTTAAGTCTCATGACCAAAATAAAAAGAGAGAAAAGAGTTTGAGCCAAGAGAAAACCAAAACTTTTCATATCAAAACCTTAACATAAAAGAAAGTGCTTTTGAAAACAAAACCCCTACCAAGTATGAAGATGAAAACTTGGTTCTTTGAAGTGAGGATGAGAAGAAAATATTTCCCCAAGGTGAGGTATGAGTTTCGGCCAAGAGAAGAAAAAGGAAAGGAAAGGTGTTTTGTGTGAGTTTGTGTTTGAGAAAGGATGCTTTAGTGTTTGGATGGTGGTTTATGGTCGTTGTGTGGTGGTTTGAGGTTGCAAAAGTGGTGGTCTTAGAGGAGGATGAAGAAGATGAAAATGAAGAGAGCTTCTTTGAACTTGAGAGAAAAAGAAAGAATTGCAAGAATGCTTTGGAACTTACACTTAGCAAATGATCTAAAGTGTGACCAAGTTCATCCAAGCATGGTATTTATAGAAAAACAAAACGTGAAGGAGTTAATTGGAAGGAGGGCTGGCCGTGAGCTTCCTCATGTTCCATGAGGTGAGAGATTGTTTCATGGAGGCATGGTGAGGAATGGTTTGAAGTATGGTGGAGTATGGTTCAAAGTATGGTGCAAGGTATGGTCTTTGAGTGCACATTTGAATTGAAATAAAAATAAATTATTTGAATTTAGGGGGGAGAATGGCCAGCCACTTCATGGCCATTGTAACACCCTAAATCTTAACCCAAGACTACTAGTATGTACTTAGGTTAACCTTTAGAATATTACCTCTTGGTCTCATCTTTTACTTAGAAAATACTTAGCAGAAATATGGGTAAAATTTTTCTTTTTGGAATTTAAAATCAAAGTGAGAGCCACGCACGAATCTTTAAGAGGAAGCATAGCGAAACATATAAGCAAAGCATAAAGAAGCACATCATTTCATGGAGACATCAACTGAAACATAGTTACATATATATATATATATATATATATATATATATATATGCTGTGCCTACCCAAAAGGGAAGGACTATTCAATACATCGGGAAGCGGAATACAACTGAAATGCAATACATGGAAATCATAAAAAGCAAATACAAGAGAAACAACACCCATACCCATGTGCACCTAGAGTAGACAACCTCATATACAAAAGAAGGTTTGTCCTTAACTATGTGGCGTGTGTGCACTAACTACTACCCCTCCTATGTCTACTCCTGCTGGTCCGAGTACTGTGGGGTCGAGTCGATCCACTGACGAATCTTGGCAGGAGTGGTCGAGCACATCATCGGGGCATGTCCACCGCGGCGAGGGCGCATAGATGGCCGACGAGCCAACCTCGGCTGGACTACCGTCTCCTCACTCCCAACCCTCATCGGTGGGGGAGCGGGACTAGAGCTCCAACTGTACATGTGGGATGGTGGGTCCTCGGATGGGTCCATCTCCGAGTACTGGGGACGCGGCACATACTCGGCGTAGTCGTGTACTGCTGATGTCTCAGGCTCCATGTGGAGGATCTGCTCATCGCGTGGTCTCGCTCGCTCAAAAATCCCGTTATGACGGTAAGGAGCAGTCGGGGTAAAATGGTAACTCGGGACTGGGTATGCGAAGGGTCGTCCCATGAACATGAATACTCTGACAGTGCAGCGACCCTCAAAATGGTATGACCCGAGTGCCGGGTCATGGTGCAGCTCCTATACCGGGGTGTCGATGAAGAGTACGAATGTCGCCATCTGAAGATATGACGGAAGAAAAGAGAGAGGGAATGAGAATCTTTCTAAAAGAATTCTCAGTAGGGTTATCCCTACCTAGGTGTCATCGTCACATCCTCAGGAACCTTGGGTTTATTTCTAAAAAAGGGGTGCATGCATATAAATTCCTTTTAAGTTATTTTTCCAAAGTGTTATTTATCCAAGGTCCATCATATTTTACAATGCGTCTTATAGCTAAGCATAAAATATTCTAATGATATGAGTGCATCATAAAGGTAGACCAAACAATAGAATAACTAAGAAACATTATAACATTGGCATAAGTATAGTATATGTGACATTGTTAACTTTAACTTTCATCTCATGGGGCCGCCCTAAAACATCTATAGGTTATGAGCTCATACCTTAACTAGTCGTCTCTAGCTCTTACTTATCCTATGATAAGCCTAACATAATCCCGACTTAAAGTATGGGCTAGGGGGCAAATTAAGGATCACCTCTCTTAGGGTCATTTCCTCTTTGAAACGCTCTACTAGCAACTGGTGCATCGTAGTTTTGTCCGCTTTGGCAAGCTCTATGTCAATACCCTAACGGATTTGTTTTCTTGGGGGTGCTCGGCTAAACCGGTGTCACCCAAGAAGGCGTCTCAGTGTTGTGTCACATTTAAGTTCTCATAAAGTGTTAATTTATAGATACATCATTATTCATTACATAAATCTTTCTCATAGCATGTACATCATCACAAGAAACTTCTTCATAATGTATACATAAAACCATAGCATTTACATTATCACATAATCACACCTTAGACAATCATTCATACAAACTCCCAAGCTTATTATGTTATGAATCTATAGTATGTTATGCTTTGGTTCTTTTGAGTCTTAAGCTTGTAAACTAATTGTTCTAATATTATTCTTACCCTCTTATACACCTATAGGTTCACAACTAATAAGTGTTACTAATTTTTATGCTCAAGGACTTATCCAAACAGCACTATGCAGATTTGGACAGCTTATATTTGTGTGATTACGGGGTTCTAGAGATTACGGTTTAGACCCTTAAAGTCCTTAACTCATATTCTAAGTTATCGATCATCAACACCTAGTCTCTTGGGAACCTATGAGGTTATAACTAAGTATTTCTCACCTCACACTATGGTCAAGAACATCTCTAAACCTCAAGGATGCAGAATTTGAAATTCTAACTTTACGGGTACCTAGAAGTCACAACAATGACCCTTTCTAAGTTTAGTTTGCTCCTAAGGCTTCAAGATTAAGTCCTAGACCAATTATGAGTTATTCCTACACATTTAAACTAATTTAAAACCATGATTATTAAATCTAAACCTTGCTGGATAGAATCCAGAAAATTACATAATTAAAGGATCTAGAATTCTCAAATTAATTCTTTTCTAGTTCCTAACTTATCCTATCTTTCACATATGAGTCTTAACATTATTTTTACTCAAACATAGGCACATTATCCTCATCAAAACAGCACATACAGTGGCAGCAAAGAGCAAGGAAGAACCAAAAATATACTTCTCCATAAAAGGCATAAAACATAATTTCTAAAGCACATAAAATACTAGTTTCTCTTGGAACTCTTTTTAAACTCTCAAAGCTCATTTATAAACAATTTTAACATCTAAAATCATAAGAATATTTAAGAGGGCAGTGACCAATTCATCTTTGTCTCAAGAGGTTCTAAATTCTCAAAACTTGGTTCTATGCATTCCTTAAACTCACTTAAGCTTAAAAAAATTATAAGACATAGTCTCAAATACTTGGAAACCTCAACACCTCTTAGGGCCGAAATATGAACCCAAGAAAAACACATATTGTTAGACCTTTGTTGAGACCACAATGGGCAAGTCTTTGAGCTCTAGATTCATTTAGGTGATGACATAAGAATAAACATGCTCATGCACTTATTTTTGGTTCCATTAGAAAGTAAAGTGATAGCACAAAGTAAACATGAATGCAACTTATTATTATCTTGGTATTAAGTGAGAACTTGAAATATAAACGTGATAATGCAAGTTCATTCATTATCTTGGTATTTAGTGATAGCAAGGAAATAAACATGATATGCAAAGCATAAAGTAAACATGATGCAAGGTTCATTTTATGATTAACTAGAGCTCATTCAAGACTTTAACAAGATAACAACCCAATACAATATCTCAAGGATCTCAACCGAAAGTCATATAAAAGAGAAGAAAGTGAAACTACATCAAGTTCTTTATTAAATACCCAAAACCCCTATCTAGAGAAAAATCTCTAGAACGTGCCGGCCAACTTTAAGGTTGACAAGGGTAGGCTTGGGCTTTTAGAAATCCTTAGATTAATTTTCTTATGTTGAAAAACTATGTGAGTTAGATACCATATAGATGAAGTCATAAGGAAAGGAAACCTCAAGCTTTAGAGGTTTCTTTGAGATGAACACAATGTCATCATCTAGAAACTCTCATCATCAAGCTATCATGCTCAAAACCAAGGCCTCATGGACGAAAATGAAAAGAAAGGAAAAACAAAGGAAAGTTCAAAAAGAATCCAAGAGGAAACTAGAGAAAAACACTTTCTTGAGCAAAACAAAGTTTGAAAACAAATCCCTACCTTGTGATGAAGGTAAAAGCTTGGACTTGAATATGGAAATGAGATGAGCAACACCTCCTAGGGTGGTGATGATGATTCGGCCTTGACGAAAGAAAAAGGAAGGAAATGTGTTTCAAGTGAAGTTGTGTTTGAGGTGTGGTGTTTGAGAGGTTTGATGATGGTTCAAGGATTTGGGGTGGTGTTTGATGGTTAAGAGATGAGGATGAGATGAAGAGATGAAGAAGATAAAGATGAAAAGAAAGGAAGAACACTCTTGAAATTTTGAGAGAAAAAGAAAGACTAGCAAGACAACTCTAAAACTCTAAACTTAGCAAATGCTCCAAGGTGCAACAAGGCTATCACAAGCATCCTATTTATAGAAAAACAAAGCCATGGAGCTTACAATGGGAGGGAGTGGCCATGTGGTTTGGAGGGAAAAGGAAGACAACATATCTCTTACACAAGGTCATTCAAGCATGGTTTGAAGTATGGAAGCTATGCTACAAAGTATGGCTTGATGTGAATTAATTTCCTATCAAATTTTTATGAAATTAGGCTTCTAGAAACTTGTCATGGCTGGAACTTTTTCAGCCACAAATAAATGGGAAAAATGGGTTGTTTTAATTATTTATTCATGTGGAAATTCAAGCTTGATTGAAAGTTATGACAAGGTATAGTGTATGTGACTTGAGGTATGGCCTTGGAGTGTTGAAAAATTGAACATGTGATGCACAATGGGGAGGGACAGCTTCGGCCAAGGCTGGACAGCAGAGTGGGGGTGAGTTTTGACGATTTAATTGTGTGTTAATGGTAGGTTTAGATGTGTATTAGCTTAGGTATAAGGTTAGGAATGATTAAGCTTAAGTTTAGGTAACTAAGAATGTGATTTAGGGAGTTTATGACAAGTTTAGGAGTGCTCATACATCATTAGAGAATTTTAAACTCATTTATGAATAAACAATGTGTAACACAATTCCATGATTTAAGGAATTGGAAAGAGAAAACACTATTCAAGATTCTATGACTAGGTGTCTTGAAATTAAAATATGATTTTAGGTTGTAATTAAGTACTTTTTGGTTCTAATCAACTTTAATAAATTATTTTGACTCAAGATTAATTAAGGAAATTAATTAACCTTCGATTAGAGCCTAATATTGCTTAGGTTTGCTTAATTACGCGATTAAGCGTAAAAATATGAAACTAGGGGCAAAACCGTAATTTTGCACTAATTTTTCCCGGGACTTCTAAAATTAAAACTGAGGTCATAGAATACATAAAAACGCCTTTTAAAACCATCTGGAGAAGTTTCGGGTTCATCCGGCACTTGCAAATGGGTAAAACACCACAGGAGCATTTTGGTCATTTTGACCTGAAAACTCGAAAAACGAGATTTTCGATCCCGGGAAGGTACACAAGTTATCTAATCCCCTTCCAACATTGAGTTTGCCCTTCGAGTACTGTCGAACCGGCTTTCCTCGAATTCCGGGCTGAAAATGACCTCAGGGGCATTTTGGTCATTTTCACTCTAACAGAAAAATCGGGGCGTTACATTACTCCCCTCCTTAAAAAGAATTTCGCCCTCGAAATTCGTACCTTAGAAAAGCTCTGGGAATTTGGACTTCATCTCTGATTCTAGTTCCCACGTGTATTCCTCCGACTTGTCTTGTCCCCACGCCACTTTCACCAATGGAACAGACTTGTTCCTTAACTGCTTGACTCCGTGATCCACTATTCTCGTAGGCGGTACATTGAAAGTGAGGTCCTCCCTCAACTGTACGTGCTCTGGTTCTAGGACATGGCTAGGGTCGGACTCATATTTACGTAACTGGGAGACGTGAAAGACATCATGAAGGTTTGACAGATTGGGTGGTAAGGCTATTTTGTAAGCTACAGATCCGACTCTCTGAAGAATTTTAAAAGGGCCGAGAAATCGGGGACTCAACTTTTTAACTTTCATGGCTCTTCCTATTCTTGTAGTGGGGGTGATTCTTAGAAATACGTGTTCTCCTTCTTGGAACTCCAAGGGCTTACGCCTTTTGTCCGCGTAGCTTTTCTGCCGACTCTGAGCGGTTAAGATTCTATCCTTGATTTTCTTGATTTGTTCCGTCGTTTCCCTCACTACCTCAGGTCCTAAGACACTTTGTTCTCCAGGCTCGTACCAACACAAGGGTGATTGGCACTTTTTTCCATATAACGCCTCGTACGGTGCCATACCGATACTTGCGTGATAACTGTTGTTATACGCAAACTCGATCAAAGGCATGTTCTTATCCCAACTTCCTTTTTGGTCTAAGACACAGGCTCTTAACATGTCCTCTAGGGTTTGGATCGTCCTCTCAGATTGACCATCTGTTTGTGGGTGGTAGGCAGTGCTCAAGCACAACTTGGAACCAAACGCCTTTTGAAAGGCTCCCTAAAAACGTGACGTAAACTGCGGATCTCGATCCGAGATTATCGTTGATGGTACTCCATGCAGCCTTACTATTTCTTGGATATAAAGCTGGGCCAACTTATCCAACGAGTACGTGACTCGAATAGGTAGGAAGTGAGCCGGCTTAGTCAGTCGATCCACGATTACCCATACGACATCGTGGCCAGCTTGGGTTTTTGGCAATCCTGTCACGAAATCCATTGATATACTCTCCCACTTCCACTCGGGGATTGACAGGGGTTGCAACATGCCAGAAGGTTTTTGGTGTTCGATCTTGACCTTTTGGCAGACCAAACACTTACTCACCCAGGCGACCACATCCTTCTTTAATCCGGGCCACCAAAACATCCTCTTCAAGTCCTGATACATCTTGGTAGTACCAGGATGGATGGCAAAATGGCTCTTGTGAGCCTCCTCCAAGATCTTCTCTCGAAGGTCGCCATCTCGTGGCACGCAGATTCGCCCCTTGAACCTCCATAACCAGTCGGGGCCTCGTACAAATCCTTTCAACTTTCCGGCCTTAACTGCCTCGATTGTCTCCATAAAGTCCTCATTTTCTTTTTGGGCAAGCATAATCCTTTGCTTAAACCCACTGGTCACCGTGAGATGACACATCATGATGCCATTCTCCGTCACAGACATCCCAAGATTCATATCCCTAAACTTCTCTATCAACCCAACGTCATTAACCATCATATTTGACAGACGTAATGAGTTTCGGCTCAAGGCGTCGGCTACTACATTAGCCTTGCCGGGGTGGTAACTTAAGCCAAAATCGTAGTCCTTGAGGAATTCCATCCATCTTCTTTGCCTCATATTCAACTCCTTTTGATCAAAGAGATGCTTGAGACTCTTATGATCGGAGAAAACTTCAAACCTTACACCATACAAATGGTGTCTCCATATCTTTAGAGCGAACACGATGGCTGCTAGTTCTAGGTCATGGGTGGGATAGGTTACCTCGTGAGGCTTGAGTTGTCTGGACGCATAGGCTACCACTTGCCTATTTTGCATCAACACACAACCTAAACCCTTGCCAGAAGCATCGCAATATACCTTGAAGGGTACACTGGGGTCAGGTAAAACTAAAACCGGGGTTGATGTGAGCTTTTCTTTAAGCTCTAGGAAACTCTTTTCACACTCGGGGCTCCACTCAAACGGGGCATTCTTCCTAGTGAGCTTGGTTAAGGGTAGGGCTAACTGGGAAAATCCTTTGATAAACCTACGGTAATATCTAGCTAAACCTAAAAAGCTTCTAATTTCAGTTACAGAGGTTGGTCTATTCCAATTCATCACAGCTTCTATCTTACTTGGGTCGACAGCTATGCCACCTTTTGACACAACATGTCCTAAGAACTTTACCTCCTCTAACCAAAATTCACACTTAGACAACTTAGCATATAACTTCTTCTGCTTTAATACCTCTAAAACCAACCTTAAATGACGCTCATGCTCTTCATGGGTCTTCGAATAGATGAGAATATCATCTATGAACACAACCACGAACTGATCTAAATAGGGTCTAAAGATCCTATTCATGTAATCCATAAAAACTGCGGGAGCATTCGTCAAACCAAACGACATCACATTGAACTCAAAGTGTCCATACCGAGTTCGAAAGGCGGTTTTAGGAATGTCCGAATCTCTAACCCTAATCTGATGCTAACCGGACCTTAAATCAATCTTAGAAAACACTATTGCTCCCTTCAATTGGTCCATAAGATCATCAATCCTAGGCAATGGGTACTTGTTCTTTATGGTCACTTGGTTCAACTGCCTATAGTCTATACACATCCTCATACTTCTGTCTTTCTTTTTCACAAATAAGACCGAAGCGCCCCAAGGTGAAGTACTCGGTCTTATAAAACTCTTTTCCAGCAGCTCCTCCAACTGGGTTTTTAGCTCCGCTAATTCCATAGGCGACATCCTATAAGGGGCTATAGAGATTGGTCCTGTTCCAGGAACCAACTCTATGGAGAATTCGACTTCTCTTTCGAGAGGGAACTCGGGTATTTGATTTGGAAATACCTCGGGATAGTCTCTTACCACAGGTATCTCACCTAGGTTTTGCTCAAAGTCTACATCGCAGGCGACTAGGAGAACATATCCCTTAGTTTTCTCCCCACTACAGAAGACCTCTACTGAATTTAGGTACAGCCTAATGGGTTGAGTGATGTTTTCGGGAGGAGAGGGGAAAACTACGGTTTGAGTTCCACAATCTAACATCACGAGATTGGCGTGAAGCCAATTCATGCCTAAGATAATGCCTATGTCTTTTAAGGGTAAACAAATTAAATCTATGATAAAGGACCTATTTTCTACAACAAGATGACAATTTAAACAACAACGGCAGGTATTAACAGGGCGATTTGTAGGAGTAGAAACAATAAGATCAAAGGGAAGTTTAGAGACTCTTAGATTTAAGGACTCGACACTAGCAAGTGAAATAAAAGAATGGGTAGCACCAGAGTCATATAGTACAGTTAAGGGTTTACCGTTTACTTCGCACATACCTTCAATGAGATCTTTGGACTTTTTGGCGTCTTCCACATTAAGGGTAAAGACCCTTCCTCGGTATTGTGGTCGGGGGTTCTGGTTTGATGTCCCTTGTCCGGCGCAGTCCTTTGCATAGTGACCGGGCTTGCCACACTTGAAGCACACGTTTTGATCGGCTAAGCATGGGCGATTCCCGTGATTCTTTCCGCATTGTGGGCAGATGTCGGCAGATGTTGCTCCGGGGTAAGCAGCAGAGGTTTGTGGTGCCTTGTTCTTGGCTCCACTTGGTCCTCCATTGTGGTTCCGGGGTCCACCCGGTCCACGGGGTTGGTTGTTGAAGTTCCTCGGGCCTTGATGTTGAAATGGCGGCCTTTGGTGTTGCTTGGATTGTTGGTGAGTAGGAGCTCTTGGTTGTTGTTGTTGTTGTTGTCGGAACTGGTTGGTCTGGTAAGGATTGTAGTGGTTCCTTGAAGTGTACTGCAGTTTGAACTTCGGGGCTTGGGGTCCGAGCCCCTTAGCTCGCTCCGCTCTTGTGATTTGAATCTTCCTCTATCCTTCTTCAAGGATCCGGCACTTGTTGACCAGAGTCGGAAAGTCTCTGATCTCCATATGGGCCACGGCGTAGTTCATCTCCGCCTGGACCGACCTCATACTTCACACACTTCCAAACCTCATGGGGTTCCTTGGAACACCCGAGAGAACTTGATCGGCTCCTCGAACTTCGCAGTGTATTGGGCTCTGATGAGACCCTCCCTGGGTCAACTGCATGAACTCAATGTCCTTCGCGTTTCTTACGGACTCGGGGAAGTACTTCTCATAGAAGTAAGTCTTGAACAATTCCCAGTCAATGGGTGTTCCGGAGGCTTCTAGCAGATGCCTCGTGCCGTTCCACCAGAACTCGGTGTCGGACTTCAGCATGAAAGCAGCAAATGTGACCTTCTGCTCCTCTGAGCAGGTAACGACAGAGTAGATCTTCTCCAGGTCTTTGATCCACTCATCAGCCTTATCGGGGTCCATTACCCCTCGGAACACTGGCGGGTTCGCCTTGCGAAACTCGCCAAAGCGGGCTTGTTCCACCGTCTCAGCAGCAGGGGGAGGAGGGGGAACAGGAGCAGCATTCGCTTATTGATCCATTCGGTCGAACATCCGTTCCATGGCTTGCGCCATGTGACAGACAGCAGCAGCAGTCGTATTGTCTTGGTCAGCATCGGGCGTAGTCCTAGGCCGTCGTCGCGGTGCCATTGGTCCCTAAACACATGAAACAATGAACATCAAGTTGATCAGGCTCAATATCCATGCAAAATGAGCTAGTTACCATGGCACTTGCAAGCAACAGAAGTCATGCATCTCTAGTCCTACAGCTTATCTCTATCAAGCGCTACACATTACATAACTATCGCATTATGCTTATAAAGCATAGTCAGTCCAATACTTAGGCTCCATGAGAATCGAACTGCTCTGATACCATAATGTGACACCCTAAATCTTAACCCAAGACTACTAGTATGTACTTAGGTTAATCTTTAGAATATTACCTCTTGGTCTCATCTTTTACTTAGAAAATACTTAGCGGAAATATGGGTAAAATTTTTCTTTTTGGAATTTAAAATCAAAGTGAGAGCCACGCACGAATCTTTAAGAGGAAGCATAGCGAAACATATAAGCAAAGCATAAAGAAGCACATCATTTCATGGAGACATCAACTGAAACATAGTTACATATATACATATATATATGTTGTGCCTACCCAAAAGGGAAGGACTATTCAATACATCGGGAAGCGGAATACAACTGAAATGCAGTACGTGGAAATCATAAAAAGCAAATACAAGAGAAACAACACCTATACCCATGTGCACCTAGAGTAGAAAACCTCATATACAAAAGAAGGTTTGTCCTTAACTATGTGGCGTGTGTGCACTAACTACTACCCCTCCTATGTCTACTCCTGCTGGTCCGAGTACTGTGGGGTCGAGTCGATCCACTGATGAATCTCGGCAGGAGTGGTCGAGCGCATCATCGGGGCATGTCCACTGCGGCGAGGGCGCATAGATGGCCGACGAGCCAACCTCGGCTAGACTACCGTCTCCTCACTCCCAACCCTCATCGATGGGGGAGCGGGACTAGAGCTCCAACTGTACATGTGGGATGGTGGGTCCTCGGATGGGTCCGTCTCAGAAATCTTGGGGGCCAGCGGCACATACTCGGGGTAGTCGCGTACTGCTGATGTCTCGGGCTCCATGCGGAGGATCTGCTCATCGTGTGGTCACGCTCGCTCAAAAATCCCGTTATGACGGTAAGGAGCAGTCGGGGTAAAATGGTAACTCGGGACTGGGTATGCGAAGGGTCGTCCCATGAACATGAATACTCACGGCGGTCTGGCGACCCTCAAAATGGTATGACCCGAGTGCCGGGTCATGATGCAGCTCCTATACCGGGGTGTCGATGAAGAGTACGAATGTCGCCATCTGAAGATATGACGGAAGAAAAGAGAGAGGGAATGAGAATCTTTCTAAAAGAATTCTCAGTAGGGTTATCCCTACCTAGGTGTCATCGTCACATCCTCAGGAACCTTGGGTTTATTTCTAAAAAAGGGGTGCATGCATATAAATTCCTTTTAAGTTATTTTTCCAAAGTGTTATTTATCCAAGGTCCATCATATTTTACAATGCGTCTTATAGCTAAGCATAAAATAATCTAATGATATGAGTGCATCATAAAGGTAGACCAAACAATAGAATAACTAAGAAACATTATAACATTGGCATAAGTATAGTATATGTGACATTGTTAACTTTAACTTTCATCTCATGGGGCCACCCTAAAACATTTCTAGGTTATGAGCTCATACCTTAACTAGTCGTCACTAGCTCTTACTTATCCTATGATAAGCGTAACATAATCCCGACTTAAAGTACGGGCTAGGGGGCAAATTAAGGATCACCTCTCTTAGGGTCATTTCCTCTTTGAAACGCTCTACTAGCAATTAGTGCATCGTAGTTTTGTCCGCTTTGGCAAGCTCTATGTCAATACCCTCACGGATTTGTTTTCTTGGGGGTTCTCGGCTAAACCGGTGTCACCCAAGAAGGCGTCTCAGTGTTGTGTCACATTTAAGTTCTCATAAAGTGTTAATTTATAGATACATCATTATTCATTACATAAATCTTTCTCATAGCATGTACATCATCACAAGAAACTTCTTCATAATGTATACATAAAACCATAGCATTTACATTATCACATAATCACACCTTAGACAATCATTCATACAAACTCCCAAGCTTATTATGTTATGAATCTATAGTATGTTATGCTTTGGTTCTTTTGAGTCTTAAGCTTGTAAACTAATTGTTCTAATATTATTCTTACCCTCTTATACACCTATAGGTTCACAACTAATAAGTGTTACTAATTTTTATGCTCAAGGACTTATCCAAACAGCACTATGCAGATTTGGACAGCTTATATTTGTGTGATTACGGGGTTCTAGAGATTACGGTTTAGACCCTTAAAGTCCTTAACTCATATTCTAAGTTATCGATCATCAACACCTAGTCTCTTGGGAACCTATGAGGTTATAACTAAGTATTTCTCACCTCACACTATGGTCAAGAACATCTCTAAATCTCAAGGATGCAGAATTTGAAATTCTAACTTTACGGGTACCTAGAAGTCACAACAATGACCCTTTCTAAGTTTAGTTTGCTCCTAAGGCTTCAAGATTAAGTCCTAGACCAATTATGAGTTATTCCTACACATTTAAACTAATTTAAAACCATGATTATTAAATCTAAACCGTGCTGGACAGAATCCAGAAAATTACATAATTAAAGGATCTAGAATTCTCAAATTAATTTTTTTCTAGTTCCTAACTTATCCTATCTTTCACATATGAGTCTTAACATTATTTTTACTCAAACATAGGCACATTATCCTCATCAAAACAGCACATACAGTGGCAGCAAAGAGCAAGGAAGAACCAAAAATATACTTCTCCATAAAAGGCATAAAACATAATTTCTAAAGCACATAAAATACTAGTTTCTCTTGGAACTCTTTTTAAACTCTCAAAGCTCATTTATAAACAATTTTAACATCTAAAATCATAAGAATATTTAAGAGGGCAGTGACCAATTCATCTTTGTCTCAAGAGGTTCTAAATTCTCAAAACTTGGTTCTATGCATTCCTTAAACTCACTTAAGCTTAAAAAAATTATAAGACATAGTCTCAAATACTTGGAAACCTCAACACCTCTTAGGGCCGAAATATGAACCCAAGAAAAACACATATTGTTAGACCTTTGTTGAGACCACAATGGGCAAGTCTTTGAGCTCTAAATTCATTTAGATGATGACATAAGAATAAACATGCTCATGCACTTATTTTTGGTTCCATTAGAAAGTAAAGTGATAGCACAAAGTAAACAAGAATGCAACTTATTATTATCTTGGTATTAAGTGAGAACTTGAAATATAAACATGATAATGCATAGCTTGAAATATAAACATGATAATGCAAGTTCATTCATTATCTTGGTATTTAGTGATAGCAAGGAAATAAACATGATATGCAAGGCATAAAGTAAACATGATGCAAGGTTCATTTTATGATTAACTAGAGCTCATTCAAGACTTTAACAAGATAACAACCCAATACAATATCTCAAGGATCTCAACCGAAAGTCATATAAAAGAGAAGAAAGTGAAACTACATCAAGTTCTTTATTAAATACCCAAAACCCCTATCTAGAGAAAAATCTCTAGAACGTGCCGGCCAACTTTAAGGTTGACAAGGGTAGGCTTGGGCTTTTAGAAATCCTTAGATTAATTTTCTTATGTTGAAAAACTATGTGAGTTAGATACCATATAGATGAAGTCATAAGGAAAGGAAAACTCAAGCTTTAGAGGTTTCTTTGAGATGAACACAATGTCATCATCTAGAAACTCTCATCATCAAGCTATCATGCTCAAAACCAAGGCCTCATGGCCGAAAATGAAAAGAAAGGAAAAACAAAGGAAAGTTCAAAAAGAATCCAAGAGGAAACTAGAGAAAAACACTTTCTTGAGCAAAACAAAGTTTGAAAAAAAATCCCTACCTTGTGATGAAGGTAAAAGCTTGGACTTGAAGATGGAAATGAGATGAGCAACACCTCCTAGGGTGGTGATGATGATTCGGCCTTGATGAAAGAAAAAGGAAGGAAATGTGTTTCAAGTGAAGTTGTGTTTGAGGTGTGGTGTTTGAGAGGTTTGATGATGGTTCAAGGCTTTGGGGTGGTGTTTGATGGTTAAGAGATGAGGATGAGATGAAGAGATGAAGAAGATAAAGATGAAAAGAAAGGAAGAACACTCTTGAAATTTTGAGAGAAAAAGAAAGACTAGCAAGACAACTCTAAAACTCTAAACTTAGCAAATGCTCCAAGGTGCAACAAGGCTATCACAAGCATCCTATTTATAGAAAAACAAAGCCATGGAGCTTACAATGGGAGGGAGTGGCCATGTGGATTGGAGGGAAAAGGAAGACAACATATCTCTTACACAAGGTCATTCAAGCATGGTTTGGAGTATGGAAGCTATGCTACAAAGTATGGCTTGATGTGAGTTAATTTCCTATCAAATTTTTATGAAATTAGGCTTCTAGAAACTTGTCATGGCTGTAACTTTTTCAGCCACAAATAAATGGGAAAAATGGGTTGTTTTAATTATTTATTCATGTGGAAATTCAAGCTTGATTGAAAGTTATGACAAGGTATAGTGTATGTGACTTGAGGTATGGCCTTGGAGTGTTGAAAAATTGAACATGTGATGCACAATGGGGAGGGACAGCTTCGGCCAAGGCTGGACAGCAGAGTGGGGGTGAGTTTTGACGATTTAATTGTGTGTTAATGGTAGGTTTAGATGTGTATTAGCTTAGGTACAAGGTTAGGAATGATTAAGCTTAAGTTTAGGTAACTAAGAATGTGATTTAGGGAGTTTATGACAAGTTTAGGAGTTCTCATACATCATTAGAGAATTTTAAACTCATTTATGAATAAACAATGTGTAACACAATTCCATGATTTAAGGAATTGGAAAGAGAAAACACTATTCAAGATTCTATGACTAGGTGTCTTGAAATTAAAATATGATTTTAGGTTGTAATTAAGTACTTTTTGGTTCTAATCAACTTTAATAAATTATTTTGACTCAAGATTAATTAAGGAAATTAATTAACCTTCGATTAGAGTCTAATATTGCTTAGGTTTGCTTAATTACGTGATTAAGCGTAAAAATATGAAACTAGGGGCAAAACCGTAATTTTGCACTAATTTTTCCCGGGACTTCTAAAATTAAAACTAAGGTCATAGAATACATAAAAACGCCTTTTAAAACCATCTGGAGAAGTTTCGGGTTCATCCGGCACTTGCAAATGGGTAAAACACCCTTGAGGGCATTTTGGTCATTTTGACCTGAAAACTCGAAAAACGAGATTTTCGATCCCGGGAAGGTACACAAGTTATCTAATCCCCTTCCAACATTGAGTTTGCCCTTCGAGTACTGCCGAACCGGCTTTCCTCGAATTCCGGGCTGAAAATAACCTCAGGGGCATTTTGGTCATTTTCACTCTAACAGAAAAATCGGGGCGTTACAGCCATGTGGAAGGGGATTTGTTTATCTAATTGTGGTTTAGTAATGTGTTTAGGTGTTTCTTTGATTAAGCTTTTGATAAGGAATTCGTAACAAAGTGTTTAGGTGAGGAAATTATGTAATTAAGAATATTGAGACATGATTAGGAGTGGTCTTGCTTCATTAGCAAAATAAAAACTCATTTTATGATATGATTATGCACAAACACAATTCCTTAATTGAAGGAATTGAAGAAAGAAAACACTATTCAAGATTCCATGATATGGAATCTTGATTTTTAGAAAAGATTAAGGTGTAACTAAGCAATCTTAGGTTATAATTAACTTTAATAATTTATTTTGACTCTAGATTAATTATCAAAATTAATTAATCTTCGATTAGAGTCTAATATTGCTTAGGTTTCTTTAATTACGCTGTTAGGCCCGAAATTCACTATTTTAGGGGCAAAACGGTAATTTTGCACAAACACTGCCCGAGACCACTCGGATAAAAAAAAATATAATTAAACATATATAATTAACAGTCTGAAGCCTTGGGAGAGATTCTGGGCTCAAATTGCACCGATACCCGCGTAAAACGCTATAAGGGTATTTTGGTCATTTTGAGCCGAAAGTTCGGAAAACGAGATTTTCATCTCTACATTTAATCACCACATATATAATCCCTTTCAAATATTAAGTTGACCCTTCGAGGACTGCCGGATCGGCCATCTTCGAATTTTCTGGTAAAAACGACCTCAGGGGCATTTCGGTCATTTATGCTCTATACAGGAAAAACCAGGCCGTTACAGGGATTATGACAATGATATTAATTTCATTGTATGTTTTAGGGAATACCCTACTGAGAATTTTAGAATTCTCACTCCTATGTGTTTGTGTTCCCGTGTCATCTACAAGTTGATCCACAGGACAACGAGGCTGCTGCATGAAAGGAATCAACTTTGTAGTGGTTTAGTAGAGAAGATTTGTATTTGTTGTATATATATATATATGATAGAACCACAAATTAGTTACCGCATGATTCGATCGTTCTTGTTATAGATATTTAAGAAAGGTTTGCTAATTTATAAGTAACAACTCTTAAGTATAATGTCATGACTTAAGGATGATGTTGTACTTAGGAGGATGTTACATCTTTGACCAAGTTAACCAGAAAGAATGCTTCATTCAAGTGGACACTAGAATGTGAGAACAGTTTCCAAGAATTGAAACAAAGGTTGACTATGGCACCAATGTTAGTATTACCAGATCCTCATGAACCCTTTGAAGTTTTCTGTGATACTTCTAGTAAGGGTATAGGATATGTGTTGATGCAAAATTGAAATGTGGTTTCCTATGCTTCTCAATAATTAAAGCCACACGAAGTAAACTATCCAACTCATGACCTTGAACTCATAGCTATGGTTTTTGTTCAATGTTTTCTCTGATCATAAAAGCTTAAAATATCTTTTTGATTAGAAGGAGTTGAATATGAGGCAAAGGATATGGATGGAGTTTATCAAGGTTTATAAGTTCAACCTAAATTACCGTCCGAGCAAAGCGAATGTTGTTGCCGATGCACAGAGTAGGAAATCTTTAAGTGTAGCATGTTTGATGATTAAAGAGATAGAGCTAGTAGAAAGCATTAAGAAGCTTAGTTTCAATATGTTAGTGACCCATCAAGGAGTTGTGTTGGGTTAGATAAAAGTAACAAGTGAGTTTAAAGAACAAATTATGGCTGCATAACATGAAGATCTAAAGTTTTAAGAGACTTTAAGATTAGTCCATGCAAAGAAGTTGCCAGGATTTACTCAAGACCAGCGAGGTATATGGACGTACAATGATAGGGTATGTGTACATCCAAGTGGCGATCTCAGAAGTGAGATTTTAGAGGAAGCTCATAGGGGCAAATTCACCATACACCCTAGGACTAGTAAGATGTATGTAGTTATCAAGAAAGTGTTTTGGTGGCCAGGAATAAAGAAAGACATACTAGAGTTTGTCAATAAGTGTCTAACGTGTCAAAAAGTTAAAATAGAACACCAAAAGCCTACTAAGACTCTACAACCTTTAGAAATCCCCAAATGGAGGTAGGAAAGTATCTCCATGGACTTAGTAATGTGTTTGCCAAGGACATCGTCAGGTCATGATGCTATACGGGTTATAGTGGATAAATTGACCAAGTTTGCTCATTTCTTGCCTATCAGGGCTAGTTATCCTTTGGATAAATTAGCTTCTTTGTACATTCAAGAAATAGTGAGATTGCACGGTGTTCTTTCTTTGATAGTTTTTGACCAAGACCTAAGATTTACTTCAAGATTTTGGGGACCTTTCCAAAAGGCATGTGGAACCAAACTTTGTTTAAGTAATGCCCATCACCCCTAAACTGATGGACAAACAGAGCGCACCATATAAACCTTGGAAGATATGCTAAGGGCAGGGCATGCATTGTCAAGCAAACGGGAAGTTAGGATAAGTTGCTACCATTGGTTGCATTTGCTTATAATAATAGTCATTATGATAGTATTGGCATGGCCCCATATGAAGCATTATGTGGAAGAAAATGCTAATCTCCTTTATATTGGTACGATTCAAGAGAAGCAGTGTGTTGGGGCCCAATTTTGTTAATTAAACGATGGAACATATCCAGAAAATCAGGAGTAAAATCCTCACAGCATAGAGTCATCAGAAGAGCTATGCTAATACTAGAAGGAAACCTTTAGAGTTTCAAGAGGGAGAATATGTATTCCTAAAGGTTACACCCACTACCAAAGTAAGTAGAACCCTAAGAGTTAAAAAGTTGTCACCCATGTTCATAAGTCCTTTACAAATTTTTCAATGAATTGGGTCAGTTGCCTAATAGATAGCCTTACCCCCCACATTTATCCAACCTTTATAATGTCTTCCATGTATCTCAACTCAGAAAGTATCATTCGGATCCAAACCAAATTATAGAACCCGAATCCATACAATTAAGGGATGACTTGACATTTCAAGCACCTCCCGTTCAGATTGTTGATAAAGAAGTCAAACAGCTTAGAAATAAATCTATGCAAATAGTAAAAGTGGCTTGGATGGACCAGGAAATGAAGAGTACACATGGAAATCAGAATCAAACATGATGAAAGATCATCTAGAGTTGTTTCCAGGTTTGAAATTTTGAGGACAAAACTTTTCTTCAGGTGGGTGGTAATGTAACACCTTGGAGTTATTCAAAAATTAATTGAAGCCTTAGTAATAAGAATTTCAATATTTTGACAAACATAGTGATGGTGAGGACAACCTAGTGGACAAGTAAAAAAAATGTGAATAAAATTTTATGGGCCCCACGAGCCCGTTGGGACAATCGAAACCCTAGATCCGGGACCGAGAAATGCTCAAAATTGAGAAAATAGTGTTAAGGTTAGAAATAGTTAGAAATGAAGATTTTATATCTAGAATTAAATTTTGGACAATATCTGATTACCCGGTTCTGGTGTTTCACCATTTGGTAAAATTTCGGTGTGTGATTTCTAACACCAAAAGTTAATTTAACCTCTACAAAATGAAGAAGCTTATCCATTTAAATCAAATGAATGGCTAAGATTCAATCTCGAATAACAAGATTATATCCTAGACATCCATATTACTTTCTTTTTTTCAAGAATTATTCATCTATATTATATAATATCTAAGTTTAATTACAAGATAAATTCAAACCAACCAATGTTATTTCTCCATTTATAACATTTCGGCCAAGACAACCAAGGAGACAACCTTCATGCTCTTTTTCCAAACACCATTTCCAAGTTCTAAATCCTCAAAACCTTAGCCTATATTTGTTAAAACTTCCAACTTCCTTTACTAAACTTCAACTACTCATCATAACCTATAAATCTAACAGATTGAAATTTTAAATTTTCACCATTTCTCACTTTGATACCTCATCACCTTACTACCTAAGGAAGGCTTTGGGCTTGATTTAGTGACCTTGGAGTGAAGAGAAACCACTTGGAACATCCTTTGGAGTTATAAGCTCTAAAGTTTACAAAGTATGGTTTTTGTTGTCTTGTTTGTTGAATTTCTATTTATTGATGATTTTGATGGTTTAAGATTGATAAATTTTAGTTCTAATGTGAGGTTATCCAAAGATATTGATGTATTTGCTGTAACGCCCCGATTTTTCTGTTAGAGTGAAAATGACCAAAATGCCCCTGAGGTCATTTTCAGCCCGGAATTCGAGGAAAGCCGATTCGGCAGTACTCGAAGGGCAAACTCAATGATGGAAGGGGATTAGATAACTTGTGTACCTTCCCGGGATCGAAAATCTCATTTTTCGAGTTTTCGGGTCAAAATGACCAAAACGCCCCTGCGGTGTTTTACCCGTTTGCAAGTGCCGGATGAACCCGAAACTTCTCCAGATGGTTTTAAAAGGCGTTTTTATGTATTCTATAACCTCATTTTTAATTTTAGAAGTCCCGGGCAAAATTAGTGCAAAATTACGATTTTGCCTCTAGTTTCGTATTTTTACGCTTAATCGCGTGATTAAGCAAACCTAAGCAATATTAGGCTCTAATCGAAGGTTAATTAATTTCCTTAATTAATCTTGAGTCAAAATAATTTATTAAAGTTAATTAGAACCAAAAAGTACTTAATTACAACCTAAAATCATATTTTAATTTCAAGACACCTAGTCATAGAATCTTAAATAGTGTTTTCTCTTTCCAATTCCTTAAATCATGGAATTGTGTTACACATTGTTTATTCATAAATGAGTTTAAAATTCTCTAATGATGTATGAGCACTCCTAAACTTGTCATAAACTCCCTAAATTACATTCTTAGTTACCTAAACTTAAGCTTAATCATTCCTAACCTTGTACCTAAGCTAATACACATCTAAACCTACCATTAACACACAATTAAATGGTCAAAACTCACCTCCTCCCTGCTATACCAGACCTGGCCGTGAGCTTCCTCCCCCATTATGCATCACATGTTCAATTTTTCAACACTCCAAGGGCATACCTCAAGTCACATACACTATACCTTGTCATAACTTTCAATCAAGCTTGAATTTCCACATGAATAAATAATTAAAACAACCCATTTTCCCCATTTATTTGTGGCTGGAAAAGTTCCAGCCATGTCAAGGTTCTAGAAGCCTAATTTCATAAAAATTTGATAGAAAATTAACTCATATCAAGCCATACTTTGTAGCATAGCTTCCATGCTTCAAACCATGCTTCTATGACACAATCAAAGAGATATTTTTCTCTCCCTTTGTCCTTCAAAGCTACGGCCAGCACCCTCCCTTTGATGAGCTCCATGGTTTTGTTTTTCTATAAATAGGATGCTTGTGATAGCCGTGTTGCACCTTGAAGCATTTGCTAAGTTTAGAGTTTTAGAGTTGTCTTGCTAGTTCTTTCTTTTTCTCTCAAAGTTTCAAGAGTGTTCTTCCTTTCTTTTCATCTTTATCTTCTTCATCTCTTCATCTCATCATCACTTCTTAACCATCAAACACCACCCCAAAGCCTTGAACCATCATCAAACCATCAAACACCACACCTCAAACACAACTTCACTTGAAACACATTTCCTTCCTTTTTCTTTCATCAAGGCCGAATCATCATCACCATCCTAGGAGGTGTTGCTCATCTCATTTCCATCTTCAAGTCCAAGCTTTTACCTTCATCACAAGGTAAGGATTTGTTTTCAAACTTTGTTTTCCTCAAGAAAGTGTTTTTCTCTAGTTTCCTCTTGGATTCTTTTTTAACTTTCCTTTGTTTTTCCTTTCTTTTCATTTCGGCCATGAGGCCTTGATTTATGAGCATGATAGCTTGATGATGAGAGTTTCTAGATGATGACATTGTGTTCATCTCAAAGAAACCTCCAAAGCTTGAGTTTTCCTTTTCTTATGACTTCATCTATATGATATCTAACTCACATGGTTTTTCAACTTAAGAAAATTAATCTAAGGATTTCTAAAAGCCCAAGCCTACCCTTGTCAACCTTAAAGTTGGCCGGCACGTTCTAGAGATTTTTCTCTAGATAGGGGTTTTGGGTATTTAATAAAGAACTTGATGTAGTTTCACTTTCTTTCTCTTTTATATGTCTTTCGGTTTGAGATCTTTGAGATATTGTATTGGGTTGTTATCTTGTTAAAGTCTTGAATGAGCTCTAGTTAAACATAAAATGAACCTTGCATCATGTTTACTTTATGCTTTGCATATCATGTTTATTTCCTTGCTATCACTAAATACCAAGATAATGAATGAACTTGCATTATCATGTTTATATTTCAAGCTATGCATTATCATGTTTATATTTCAAGTCCTCACTTAATACCAAGATAATAACAAGTTGCATTCATGTTTACTTTGTGCTATCACTTTACTTTCTAATGGAACCTAAAATAAGTGCATGGGCATGTTTATTTTTATGTCATCACCTAAATGAATCTAGAGCTCAAAGACTTGCCCATTGTTGTCTCAACAAAGGTCTAACAATATGTGTTTTTCTTGGGTTCATATTTCGGCCCTAAGAGGTCTTGAGGTCTCCAAGTATTTGAGACTATGTCTTATCATTTTTCCAAGCTTAAGTGAGTTTAAGGAATGCATAGAACCAAGTGTTGAGAATTTAGAACCTCTTGAGACAAAGATGAATTGGTCACTGCCCTCTTAAATATTTTTATGATTTTAGATGTTAAAATTGTTTATAAATGAGCTTTGAGAGTTTAAAAAGAGTTCCAAGAGAAACTAGTATTTTATGTGCTTTAGAAATTATGTTTTATGCCTTGTATGGAGAAGTATATTTTTGGTTCTTCCTTGCTCTTTGCTGCTACTATATGTGCTGTTTTGATGATGATAATGTGCCTATGTTTGAGTAAAAATAATGTTAAGACTCATATGTGAAAGATAGGATAAGTTAGGAACTAGAAAAGAATTAATTTGAGAATTCTAGATCCTTTAATTATGTAATTTTCTGGATTCTGTCCAGCAAGGTTTAGATTTAATAATCATGGTTTTAAATTAGTTTAAATGTGTAGGAATGACTCATAATTGGTCTAGGACTCAATCTTGAAGCCTTAGGAGCAAACTAAACTTAGAAAGGGTCATTGTTGTGACTTCTAGGTACCCATAAAGTTAGAATTTCAAATTCTGCATCCTTGAGGTTTAGAGATGTTCTTGACCATAGTGTGAGGTGAGAAATACTTAGTTATAACCTCATAGGTTCCCAAGAGACTAGGTGTTGATGATCGATAACTTAGAATGTGAGTTAAGGACTTTAAGGGTCTAAACCGTAATCTCTAGAACCCCGTAATCACACAAATATAATCTGTCCAAATCTGCATAGTGCTGTTTGGATAAGTCCTTGAGCATAAAAATTAGTAACACTTATTAGTTGTGAACCTATAGGTGTGTAAGAGGTTAAGAATAATATTAGAACAATTAGTTTACAAACTTAAGACTCAAAAGAACCAAAGCATAACATACTATAGGTTCATAACATAATAAGCTTGGGAGTTTGTATGAATGATTGTCTAAGGTGTGATTATGTGATGATGTATATGCTATGGTTTTATGTATACACTATGAAGAAGTTTCATGTGATGATGTATATACTATGGAAAAAGATGTATGTAATGAATAATGATGTATCTATGAATTAACACTTTATGAGAACTTAAATGTGACACAACACTGAGACGCCTTCTTGGGTGACACCGGTTTAGCCGAGCACCCCCAAGAAAACAAATCCGTGAGGGCATTGACATAGAGCTTGCCAAAGCGGAAAAAACTACGATGCACTAGTTGCTAGTAGAGCGTTTCAAAGAGGAAATGACCCTAAGAGAGGTGATCCTTAATTGCCCCCTAGCCCGCACTATTAAGTCGGGATTATGTATATGTTACGCTTATCATAGGATAAGTAAGAACTAGTGACGACTAGTTGAGGTATGAGCTCATAACCTAGAGATGTTTTAGGATGGCCCCATGAGATGAATGTTAAAGTTAACAATGTCACATATACTATACTTATGCCAATGTTATAATGTTTCTTAGTTATTCTATTATTTGGTTTACCTTTATGATGCGTTCATATCATTAGATCATTTTATGCTTAGTTATAAGACGCATTGTAAAATATGACGGACCTTGGATAAATACCACTTTAGAAAACTAACTTAAAAGGAATTTATATGCATGCACACCTTTTTAGAAAGAAACCCAAGGTTCCTGAGGATATGATGATGTCACCTAGGTAGGGATAACCCTACTGAGAATTCTTTAGAAAGATTCTCATTCCCTCTCTCTTTTCTTCCGACATATCTTCAGATGGCGATGTTCGTACTCTTCATCGACACCCCGGTATGGGAGCTGCACCATGACCCGGCACTCGGGTCATACCATTTTGAGGGTCGCTGCCGCCGTGAGTATTCATGTTCATGGGACGACCCTTCGCGCACCCCGTCCCGAGCTATCGCTTCACCCCGACTGCTCCTTACCGTCATAACGGGATTTTTGAGCGAGCTAGACCACGTGATGAGCAGATTCTCCGCATGGAGCCCGAGACATCAGCCGTACGCGACTACCCGGAGTACGTGCCTCGCACCCAGTACTCTGAGACGGACCCATCCGAGGACCTGCCATCCCACATGTACAGTTGGAGCTCCAGTCCCGCTCCCCCACCGATAAGGGCTAGAAGTGAGGAGACGGTGGTCCAGCCGAGGTTGGCACGTAGGCCATCTATGCGCCCCCGCCGCGGTGGACACGCCCCGATGATGCGCTCGACCACTCCCGCCGAGATTCGTCAGTGGATCGACTCGACCCACGATGCTCGGACCACAGTAGACATAGGAGGGGTAGTAGTTAGTGCACACACGCCACATAGTTGAGGACAAACCTTCTTTTGTATATGAGGTTGTCTACTCTAGGTGCCCATGGGTATGGGTGTTGTTTCTCTTGTATTCACTTTTTATGATTTCCTTGTACTGCATTTCAGTTGTATTCCGCTTCCCGATGTATTGAATAGTCCTGCCCCTTTGGGTAGGCACAGTATATATATATATATATATATATATATATATATCTATGTTTCAGTTGATGTCTCCATGATATGATGTGCTTCTTTATGCTTTGCTTATCTGTTTCGCTATGCTTCCTCTTAAAGATTCGTGCGTGGCTCTCACTTTGATTTTAAATTCCAAAAAGAAAAATTTTACCCATATTTCCGCTAAGTATTTTCTAAGTAAAAGATGAGACCAAGAGGTAATATTCTAAAGATTAACCTAAGTACATACTAGCAGTCTTGGGTTAAGATTTAGGGTGTTACATTTGCATTGGTGGAGTGTATTTGTGTTGTGGAAAATCATTTTTACCAAAAGAAGTGTTAAACTATGCTTGCTAGATTTTTGATTTTGCTATAGCCTAGGAATTATCCTGAGTTTTCTGATGTATTTGTAGGTATTTTTATGAGCTATAAAAATTATACCTATGCTGCCTAAATTGTTGGAATTGAAGCTACAAATTTGTCTAATTTTGGTACCATAGCAAATTATTGATTTTTCCTTTAAAATTATTACACAATGTTGGAAACATCTTAGGTTAAACCATGATTTTTATTCTGAATTGATTCAGTCATTTGCTAGAGTTAAAAATTATGGAATTCTAGCTTTGGACTGAGATTAGGTGGTCGCTGACCACCAAATTTGTAGAATTTTGTTAATATAACTAGAGAATGTTTCTTGCTCTGAAATTTTTACAAGACATTGTAGACACATTGAGGTGTCATGCAGAATTTTTATAGCCTTTTAATTGGTTATTTTATGTGATAAATAATTTTTCTACTTGAATGAAAATTTTGCCAATGTGCTAAAATTGTTATAATGCCTTGATTTAATAATGTAATGACTTTGATTCAAAAATGAATATAAATGTAGGCTATGCACTTTGAATATGGGTTTATGGGACATGGATGGGACTTACTTGTGATTGAATGCCTACACATGGTTTAAGCATACCTTTGAGAAAGAAAAGTACATGATGTATCTATGTGACAAAAGAGCATGTAGGAACTTCAATTGTGCATGGTCTAACATATGGGTTAAATAGAGACAAGACTTATGTTGGGTAAAAGGGAAAGCAAAAATAGGGACTTCCATAGAGATATTATGAGTCAATAGACGTATCAACTAGGAATAGAACTATGTGAGATTTAGAAAAAGGAAAAAAATAAAGTCCGATGGTCATGTATAGGAATGAACTCATATCCTGATAACCAGTCTATTACCCATTGTGGAGTTATCCACCGCAGATACCACCTGGTATAAAATTAATTCTTCCCTATGTTGATGAAAGAGGAAAATGTATTGAATTGAATTCCAGGGTTGCAAAAGAAAATGTGTGACTATTACTATTTTTGCTTCTTATTTTACCTGATTTATGTACATAACTATTTATGCATATGATTTTGCTAAAAATTCCTATATGAATTAAATTACTAGTTATCATTTATTTATATTTGAGGGAGTACTATATTGAGAATTTTATAATATTTTCATCCCTACATTTGCATCATTTTGTATCATTCAAATCCAATCGATGCCATCCCTAGTATTTTACCTTGATTTACCATAGTGGGTGTGGCATTAGGACCTGATACTAGATTCCCTGTATGTAGTTGACTATTCTCAATTACGCACATATGTGTTCTTTGGTCACTCCTTCAGTGCATCCGTGTTTACCGCCGACTTTGATCCCGCCTTTCCTTATGACGATGGTGTGCTCCTCTACTTGTCACATTCAGTTGTTTTTTATGTCCCGCCTGCACCACTAGCGCCCCCTCCTCGTCTTCATCCTCAGATTTTGATCTACCTACTAGTCCTGATGCCCCTATCAGAGGTGATGCCATCATATCGATGGCAAACGATTTTTCGTCGGTAATCCGCTAAAAAACTTCACTCCAATTGGCGCGGGACATGGTGCCCACATTACTGATGGGTTTTTTTGTTAATAAATAATTTGAATTTTTTTTTTCAAAAACTAATTTTACTGATAGAAAAATTCGTCAATAATTTGTCAAATTTTTTTTTACAAATATTAATTTTTACTGATGGAAAAATCCTTTGGTAATTTTTTAAAAAAGTTTTTAATTTTATTTTACCAATAGATTTTCCATCGAAAAATTGGAAAAACTGCTGGTATCATGTTTTAGTGAACCGTGCATTTTGCTGGTATTAACGGTGGAAATTTTTGGCTGGCAATTCAAAAATTCGATGGAAAAAGGAAGAGATACGACTGTTGTGCACTCACTTCCCCTCTATTTCCACCGTAGCTACTGGAGGAAGCGCAAAAACCATTGAAGTCGCCAGAGGAAGCTCTATTTTCTTCTCGTTATAAAGATTATGCTTTTGTGGGTTCAAGTAGGTTTTTCTACAGCACTACTATGTAAGTGTTTTGTGTGTGTTTGTGAATGTAATTAGAGTAATAAATAAAGCTTATCAACACTGTTATGAAACTTTGTGTGTGTGTTATTCATTGTGGTGTTGTTGTACTTACTGAAGAGGCAATTTTCCTCTTTCATGTTCACAAAGACACAAACATATCCTAAATATGTAGTTTAATGGTTTCAGATTGGTGTTTATCTGTTCGTCTATAGCTGGAGGCGGTGAAAATTCAAATTTGAGCACCCCTATTTTTGGGGGCAAAAAAGTTGTTTATGTTGGATAATGAACTCAAAACTTGTGAACATCTAAAATTGCTAAAAGATGTTAGCACTCAAAAGCAAGTTTATTGTTTTAAATTGTTAAAAAGTTTTGTTATATGAGATAACGAACTCAACATCCAAACAGGTAAAATTTCCAAACTTTTAATGCTCAAAAGTAATTCTTTTTTTTTTTTTAACATAACGTTAATGGCTTATGGTTTGTGGGGAGCAACGCTAATCTAGGAGGTTTGTAATTTGTCCATTCCACGGCACATAAAAAAGGGAAAAAAAAATGCATTTATAATCCAGATTCGTTCTATTATAATTATGAACAACCTCAGATTTTTTTTAGCAAGTTACAAATGTTAAATTATAAAATGCATTGTTATTATTATTATTATTATTATTATTATTAAGTGAGATTCGTTTGCAACTTTGTGTCTGCTTGGCCTCCCTCTCCATAATATTCTCTCCTTTGTTCATTGCCACTTATTCTCTCCATAATATTAAAAAAAAAATTAGGACTTTATCTTATTATTGTAGAGAAAACTTTATCTTACTGTAGCATAGATTGAATTTAATTGATAAAATGTATATATATATTTTTCTTATATTGTTCCATGAACTTAAATTCTTTAAGTTTAATAATCTTTCTTTGTTAATATTTATATTTATTTTTTATTAAATTTTGTTTTGTTCGATACAATTTATTTTTATTGATACATTCTTTACACCAATTGGCATTAGTCCCAGAAAGCAATGAGAAGCTTTTGATAAAAATGTATAAGAAATCGGTTTTTCATTTTTTTTATTAGTGGTGAAAAATAGTCATGTTACATCATTCATAAGAACTCTTGTTCAGTATACTTTTTATTACCCTGAGGCATGTCCTGGTGCTCTTCCTTTATGTGCTCTTTCTTTACAACTCTTCAATTGAATTATTTATGTGACTTTCTTACGAACTTTTGTTTAGTGTACTTCTTACCAATTATTAAGTCCCATACTATGCCTCTGAATGTAATATTTCAATTTTTCTCATAGACTATGAGATGTGTTTAAGAGTTTTATGAATATTCACATAAAAGTGTAATTTAAATATTTCAGGGTTTTCTGATTAATTGATTTATTAATTTAAATAATTGATTTTATTAGAGAGCATCAAATTTGCTTTGAGCATTTCTTTCTTTGTTGGAGCATATAATTTTTTTTTGTCTCTTTTGAGGTAAGCAATTATTTCTCCTTATTTAATTATATTTTTTGTTGGGATAGAGACTTATAATTTCTAAGATAGAGTTGCAGATGAAGAAGGAGATGATGTCTTTATGAAAGATGATGGCAGGCTACTTTGTATTGCTAGACTTTGATATTGATGATGATGGTGGCGATGGTGATAGTGATACCAATGCTGCCAAAGATGATGATGATGATGCTAACTTCTCATAATTGGAGTTATTTTTTTTATTATATGTTGACTTTTTTATATTTATGTTTGTAGACTTTCTTACTTTGGATTTATTTTATATTTTGAATTTAAATCCATTGCATTTATGATTTATTCAATATATTTTTTTGTAGTTTTTTTATTATTATATATATATATTTATAACTAGTGTTAAATAAAAAACTAACTCTTAAATAATCAGATAATATATAATTACTGTATATTTATTAAAAAATTAATTACCTTATCCATCGGTAATAATAAAAAATTAAAAATTTAAAAAGTTAAGACCAATTTTTCCATCGATAAAATTAAAAAAAAATAAAAGATTTGAAAATTACCCATAGAAAATCTATTGATAAAATTAAAAATAAGAAACTTAAAAATTTGAAAATCACGGATAGAAAAATCTGTCAGTAAAAATTAAAAATTAAATTATAAAAAATAAAAAAATTATTGATGAACTTTTCCATCGGTAAAATATAAAAATTCAAAATTAAAAAAATTAATTAAAATATTATTGAAGGATTTTCCACTGGTAATTAAAAAAATCTACCAGAAATAATAAATCACTAACGAATTTGCTAACGAATTTTTTCATCTCATTATGGACAGATTATCTTCCTACAATCCATCGATAAATCCATCGGTAATACTTTTTGACGACTTTATTTTCTGTTGGTAAAATCCATCATTAATAGAATTTTCCATTGATAACCTAAAAAATCTGCTGGTAACATTTGTTTTCTAGTAGTGCAAGAAGCTCTCCCAGATGTCACTCCCCTCTACTTCTTAGGGCTCCTCACCTTTCGATGGTGCTGACGACCCTGCTAGGTCCAATGATGATGATGGCGCTGATGATATTGATGATCAAGACTTTAACTAGTATTTCATTTTTGATATTTCATTCATTTATCACACATAGTTTTGAATTTTTTTTTTAAAATTTGCCAACAAGTTTACCAATGGGTTTTTGAAAATTTTGCATGTTGGTGCTCAACCCTCGGTATTCTCCTCTACCCATTGGTAAACCCACGATAATTGTGAAATGCACATTTTCACTTAAGTGTTACCAATGGGTATACCCATGGTAACTTGCAGATATGTTTCCCCACCCTCTTCTTCTTCCTCATTTGTCTCTTCACCTTCTTTCCCTCCATCACCACCACCGCCACTTTTTGCCACCATTTGCCACTATTGGAGCTCTATTTGCAAAACAAAGCCTACCATTGCGATCTAGGTAAGTTGTTGAGGATTTTAATCAATTTAGGTTTTGATTTTGCTTAATTTTTCCATTTGTTTGTGGATGCCTGTAGTGTTATTTTTTAATGTATTGGAGAGTAATTGTTGTTATTATTTTGTTAATATAAATGTTTACGATTATGTGAAATTAAACATTTGTTCATATTGGATTCAATTTTTAGGGTTAGATTTGGTTCCACACAAGAACCTAGCTTTCAGATTCTTTGTTTTTTTTTTTTTCTACAATGAAGGCTAGTAACAAAGTCCTTGTTATTTACATTGTTTAATATGTATGTAGGATAGAGTCTTATGTTTTCTAGGATAGAGTTGTAGGAAATGGGGATTACATGACAAGGGGAAGGGTGTAGAGGTTCTTTCGGACTTGTTTGCATTGTTTGCTTAAGATTCTGTGTGTTTGCGGAGATTACAAGATGCATGTTGTGGAGTTATAAGTTGATGCGCAATAGAATAGTTTTTGGGATTATGTGCGTTCTATGTGTAATACTCTAGGGTTATTTAGAAATTAACTGAAGCTTTATTAATAAGATTTTCAACATTCTGACCAATGCAATTGTAATGCCTCAATTTTCTATTTGAGTGAAAATGACTGAAATGCCCCTGAGGTCATTTTTGGCCCGGAATTCGAGGATAGCCGACCCGGCAGTCCTCAAAGGGCTAACTCAATGTTTGAATGGGATTAGATGACCTTTGAATAGTTCTGGGATTGAAAATCTTGTTTTTGAGGTTTCGGGTCAAAATAACCAAAATACCTCTGTTGTGTTTTACATGGGTACGAGTGCCGAATGAGCCTAGAACTTCTCCAGATGGTTTAAAACAGTGTTTTTATGCATTTCGTGACATCAGTTTAAGTCCCGATGGTCCCGGGCAGTTTTTGTGCAAAATTACGATTTTACCCCTAGTATAGTGTTTTTGAGCTTAATCGCGTGATTAAGCAAACCTAAGCAATATTAGGCTCTAATCAAAGATTAATTAATTTCCTTAATCAATCTAGAGTCAAAATAATTTATTAAGGTTAATTAAAACCTAAGATTGCTTAGATTAAACTTAAATCTCTTTTAAATTCAAGATTTCTAATCATGGAATCTTGAATAGTGTTTTCTCTCTCCAATTCCTTAAATTAAGGAATTGTGTTTGCAATTGTTTATGCATAAAATGAATTTAAATCTCTCTAATTGTATATGAGCACTCCCTAATCATGTTATAAAATTCCTAATTACTTTCTTAGTTACCTAAACACTTGCTTAGTAACTTCAAACCTTAAACCCAATCTAAATTACACCTAAACACATCATTAACACACATTTAGAGAAAACATTTCCTCTCCCCATGGCTTGGCCGAACTCCTCCCCCTCATTTCCCACATGTTGGAATTGTTTTACACTTCATAGCCATGCTTCCATCGTGCTTACACCTCACCTTGAACCATACTTTGAGTCATATACAACATGCCTTCATCCATGCCTTGTATGACAACTTTTGGAAGATATTTTCCCCCCAAAAACCTTGATGAAACCGTCGGCCCTCCTTCTCCCTTCTAAATGATTTATTTCAATTCAAATTTAAAAAGAAAACACCTCAAAGACCATGCTTGAAACCATGCTTAAGCCCATGCCTATCATACCTTCAACCATACTTTGAATGACAACTTGTAACGCCCCGATTTTCTGTTAGAGTGAAAATGACCAAAATGACCCTGAGGTCATTTTCGGCTTGGAATTCGAGGAAAGCCGATCCGGCAGTACTCAAAGGGCAAACTCAATGTTTGAAGGGGATTAGATGACTCGTGTACTGTTCCGGGATTGAAAATCTCGTTTTTCGAGTTTTCGGGTTAAAATGACCAAAATAGCCCTGCGATGTTTTACCCGTTTGCAAGTGCCGGATGAACCCAAAACTTCTCCCGATGGTTTTAAAAGACGTTTTTATGTATTCTTTGACTTTAATTTTGGTCCCGGAGGTCCCGGGCAAAATTAGTGCAAAATTACGATTTTGCCCCTAGTCTCATGTTTTTACGCTTAATCGCGTGATTAAGCAAACCTAAGCAATATTAGGCTCTAATCAAAGGTTAATTAATTTCCATAATTAATCTTGAGTCAAAATAATTTATTAAAGTTGATTGGAACCTAAAAGTGCTTAATTACAACTTGAAATCCTATTTTCAATTCAAGATTCCTAGTCATGGAATCTTGAATAGTGTTTTCTCTCTCCAATTCCTTAAATCATGGAATTGTGTTTTCAATTGTTTTTTCCTAAATGAGTTTTAAACTCTCTAATGATGTATGAGCACTCCTAATCTTGTCATAAAATCCCTAAACCTCATTCTTAGTTACCTAAACTTAAGCTTAATTATTCCTAACCTTGTACCTAAGCTAACCTACACTTAAACCTATCATTAACACCCAATTACATGAGAGATTTTTCTTTCTCTCTCTTGCTGCCAATCTGGCTGAAGCTTCCTCCCCCTCCATATGCATCACATGCTCAAATTTTTGACACTCCAAAGCCATACCTCAAGTCATACTCACCATACCATGTCAAATTTTCAATCAAGCTTGATTTTCCAAATGAATAACTAAATGCAATAAACCATTTTCCTCATTTATTTGAGGCTGAAAAACTTCCAACCATGTCTAGCTTCTAGAAGACTAATTTCATTCAAAATTAAAAGAAAAGCTCACTCAAATCACCTTACTTGAAGCCATACTTTGTATCATAACTTCCATACTTCAAACCATGCTTGATTGACCTTGTGTAAGAGATATTTTTCTCTTCCTTCCCTCCCAAAAGCTACAGCCAGCCCCTCCTCCCTTTGAGCTCTCATTTGTTTTCATTTTCTATAAATACCTTGCCTAGAAACACATGCAAACACTTTAGCTCATTTGCACACTTTTAGTTTTCTAAGCTTTCTTTGTGTTCTCTCTTTTTCTCTCTAAGTTCCAAGAGAGTTCTCTCTTGTTCTTCATCTTCATCTTCATCATCTCTTCATCTTATCATCATCTCATAACCTTCAAATACCCCCCCATAGCCTTGAACCATCATCAAACCTCTCAAACACCTCACCTCAAACATAACCTCACTCAAAACACACCTCCTTACCTTCCTCACCCCCTTGGCGGAATCAGCATCAACATCCTTGGAGGAGTTCTTCATCTTATTTTCCTTTTCAAAGTTCAAGCTTTTCATCTTCACTCTAGGTAGGAGTGTTTTTCTAAACCTTGTCTTTCTTGAAAATGAGTTTTCCTAGCTTTCTCTTAGATTTTCTTTTTGAATCTTTCTTGTTTTCTCTTCCTTTGAGTTTCGGCCTCTTGGCCTTGATGGATATATGATAGCTCAATGATGAGAGCTCCTAGATGATGACTATGTGTTCATCTCAAAGGAACTTCTAGAGCTTGAGCTTTTACTTTCTCTAAGTCTCATCTTTATTTTCTAACTCAACATGATTTTTGCTTAAGAACACCTTTACTTGTTTTTCTATTTGGTTTCGGTTTATTTTATGCTCTCACTTTACTTTCTAATGAAAAGCTAAAACTAGTGCATGAGCATGTTTATTTTTATGTCATCACTTAAGAGACCCTAGAGCTCAAAAATGGTCTAAAAAGGGTCTAAAAAGGGTCCTTCTCTTCTTCCTTAAGCTTTGAACAAGAGTCTTTGGAGTGGATGACCCTCCTTGAATCTTGGCTCTAGAACTTGAGTGCTTAAGAAAATATTTCTCACTAGAGTTAAAGATTGTAACTCTTGTGAGGGCTAGTGAAAGTTTGAACTTAGGATTTAAGTGTTTGGATGAAGTTTAGAGGATCAAGAGAAGTCTTTGAAGAACATAAGAAGAATGATAGAATAAGAAAGAAAGAACACTTAGGGAGTTTCTGAATTGAAGAGAGTTTGAGGAGTATTTATAGTGGAAAGATTAGAGAAAAAATAGAAGAAGGAAAACACTTGGAGCATGATTTATGGAAACATGTTGGCTGAATTTTGGGATGAAAATGCTCCTTGTTTTGTGCAAACATGTTTCCATGTTTTATGCAAACATGTTGGATGAAAATGCTCCATGTTTTATGCAAACATGTTTCCATGTTTTATGCAAACATGTTGGATGAAAATGCTCCATGTTTTGTGCAAAGATGTTAGTGGATATTTTCTAACCTTTAGTGTATGTATGTGATTCAGAAATGTGTATGATGTATGTGGTTAAATTATTGTGTTATCATCTTAATCCAATGGCTTAGATTCATTCTTGTCTAAAGACAAGTCTAAGGATTTGTGCAAATGGCATTGTAGTAATTTCTTTAACTAAGACAAGGATATTTTTGTAATTAGACAATGATAGTGGTATTCTTGTAATTCCATTCATAGAGTAAGGGTATCTTCGTCATTTAATAAGGTAAGGGTAGTTTGGTAATTTCCTTTACATAGCAAGGGCATTTTTGTAATTTCTACTAAGTGATGGCATTTTCGTAATTCTTTGCATTTTTCTCTAGACATACTTAAGTAGTCTATTTGTTGTGTTTCATAACATTTGTCCAGATTCTCTTGGTTTTGCTATCGCTAATTAAGATTAATATTTATCTTAGTATAAATTTGGGGATGTTACAGAGACTAGGCCCGATACTGACATCCCTCATCATCCAAATGAGGAGGATGTCTACGCCCAGGTGAATGTATGGGATAAGGTGCTACCTTGACAATAGATCCTCATCCTTTACTACTAGTTCTACTATTAGGGATGATGCCCTGAGGGAGCGTGTGCATGCCTTTAACTATGAGCTACAGCAACAGGCACAACTCATCTAGTAGCAGTAGGAGTAGTAGGCATAGCTCCTTCTGTAATATCCTAGAGATATTCAAAAATTAATTGAAGGTTTATTAATAAAAGTTTCAATATTCTAATAGATGTAGTGATGATGAGAACAACCCAATGGACGAGTAGGAAAAAAATGTTAATAGTGACTTTACGGGCCCTATGGGCATGGCGAGATAGCCGAAACCCCTGAGACTGAGAAAATATATGGTTAAGGTTAGAAATAGTTAGAAATGGGGATTTTATACCTGAAATTAAATTTCGAGTAATATCTGATTACTCAGGTATGGTGTTCCACTCGTTTGGTAAAATTTCGGTGTGCGATTTCTAACACCAAAAGATAGTTTAATCTTTGTACAAAGATAATGTCTATCCTTTAGAGTCAAGTATAAGGCTAAGACTTAATCTTGAATTACAAGATCAAATCCTAGCCATTCATCTTATTTTCTTTTATGAAGAATTTGGATTTCATATTAAAAAAAATGAAAATTGGATAAAGCATATATATATTCAGATTTTCTAAAAATTGAAGCAATAAATATTTAAGAACAAATAATCAAATGTGTAATATTTTATATAGAAAAGTATAATTGAATATTAAAAATATATTGTACTATTCAATTGAGTTATTCATTTTTACTCAATTATTAATAGTATTCTTGATAAAAATCTTGTGTTAAATTTAATTCTCTTATGTTAAATTTTTATCAAATCTATTGAACTTGTTATTTTAGTTCTACATTGTTGTACTTCTATTTATTTTGTATTTTGTGAAAAAACAGAAAAAAAAATCACATCGCAATGACCCAATCCACATCACAGTAGCTGCAATATCAACAATCACAGTTACCACAACCGCAACCATAACCGCAATTTAGGACACTGCATAATAATGAAACATAAACAAATGGCATTATCACTTTCCTTTTTTTTTTTTTAGGTCTTGATGGCATTATTACTTTGAACTTTTGGAAGTTAAAACTATGATTTAAAAGTTCAAAGTTTTAGAGTGTATACGACACCAACTTTGTGTGAATACATCACAAGGCATATCATCCATGTTCCACCAACAGTGTACTTTGAAGTTGGACATATTGTTTAGATCTTGTAGCCCCAAATGGTGTCTCTTTTCCTGTCACTTCAATTATTTATTAACGTAGAAAAATGGAATAATAATAAATTTAAAAATTTATTAATTACTAAATATATAATACATGTATTTCAGGTATCAATAAATAATTAAAAATACATAAAAGATGACACTTTTTGGCAACAGTTAATTTCAATTGTGTTAAACCTACCCTTATGAAAGTTTATTTCAGTAGGTAGGAACTAGGAAGCTCCACATGAAAGTTCATCATGCACATACTTGCACAAAAGTTGATGAATTGAATTGACCAAAAAATTAAATTATTTTTCTATTTATTAAAAATGGTTCAACTGGCGAATGAAATGTCTTAAAATTTATAGGTTTAATTTTTACTAATGATCTTTGTACTAATATCATCAATTATCTTTTAAAATTATAAAGTATATATCTCAATACATACAATTCATCTTAACCCTTAACAGTCTTCCTTCTAACTTGTTTTATCATATATATGATCTTAAAAACCAGTCATCTAGCATGCCCTATACAGTGCAAAAATCCAACGTGGCTTCACCAGAGGGATTTGGTTTCCCCTCAAAATGTCAGACTTCATTCAGATAGTAAGCAATGCAAGTTTAGTATGATCTCATTAAATTCAATTGCGAGTTTCATACCTAAGCCGCTGCAACATTTTTAAAGCACTCTACAAGTACATATTGAATGACGGCTCTTTCACGTTTTTGTTTCACATCATAATAAATAAATGCTGTTGTAAGGAAATTAATGAGATGAAAATCTCTTCCATTTTCATTTTTAATTTAAAAAATGAAATATTAAGTATAGCACTACACTTTTTTCTACTACAGAAACCATTCACAAACCTATTCCCTATCGCCTTTCCTCCACCTAATCCTTGCCTCTCCAAACCCCTCCCTCATGTCACAATCACCTCTGCCTCTGCCTTTTCTTCCATTATAATTAATAGCCATTCTCATTTAAATTTAATTGTATTTTAAAACTATCCACACACAAAAACCCAATCGGTTGATTCAGTTCCTCCCTCCTGCCTTTCCCTTTTCTCTACAAAAAAACTCACTGCCTAACAACTTTCAACCATAAAATTAAAAATCATGGCAAAGGATGGCAATCCCTACAAGGCCATGTAGAGTGATGAGAAATGGAGATGGAGCAGGAAGAGAATGACAAGCTCAAGGCCATAGAGGTGGCGTGGTGGTTTCTGATGGGGAGACGTGATTCACAATGGTGGTTAGGTGATGAAGATGGTGTGAGGCAGTGGATGACATAAATGGACGGAGCAGCGGTGCGGGGCTAAGGAACAAGGCACTGCTACTCTACAAGTACGAAGATGGTGCCATGGTGGTTGACATAACTTCTTTAGCTGCAGGTTCACCATGTTCAGGTAGTGCTATGAGTTTGTCCTCCTTTTTCTTTGCTTTCTTTTTTTGTTTCCTCATTTTCTCTATTAATGTGGCTGAAAGTTACAGAGATGACCAATTGTGGATTCAAGACTTCAATTTCAAGCTGTGATATCACAATTTATGCCTTTTGGTATAAACTTTTGTTTTATTCAATTTTGACATATTCTCTTTTAAACTAATTTGATCTTTTAGATTTTATAAATTTTATTAAACTGTTGCTATTATTTTTTAGTGCTAATAACAATGTGTTACCTTGTCGAGCTATATGGTGCTGGAATGGATGCAAAAGAAAATGAAGGTACATTTTCTTCATTATGACGTAACATTAGCTAATTATACATTAAAAGATTCCTTGAGCGAATGACATAGCATTAGATGATTATACATTTTCTTCAATATGCTACTGATGAACTAAATCATTTGCATATTTCGTCGCATAGTTGTTGTTCATGGTGTTGTCATCTTTTTTTCCTCTAATTTTAGCTACATAAATGCAAAGATGCATTTACAGACTTGATTTATCACAGGTATCAAATATATGGGGTGCTGCTGCAAGTTCTAACACTACTAATCATTTTGCTATATATTTATTTTTTCCTGGTTTTCTACTGGTTATTTGCTTTCTACTAGTTTTTTTAGTCATCTTTATGTGCTACTCATGTGTTTATTTTGTCTTCCTTAGGCATACCTATTTTGTCTCCTTTATTCTTTTGTGATATTTGTTTTTTTTTTTCATTGATTAAGTACCAATGGATCAAAGTTTTATGTCCTTCATATATGTGCTTAAAATGTGGTGATTAGTAAAATTAATTTTGTAAGCTGGTGCATTTAAAGGTGTATGATAAGATCTTAAAACTTCAATTTCATTTTTGATGTTGAATTTGAGCAGGGGTTGTAACACCCTAATTTTCTTTTCTTCTGTGCAAAATGACCAAAATGCCTCTGAGATCATTTTTGCACGAGAATCGAGGACGGTCAATCCCGACCATCCTCAAAGGGTTAGTTTAATGTTTGAATGGGACTACATGTGTTTAGATGGTAATTGATGCAAAGTTTCAATTCCTAATTTTTTCGGTGCACAAAATTACCAAAATACACTTGAGGTAATTTAACACAAGACTAAGTGGTAACCGGACCCAGTCATCACCTGGGAGTTAGAAATGTTAATTTGAGGGGATATTTGATATTTGGATGAGTCCTAAAGAGTTTCTATGTAAAATTACCATTTTACCCCTAGTCGGTCTAATTAGGCTTAATTGTAGTAATTAGGGGAATATACGCAATATTACATCTAATTAAAGATAATTTATTTTTATTATTCAATCTTGATTCAAAACAATTATTTTGAGTTAATTAAAGCCCAAAAAGGATTAGAGAAACTTAATTTCACTTTTAAAGACAAAGATTAGACATGATGATATCATGACTACCCTTTCTACCTAAAACTACCCCCCACTTTTTTTGTCTAATTCCTAAAATACCCTTAACCTTAGCCCAACCACTCTCTTTTTCTCCTCTTGGCCGCCACCCTTTCCACCAAAATCTGATCACACATTTTTTTTCTTTCAAACACTCTCCACTCTCATTTGCTCTCAACTTCATCATCTACCTCCATCATTTCCAACCTCATAAATTCTTCATTTCTTTACCAAATCCAACAAACAAATACATTTTTCCATAGCTTTTCCACTCAAAAAAACCTAAATCTACCATTAGTTTTTCAATAAAAATCCTCATCCTACCTGTTCTTGAGCAGACCAAATTCGTAGTCAAAGGAAAAGAAGAGTTTTTGCTTCCTTACTTGGGAGATCAAACTTCAAAGAGCTTGTGGCTACCTTGATCTCTAGCAAAAATCATCGTTTAGGTAGGGGTTTGTGTCCAAACTTGTTCTCTAACTTGCTATCTAATTTTTGCTAAAAAGGTATGTGGTGTTGCTGGAATTCTAGGATTTAAGCAGACGAGTCAATTTATGTGATATTATTCACATAGATAGAGACAATATTATGAAGCTAATATATGGATGTATCTTCAGTATTTTTCTTGAGGTGTCTAGATGACTTTTTCTATTTTTAAAAATTCAGGAACCGAGGAGATTAGAGTTTCGGCCTGAACAGTAATTTCTGAAGCATTGAATTTGTTTAATTTTGTTACTACATCAAATGATCGATTTTTGACTTGAAATTTTTACAGGGTGTTGTGGATATCTTGAAGTTAAACCATGAAGTTTTATAGAATTTTTTAAGTGCACTGGATAGGGTAAACAAATTGAGTTTTTTTTTACTGTTGATTGAAAACAAGTGGTTTCTGACCTCTGAAATTGTACAATTTTGTTAATATAGCTAGAAATATTTTTATCCTTTGAAATTTTTACAGGGTCTAATGGAAATATTGACTTATCTTTGAAAAATAATTTTGCTCAATTTTTATGACATTTAGTAATTTAATCACATTTTTCTTTGAGACTGAAATTTCTGGATAGCATGATATTATGTTTCAAAATTTTTGCAAAGACTTTATTTTTGGGCTTTTGGATTCTACCTTAGCTGATTCTCATAGAAGGAAATTTATGTTTTAAAAACTAATCAGATATCCGAAATCTACATGAAAAATGGAGTGGGTACATGTGATTTAGGTATTTTTGTGATTATATCGAGATTTTGGTGTCAAAATATAATTTCACAAAGTTTAGGGGATTTTATGTTAAAACTGAATTTTTAGGGAGTAAATATGTAAAAATAGACTCTGGAACAGTAATGCATGTATTTGGATGAAAAAAATAAGTTTTGGGGTTATTTTGCAATTTTAGTGAAGTATAGGGGTTAAAATGTAATTTCACCAAGTTTAGGGGTTTTTATGCAAAAATTGAGTTTTTGAGTGTAATGCTATCAAAATGGGTTCTGGATCAGTAATCCATGTGTTTGGACATAAAAATTGAGTTTTTAGGGGTTATTTTGTAATTTCTTAAAAGTTTGGGATTTTTGTACATATTCTAAATTTCAAGTGCAAGGCTGTAATTTCAGTAGAATTAGAGTGGAAAATATGTTTTTGGATGAAAAAATTTTAGTTAAGGGCTGTTTTATAAATTTTATAAAGTTTGGGGCTATTTTGTAAAACTAGAAGTTGTAAGGTCTTTAAAAGTAAATTCTTAGAACTTGTAACACAAGGGAAGGCGAGCTATGGTAATCATATATCCATGGGAAAAGAAAAAATATGTCTTTCAATGTACTTTTATCATCAAACTCAAACCGATTTAGCATATGAGATTTATGATTGTGATTTCTAATGCAGTGATAACTCCTGAATATCTAATAAATAAAGTATGATTATTTATTGCAGTTGATTGTTATACATGATTGAATTATGAATAATTGTTGTGATATAGTTGACTAAGATGCATTAATGATATATGTGATATAAACTGTCATACTGGTTAATGTTGGCTAGACTGGTTACATATGCAATTAGTCTAAACATTGTTCATAATTATTCTTGAATGAGTCTCATTAATGGATTGTGATGAGTCAATTATGCATTAAGACATGGATAAAGGAAATCATGAGCTTGGGACACTGTACACCACATGGTGTGAATGGCAAGCCCACTTGCGAAGCAAGGAAAATGGAGCAAGTAAGGGCTGCCGGATATACTAAGTGTTACACCATGGCACGGACCATGGAGAATGTAAGTAAGAATGTCTAAATGTCTAAAAGATAACTCACACCCCCATACACTAGGTTCAGTACCAATTGAAGTTCAGTGACAACTGATCACATTTATATATCATAATGATGAATGTTATTTATGACTAGTCGAGGTTCAGTACCAATAATCGAGGTTCGGTGATAGCTGATCACATTATATATGTTAGGTATAAGCTCATAGCCTAGGGGTCCCTGAGAAGTTAAGAAATAAGTGGAAAGGAACTATGTTTCAAGAAAGTTTATGGTCTTGTGCTTGCTCACTGTTTATGTTTCACTCTTTCATGCATGCATGTTGCCTAAGTGTTATGTTTATTCTTTCCATGCATGCATACCCTGAAACGCCTCGATTTTTCTGTTTGAGAAAAAATGACCAAAATGCCCATGAGGTCATTTTTACCCGGAATTCGAGGATGGCCGACCTGGCGGTCCTCGGAGGGTCAAATCAATGTTTGAAGGGGATTGAAAGTGTTGTGATTAATAACGGAGGTGAAGATCTCATTTTCTGAACTTTCAGCTCAAAATGACCAAAATGCCCCTATAGCGTTTTACGTGGGTATCAGTGCCGTTTGAGCCCAGAATCTCTCTCGAGATTTCGGAATGCTAATTATATATGTTTGATGATAATTGTTTAAGCTTGGGTGGTCCCGGGCAGAGTTTGTGTAAAATTACCATTTTGCCCCTGGGATAGTGTTTTATGGGTCTAATGACGTGATTAAGGGAACCTAAGCAATATTAGGCTCTAATCGAAGATTAATTAATTTCGATAATTAATCTGGAGTCAAAATAATTTATTAAGGTTAATTAGAACCTAAGATTGCTTAGATAAACTTAAATCTCTTTCTTGAAATCAAGATTTCATGTCATAGAATCTTGAATAATGTTTTCTCTCTCCAATTTCTTAAATTAAGGAATTATGTTTGTGAATGATTATATGATAAAATGAGTTTTGATTTCATTAATGAAGCAAGGCCACTCCCTAATCATGTCTCAACATCCTTTATTACACATTACTTTACCTAAACACTTACTTACAAAATCCTAACCAAAAGCTTAATCAAAGATACACCTAAACACATCTCTAAATCACAATTAATTGAAACAATTTCCTCCCCCTTGGCTGCATGTGGCCAAAGACATTCCCTCCCCCATATTCTTCACATGTTGAATTATTTCACACACAAAGAACCATACCTTGAGCCATACTTTGAGCCATACCTTGAACCATGCTTTGAACCATACCTAGCCTTACCTTTGAATGACCATTTGAAGGAGATATTTTCCTCCCCCATGGCTCATACCCTACGGCCACTCCTCCTCCATTTCACTCCTTCATGTTTCAAATTTCTATAAATACCTATCTTAATAGAACCTGGTTCCATTTGCTCATTTTCTAGTTTGTAAATTTCTCTAAGCTTTCTTTCTTTTTCTCTAAGAACTCAAGAGTTCTTTTTACTCTCATCTTCTTCATCTTCCTCATCTTCCTCAAGAACCACCCTCTTGCAACCTCAAGCCACCACACAACCTCCATAAATCATCATCCAAACACCTAAGCTTTCATTCTCACTCACAAAGCTAACACAAAAATACTTCCTTCCTTTTATTCCTCCTTTGGCCTAACCTACAACACCCCTTGGAGAAGAGTTTTTCTTCTCATTTCTTTGCAAAGAACAAGCTCTTTTCCTTCTAATAAAGAGACACCACTTGGTAGGAGTTTTTGTTTCTAAAAGCTTTATCTCTTACTTGATGTTTTGATATGAAAATTTTATAGTGTCTCTTGGTTTAAGCTCTTTTCCTCTCTTTTATTTTTGGCTATGAAGCTTGGTTTTGAAAAGAAAATCTTAGCTTGATTATGAGGATTCAAGATAATGCTCTTGTGGTTATCATTTGAGAAACCTCTAAAGCTTGAAACTTGGTCTTGACCGTAACACATTTCGGTTTTTCCTTTGTATTAGTTTCAGTTTTCCTTTCCTTTTTCCTTTGCTTTGATTTTGGTTCTCAAAGAAATGTTGTTATTTGATTTGTTCTCTTGATCCATTTCCTTGAACTTGATGATGATGTTCATACCATAAGGTTTCCTTGAAACCTTGGTACAAAGAACTCTAAAGCTCACTTTGTCTTACTAAGATAAGTTTGGGGTTGAGGTTTATGTTCCTTTAAAGTCTTGAATGAGCTCTAGTAAAGAATAAAATGAACTTGCATCCATGTTTAAGTTTACACTTTGCATATCATATTTATTTTCCAAGCTTTGCATTTCATGTTTATATTTCAAGTCATCACCTAAACTTTAAAGATATAAATGAACTTGCATTTCATATTTACTTTGAAGTTCTCACTTTACTTTTATAATGGAGAATAAAATGAAGTGCATAGCATGTTTATGTTTTGTCATCACCAAAAGATCCTAGAGCTCAAAGGTTTGCCCTTTTTATCTCAAGTAAAGTTTGGAAAATGGAGGCATCCTATGGATGCTAAATTTCAGCCTTGAGATGATGATGAGCTTAGCATAAGTTTCATTTAGTTATAACGGTCAACAAACTATGTTTTAATATTTTGTTAAGCATAGGAAAGCTCAAAGAATACTATGAGTATGATTTTATGATTTAACATTCATTTGGGAGTGATTTAAAATAGCTACTACCTCTACCTTATATTTGTATGATTTTAGTGAAGTAAATTGATTTCTAAAGAGGTTTTGAAGTCCTAAAATGATTTCAAGGGAAACTAGTAACTTATGTGCATTAGAAATGTGATTTTATGTAATTTTTTGAGATAAATATTTCAGTCACTGTCTTGCTATTATGATTGCTGTGTGATGCTGTTTTAATATGTTAGAATGTGTAAAAATTATATTTGAGTGAAGCAAAAATTATTTTGTGAGTGTTAGGAACAACTAGTAAGTGGAAAGGATGAAAAATGTAAGTTTTAGATCCCCTAGAAACTAAAATATGGCTACTGTTTTAGGATGAGTAAAATCTGAAATAAAATTGTTTTAGAATGGATTAGAAGTGTGGGATTAATTCCTTAAGGTTGTAATAATTAATTTTGGTACCTTAGGAAAAGTCAAAACTTAGAAAGGGTCAAAGACGTAACTTCTAGAACCCTATAATTGAATTATAACTTTGCTGTCCAAACTGCATGATGTTGTTTGGTACTGTTCATAAGCATAAATATTAGTGAGAATTATTAGTTATGATTCCTTAGGTGCATAAAAGACCTAACTTGGATGCTAGATTAATTAGATCGTAAGTTTAAGACCCGTAAGGATCAAAAGCATAAGATACTGTAAGATAGGGGAGGCAATGAGAGTTAGTTTTTCAAGTGAATGATTGTTTATTTATATGACCTATTAAGTATAGCATTTGCATTAGCTGAGCCCGGTCCTTTACTCTGGCATTTTGGGTAGGAGCATGCTTATTGCTTTGTGAAAGTATTGATGATGTGTGTATATGAATATATGAACTTGAGACATGAGCATTGTGTTAATTGTGGTATGCTATGATTATAATGGATTAAGACACATGATTTATATGAAATTGATGAGTATGAAGCATCAAGTGAAATGTTATGATGATACTTGAAGTCAAGTGTTTATGTTGCATTCTTGCATAGTATGCCGAGACGCATTTCTCCTGCTACGGTGAGGAAAAAGCAAAACCATGGGGGGTATGGACATCGAGCCTGCCGAAGCAGACAATATTACTATGCACTAGATGCCAATAAATGCGTTTCGAAGAGGACCCTATAGACGTAGGTGATCCTTAAGCCCCCTAACTAGCACTCTGGGAGTCGGGATATATTTATACTTATCTTTGGATAAGCTAAAAACTAGTGACGACTAGTTAAGTATGAGCTCATAACCTAGAGATTCTCAAAAGAAAAAAGTTATTAGGGTGGCCCCATGAGAGAAACAAATAATGCAAGTAATGTCACATAAGCAAAGGAAAGAGAATGCATTCATATGAAAGTTTTAACCCTCTTGATGCCATATACATGAGCATGTTTCTTATGATTTGTTTAAGTGATGATTGCATGAGTTTCTGCCATACATTCATGCTATGATATGCTACATTTATAATATCAAGATGCATCCTAAAATAAACAGACCTTGGATAATTATGTTTAAAACCTAATAATAAACCTTATGCATGCCCACCTTTTAAATAATAAACCCAAGGTTCCTGGAGGCGTAAACGATGACACTAGGATAGGAGGATTTCCCTACTAAGATTCTTTATCAAGATTCTCACTCCTTCTATCTTTCTTTCTTTCCGTTACGTCTTCAGAGGATGATGGCTTTGCTCGTGATCTTCGTTGATACTCCAATTTGGGAGGTGCATTACTACCCGAACCACCGTTTGTATCATTTTGAGGGTCGTTGTGCAGTGCATATTTTTGCATACATGGGATGCCCTTTTGCCTACCCAGTTTCCAGCTTCAGGTTCACCCCCATTTTTCCCTACGGTGACAATCTGATCTTTGAGCGCACTTGACCCCGCGAGGAGTAGACTCGCCGTGCTCGCCCTACCACCTCGGCAGTTCGTGACTACCCTAAATATGTTCCCCGTTCGAGGCGATAAAAAACTGGCCAATCTGAGGACTCCCTATACATATCTACTCGGAGGGTTCTGCACCTACGGCACCCAAGGACATAGGTAGAGGCAGCGAGGATATGGTGACCTAGCCTAGGCTAGCTCGATGACTGGAGATGCGTCCGTGCCGCGGAGGCCATGTTCATCCCCTGTTCCACCTGCATACACCCAAGGAGCTTGCCCAGTTCATTAGGTACATACCCCATCGCCGGAGCATCAGCACCGCCAATAGATCTCGATGGAGGACCCATTTGAGTGCCTGAGCTATATCCCCTTTTCATGTTGTATGTTTTGTTAGGAGCGTTTTTAGTTTGGAGCACTCGTAGGACTAGTGAGAAGGAGTTGTAGTTGGCATCTAGCATTTTTATATTACATGTATTTTCTGTTTCCCTGTATTTACTGCTTTTATGTATTTCCTTCTATTGTTCTTATGTATTGAAAGCTCAGCCCACTATGTATGGGTGTGACTTCGCTTATTTCATGTTCATGGATGATGTGTTTCTAGGTATGTGTACGTATGATCTGCTTTCCCTATTTACTCTATTTGCACTCAAATGCTCGATTTATGTTAGCATGCGCAACTCATGTTTTGTTTTATGTTTCAAAAAAATATTTACCCTATTTTCCGCTAAGTATTTTGATAAAAAGAAGTTAAAGAATGAAACATAAGAGTAATAACTAATAATTAACTATAATACATCCTAGGCATGTTGGGTTAAATATTAGGGTGTTATATACCCTCATGAAAAGTACATTTTAGTATGGAACCATTATCATGCTTATACTTACCAAACTTGATGCACGCATGATCAAGACCATATTAAAATGAAATGTCCACTTGATAATAATGTTTGTGAAAACTCTAAATTTGGACTACATTGTGGCATGTGCACCTTTTCTATAATAAACCAAGTGGGCCGGAGACATATGATGATGACACCATGCATGTTTTACTATTACTGAGATTCATTAGGATTCTCACCCCATTTAAATTTCTAGGTACATCTTTAGATGAGTAGGACATACCGACAGTGGATGTATGAGTTTGCGAATGAATAGAGATAGTTATGCTGGAGACATTGATAGGATTATTAAATAGTTACCATACGTTGACTATCATTTTGGTTTGGATTACTATATGTCAGACCCATGAGGCCATTTGACATGCTTATCTATTACACTCTTTATTGTTATGCATCTCGGCTTTAGAAGACAGATAGATGGTTGTGTGCTGTGGTACAAGTATACATATTTGGATATCTTGTGAGCTGCTGAGGCTTTTATGCTAGCTTATATATATTATATATATCGAGGTATTTTATGTGATGGGTTTGAAATTATCTTGGTGTTTAGATGATAATATTATGCTGTATATTCACTTATATTTATGTAGTTTACTGTTGAATACGATTTATGTGTAAAGGCTTCTATTTTTAAAAGTAATGCCTTAAAAAAATGGCTCGTATTTTTCCACCAAGTATTTTTCAAATAGTCAAGGTTAAGCTACGGTCCCAAGGAATGATCTTTTAACATTCAAACCAAATACAACTCGAGCGTACTTCATTATACATTAGGGGGTTACAGGGTTCATACCAATCAATTGAGAATTAGGTCTAAATATATTGATTTTTTTTTATTCATGCAAATGTAATCTGTGGGTCCTCTTTCTTCCATTTTAACATTTGGTTTATGGTTCATGACATCAGTTAGGATTCAACCTAATATGTGATTTATAATTAGTATTTGCCTAAACTATGATGGTTGACTATTTGATGAATATCTTCTTCTTGCTTCAAATAGAATTTAGTTGGCTATTAATTAAAGGTTCAAAGATTTGAAATCTATGCCCCTAAGCTGTATCTAGGATTGAAATTCTTTTGCTTTTATTGTTTGGAACAAAAGGAATTGACCACAAGTAAATAATATTTCTTTTGACACAAATAAATTAGATTTTTCATGACATCAAGTAGGGTTCAAACTTACTTGGCTAGTTTTGAATTTGATAATTAATCAAAATATGGGTGAATAGAAAGGCTTCATTACATTGAAGAGTTGGAGTTAATCTTTAGTAATTGGCTTACTTGATAAGAATGATTTGTTAGAAAATGTGGATCCTAATCGAGATTGTGTCATATTTTTTAAGAGTCTGCTTCATGATGCTAATTCTTTTAAACTAGTTGCAGATCCAATATTTGTAAGCTATAAGGCAATTTCAATCTATTTGCTATTGGAATATAAGCCACTGAACACCTGCATTTGAAATTTTGAGTTCTATATGAGCTTAATCTTAGAGTACCATATTAGAACTATGTAATATTTTGAAAAGACAAAGTCAATTGTAATTTGTCACTATTGGTATGCTTTTATTTCAATTACATCATATCTGATTCTTCTTTTCAAATTAAAAGAAGAAACACAATTTCATTGGACAAGTATTAGTGGATCGGTAAATCTTCCAGGTGAGGGTTATCAAACTTTTTACTTTCACATGTTTAATTATTATCAATTTTTATACTTAAATGACTAATGTACCTATAAAATAAAGTCATTATGTGAATACATAAACACTAGTACACATGAAAGTGATAAAAATGATCCCTTGGGGAATAGGTCATGTGAAAGAGCCATGGATGCTGCTCTAGATATATAAAAAGAATATCGAAGGCTAATTGTTCTTTAATGTAGGATATTTTTGATTTTGCTGCTATTGTGTTGTAATTTGGATATCTGTGTTGCAAACATTCTCTGTTATTTTATAATGACCTATATGGTTTTATTTGCTACTTGTGTTTTCAAATTAAATTCAGTGGTGCTATGATTAAATCTTTGATGGATTCTTTATTGTAACACCCTAATAGAACCCCACTGTGCTTAAGTTCACATTTGGATTCTATTAGTTGTCACTTATGCCTTGCATTTATTTTCTTTTGAAATTAACTTAGAAAAATAGTGGAAGTTTTTTTTTCTTTAAATAAATTAATTTTTTGAAAACTTGAGCACAGAATGAGAAGTGAAATACATAGCGCTTTTATAGATAATAATCAAGTTACATTGCGCACTTAATTAAATAAGCGGAATAAGAGACTAAGTGTAGAACTATTATCACATAAACTGGAATATAATCACTTAATACATAAGTCACAACAGGGCATATATCATACTGATAAGTTATTACAAATAACAATATAAGTTCTACTATTACTAATTGTTTCTCACAAACTATAATGTAACTAAAGCTCGAAATGCTCCTACTTGAAAGGTTTGAAATCTTCACGCGCTACCTCCTTCCTCATTCTGAACCGTTGCTTTAGGTGGACACGTCTGTCTCTGGTAACGATAATGGAAAATAAACAAAGGAGTAAGAAATACATGATTTCTCAGTAGGAGTTCCTACTTGCACTAAAAGTGTCATCGTTGTCGTCCCAGTCACTTCGGGTTTATTATAAAAAGGTGAACAAGTAAGGATTCAATTATCAAACTTTCACAAACATGATTAGCCGAAGTGCAGTTACTTTTAAACTAATCTTGAACATTAGCAGAAATATCCATTCAGTATTTCATCAAGCATACATATAAGCATATCATGTAAAACCACTAATAAGCAATAATCATTTAGGAGCTGCATGCATTTCATGATTACTCATCCTCAACATTCACTTGTTTAATGATCATCATCTTTCATTTATTTCATCAACATATTTCTTAATTACTCACGGGATGAATGCATCAATGCCTTAGACCACCCTAAAAGGGTAATGAGCTCATACCGTGGCCGTCGCCACAACCTTTTGGTTTTCTTTCCGTTGCCATGATCTCAATGGTTTAGGGGGTTAAGCTGTGAGGTTAGCTCAAGTCCACTTTTCCAGACTATCATTGCTACTTTTTCAGGTTTTACTTTTATTCTCACTGAGTGAAATCATTAATACCTTAATTCTCAAAGAGGATTAAGCAGTGAGTTGGTCTATTTATTATTTCATTTGAAACATGAATGTATGCACATTTATAAATCATGGCACAATCAATCATTTTATCATTATCATTTCATATCTCATCAATACATTCACATTTCTGTATATCACTTCATGTAACATAGACAATATCATGTAAATCTCATAGTAAACATTCCCATAGATAATTCATATTAAGCAACCTAAGTTATCAAGTAAGGTCTCTAGTGTTCCTAATAGGTTATGGATATCTTGGTATTATCTTTTTCTCTTAGTCTTCTTTGTACTCTTAGTATTTCCATTAATACATTAATACCATTTAAGATATTTTTAGAGGTTCTTTATATATTTTTATTATGACTTTTATATATATCTCCTGAAAATTATTATTCTATTTAAATCCTTAAAATTATCCCTTTACAAGACTTGAATCTTTTATTTAGAGTTCTGACATCTTTTAGAATAAAATTTGTAGCACGAACATTTTAGATTAGTGTAAATAAATTGTAAATTGTGCATAGTAGGATTCCCAAGAAAGAGAGTTGGGTCACAATGGACACGCTTAAATACCAAGTCTTTCCTTAGCCAGAACCTTTCCAAATTGCACTCTTACAGTATCATGCTACCTTCAAGACTTTCTCAGCACACTGTCCTGAAAATATATCTCTCATCTGTATTTTCGTGGTGTAAAAATTTATGCATAACATACATAAGTGTGTTTCTAGATGTGTTAGCTTTTTCACAAAGTTAAAATCAGTCCATTTTCATTTTTCTAGAGTGAGTTACACCTATTTTACTACTACAAGGTCAGATTAAGAGTTTCAGTCTTAGGCTCTACTTTAAAAATTTATATCTTGGGCTAGGAAACTCCGTTTTAGGTGATTCTTTTTGGAGAGTGTTCTACAATGAGTCTAGTTTATAATTAAAATATTTTCATTTCAGGATCCTTCATATTTTATGAACACTAATTTTCGAAGTAACTACTGCCAGAAATAACTAGAAAGTCTAGCACCTGCCATGTTCATGTCTTAAGTTATCTTTATTAACTCAAGTTTCACATACAATCTTTTAAGTTATATTTGAGTTTGATAACATCATAAAAGTACTCATAGCAGAATAGAACATGTTGTGTTTTCTAAAAATATAATTATTCAAAACTTTTGACAATAACTCAAGTTTGAGGCATTCTATCCATGAGCAAAGTTAGAAGCCGACAATACTTGAACAAATAAAGAAGAAACTCCTACCTCTTGTGTAGGGTCTAAAAAGGGTCCTTCTCTTCTTCCTTAAGCTTTGAACAAGAGTCTTTGGAGTGGATGACCCTCCTTGAATCTTGGCTCTAGAACTTGAGTGCTTAAGAAAATATTTCTCACTAGAGTTAAAGATTGTAACTCTTATGAGGGCTAGTGAAAGTTTGGACTTAGGATTTAAGTATTTGGATGAAGTTTAGAGGATCAAGAGAAGTCTTTGAAGAACATAAGAAGAATGATAGAATAAGAAAGAAAGAACACTTAGGGAGTTTCTAAATTGAAGAGAGTTTGAGGAGTATTTATAGTGGAAAGATTAGAGAAAAAACAGAAGAAGGAAAGCACTTGGAGCATGATTTATGGAAACATGTTGGCTGAATTTTGGGATGAAAATGCTCCTTGTTTTGTGCAAACATGTTTCCATGTTTTATGCAAACATGTTGGATGAAAATGCTCCATGTTTTGTGCAAAGATGTTAATGGAGATTTTCTAACCTTTAGTGCATGTATGTGATTCAGAAATGTGTATGATGTATGTGGTTAAATTATTGTGTTATCATCTTAATCCAATGGCTTAGATTCATTCTTGTCTAAAGACAAATCTAGGGATTTGTGCAAATGGCATTGTAGTAATTTCTTTAACTAAGACAAGGATATTTTTGTAATTAGACAATGATAGTGGTATTCTTGTAATTCCATTCATAGAGTAAGGGTATCTTCGTCGTTTCATAAGGCAAGGGTAGTTTGGTAATTTCCTTTACATAGCAAGGGCATTTTCGTAATTTCCACTAAGTGATGGCATTTTCATAATTCTTTGCATTTTTCTCTAGACATACTTAAGTAGTCTATTTGTTGTGTTTCATAACATTTGTCTAGATTCTCTTGGTTTTGCTATCGCTAATTAAAACTAATATTTATCTTAGTTATAAATTTGGGGATGTTACATTCCTCCCCTTCTTATTAAAAGTTTTGCCCTCAAAATTTGATACCTGTGAATAGGTTCAGAAATTCTTTTCGCATATCTTTCTCGAGCTCCCATGTGTGCTCTTCCATTCCATCTTGTCCCCAAGCTTCTCGGACCAGAGATACAGATTTGTTTCTCAGCTGCTTGATGCCATGATCCACGATCCTCATCGGTGGTAATTCAAAAGTTAAGTCATCTTTTAATTGTATAGTTTCTGGCTCAAACACATGACTGGGGTCTGACTGATACTTTCTCAATTGGGACACATGAAAAACATTGTGTAGGTTAGACAAATTTGGAGGTAATGCAATTTGGTAGGCGGAGGGACCTACCTTTTTGAGGATTTGGAAGGATCCTAAGAATTTAGGGCTTAGCTTTTTGACTTTCATTGCACGACTTATACCTGTGGTAGGAGTAATTCGCAAGAATATGTGTTCTCCTTCTTGAAATTCGAAAGGTTTCCTTCTCTTATCAGCATAGCTCTTCTGCCTACTCTGAGCAGTGAGGATTCTTTCCCTAATTCTCCTTATTTGTTTGGTTGTCTCTTCTACCAAATCAGGGCCCAAAATACTTTGCTCTCCCGGGTCACACCAACAAAGTGGTGATTGACACTTTCTACCATACAAAGCCTCATAGGGTGCCATCCCAATGCTAGTGTGGTAACTATTATTATATGCAAACTCAATCAATGGAAGCTGTTTGTCCCAACTTTTTGTGTAACATCCTAATTTTTTTCAGAAAATAACTGAGGCTTTAGTAGTAAGAATATCAAATTTTGGTGTACACAAAAATGATGAGAACAATGTAACGAACGTAAAAAAAAAAAAAAATGTGAATAGTATTTTGCAGGCCCCGTACACCCACCTAACAAATTTGAAACCTTATATTCAAGACTGAAGGTGCAGAAATTTGGAAATTATAGGATTAAGGTTAGAAATAGGTAGGAATAAATATTTTATACTTAGAATTAATTTTCAAGCAATAGTGGATTACCCGGGTACACTGTTTTACCCGTTTAGTAAAATTACGGTGTGTAGTTTTTATACCGGATGAAGCTACCAGTGCAAGCTTGCCACTTAGGGTGACAAGTGTATGGTCTAGAGCAATACATATCCTTTCCTTTTTCAAGAGCCAATGAGAATGCTACAAAATTTCAAAGAAGATAATTCATAATTGCTAAATTATATACATTATCTTAATATAAATAAAATCAAAATCCTCATAATTATCATCTTCATTCTCGGCTAGCAATCATAAGTGCAGAAACTCCATTGTTGTCTCCACAAAAACCTTGAGAACTTGATTTCCAACCTCAAAATCATAAGCCTAAACTTGTCAAAACCAAAATCTTCCTTCACAAAACTTGTTCCACTCCTCAATATCTACCAAACTAACCGATTAGAATTTGAATCCATCAACTTTTGATACCTTAAGAGCCCATTATCAGCTGTTCAAGGAAGGGTTTGGTGTGGGTTTGAAGGCTTGGAAGTGAAGGGAATCAATCTTGGAGCCAAGATCTTGAAAGCTTCAAAGTGTAGGGTTTTCTTTGGCCTTTTTCTTTCCAAATTATTCTGTAAACTTTTTTGGGTTTTATTCCGAAATTTATGGTTATATTTGATGATAATATATTGATATTGATGTGTTAATTTTGGTGGAGTGTTTGGATGAGGTTAAATAATGATTTTTGTCAAAATAAGTTTTGGCTAGGCTGCTGAATTTTCGGATTTCAGCAGGACAGGATTTGTTCATGAATTTTCTGGTTCAATTCTAGTCGTTTTTATGAGCTATAAAAATTATATGTTGAAGCTAACATCGTAAGGAAACTCTGATAATTTTCGTAGTGCATAATAAAGAGTTTTACTGCCTGAGAAAAATCAAGAACCAAGAGTATATCTATGCTGGCTGAAATCTTGGTACTGGAGCTGTGAATTTGTATAAATTTTTATTCATAGCAAATGATGGAGTTATCCTTTGAAATTTTTACAGAGTTTTGTAGACATCTTTAAGTATAACTGTGATTTTTATTTTAATTTTTTTCTATCATTTGCTAAATTTAAAAATTGTGTGAATCCTATTCTGAGCTGTGAAAAGTGGCCTCTGACCACTAAAATTGTAGAATTTATTTGACATGGTTCTAGTATTCTGTTTGCTATGAAATTTTTACAGGGACTTTTAGACACATTGAGGTGTCATAGAGAAATTTTATGGCTAGTGAATTGCCCATTGGATATGTGAATTAAATGTTGTCACCATAATGGTAAATCTGTCAAGAAGCTGGAATGGTGAAGATGTATTAAGTTAATGATAGAAATCTATTTAATCCAAGTTTATATCATATGAATGTATGTTAATTGTTTGAAAGGCTTGTTTATAAAGTATGAATGAGACTCCAATGATACTGAATGACTATATCTGGGATATAAACCTGACTTTGAAATAGAAAGGTCCATGACATGGTTGTATGACAAAAGAGAATATGTGAAATTTAATGGTGCATGTTTTAACATACGGGGAAAATAGAAACAAGGCTTATGTGTGATAGAGAGGGAAGGCAAAAATAAGAACTTCCCAAGAAATTTTATGAGTCGGTAGACTTATCGACTAGGAAATAGAACTGTGTGTGATTGAAATGGAAAAAAAAATGAAGTCGATGATCACGAATAGGAATGAGCTCATGTCCTAGCAGTCTATGGTCCTCTGAGGAGTTATCCACTACATATGTTACACGATGTGAATCTAAGCCTTCCCTATGTTAATAAAAAGAACTACTACACTAAGTTGAATTCCATGTGATATAAGAGAAACACTTATGATTAATACCATTTTGCATATAATTTTCTTTGACTCATGTATGCTAATATTGATATATGTGATCTAACATGATGTTTTTCTTTATTATTATAAATGCATTTACTGTTTATATTGCATGCTGTATGTAAGGGGTTACCCTACTGAGAATTTTATAATATTCTCACCCCTATTTGTGTATATCTGTATTGTGCTCAGACTCTGCAGATGCCTCTGGTGAGGAGAGGCCATCCTACCGATGGCCAATGGTTTCGTAGGAGGACATGAGACTTACGTGGGCTTTTGAGTTGTATGTAGTGTAGTATAGTGCCAGGAACTTACCAACTTGTAGGCTAAGTGGTGTTAGATGTCTTAGGTCCATTTCTGTGTTTAGTATTTTGTTGGACCTTGATATTTGAGCAAGCTTGGTAGATCTTTTGATAGTAGTTCCTGTGTTGTATTATAAGTGAAGTGACTTAACTTCAAATATGGTATGTATTATAGAAAGCGGTATGTAAAGTAATAATATATGTACATTTTATAGTAGTTTTCTTTATAACTCTAGAGTTTGATTTATCTTATTTCATTTCATTTGACTAGTGGATATTATAGAAAGGAAGTGATACTCTTCTAATTACAATGTTAATGCTCGAGTAATACATGGTAGTTAGGAGGGTGTTACATTATGGTATCAGAGCCTGCACCTCTCCCAGTACGGTGTGGTTCGGGGACGAACCAGGCGGAAGCTGGTGGGCATGTAACGCCCGGGGACGAGGACGAGGAGTGATCGCCGGTGCAAAAGAGGGCACGGACAAGGAGCGGCTCCTCGCAAGGTCCTCTAAGCGGAGGGGTACATGGATGAACCGATTACACAACCGAATGAGAGGGATCCTGAGACTGTATAGGTATGGGACTATACAGTTGAGGAGAGCTTATATGAATTGATTTGTACTACCTATATCAACAAGATGCATCTTCTTTTCGGTAGCCCAAACTGAAAGAACTCCACAGTTAAGCGTGCTTGACTTGGGGTAATTTTAGGATGGGTGACCTCCTGGGAAGTTTTCCCAGGAAGCATGTGAGTGAGGACAAAGCATGCTGAAAAGACCCGTGTTGGTTTGTGGGGACAGTCGTCAATCCATAAAGCAGCAGGGGATGTTACATTTTGGCTGGTCTAAGACACATGCTCTTAGCATATCCTCAAGGGTTTGAATTGTTCTTTCTGATTGTCCATCAGTTTGAGGGTGATAGGCAGTGCTTAGACACAACCTTGAACCAAACGCCTTTTGCAAAGCTCCCCAAAATCTTGAGGTGAACCTTGGATCCCTATCTGAGACAATGGTTTTGGGTACTCCATGGAGCCTTATTATCTCTTGGATGTATAGCTGAGCTAACTTTTCCAAAGGGTAATTTGCTCGAATGGGTAAAAAGTGAGCAGATTTGGTCAATCTATCCACAATTACCCATATGGAGTCATGTCCGGTAGGCGTTCTTGGCAATCCCATCACAAAATCCATGGATATTCCTTCCCACTTCCATTCGGGGATTTCGAGAGGTTGCAGCGCTCCAGAGGGTTTTTGATGCTCTATCTTCACTTTTTGGCATACCAAACATTTTTGCACTATATTTGCTATATCTGCTTTCATCTTTAGCCACCAGAACATCTTTTTTAGGTCATGGTACATCTTGGTTATACCGGGGTGTACACTAAATTGACTCTTGTGGGCTTCTTCCAAAATGCTAGCTCTCAGTCCTTCTTTTGCAGGTACACAGATTCTCCCTTGGTATCTCCACACTCCTTCCTTATCCTGGACAAACTATTTCAACTTTCCTGCTTTGACAAGGGTTAAGGTTCTAAGGAAATCCTCATCTTCCCTTTGGGCTTGAATTATTTGATCCTTAAAGCTACTGGTTACACTTAGTTGGCTTAACCGAATTTGTTCTGAAGTCCCCCTATATCCTAAGCTGAGGTTCCTAAAATCTTCTATCAGCTCATTTTCTTTCACCATGAGCCAAGCGGTATGCAAGGACTTACGGCTCAAAGCGTCTGCTACCACATTTGCCTTTCCTAGGTGGTAGTTCAACCCAAAGTCATAGTCCTTGAGAAACTCCATCCAACGCCTTTGTCTCATATTGAGTTCTTTTTGGTTGAAGAGGTATTTCAGACTTTTGTGGTCAGAAAAGACTTCAAACCTTACACCATAAAGATGATGTCTCCATATTTTTAAGGCAAAGACAATAGCCGCTAGCTCTAAGTCATGGGTTGGGTAATTAACTTCATGGGGTTTGAGCTGTCTAGAGGCATAGGCTACTACAATCCTATTTTGCATCAAAACATATCCTAGTCCTCTTCCCGAGGCATCACAATACACCTCAAAATTTTCTTTTGGGTCAGGTAGGATTAGGACAGGGATAGTGGTCAACTTCTTCTTTAGTTCTTGGAAACTCTTTTCACATTCTGGGCTCCATATAAAAGCTGAATTCTTCCTTGTTAGCTTGGTGAGGGGTAAGGTAATTTGGGAAAAACCCCTAATGAACCTTCGGTAGTAACCGGCTAGCCCTAGAAAACTCCTAATCTCCTTCACAGTGGTAGGGGTTTCCCATTGTTGCACCGCTTCTATCTTACTTGGGTCTACTGCTATTCCCCCACGTGACACTACATGACCTAAGAACTTAACTTCCTTCATCCAAAATTCACACTTGGACAACTTTGCATAGTGCTCTTCTTCAGTTCTAGAGTAAACTAGAATGTCATCGATGAACACTATTACAAACTTGTCCAAGTATGGTCTAAATATCCTATTCATGTAGTCCATAAACACTGCCGGTGCATTGGTTAACCCAAACGACATCACATTAAACTCATAATGTCCATATCTAGTCCTAAAGGCTGTCTTTGGTATGTCCTTCTCCTTCACTCGAATCTGGTGGTATCCTGATCGCAGATCTATCTTGGAAAACACTTGGGCTCCTCTTAATTGGTCCATGAGGTCATCTATTCTAGGCAAAAGGTATTTATTTTTTATAGTCACTTTGTTTAGCTGCCTATAATCCACACATAATCGCATACTCCCATCCTTCTTCTTGACAAACAACACTGGGGCTCCCCATGGTGAAGCACTGGGCCTAATGAATTTCTTCTGTAGTAGTTCCTCTAATTGCTTCTTCAACTCTGTTAACTCGGCCAATGGCATCCTATAAGGAGCTATAGATATGGGTCCTGTTCCTGGTACCAAATCTATAGAAAACTCAATCTCCCTTTTTGGAGGAAATTCAGGTATGTCATCAGGAAAAACATCTGAGAATTCCTTTACTACAAGGATCTTTTCTAGAGCTTGCTCCACTTCTTTCTCATTTGTCATTAGGAAGACATATCCTCGCTTTTCATTCCTACTATCCCCAATGATAATGGAGTTTAGGTATAGTCGTACCTTTCTATCAAGTTTAGAGGGATTAGGTAAAGATGGTTTGGGAAGAAATACTAGTGACTTATTTGCACAATGTAGTAACACACGGTTAGCCGAAAGCCAATCCATGCCCAAGATTACATCAAAAGCAGACAAGGGTAGACAAACTAAATCATGATGAAAAATCCTATCAGCTACCTCAAATTCACAATTTAGGCAGGCTTGATCAGTTCTAACAGTATTTATAGTGGGTGTAGAGACAACTAAGATGATTTTTAAGTCAGATATATACAACCTCAACTTATTAGCACAATCATATGAAATGAATGAATGTGTTGCACCAGAATCAAACAATACAATTAAGGGTTTTCCATTAATTATACATTTACCTTAAATCAGATCATCAGATTCTGAAGGCATCTCAGCAATGATAGCAAACACGCGTCCCTGTGCCTTAGGCTTGAGTGTAAAGGACTGATTGAACTTTAGGCACTCTCTAGAATAGTGTCCTGCCTGTCCACACCGATAACAAACATTTTTACCAAATCTGCATTCCCCTCCATGTATCTTTCCACAAGTGGCACAAGGGGGTCTAGTCATAGGTTCAGGGACAGCAGCCATCCTAGGTCGATTAACAGCTTGTGTCCTAGGTTGATTCATCATAGGGTGTTGGGGTTGTTTCCCTTTAAATCCACCCCTTTGGTAGGGTTTCTTGTGAGGGGGTGGAAACCCTCGGTGACCTTGTTGAGCAGACCTCTTCCTATTCTCTTCAACTCGGTGGGCAACTAGCTGGCGATTGCAACTCTCAGCCACTTGGCTTTTGCTGACTAAAGATGTATAGTCAATGACCTCCAGTGGAGCCACAGATGCCAAAATGTCTGGCCTCAAACCACTCTCATATTTCATGCATTTCCAAGCCTCGTTAGGATCCCTTTGGTAGCTAGTTGAGTGTTTGATCAGTTCTTCAAACTTAGTTGTGTACTCAGCCACACTTCGATTTCCCTGTGTCAGCAACAGAAATTCTACTTCCTTTGCCTTCTTAACTGGATCTGGAAAATATTTCTTATGGAACGTAGCATAGAAAACCTCCCACGTAATCTGTATGTCAGCACTTTCGAGCAAGCCCTTTGCACCCTTCCACCACGCGGCAGCCTCTCCTTTCAGCATATAAGTAGAGAATGCCACCTTTTGTTCATCAGAGCATTCTACCACTGAGAAAACCTTCTCCATCTCTTGAATCCATATGTCAGCTATTTCGGGGTTAGTTGTCCCTTTGAATTCTGGAGGTCCAGCCCTCTTGAATTCTGATAATTTTCCATGTTCTTGGTTCCCAACTGACTCCTCTGACCTCCTATTCATCTGCTCCATCATCACTGCTGCTTGTGCTTGCATAGCCCTAGCCATCACCTGGAGTGCATTTGCTAGTTCATCACGATTACCTCCACCGCGTGCCCCATGTGTACGTCTGTTTTCTGCCATTAGTTCCTAGACACACCAAACAACAGTCATCGAGTTGATCAGGCTCAATACTATAGCTAAGCATGGTAGCAACTATGGCAGTATCACAAGATGATCATGCATTTCTAAATCCTATATCCCATCATACAGATAAGATTAATAGCATGATATCATAGACAGAAGCATAGTCAGTCCATTCTTCAGGCTTAAATAGGATGAACTGCTCTGATACCATAATGTAACACCCTAATAGAACCCCACTGTGCTTAAGTTCACATTTGGATTCTATTAGTTGTCACTTATGCCTTGCATTTATTTTCTTTTGAAATTAACTTAGAAAAATATTGGAAGTTTTTTTTTTCTTTAAATAAATTAATTTTTTTGAAAACTTAAGCCTGTAACGAGAAGTGAAATACATAGCGCTTTTATAGATAATAATCAAGTTACATTGCACTTAATTAAATAAGCGGAATAAGAGACTAAGTGTAGAACTATTATCACATAAACTGGAATATAATCACTTAATACATAAGTCACAGCAGGGCATATATCATACTGATAAGTTATTACAAATAACAATATAAGTTCTACTATTACTAATTGTTTCTCACAAACTATAATGTAACTAAAGCTCGAAATGCTCCTACTTGAAAGGTTTGAAATCTTCACGCGCTACCTCCTTCCTCACTACTGACTTCGTTGCTTTAGGTGGACACGTCTGTCTCTGGTAATGACAACGGAAAATAAACATAGGAGTGAGAAATACATGATTTCTCAGTAGGAGTTCCTACTTGTACTAAAAGTGTCATCGTTGTCGTCCCAGTCACTTCGGGTTTATTATAAAATGGTGAACAGGTAAGGATTCAATTATCAAACTTTCACAAACATGATTAGCCGAAGTGTAGTTACTTTTAAACTAATCTTGAACATTAGCAGAAATATCCATTCAATATTTCATCAAGCATACATATAAGCATATCATGTAAAACCACTAATAAGCAATAATCATTTAGGAGCTGCATGCATTTCATGATTACTCATCCTCAACATTCACTTGTTTAGTGATCATCATCTTTCATTTATTTCATCAACATATATCTTAATTACTCACGGGATGAATGCATCAATGCCTTAGACCACCCTAAAAGGGTAATGAGCTCATACCGTGGCCGTCGCCACAACCTTTTGGTTTTCTTTCCGTTGCCATGATCTCAACGGTTTAGGGGGTTAAGCCGTGAGTTTAGCTCAAGTCCACTTTTCCAGACTATCATTGCTACTTTTTCAGGTTTTACTTTTATTCTCACTGAGTGAAATCATCAATACCTTAATTCTCAAAGAGGATTAAGCAGTGAGTTGGTCTATTTATTATTTCATTTGAAACATGAATGTATGCACATTTATAAATCATGGCACAATCAATCATTTTATCATTATCATTTCATATCTCATCAATACATTCACATTTCTGTATATCACTTCATGTAACATAGACAATATCATGTAAATCTCATAGTAAACATTCCCATAGATAATTCATATTAAGCAACCTAAGTTATCAAGTTAGGTCTCTAGTGTTCCTAATAGGTTATGGATATCTTGGTATTATCTTTTTCTCTTAGTCTTCTTTGTACTCTTAGTATTTCCATTAATACATTAATATCCTTTAAGATATTTTTAGAGGTTCTTTATATATTTTTATTATGACTTTTATATATATCTCCTGAAGATTATTATTCTATTTAAATCCTTAAAATTATCCCTTTACAAAACTTGAATCTTTTATTTAGAGTTCTGACATCTTTTAGAATAAAATTTGTAGCACGAACATTTTAGATTAGTGTAAATCAACTGTAAATTGTGCATAGTAGGATTCCCAGGAAAGAAAGGTGGGTCACAATGGACACGCTTAAATACCAAGTCTTTCCTTAGCCAGAACCTTTCCAAATTGCACTCTCACAGTATCACGCTACCTTCAAGACTTTCTCAGCACACTGTCCCGAAAATATATCTCTCATCTGTATTTTCGTGGTGTAAAACTTTATGCATAGCATATATAAGTGTGTTTGTAGATGTGTTAGCTTTTTCACAAAGTTGAAATCAGTCCATTTGCATTTTTCTAGAGTGAGTTACACCTATTTTACTACTACAAGGTCAGATTAAGAGTTTCAGTCTTAGGCTCTACTTTAAAAATTTATATCTTGGGCTAGGAAACTCCGTTTTAGGTGATTCTTTTTGGAGAGTGTTCTACATGAGTCTAGTTTATAATTAAAATATTTTCATTTCGAGATCCTTCATATTTTATGAACACTAATTTTCGAAGTAACTACTGCCAGAAATAACTAGAAATTCCAGCACCTGCCATGTACATGTCTTAAGTTATCTTTATTAACTCAAGTTTCACATACAATCTTTTAAGTTATATTTGAGTTTTATAACATCATAAAAGTACTCATAGCAGAATAGAACATGTTGTGTTTTCTAAAAATATAATTATTCAAAACTTTTGACAATAACTCAAGTTTGAGGCATTCTATCCATGAGCAAAGTTAGAAGCCAACAATACTTGAACAAATAAAGAAGAAACTCCTACCTCTTGTGTAGGGTCTAAAAAGGGTCCTTCTCTTCTTCCTTAAGCTTTGAACAAGAGTCTTTGGAGTGGATGACCCTCCTTGAATCTTGGCTTTAGAACTTGAGTGCTTAAGAAAATATTTCTCACTAGAGTTAAAGATTGTAACTCTTGTGAGGGCTAGTGAAAGTTTGGATTTAGGATTTAAGTATTTGGATGAAGTTTAGAGGATCAAGAGAAGTCTTTGAAGAACATAAGAAGAATGAGAGAATAAGAAAGAAAGAACACTTAGGGAGTTTCTAAATTGAAGAGAGTTTGAGGAGTATTTATAGTGGAAAGATTAGAGAAAAAACAGAAGAAGGAAAGCACTTGGAGCATGATTTATGGAAACATGTTGGCTGAATTTTGGGATGAAAATGCTCCTTGTTTTGTGCAAACATGTTTCCATGTTTTATGCAAACATGTTGGATGAAAATGCTCCATGTTTTGTGCAAAGATGTTAGTGGAGATTTTCTAACCTTTAGTGCATGTATGTGATTCAGAAATGTGTATGATGTATGTGGTTAAATTATTGTGTTATCATCTTAATCCAATGGCTTAGATTCATTCTTGTCTAAAGACAAATCTAGGGATTTGTGCAAATGGCATTGTAGTAATTTCTTTAACTAAGACAAGGATATTTTTGTAATTAGACAATGATAGTGGTATTCTTGTAATTCCATTCATAGAGTAAGGGTATCTTCGTCATTTCATAAGGCAAGGGTAGTTTGGTAATTTCCTTTACATAGCAAGGGCATTTTCATAATTTCCACTAAGTGATGGCATTTTCGTAATTCTTTGCATTTTTCTCTAGACATACTTAAGTAGTCTATTTGTTGTGTTTCATAACATTTGTCCAGATTCTCTTGGTTTTGCTATCGCTAATTAAAATTAATATTTATCTTAGTTATAAATTTGGGGATGTTACATTTATTACATGGTTTTACAATGCCTAAAGGTTTGCTTCTTCCGTTTACATGATTTAGCTATTTATTTGCCTTTGTGATGTGAAAGTAAAGTTATCCAATGGTAAATATTTAGAGCTTTGGTGGTTAATGTTATGACAACATTGATGGCAATGTCAAAAGGGACCAAGTTTATTTTGCAAGTGTTATGTGTTGTTCTCATGATTGGCTATACTTGGTGTTGGGTGATCACTACCTGTAGTCCTCTATGGAGTCATTTCGAAGCCAATTCTTGGTTGCTATGCCTATTGGTGCTTCTCAATTTTATTGAGCACCAATTCCAGTGGTGGTCTTATTTACATGGTTTTCTGGCCTGAGAAAAACTAATAGCTCTCAATGTTCAATTCCAACGGTGCCCTTTGCTTTGTGATATTTTGTTTGCTTAAATTTAATTTTGAATATATTAGTTTACATAAGATTGATCAAGTGCTTTTACTCTATAGAATACAATAGCCATGAACTAAGTTTGAAACATAATAAGGATGGGTTTTGATTCTATGAGTTTCCTTCATTTTGGCCTGTCAATATAAGTTTAATTAGTACCGTTAGTGTTGCATCCTGAAGTGGGATTCATAATCTTTGTTTATGCCTCGTGCTACCAAAGAAAAAGTTGTCCTATAATGCTTAGCGCAAAGTAAACTAGCATGACAGGTAAAGATTCATCTCTGGCTGGGATTTTTTTGTTACTGAAAAGACAATTAAAAAGGATATTTTTGGCTTTTATATTTTAAGCAAATGGTGATGTAAAAAGAGACTAATCAAAACATGGTACTAGCTATGTAATAAGCTTAATTTGGCATGCATTTTTTCATACGATTTGTGGTAGTTGTGTCAAAACTTTGAAATTTAAGAGTTGATGTATGTGCTAATATCCTCTAATCTCAACTATAGAGATAGAGATAATATGTCTTCTCAAATTTGACAAGAAGTTTCAAGGTTGATTATGCATGAAAATGCTTTGGGTAGACACTTTAAATTGTTACTATTCTTTTTATGTTTTACTTAACTGATGGAGATACCCTATTAACTTTATACTACATTTTTATATATTTAGTTCTTATAGTATTTTCCTATATCGTATTGGCTTTCTCTAACATGTTTCTTTTCATTAACTTTTGTTGTTTACTATGACATTGTCATGCTTTTCATTTTACTTGGTATTTATGATTGATTAGTTTGAAACCCAACATAATTGTCGCTCATCCTATGATGAATACACAAAACTTGGTGTGGTCTAGATAATTAGATATGAGTGAGCTTGAATAATTTATCCAAAAAGGTGGTATTTTGAAATTACCAATAAATTTTTAATTTTTCTACAATATTGTGAATCAATATAAGCAATCTTTTCTTATTTTTTTATTAACAAAAATATCATAAATCTGATAAAAAAAATTTGATAATATAAGTAATGTTCACATATTTATATTCTATTTTATAGTTGATGTTAATATCATCTTAAACTACTATAATAGATTATGACGAAAGGAATAATTAAGAATATTATTTCTACAAAAAAATATTGTTTAAGTATTATTTTTTTAAATACTATTTGTACCAATAACAATTATTATTATCAAAATAGAGTTATTAGTTGTTATAATTTTTTAGTCTCGCACAGGACATGCAGATATAAAAATTCAGCTGTATACATTTATTTCATTTAATTTTAACCGAATATCTATTATGGACAAATTGAAACATAACTTGACTAAATTATATTATTATGGTTTATATATATAACATGTTATCATGATAATGTTTACTCTAATCATATTATTTGCAAATGCATATTCAAATGGTATGTCAAGACTAATATTACATTTTTATATTACATTTATATGAAATTCTATTCCATTATAATAGTAATATTATGTTTCTATATTTTGCAGGTGATTTACAATGAAAATCCAAAGAAAAAGGATAACAGGTGGTTGAGGAGTCGTTTCAGATGAACCAAAAAGATAATTATGCCGATGATGCACCATGAATTTCAGGTGAATATATTTATTTGAAAATCATTATCAAACATAAATTATTTCATGTTATCTTCCAAAGGAATGCTTCGTAACTAACCTGAATGTACTGTAATTACATTAAGTTTTTTTGTTTATTTAAATTACACCTACAACGATAACTACAAGAGAAAAAAAAAAAAACACACATGCATACAAACTTTATAGTATTCCATGACTCTTAACTCGTGATTAAAATTCTAATTTAATTAATATTTCTTCATTACAAGTTTAATCATATTTGATCTATTATTCCCGTGCAAAGCACGGGCTATTACACTAGTTAAGAAACATACAATTGTTTTACTTTATAATAACTTCAAAAGGGAATTAGAGTTTTTTTTTTTTTGAAAAATAGAGACAAACCTTGAAGAAGCTTGCTATTTGCTTTCAATTTCTAGTTTTTAGTTTTCATTTTTAGTTTTTTATTTTTCAAAATTTGTGAAGGAAAACTAAAAAAACTAAAAACTGGAATTTGTACATGCCTGTATGCTTTGCTGGAAACAGTTTTCAGTTTTTGTGAAGGAAAAACTGAAAAAGCTGAAAATTGAAATTTGTGGTTTTTAGTTTTTTCAGTTTTTCCTTCACAAAAACTAAAAATTGGAAACTAGAGACTGAAAATTGAAAATTGTTTCCAGCAAAGCAAATAGTCCCGTAATTTTCAAAATTTTCAGTTTTTCTTTCACAAATTCTGGAAAACTAGAAAACTGAAAATGAAAATTGAAAACTGAAAGCAAACAACCCCAAGCTATTGACGATGACAAGTTTCTGGTTCAAGGATCGGCTCACACAATATGCATTTTAAATGGAAAGACTACAACTGAAGAGTAGAATCGGTTTTTAAAGATAAAATAATGATAACTCAATGAAAGGTAGTAAATACTTTTTAGCTATATATTTATGATTTATTGTTATAGTTTACAACTTTATGTCATGTTTGGCACTCCATGTAATTTCCCTCCCCACTTCTTCTGTATAGTGAGACTCTTTCAAATTATTAGGAAAAAATATAAGACTAAAACCTATATAGGTTGACATGTGCCTTGTTCAGTTTAGATACTCTCAAGGGCTCACTTTGGGAGAAGAAGAAGAAAAACACTAAAATAATAGTTATCAAATTAACTGAAACAAAAGCGAAGATGTCCAATATATACGCAAACACTTGGTGAATCGACACAGTACAAATGAGTGAAATCAACAATCTAATTAGACTAATTCAAATATATATCATGAGATGGAGGCTTGATTTTCCATAGTTGTGGTATTTTTTAGAGCAGTTAAATTCTTTGGTCTTTTCAAAAATTACTCTTAAAAAAATATAATAGTATTATTTGGTAAAATAATATAAAACAGCTCTCAATAAAGCAATACAATAGCAGTGTTAAATAAATACATTGTAAAGATGCTTTTATCATCCAAAATTATTTTAATAGATATAGATATTAAACAAGAAAATTTTGATTTTTATTGTCATTAATTGTATTAAAGTTATATTATTTTTTAAAATTTATATAGCATAAACTAGCTCTGAAAAGTATCTCACAAATTCCTCTAAAATATATCCCTAGCTTTTCAAAGTTATATGCAAAAGCAAAATACTTTTTCTATTTACCAAATATGAAAAATTTGTTTATGTTTTTCATAAGTATAAGCACCCCTTGTAGAGCATTGTCAAATTAAACCAAGCTAGAGTGAAACATATATAGGGGTGTTCATAGTTCATTTGGTTCAGTTTGAGATAAAAATACAACATATTCAAAAACAATAAATTTCGTTTTGATTCGGCTACATTTGAGTATAATTGAAAAACCAAACCAAACCCATTTAAATTGGTTTGAACTGGCTCTATTTTCTATTCTTTTCAAAAACAAATTTCAAGTATGAAACTATATAATTAGAGAATCTAAGTTAATTTTCAAAAGTTATTATATTGTATACTACCACTAAAAAGTAAATGAAATTCCATTTTGATCGTTGAAAAAAATGGTGTAAATCAGTTTCTATTATTTGCCTCTCTATGTTAAATAATGAATATGTTAATGAAAATTATGACATTCTATCCTACATGGCTGTAATCCCATCTGGTATATCATGTGTCAAAATCCTTCACCTAATAATTCATTTGACTAACCCAACAACTCAATGTGTGGTTAGATTTAAACCCATAGAATGCAATTGAGGTGTTGGCTTAGTGGTCAATCTGTCCACCTCTTACTAACTAGTTCAACATTAGAGGTGGAAACAGGCCATGCCAGGCCAGGCTATGCTCTAAATAGGCCAGGCCTGTCACCTGTTATAGGTTTTATTTTCGGCCTGGCCTGGCCTATTTAAGAGGCCTGGCCTGGCTTGTAAGCCTGGTTATGAAGCCTTTTTTTTTCTTTACTATTCTTGCCCTTCTGGACAGTAAGGTATGATTGGAAAAAACACTAAAATCAGGCTTGGAAGGGTGAGGGGGGAGGGAATAATATGCCTGCATATTCCAAATAATAAAAGAAAAAATCACAACCAGGAGCACCGAAGCATCATGTTGTATGCTTATCCTGCAATAGCAGTGGGAGCAACCATTTCAAGCTGAATATATATATATAACCAAAGGGTGGTAAAAAGAAAAAAAGCCGATGCAATAACAAATAGCGTGAGTCCAGGCACTTCAAAATGTATATCAAAGTAAATGTTATCAACCTCAACTTCCTGAGAGTTGAATCCTCATTAATAATCTTTTGTGCAACATTTGAGACCTTAGATGGAAGAGGTAACCAATCATCATCATCATCAATTTCCACCACTGGCACATCCTTCACATCATTCTTCTCCTTTTCATTCTCAACCTAAACCCAAAAACAGCTTCAGAAGCTTACAAAATACAGAAACAATAATCGGGGCAAAAAATTGAAGGTTGAAAATAGACAACATTTGGAGCAATGCTGTAATTACAGGTCGAGAAGTCTTAATCTTCTTAAGCATCGGATCTGGAAGCGGAACATAGTGATCCACAACCACCACACAGTACCAGCAGAAGAAAAGAAATTTCTAGAATTTTGCACTAAAAAGCAGATCGAAAATTCTTGAGAGAGAGAGGGGGGAAACATGGAAGAGTAATGAATGTTACATTCGTCGTCGTGGTCATCGTCCTTCTCGACAAGGGGCTGAGCCATGAATCTGCGCGGTCACGGCACGAGGGGCTTCACAGTCACGGGGTCACGGCAAAGAGCAGATCTACACGATGGGTCACGGTGGAGGACAGATATGGAGTGGCTGAGCGAGTGGGGTGGCTGCGCGATGAGGTGGCTACGCCAAGGAGTGGGTGCGCAACGGTCGACGGATGAGGGACGGTGGAGGGCAGATTTGGGCTGGCGTGGGTGCACGATGTGGGTGAGTGTGACTGTGTGAGCACCCTAACTCCATGCTGGAACTTGGAAGGAGAAGTTTCAGATTTGCTTTGTGAGTGTGATTTGTGAATTGTGAATTAGATCTGAGATCTAAACGGAAAGAGTGTTTTAATTTTTCAATAGTGATTTTAAAATAATTTGATTAGTTTAGTTTTGAAACTAATATAAATATGTTAGATAGGTTATATATTACTAAACAAATAAGTTAGTGTAGTGGTTTGTACTCTTTATAAAACATTGAGGAGCTGGGTTCAAATCTCACACACCACTACATATAATTTTACAGTTAATAACTAATGAAGCATATGTACTAACAGGCTGGCCTACCAAGCGTAATAGGCTTCCTAAATAGCTTGGGCCTGGGCTTTTTAACTAAACAGGCTTTTTGAAAAGCCTGAACCTGACTCAAATAATAAACTAGCTGAGACAGGCCAGGGCCGCCTTGATAGGCCAGGGCCTTGATAAACGAGGCCCAGGCCTGGCAGTCGCTGGCCTATTCCCATCCATATTCAACATCTAACAGAAATAGACTTGCAAGAGAGATTAAATTCAAACAGTCTTAAAAATATTTGCATTGAAATTAAAAAAAAAGGACCAAAACCAATATTTACTTATTTTTAGTATTTGGAACATATTTAAGCCAATAAAAAAATAAGAAAATCTTTATATCAACAATTGCCTAAAAGTATCATGGCCCACGGGCTTCTGAGTTTCGTAGCAAATCCTAGAATTTAATGAACTTGTTTAAAAATTATTTAAACCAAATGAAAGAATAAAATGATAGGGCCGTTTCCTGCCTTAATTGTTTTATTCAATTTGATAGATCAAGTCACACTGCGATTCTTCAAACTTCGACGACCTTCATAACAGCAACTTATATGCTTGACTTTGTTTAGTTATGGCCTGACAATAAGCATAAAATGGCCATTCTTCCGATATTTGTGCTTGTTCTTTCCGGGCTTTTCTTCATTGATAAAACTACATCTGCATCGGATACCATTACACAGTCTCAGTCACTTCCCGATGGTAAGACCTTGGTTTCAAAGGATGGAAGGTTTGAGTTGGGTTTCTTTAGTCTTGGTAGCTCCACAAACCGCTACGTAGGAATATGGTACAAAAACATTCCGATTAGAACTGTTGTTTGGGTAGCCAACTGTGTCAACCCAATCAAGGACAACACTAGTGTGTTGGCCATCACTACAGAGCGAAACCTCGTCCTTCCAAACCATAACAACACCGTCCTTTGGTCAACAAACGCAACAACAAGGGTTTTAAGTCCGATAGCACAGCTCTTAGGCTCTGGTAACTTGGTTCTAAGAGATGAGAAAGACAATAATCCTCAGAACTACTTGTGGCAGAGCTTTGACTATCCCTCTGACACGTTTTTACCTGGAATGAAAGTGGGATGGGACTTTAAAACTGGCCTTAATAGGCGCCTGACGGCTTGGAAAAACTGGGATGATCCATCTCTCGGGGACTTTACAGCGGGAATCGTACCTACCAACAACCCCGAAGTAGTGATGTGGAAGGGATCTCAAGAATTCTATAGAGGTGGCCCTTTCGATGGTGTTCAATTCAGCGGTTCACCATCTTTGAAGTTCAACCCAATTGTCAATTACACCTTTGTGTCGAACAAGGATGAATTGTACGTCTCATATACCCTCAATGATAAATCGGTGATTTCAAGGATTGTCATGAACCAAACAAATTACGCACGTCAGCGCTTAACATGGAACCAAGGTACTCAGACATGGAGGATGTCTTCATCTGTGCCAGAGGATTACTGTGACAACTACAATATCTGTGGCCCATCTGGGATGTGTGTCCTTGGGGAGTCCCCAGTGTGTAGGTGTTTAAATGGGTTCAAGCCAAAATCACCACAGAATTGGATTGAAATGGATTGGACTAAGGGATGCATACACAGTGGAAATTGGAGCTGCAGGGAGAAGGATAAGGATGGTTTCCTCAAGTTTAGTAACGTAAAGGCGCCGGATACCAGAAGATCATGGCTTAATGCAAGTATGACACTTGAGGAATGCAAGGCCAGATGCTGGGAAAATTGTTCGTGTACGGCTTTTGGAAATTCAGACATCAGGGGACAAGGTAGCGGCTGTGCCATTTGGTTTGGTGATCTTTTGGATTTGAGACAGATTGCAAATGGTGGACAAGATCTCCATATCAGATTGGCAGTGTCAGAAACTGGTATAAGCTTCTATTTTAATTTCGGCATCGCACATATAAGTATAATTCTTCTCAATACCTTTCATTTTTTCTTTTTATTAGAGTGTTGACTAGTTATTTCCTTTTCTCTGAAGAAAATCAAGTTGGAAAGGATGGTTTAAAGAAGGTGATTGTGATCTCATGCACCGTTTCATCTATCATTGCGGTGCTTATAATTCTTACTCTCATTTGTTGGAAAAGCAAAACAAAAATTAAAGGTAAATCCTTCATATGCCCATCTTCACTTTCTCACAGATTTTCGTAATCCTTGCATTGACTAGTGTATGCTTGGAATGGACGCCTGACAAATAGAGTTATTTCCATTTTTAAACCAGAGGGAAGCATGTTATCTTAAATCTACATTATGTTCGTTTTGGAAGTATTTACGTTGTACAAATGATACCTGACATTTCATCTCCCGCAAAAAAAAAAAAAAAAAGTAGCAGCCATTTTTTAAATATATGTAAAAACTGAGCACATAATATACCATACCATAATTATGTAGATGCCATATATTTACAGCTGCCATAGCACAAAAGGCAGTTTCATAGCTGAATGTGACAATAATAAATTATCTCATTTAGTATGTTTGCGTGATGACAGAGATCATCAAAAGGACGAAACGCGTACAAAAGAACAATGAATCAATACAAGAAGACTTTAAGCTGCCTTTGTTTGACTTTGCTTCAATAGCGCACGCCACAAATGACTTCTCAAGTGACAATAAGCTTCGTCAAGGTGGCTTTGGCCCCGTATACAAAGTAAGCATGCAAGCTGTCCTCAAAAAATAGGAAATAACAAATAATATGAATAATAATTGTGAGCTCAAGATGTTTTCTTTTAATAGTTCAAAATAAATCTAAATGTCAATCATTTAATGCGTTCACTATCCGTATATTTATTCTTGATAAATATCATATTCAGCACTTAAATAGCTTAAATTCACATTTATTTTAGTTCTGATCATCAGATATCAATTTTAGGCTTTTGGAAGATTTATTCAGAGGGGAAGGGAATGGTCATTAATGAAATAGAGAAGAAAGGTGAGGAGTAGAGTGGATGGTGAGAGACTATTTTAGAGAGTGCATTTCTTTCTTTGAAAGCTTGATTTTAGTTTCAGATTTAGATTCAGTTTTGATTTTGAAAAGGAAAAACTAAAACCTGAAATCACAATTTCGAGTTTTTCGCTTTTCCTTCACAAAAACTGAAAATTGAAAACTGAAAACTGAAAACTGAAAATTGTTTCTAACAAAGCAAACAGGCCTTTGGGAGTTTATAAATGAGTGAATGGAATGGAAGGGTGGGGTGGGGTTGAGGGGGGGGGGGGGGGGTTCACAAAATCACTGTTGTGGATGGCTAGGAAGGGCCTCCCTTACCCTTGATGTCCCTATCTCTCCCTTCCAAAATTTTACTTCCAAACACAATTTGTTCAGCCATTCCTTTCTATTCTTTGCCAGTCCCCAGTTTTTGAGACTTCCAATTAGACCCTAAATGTCTACACACTATGCAAAAAGTCTCTTTTTTAATTAAATAAAGGTAAAATAGATTTTGATCCTTTATCTTTATTAGATTGTTTAATTTGATATCTTACCTTTTTATTTTTCAATATTTATTCACTTATGTTTCAAATTGCTTTCAATTTTCCAAATTATTGTTCCACCATATAGCTGATGGAAAATGCCGACTTGACATAAACAGTGCTAATGTGGCACCCACATGGATATGATGCAGATCATGGCACATCATCTTCCATTATTTATGTGAAAGATTAGTAATTTGTGATAAAATTGAAATCTATTTGATACATAAGGGATCAAATTGAGAAAAGTAGAAGATAATAGACCAATTTAAAATTTGACAAAAAGTAAACTACCAAAGTATCTATTTTGCTTTGCACAAAGATACATACATTACCCAATGAAGTTTTATATGCTCGAAGGGATGGAAATGCATTTCTCCCATAGTCTAACATTAAGCAGCCTTAGCCTTTTACTATTCACTACATTTAACTCCCAATGTAATGTTTCAGGGAACACTACTAGATGGACAAGAGATTGCTGTTAAGAGACTTTCACGGACATCATGTCAAGGATTAAATGAGTTTAAGAATGAGGTTGAATTATGTGCCAAGCTTCAACATCGAAATCTTGTTAGCCTTTTACTATTCACTACATTTAACTCCCAATGTAATGTTCCAGGGAACACTACTAGATGGACAAGAGATTGCCGTTAAGAGACTTTCATGGACATCATGTCAAGGATTAAATGAGTTTAAGAATGAGGTTGAATTATGTGCCAAGCTTCAACATCGAAATCTTGTTAAAGTCCTAGGTTGTTGCATCCAAGAAGATGAGAAATTGCTCATATATGAGTTCATGGCCAACAAAAGCCTAGATTTCTTTCTTTTTGGTGAGTGTAACATCCCCAAATTCATAACAAGATAAATTAATTGAATTCATGATCAAAATGAAAAAGAGCAAAACCAATATAAATTGAACAAGTTTCATGAAATATACTAAATAATATTAGAATAATTAAGTAAGACACAAAGAATTATGAAAATGTCATTACTAAGTAGAAATTATGAAAATACCTTACTTTGTGGTAGAAATTATAAAAGTACTCTTGACTTGTTAATAAATAAGAAAGATACCAATTATTTTATAAATGGAATTAGAAGAATTCCACTATCATTATCTAATTATAAAAATCATTGTCTTAAATGAAGAAATTAATACATATGCCATCACTTTAATAAATATAATAAGACTTGTCATAAAACAAGAATGAATCTAAAGTCATTGGATTAAAATAAAAATAAAAAAAGGGGTAAAGTGACATGAGATTTCCATTATGAGAATAAAATATAAAAGATTGTCATGATTTGGTTAAATAATTTTAGTGCTATGTATCTACACCTAACAATAATGACAAAATAATTCTAGTGCTATATATCTATACCTAACAATAATGATAAAATGATATATTTTACAATATCATTCACTAAATTATGACAAGACAAAATGTAATGCACCATCATTAGTTATCCACTATATAAGCACTCAAGAAAAATAAAATTTGGAGCACTAAAACTACTCCATTATAGCTCTTAAATTCATGGCCTCTTGGCCTATAAAAGGGAGGGGAGTGTGTGAATTGATTGCTCCTAACATACTCTTACTAGCCTTCAAGCCTTAGAAATTCTCTAAGTGTTCTTTCTCTCTTATTCCTTCTCTACCATTTCTTCTTATGTTCTTCTCTTTAAAGACTTCTCTTCACTCTTTACATTTCATCCAAACACTTAAATCATAAGCTCAAACTTTCACTAGCCCTTGCAAGAGTTACAATCTTTAACTCTAGTGAGAAATATTTTCTTAAGCACTCAAGTTCTAGAGCCAAGATTCAAGGAGGGTCATCCACTCCAACGACTCTTGCTCAAACTCAAGAAAGAAGAGGAGGACTCTTTTTAGACCCTACACAAGAGGTAGGAGCTTCATCTTTAATTGTTCAAGCATTGTTGGCTTTTAACCTTGATAGAATGCCTCAAGTTTGAGTTATTGTCAAAAGTTTTGAATGATTTGAAAAATATATTTTTAGAAATATGACATGTTCTATTCTGTTATGAGTACTCTTATGATGTTATCAAGCTCAAATATAACTTGAAAAGATTGTATGTGAAACTTGATTTAATAAAGGTAACTTAATACATGAAAATTGTAGGTGTTGGAATTTCTAGTTGTTTCTGGCAGCAGGTACTTCAAAAGCTACTGTTCATAAAATATCAAGCATCTCGAAATTAAAATAATTTTTCTATACATTAGACTCATTATAGAACACTCTCAAAAAAGAATAACCCAAAACGGAGTTTTCTAGCTCAAAATATAAATTTTTAAAGTAGAGCCTAAGACTGAAACTTTAAATCTGACCTTGTAGTAGTAAAATAGGTGTAACTCACTCTAGAAAAATGCAAATGGACTGATTTCAACTTTGTTGGAGAGCTAACACATATAGGAATACACTCATATATGTTATGTATAAAGCTTTGTACTACGTAAATACAGAATGAGAAATAAATTTCGGGATAGTGTACTGTGAAAGTGCAGTTTGGAAAGATTCTGGCTAAGGAAAGACTTGGTATTTAAGCGTGTTCATTGTGACCCACCTCTCTTTCCTGGGAACCCTCCTATGCATGGTTTACAGTTGATTTACACTATTCCAAAGATGTAAATGGTAAAATTTGATGAGTTAGGAATTTGGAACTACCTTTACTAAGCTGAGATAATAAGTATACAGAGAATTATAAACTTTCTTCTAAAAGATGTCAAATCTATAAATAAAAGAATCAAGTCTTGTAAAGAGAGAATTTTAAGAATTTAAGTAGAATAATAATCTTCAAGAGTTATATGAAAGTCATAATAAAAATATATAAAGAACCTTGTCGCAACCGGGATCGCGACGTGGACGGCGAGAAAAATGAATTTTCGTTTAAAATTGGAGTCGCCACCAAATTTTTATTTAATTGGGAAAAATTATGGAAAAACCCATTTAATGCAATAAAAATGATCTTTGAAACCAAATTCGAATTCGGGAGTCGGTTATGATTAGGGAAGGGTAGGGATTTAATCCTACTGACACCCTAATACAAGATCTTTAGACGGTACCTTAATTAATTGTGCAAATTATTAATAACCTTTCAAAATATTTATTTACATTTTTTATTTCAAGAAAATTTTTAAAGAAAATATTTTTTAGAGTAAGAAGATTTCGGAGTACCAAACTGTCACAACTCAGGTATCCGTAATATTGAGTTAACAAGCCGTCACGGCTAAATTAACCTCTTTATTTGGAATAAAATATATACATTTCAATGATTAATTTAAATTAAGATAATAAAGAAAGAGGAGGATAAATATAATAGTAAAAAAATAATGAATAAATAAACAAATGTTTACAATAATAATAATAATAATGAATAAAATATTTACATGTAAAACAGAATAAAATAATATCATAAATAAATATTAAATATATATTTACAATAATAATAATAATGAACAAAAACATTTACACGTAAAACATAATAAAATAATGTCATAAATAAATACTAAATAAATATTTACAATAATAATAACAATAATGAACAAAAATATTTACATGCTAAACAAAATAAAATGACATCAAAATAATAATGAAATAAAATATATATATTTCAATGATTAATTTAAATTAATATAATAAAGAAATAATAATAATAATAATAAATAAATAAATAAATAAATGAATAAATAAACAAATATTTACAATAATAATAATAATAATGAATAAGAATATTTATATGTAAAACAGAATAAAATGACATCATAAAAATCTTTTTTAGTTTGAAAATTTTGAAAACATCAAGTCATCACTGACTCAGATGTTTAACTGAGTCAATAAGCCGTCACGGCTAAATTAACATCCTCATTTAAAACAATTTGATTATTAACTAAAATTAAAAATAATACATAACAATAAAAGACAATAAATATTTATAAATAAACAAAATAATAAATATTTACAAATGAAAAATGAAATAACATAAAATAACCTAATGAAATCTAATTTTGACTTGACAGGAATCACCTGCTCCTACGTATCCTCTGGTGCGATGAGGAATTCAAAGTCACGTAGTTCTTTAGAGAATATTTTCCAGCTAATTAATTTATTTCTAAACAAAGATTTCCAAATATCAAGTTTGTCTCGGCTAAAATATTATCAAGATATAGAATTAACAAGCCGTCACGGCTTAATTAATCTTATTATTATAATTTTATCTAAAGAAAAATTGAGTTAAAGATAAATTAAACAAAACACTCAAAAATTCATTTTAAACTTAAATTATATATAAAAAAAAACTTACTTTTTCCATTGAAAAATCATTTTAAGTTCAAATTAAATAAAATCTCTTTTTTTTATTCATTTATTTGTTCTTGACCTAAATTAATCTAAATTTAAACCTAAAAAAAAAAAAAAACTAAACTCCAACAAAAGGACCTCAAACATAAAAAAAATAAACATAAGAATAAAAATAAAATAAAAAGAATATACTAAACAAACAAACCTAAACCCAAACAAATAAGCCTATAATATGATCTAATAACATATTCTTGACCCAAAACTAAATAAATAAATAAATAGAACAAAATTTAAATTCTCTAATTTCACCTAAAACTAATTTCACCTAAAAAACTAATTTCATTGACTTAATACTAGTTATATTGAGCAGAAATGAAACTCCATAAGTATAAACAAACATTCCACTACTCCAAATGCACACACTACACTAATATACACATAAAATAACAAGAGACACATAAAATAATAAGAGACACGTAAAATAACACATAATAAAAATCCCATCCACACACCTACACAACACAAAAATACATTTAATACATAAAATAATAAAAGATGATATCAAGTTAAGAAAAAGTGATAGCAAAACCCAAAATATACACTCAAGACAAGGACAACTAACTTTATACACACATGCCACAAACCCAAACATATACTCAGATAAATTTTCACATAAAATAATAGAATATGAATAAAGAAAGGAATAACATGGGAATTAAATGAAAAGTCTGGAACAAAGGGGATGGGTTTATTATTTTTATTATTATAAACACACACAACCCCACATGCACACAAAGACTAACACACGCACACACACACATACACATATACGAGACAACACACACACATGATTGATCTTTGAGAGCGAGAGAGAGAGAAGAAGAAAAAGTGAGTTAGAGACAGAGAACCACAAGAAGAGAGAGGGAATGAAAAATAGAGATCTAGAGAGAGATCGAGAGGGAGAGGATGAGAGGGAGGCGTGGTTTTGCTGCTCGATAATCAACAGCAGCGCGGCCTTGTAATTGGTTCAAAGCCAAGTTCGAGGTGTTGTTAACGGGATGGGGTTGCGGTGGTCTTGGCGCAGAGGTGAGGGAGAGGGAAGGCTTCGCAAGGAGGAGGAGTCAAGTTCGGATCTGAGTAAGGCGGTGGGGGTCCATCAATGGGGTTTTAAAGCTCATGGTGGTCTTGATGGCGTTCGGTTGGCGGGAGTAGTGATGTGGTATTTACGGCGGTGGGGAGGAACCATGGCTGAAAGTGGAAGAGGCGGGGAGGCTGCGGTGTTGACGGAGGGAGTTTACGCATGAATGGGAGCTGCGAAAAAGGGGAAGAAATCGCGGTGAGAATGGAGGGAAGAGAAGGGGAGGCGCGATGTGCAGCCTTGGGCATGGCTTGGAAGCGACCACTGAACTAGTTGGGAAGCTTGCAGAGGGAGAAGTCACGGCAATGGGCACAGCAGAGAAAGGTCGCGATTCTTGTGGTTGTGCAGAGGTGAAAGTGGCGATGGAGAGGGGGCTGGCCGGAGAGGTGAAGATCATAGTGGTTCCATGAAGGGAGCTGTTTTCCTTCCTTTTTCTATTTCTCTATTTTTTCTTGACTTTCTTCTATGAACTGAATATGGACTTTATTGGACTCTTTTTATTGGCTGAGAATGATTTTATGGCTGTATATTTTATTTTTGGCTGTGTTCATAATTGTGGAATGGAAATGGTATGTTTGAGCATGTATTTTGATAATGCTTGGCTCTGACTTGGGTTATGATTTTTGAACTGTGATTGGGCTTGATTTTGGTTGTCTTTGGTTATCTTGGTACAAAGGAGGGGATTTTTGGTTTAGATGATGATGTTGGTACTCGAAGAAATGAACAAATGATTTTCAAAATTTTATCTGTACCTATCTCTGTTTGATTTTGATTCTTCTTTCTGATTGTTGCAAAGAACTCAAAAGAGTGTCACTAGCACTTCCCCCGGATCCAAAAATAATCAAGAATCCTCCTTTTTAAACTGGAAAAGTTCTTCCCCTCGTGATTTCTTGGTTATCCCATTTTACAGGTTGGCTTCCCTGCTCCTCACCGAAAGGAGTTTCATCGCTTTGCAAGGAGTTAAAAAAAACACTCTCATGATGTCTGCCAATTCTCCCTTTTTTTTTTTTTTTTTTTTTTTTTTCCTTCTATCAGCTTCACGTGAAGGAAGAAACAAAATTCGTGACCTTTGTCACTTTATTTTTTTTATTATTTCATTTTTTTATTTTTATTTTGTGTTTTTATTTTTTTTTTTTTCAGGTACAAATGGGCTAAAACAAATCCGAAAATGGGCTAAAATGAAAGAATAGTAAAATTTATTTAGTTTAAACACAACATGGGCTAGATTATGAAAATATGCCAAACTTTTGAATTTTTATTTTTATTGATCCGGACAAAATCGGGTGTTCACAGTTGCCCCTCTTTACTCATTTCTTATAAGAAAAATACAAAAATTTGAATTTTAAATATTGTCTTCATAAGGAATGAGTAAAGACATGAACATCGATTTTGTTCAGCGATGCATGCAATGCAATGAAATCTAAATCCGAAGTGAAAATGACATAAACTTTCAAGTAAAGTCACATAAAATGATGCGGTTCAGAAATCAAATATGTGTGAATCACTCAAAGAACAATAGCTAACCAATTTGACCCAAATTCACAACTTAAAAGAAATGTTAAAGGACTAATCAGAAAAATGACACTTTGAGATAGTTTGTACATGGAAAAGAACAATCTGATGGTGATAGAAAGGTAAAATGGTAATCTGAGGGTGACATGAAAGTAAATTGGCAATCGGAGGCCGACATGAAATGTAAATTGGCAAACTGAGGCCGACATGAAATGTAAATTGGCAATCTGAGGCCGACATGAAATTAAATTGGCAATCTGAAGCCGACTGGAAAGTAAATTGGCAATCTGAGGCCGACAGGAAAGTAAATTGGCAATCTGAGGCCGACATAAAATGTAAATTGGCAATCTGAGGCCGACATCAAATGTAAATTGGCAATCTGAGGCCGACAGGAAAGTAAATTGGCAAACTGAGGCCGACAGGAAATGTAAATTGGCAAAGAGGCCGACTGGAATGTAAATTGGCAATCTGAGGCCGACTGAAAAGTAAATTGGCAATCTGAGGCCGACAGGAATGTAAAATTGGCAATCTGAGGCCGACTGGAATGTAAATTGGCAATCTGAGGCCGACTGGAAAGTAAATTGGCAATCTGAGGCCGACATGAAATGTAAATTGGCAATCTGAGGCCGACATCAAATGTAAATTGGCAATCTGAGGCCGACTGGAAAGTAAATTGGCAATCTGAGGCCGACATGAAATGTAAATTGGCAATCTGAGGCCGACATGAAATGTAAATTGGCAATCTGAGGCCGACATCAAATGTAAATTGGCAATCTGAGGCCGACAGGAAAGTAAATTGGCAAACTGAGGCCGACAGGAAATGTAAATTGGCAAAGAGGCCGACTGGAATGTAAATTGGCAATCTGAGGCCGACTGAAAAGTAAATTGGCAATCTGAGGCCGACAGGAATGTAAAATTGGCAATCTGAGGCCGACTGGAATGTAAATTGGCAATCTGAGGCCGACTGGAAAGTAAATTGGCAATCTGAGGCCGACTGGAAAGTAAATTGGCAATCTGAGGCCGACTGGAATGTAAATTGGCAATCTGAGGCCGACATAAAATGTAAATTGGCAATCTGAGGCCGACTGGAAAGTAAATTGGCAAACTGAGGCCGACAGGAAATGTAAATTGGCAAACTGAGGCCGACTGAAATGTAAATTGGCAATCTGAGGCCGACAGGAAATGTAAATTGGCAAACTGAGGCCGACTGGAAAATTAAATGGTGGCATGGAAAATAACAATGTCCACATTATCTTTTTTTTTTTTCAGGTTATATGCACAAGTCATCAATTTTCAGTTTATTTCAGAAAAAAAAACTAACCGTAACCAAATCAAGCAAACCTCAAGGAAGACTATGACCGATCAAACTCGTAATTCACATGTTGGATCTTCTGGCATAAACTTTATTTTCTTCTTGACCTTTGCTCACTTCTTTCCCATTTCCTTTTTCCCTTTTTTAGGATGATGCTTGCTTTTCTGCCGAGTTTGGCTGAAACTTCAGAATTCTCTTAGTGTGATGCTAGTCATGGATGTATTGCTGTAAGAATTATTAGGTTGTATAACTTTAAACTTAAATTTATGCTTACTCGAGACATCATAAATAAATATGCATTTAAAGAGGAAACAAAAAGATTGGCCGAACAGACGTCTTTATTGCTTGGTGTATTGGATAACAAGATGTTTGAAATAAAGGTAACAACACGAAGATAAGATTGTGAAAGTCATGAAATTTTGCCCCAGTTTAAGTTCTTTGTGACTGAATCAATCGATTTCTCGCAGCAAGTTGAACACCATAGCCATGATCCTTAATGATATCTTCAAACCTTTTCTTTCCAAAAATTGCCCCAGTTTCAATCTTGGTCAGCTTGATTCACTGGACAAATTCAACACTCAAAAATTGCCCCAGTATAGGTTGCTTGAGATGATGCTTATCTTTTTGTTCTAATTTTTTGCTTAGGTTGCTCTTTCGAGTTTTCAACCTAACGAGCTCTTCTCTCCTTTTTTTTTTCTTTTTCTTTTTCTTTTTCTTTTCATATTACCCTAACTTTTGCTTAGGTCGCTCTTTCGAGTTTTCAACCTAACAGGCTTTTTCAACCTCTTTTCAAGCATAAAACCTTTTGACTGCATCAGTGTTAATTGGTTTGGGCAATTCCTGTCCATCCATGTTTTGCAAAATCAACGCTCCACCTGAGAACGCTTGCTTGACAATGTAAGGACCTTCATAGCTCGGGGCCCATTTTCCCCGTGCATCTTCTTGATTAGGGAGAATTTTCTTCAGAACCAAATCTCCTGGATGAAAATCTCTAGGACGGACTTTCTTGTTAAAAGCCCTAGCCATTCTGCTTTGGTACAACTGGCCGTGACAAATAGCTGTCAATCTTTTCTCCTCTATCATGTTGAGCTGTTCATATCGGGTCTTCACCCATTCAGATTCTTCTAATTCAGATTCCATCAAAACCCTTAAGGACGGGATTTCCACTTCTATGGGAGAAACTTGACTTCCATTCCATATACTAATGAGAAAGGAGTTGTTCGGTGCTTGACCGTATATTGGTTCGATATGCATGCAAAGCATATGGCAGCATTTCATGCCAGTCTTTGTAATTCACCACCATCTTGGCAATGATTTTCTTAATGTTTTTATTTGCAGCTTCGACCGCACCATTCATTTGAGGCCTATAAGGAGCTGAGTTGTGATGTTTGATCTTGAAAGTCTCAAAGAATTTTTGAACTTCGGTACCATTAAGGTTAGGAGCATTATCTGTGATAATTCTTTACGGAATCCCATATCTGCAGATGATATCTTTTTTGATGAACCTGAGGAACACTTTCTGTGTGATGTTAGCATATGAAGCAGCCTCCACCCACTTTGTGAAATAGTCTATCGCCACCAAAATGAAACGATGACCATTTGAAGCTTTAGGATTGATAGGGCCAATGACATCCATGCCCCACATTGAGAAAGGCCAAGGAGGTACCATGTTATGTAATGGAAATGGAGGAGCATTGACTCGGTCTGCATATACTTGACACTTATGACACTTTCGAACATAACTGATGCAGTCATTCTCCATGGTAGACCAATAATACCCACTTCTTAGGATCTTGCGTGCCATCATATGCCCATTAGCGTGGGTTCCACAGATCCCTTCGTGGATCTCAGTCATAATCATTCGAGTTTCATGAGCGTCTACACATCTGAGGAGAGTAGTATCATGACTCCGCTTGTAAAGGACTTCACCATTTAGGAAAAAGGCCATGGCCAATCGTCGAATTGTTTTTCTTTGCACTTCATTCGCTCCAGTCGGATATTCTCCTTTTTGAATGTACTGCTTGATGTCATAATACCATGGTTGTCCATCTGGCTCAACTTCCACATTGTCACAGTATATTGGTTCACTTTGCACCTCTACGTGGATGGGTTGGACATTGGTATGGACTTCCAATTTTGTCATTGCAGCCAGGGTTGCCAATGCATCCGCAAATTGGTTATGGTCTCGAGTTAAGTGAGAGAATGACACATCATCAAATTCTTCAATTAATCGAGACAAGTATTTCTGATAAGGCACCAATTTCGGATCCTTCGTACGCCATTCTCCATTAACTTGATAGATTATGAGCGCAGAATCTCCAAACACCTTTAATTCTTTGATCCCTAGGTCAATTGCAGCTTGCAAACCATTCGCACAGGCTTCATATTCTGCGATGTTGTTGGTGCATTCAAAATCTAACTTGATGGAAACTGGGTATTGTTTTCCAGCTGGTGACACTACTACAGCTCCTATTCCACACCCATTCATATTGGCGGCCCCATCAAAGTACATTTTCCATGCATTCTCCTCTTCTTTCTTATCTTTTTCCACTGTTAACACCTCACCATCGGGGAATTCAGGCATGATAGGCTGTATATCCTCAAGAGGATTTTCAGCTAGATGATCAGCAATTGCACTTCCCTTGATGGACTTCTGAGTCACATATTTGATATCAAATTCAGACAGCATCACTTGCCATTTCGACATTCTCAATGAAACATGAGGACTATCAAATATGTATTTCAATGGATCCATTCGAGAGATTAACCAGGTAGTGTAGTATAGCATGTACTGCCTCAACCTCTTGGAAGCCCACACTAACGCACAACAAGTCCTTTCAATCGCCAGATAACGAGACTCACAGTCATTAAACTTCTTGCTCAGATAATAAATTGCCCGTTCTTTCTTACCAGACTCATCATATTGACCCAACATTGCCCCAAGTGACATGGGCAACACGTGAGATATAATATTAAAGGGCGATGCAGTACAGTGGGGCTAGAATCGGAGGCTTCATCAAATAAGCTTTTATTTTATCAAAAGCTTCTTGGCATTCTTCATTCCACTCCCCGGGTTGATGTTTCCGTAACAGTTTGAATATAGGCTCACAAGTGCTAGTCAAATTAGCAATAAATCTAGCAATGTAGTTGAGCCTTCCAAGAAAACTTCTCACTTCTCGTTCAGTTCGGGGAGCAGACATTTCTTGTATTGCCTTCACCTTGTCAGGATCTACTTTTATCCCTTCTCTGCTGACAATGAACCCGAGTAACTTCCCTGTAGAAGCTCCAAAAATGCATTTATTCTGATTCAACCGCAACTTGTATTTTCTCGAGCCTTTCAAGCGACTTTCGCAGAACTGTCACATGACTTTCTCCCTCTTTAGATTTGGCGACCATATCATCTACATACACCTCAATCTCTTTATGCATCATGTCATGGAATAATGCGACCATGGCACGTTGGTAGGTGGCACCGGCATTCTTCAATCCAAACGGCATGACTGTATAGCAAAATGTTCCCACGGAGTTATGAAAGTAGTTTTTCCTTTGTCATGAATATCCATGGGAATTTGGTTATACGGAGTATCCATCCATAAAGGAAAATCGGTGATTTCCAGCAGTATTATCAACAAGGACATCAATGTGGGGTAGAGGAAAATCATCTTTCGGGCTAGCTTTATTCAAATCCCGATAGTCTATACACATTCTAACTTTTCCGTCCTTTTTAGGTACAGGCACAATGTTGGCCACCCAATCAGTATGTCTTGATACCTCTAAAAATCCAGCCTCCAGCTGTTTAGTCACTTCCTCTTTAACCTTTAATGACATGTCCGGTCGCATTCTTCTCAACTTTTGCTTCTTTGGCTCAGCTTCGGAATACAAAGGGATCTTGTGTGAAGCAATCTCTGGGTCTAATCCTGGCATATCATGATAGGACCATGCAAACACATCCAGGAATTCTTTGAACAATGCAACCATTTCTGTGCGTTCAGGATTTTCCACTATTTTCAGCTCCTTTTTGTCTTTTTCGGTGCCCATGTTAATCACCTCGACCACCTCATTATCTAAGTCAAATCCTTTTTCTGAATAATCCAGGAGGTTTGAAAAGCATTCAATAGCTTCTTCATCATCCTCGAACTCATGGTTATCGTAGTCAAGTGCAGCAAGAGAATCAATTGATAGGTTCCCAAATTCCTTTTCATGTGGCAACATTTCTATGACATTCAAGTTCCTGGAAAGTAATTGTGGTGGATTGGAATGCTAAACCAAATGGTGGATTATAAAATAGCATGGAAAATGCAAATTAACGAATTGAGAATGGTAAGAAAAAACATAACAGAAAAGAGAAAGCAAAAGAAATAGAGGCAGAACGAGGCAAATGGAAAATATAGAGAAAGATTATTGAAAATCATGCAAATTCATTCAAATGATGTCACTGAGTAGCATAAACAAAAGCATAAAATAATTCTTGAATAATACAACCCAACAAATTACTTTTCAGCAATAACATCAAGCATTGGTTCAGCTGTCCAGTTCATCAGTATCTCATCATTGCTAGCAACATGGACTTTGTTATTTTCTTCAGTTTTCTCAGTATCCAAGGTATTGATGGTGGAGAAATAACAAGTGGAGCAAACTTCATCGGCCATAATCACTTCAGCTGGACCAGGGAATGTCTCTTTCAAGTGAGGAATTAGCTTCATTTTCCCTTTTTGTTTATTTTGTTCCAGAGCCAAGGCACTCATCTTGTCATCCAGGGAGGTCTCATATCCTAGACCAAATCGATTAGCCTTCTCTGGCACCGATATGGGAATTTGGGAGCCTTGCAGTTGTGGTCCTAGCCCTTTTCCTTCCAGATATCCATTCTTGGCCATGATGTGAGCCACTACCTGATTTTGCATCAGGGTCTTATCTTGCTCTTGTCTCAGCCCTACTGCCTCCAAGTTATGCCATGAACTGCTCTCCACTAGCTCCACATTTTCAACATATGGCAATGTCACTGGTTTAGATACCAGGATCTCCTTTTCTCCATGGATTGTGATGACTGAACCATTTTCAATGTATTTGACCTTCTGATGCAAGGTTGAAGGGACAGCACCAACACTATTTATCCATGGTCTTAGAAGCGACATATTGTAGTCTGACTCGATCTCCATCACTTGGAACAATACATCGAATTTGCTTGGGCCGATCTCCAATAATAACACCATCTCCCCTAGGATGCTTTTCTTTGCTCCATCAAAAGCTTTCACTACCATCATTTGTGGTAGTATATCTTCCTTACTTATCGACAAATAGCTTAAAGTCGACACAGGTAAGACATTCAATCCCGACCCTCCATCAATGAGAACTCTGGGCACTATGTATCCTTTACATTTGAGGGTTATGTATAGTGCTCGTGGGTTGACCTGTGAAACAACTTCTTCATTTGAAAACGTGATCATGTTAACACGTTTCACTGGATCCACCATATTCACCACATTTTCCGATGAGACATCAGGTTTGACATAAGCTTCCTTCAAAACTTTTATTATCGCCTTCGATGAGGTTGAGGGGAGATGAATAATGATAAAAGAGATATTCTGGCGGGAGTCTTCTTTAATTGTTCCAAAATATCGTACTCGCTCTGTTTCATGATCTTCAGAAACTCTTCTTCCTCATTTTCTTTTTCTTTTCTTTCTAAATCTGAACTTTTTCCCACATATCCTTCATTGACAAACTTCCCTTTTTCCAGCTCCCCGGGTCCATAAACTCTTCCACTTCTTGTTATTCCTTTCACCTCCATGACACCAGTCACCTCTTCATTTTCTCGAGCCTCTGAGGTTTCCCGATGTTTACCTTATCTTGACCTGGGTCTCATAATTCCAAGGCACAGCATGTGTAGTCTTATACTCAAATGATGTGGGTTTCTTGACAGTAATGACCACTTTTTCTGGCTTAGGAGCTACATTAAGTGGTGGTACTCGAAGTATGAAAGGTTCGATTACATTCACCTCATCAGGTATATTCAGCCTCTTTTTTGCTTGTATTACTCCTAAGTTGAGTAATCCCTGTACCCGAGCCTTGAAATCCCAGCAATTTTCTATGTCATGGCCAAGAGCCCCACAGTGATACAGGCAGCTTGAATTCATGTCATATTTCTCATTATCCTTTATTGTCGGAGCAGATGCCATGATGTTGTAACCAGACTCATTCAGGCCAACAAAAATTCTCTCCATGGGTGTTTTGAGATTCAAAACCTTCCTTATCAAGAATTCTTCTTCCTCTACAGCATTTACCCGGCCTCCTCTTTCATGATTTGGCATTGGGTTATGGACAATGTCTGGTTTTGACTCCTCTTGAAAGTCTAGCCTTCCACAAGCAATCAGTCTTCTTACTGCTGTCTTGAAGCCTTCACAATCTTCAATTGAATGTCCTGCTATGTCCATGTGGTATTTGCAAGTAAGGTTCGGGTTGTACCAAGCTGGGTATGGTGGTTCTAATGGACGTACAGGATAAGCTGAGATCAGGTGGGCATCAACTAATCGTTGAAAGAGATCAGCATTTGAAATGGATAGTTTAGGGAACAGTGGCAAATTCTGGAATCGGGAACGGCTTTGATTTTGAGCATTTGGTCGTGGTGGTGTGGTGTTTGAGAAGTTCTGAGGATGTACGGTTGAGTTATAGGCGTATGTTGGTCGAGCTGGTTGGTATGGTCGTATGTGAATGTTATTGACTTGTGGTGGGGAATATGGGATGGTATTTGTGGTTTGTGTGCTTTGGTAAAATGGGTAAGGAGTGGTTGAGGCTTGGTATGGTGGTGTTTGGGGTCTTGGGTGCATTGGTGCGTGTCTTGGGTTAAAGGGTTGCTGACTCTGCACATAGTTTACATCAATCTCCTTCTTCCTAGGTGGGAAACTTTTTCTTGTGTCTTCATTGCTCATGGGAAGTTTACCTGTTTTGGCTAGATTCTCAATTCTTTCTCCAGCAGTGATCAACTCAGAGAAATCTTTGTATGCTGCTCCTGCCATGGCTCCGATATAAGGAGATCCCAAGGTTCCTAAAAAGTAGGAGCACATTTCGGATAGGATAAGTGGCGGTTGCACTTGAGCAGCCAGAGCTCTCCATCTTTGAGCATATTGCTTAAAAGATTCATCCTTCTTTTTACGCATCGTGCTCAACTGTTCTCTAGTTGGTGCTATTTCCATGTTAAACTTGTATTGATTCATGAATTGGTCGACCAGTTCTCTCCAGCTAGAAATCTTTGAATGGTCTAATTGAATATACCATTCTAGAGCAGGTCCGGTTAAACTTTCATGGAAAAAGCTAACGAGAAACTTTTCATCTTTAGACCAAATTGACATCTTGGTGCAATAACTCTTCAAATGGAACAGAGGATTACCCGTTCCATCATACTTCGAGAAATCAGGAATCTTAAAGTCCTTTGGAACCACTGCATCGATGGGAGGGCAAAGTTGCTCAATTTCCATATAGCCATAAGTGCTAGGTCCTTGGATGGCTTTGATTTGATCCTGAATCTTTTTCATCCATTCTTCTTTGAACTTGTCCTTTTCTGCCTCTGCACGGCTATTCTCCGAGGAAAATGGTTGTTTTTGGATGACAACACGAGGTGGCTCCCAAATAGGGGTAGCATGACCGTGCCCATCAGTATGAACATTCTCTAAGGGACGATAACCTTCTCCAATAGGGATTACTATTGGCATTGTAGGTGGTGGTTGTCCAAGAGAGTTATTCGGAATCCCATCCCCGTCATTCATCCCTTGAGTGACATTTAGAGCTGCATCCGATACCACAGGTATGGTCATCGTTGTAGCACTTGGTTGTACACCTCCTGAGTTTTGGTGGGCTCTCAATAAGTCGAGTGACTCCATCATAGCCCGCATCATCTCCTCCATTCTTCCCTGGTTGTTTGACAACTCGTTCAGTCTTCCTCTCACTACATCAACTTCCATGCTTAAGTTTCTTCCGGGTTCAGAAGTAATTATAGCCGAGGTGGTTACAGTTGGAATAGCTCTTCCCGTTTCAGAAGTAATTGCAGACGGGGTAGTCCTTCCTGGTTCAGTGTTTCCACCGGCCATCTTGGTTCGAGCTCTAGTGTTATGAACACGAGTTAGATCGGTATCTTCTTTCCTTGGGCGCCCAATGGTTGCGATGTTTCACCTGTATAAAAAGATAGTTTAAGTAAAAAGATAAAAATGTCGCGATTTGTTAGAGACCGTCAATCGTGCTGAGTCTTGATGTGAGTATCTTCGGTCACAACTTTTCCCCAGAACGTCTCGTTCAAAGGTAATAAGTTATCTTTAATGGATATTGCCAAAATAATGAAACAACCATTCATTCATCTGAGGAGTAGATTACAATCATCATATTTTTTTACATCCATTCCCGGAAATGACGAAAAAAGTACATCATAAAGCTAGATATCGATCTTTAAAAACATCATCACCAAAAGGTAATGCTTCTTCAACTTCTTTCAGCAATTATCTGTTTCATCCTCCCAACCAAATCCTTGCAGTAGCTGACAAAGTTGCAAAGTCCAACTGGGGTCTTGAAAGGAATAACTTCTTGCTCAGCTATTTCCAGGTATCCGGGAACGTCTTCTATTGCTGTATTAGCTAGCCCTGCCAGATTTGAAAAACGAGTCTTCAACTCATGAATGATGTGACTTTGGTGTTGCACCTCAAACTCTAAATCTGTGACCCTTTTCTTCTCTTCTTCTAAGGCAGCTTGAAACTTCATAGTCTCGTCTTTCATGTGTTGTTTTAGTTCCCCAATCTTCCTCTGGTATTCCTTGCTTATATCTCTCATTTCTCGCTTCATTTGTTCCTCTCCTGCTATTGTGGCTTTCTCAGCAATTTTGGCATCTTGAAGTTGATTCCTTTGTTGATTTTAAACTCTTGCTCGGTCACGCTCTTGCCTTCGAAGCCCGAGTTCTTTATTAGCAGCTTGGAGGCATTCCTTGGTCTTCATCATGTGGTCATACCCCATTTTCAACTTCTTAGTGGTGCCCTCTAGAAGTTGGTTTCTCTCAGTGTTTTCTCGCTTCAAATCTGCATAATTATGGTGAGCACTTTCCAATGCAGCCTCAACTTGCATCTTTTCTTGCTTAACTCTGTCTAACTTCTCTTTTATTTCTTTGATCCCCTCATCATCGTCAAAATGTGAGGATGATGCCTTGTTATGTGGAGTTGTTGTCCAGGTTGAATGGCGGTTTAATCTCTTGAGCCCTATTCTTCACCCATTGACGGTAGCTTTCTTTCACGCATGACTTCTAACTCCCAGTTCTTTTCCTTTCCTGACAACCTTGTTCCAAGCAAATCGGACTTTCTGTAGCATGCTAAGATTCTCAAAGTCCTGGTAATACAAGACAAATGGAGTGATTGCAGCTTCGGGAGGCGGTCCCATCATGGGGTAACCAAGTTGTGTGTACCAATCTTTGGATTGTAATTTATGCATCCTCGGGTACCCATGAGGGGAACATTTGAGAAGTTTCCACAGCGATAGATCAAAGTCTGCCCGTCTTCCCACCAAGGGTACCATCGGATCATCTTTTCATTCAATCTGGCTAGGTCTTGAGCCCATTCTTGTCCATTCTTCTTCTTGATGTGATGCATTTTTAGGTCTTCAATCGGGCATGGTGTTTTGTAGTTTCTTTGGAACACGTGTGCAGTGACCCACACGTAAAGCATCGGTAGACAGCATAAGATTCTTTTGCCATTCCTTTCATAGCAAAAATTGAGTGCAATAAACATCGCTAAGAGGGCTGGAGCAGGATTATGACCATGAAATTTGCGAGCGAGGAATACATCAATAGCCGCAAAGTCCACAAAGCCTTCAATATTTGGAAACAGAACAATGCCATAAATAGTGAGAGATAATACATCCAAGAAAGTGTCCCAATCTTTAGCTCGGCTAAGCCATGCATATGCTTCTCCAAATAATCCCTTGGGAATCCATTGGTTCCATTTCTACATACGTGCTTCATGCAAATCCCTTACATTGATCTTTAAAACAGCTGCTATGGTATGTAAGGAAGGATAATGACCTTGGTATTGATAAGGTTTTCTCTTCGAGTGGTAACCCTAGGATTCGCTCAAATTCTTCAAGAGTCGGTGCCAACTGAAAGTCTTGAAAGGTAAAGCATCGGAGAGGAGGATCATAGTATTGTACCAACGCTGTGATTGCCTCTACCTGTTCTTCCACCTCTATGATTCAAAACTTTTCCATACTTCTTTGCAAGAGAAAGGCGATGTGGCATACTCAACAGCTGACTTAAGGATCTCAGACTTTCTGTGTCAGGCTTCTTAGCTTTAAGATGTAAAGTCTTCTTTAACTTTTCCCCCTCATGATTGTTTGATCTCATGTTTATTTCCATTTTCCAAAGATACTCACAACAAGACTTGGATATGATTCTCTAACAAACCTGGAAAACAAAGAAAAAAAAATGTGATGATTTTCATTTAATTGTAGAAGGAAATAATAAATACTTTGAACATGTTAAAGAATTTATGTACAAGGAAATGAATTAAAGAAAGAGTATGCTCCCTTTGTGTCCTATTTGAGTTAAGCTCTGGAGGTCAATCTATAGTTCTATGGTTATTCTACTTTGTGAACACTTGCAATAGGTGGATCTATATACTCAGGATTCTCTGACCTCTAGAGTTAAAGACTTATTTCGGAATACTATCCACAACAGCAGGTAAACCGCTAGGTGTGGAATATTCACAAAAGAGTCACACTCTAGACGAGATTTTCGCAATAACCAAACAGGATGAGCATCCAAAATGGCTATTACTACACAATCTCTTACCTATCTCAAGTTGCACTCAGACCCGGGTATAGGGCCCCACTCGTGTGTGATTAATGTGTAAGTGTTGTGTGTGAAGAGAGCATACAAACCTGGAATCCTAAAACTACCCATGACAACACACACCAAAATAGACAATACAGAACAAACGTCTTCTATCCTAGAGTGCAAAGAAACAAAAATACCTATATACAGACAGATCAAAGTCTTCTATCCTAAGATAGTCACAAAGAATTAAATATAAATAAAAATAGAGCAAAGTTTTCTATCCTAGGGTGGTTACAAAGAATCAAATATGAATAAATATATACAAACAGAACAAAATCTTTTATTCTAGGATAGTCACAAAGAATTAGACATGAAAATATATACAAATACGATTGCAACAAAATTTAAAAGAAGGAGAATAATAGTCAACTAGCAATAAAATAAAATGAAAAGACAAAGAAAGAAAACAAATGAGGTTATAATAATAAGCACAATCAATTATTATAGGCTTGACTCTCACAGTCCCCAGTGGAGTCGCCATCTGTCGCAACCGGGATCGCGACGTGGACGGCGAGAAAAATGAATTTTCGTTTAAAATTGGAGTCGCCACCAAATTTTTATTTAATTGGGAAAAATTATGGAAAAACCCATTTAATGCAATAAAAATGATCTTTGAAACCAAATTCGAATTCGGGAGTCGGTTATGATTAGGGAAGGGTAGGGATTTAATCCTACAGCACCCCTAATACACCCGTCTTTAGACGGTACCTTAATTAATTGTGCAAATTATTAATAACCTTTCAAAATATTTATTTACATTTTTTATTTCAAGAAAATTTTTAAAGAAAATATTTTTTAGAGTAAGAAGATTTCGGAGTACCAAACTGTCACAGCTCAGGTATCCGTAATATTGAGTTAACAAGCCGTCACGGCTAAATTAACCTCTTTATTTGGAATAAAATATATACATTTCAATGATTAATTTAAATTAAGATAATAAAGAAAGAGGAGGATAAATATAATAGTAAAAAAATAATGAATAAATAAACAAATGTTTACAATAATAATAATAATAATGAATAAAATATTTACATGTAAAACAGAATAAAATAATATCATAAATAAATATTAAATATATATTTACAATAATAATAATAATGAACAAAAACATTTACACGTAAAACATAATAAAATAATGTCATAAATAAATACTAAATAAATATTTACAATAATAATAACAATAATGAACAAAAATATTTACATGCTAAACAAAATAAAATGACATCAAAATAATAATGAAATAAAATATATATATTTCAATGATTAATTTAAATTAATATAATAAAGAAATAATAATAATAATAATAAATAAATAAATAAATAAATGAATAAATAAACAAATATTTACAATAATAATAATAATAATGAATAAGAATATTTATATGTAAAACAGAATAAAATGACATCATAAAAATCTTATTTTTAGTTTGAAAATTTTGAAAACATCAAGCTGTCACAGCTCAGATGTTTAACTGAGTCAATAAGCCGTCACGGCTAAATTAACATCCTCATTTAAAACAATTTGATTATTAACTAAAATTAAAAATAATACATAACAATAAAAGACAATAAATATTTATAAATAAACAAAATAATAAATATTTACAAATGAAAAATGAAATAACATAAAATAACCTAATGAAATCTAATTTTGACTTGACAGGAATCACCTGCTCCTACGTATCCTCTGGTGCGATGAGGAATTCAAAGTCACGTAGTTCTTTAGAGAATATTTTCCAGCTAATTAATTTATTTCTAAACAAAGATTTCCAAATATCAAGCTGTCTCAGCTAAAATATTATCAAGATATAGAATTAACAAGCCGTCACGGCTTAATTAATCTTATTATTATAATTTTATCTAAAGAAAAATTGAGTTAAAGATAAATTAAACAAAACACTCAAAAATTCATTTTAAACTTAAATTATATATAAAAAAAAAACTTACTTTTTCCATTGAAAAATCATTTTAAGTTCAAATTAAATAAAATCTCTTTTTTTTATTCATTTATTTGTTCTTGACCTAAATTAATCTAAATTTAAACCTAAAAAAAAAAAAAACTAAACTCCAACAAAAGGACCTCAAACATAAAAAAATAAACATAAGAATAAAAATAAAATAAAAAGAATATACTAAACAAACAAACCTAAACCCAAACAAATAAGCCTATAATATGATCTAATAACATATTCTTGACCCAAAACTAAATAAATAAATAAATAGAACAAAATTTAAATTCTCTAATTTCACCTAAAACTAATTTCACCTAAAAAACTAATTTCATTGACTTAATACTAGTTATATTGAGCCCGAAATGAAACTCCATAAGTATAAACAAACATTCCACTACTCCAAATGCACCTGCACTACACTAATATACACATAAAATAACAAGAGACACATAAAATAATAAGAGACACGTAAAATAACACATAATAAAAATCCCATCCACACACCTACACAACACAAAAATACATTTAATACATAAAATAATAAAAGATGATATCAAGTTAAGAAAAAGTGATAGCAAAACCCAAAATATACACTCAAGACAAGGACAACTAACTTTATACACACATGCCACAAACCCAAACATATACTCAGATAAATTTTCACATAAAATAATAGAATATGAATAAAGAAAGGAATAACATGGGAATTAAATGAAAAGTCTGGAACAAAGGGGATGGGTTTATTATTTTTATTATTATAAACACACACAACCCCACATGCACACAGCACTAACACACGCACACACACACATACACATATACGAGACAACACACACACAGTTGATCTTTGAGGCGAGAGAGAGAGAAGAGGAAAAAGTGAGTTAGAGACAGAGAACCACAAGAAGAGAGAGGGAATGAAAAATAGAGAGATCTAGAGAGAGAGATCGAGAGGGAGAGGATGAGAGGGGAGGCGTGGTTTTGCTGCTCGATAATCAACAGCAGCGCGGCCTTGTAATTGGTTCAAAGCCAAGTTCGAGGTGTTGTTAACGGGATGGGGTTGCGCGGTGGCCTTCTTGCAGAGGTGAGGGAGAGGGAAGGCTTGCAAGGAGGAGGAGTCAAGTTCGGATCTGAGTAAGGCGGTGGTGGGGGTCCATCAATGGGGTTTTAAAGCTCATGGTGGTGCTGATGACGTTCCCGGTTGGCAGGAGTGACTGACAGTGGTATTTCTGGCGGTGGGGGAGGAACCATGGCTGAAAGTGGAAGAGACTGGGGAGGCTGCAGTGTTGACGGAGGGAGTTTCTGCCGCGAATGGGAGCTGCGCGAAAAAGGGGAAGAAATCGCAGCTGAGAATGGAGGGGAAGAGAAGGGGAGGCCGCGATGTGCAGCCTTGGGCATGGCTTGGAAGCGACCCGAACTAGTTGGGAAGCTTGCAGAGGGAGAAGTCACAGCGGCAGCGGCTGGCAGCAGAGAAAAGGTCGCGATTCTTGTGGTTGTGCAGAGGTGAAAGTGGCGATGGAGAGGGGGGCTGGCCGGAGAGGTGAAGATCATAGTGGTTCCATGAAGGGAGCTGTTTTCCTTCCTTTTTCTATTTCTCTATTTTTTCTTGACTTTCTTCTATGAACTGAATATGGACTTTATTGGACTCTTTTTATTGGCTGAGAATGATTTTATGGCTGTATATTTTATTTTTGGCTGTGTTCATAATTGTGGAATGGAAATGGTATGTTTGAGCATGTATTTTGATAATGCTTGGCTCTGACTTGGGTTATGATTTTTGAACTGTGATTGGGCTTGATTTTGGTTGTCTTTGGTTATCTTGGTACAAAGGAGGGGATTTTTGGTTTAGATGATGATGTTGGTACTCGAAGAAATGAACAAATGATTTTCAAAATTTTATCTGTACCTATCTCTGTTTGATTTTGATTCTTCTTTCTGATTGTTGCAAAGAACTCAAAAGAGTGTCACTAGCACTTCCCCCGGATCCAAAAATAATCAAGAATCCTCCTTTTTAAACTGGAAAAGTTCTTCCCCTCGTGATTTCTTGGTTATCCCATTTTACAGGTTGGCTTCCCTGCTCCTCACCGAAAGGAGTTTCATCGCTTTGCAAGGAGTTAAAAAAAACACTCTCATGATGTCTGCCAATTCTCCCTTTTTTTTTTTTTTTTTTTTTTTTTTTCTTCTATCAGCTTCACGTGAAGGAAGAAACAAAATTCGTGACCTTTGTCACTTTATTTTTTTTATTATTTCATTTTTTTATTTTTATTTTGTGTTTTTATTTTTTTTTTTCAGGTACAAATGGGCTAAAACAAATCCGAAAATGGGCTAAAATGAAAGAATAGTAAAATTTATTTAGTTTAAACACAACATGGGCTAGATTATGAAAATATGCCAAACTTTTGAATTTTTATTTTTATTGATCCGGACAAAATCGGGTGTTCACAAACCTATAATAATATTTTGAAGTGCATTAATGTATTAATGGAATGCTAAGAGTACAAAGAATACTAAGAGAAAAAGATAATACTAAGACATCCATTACCTCTTAGGAACACTAGGAATTCAACTTGATAACTTTGGTTGCTTAATATGAATCATTTATGAAAATGTTTACTATGAGATTTACATGATATTATCCATGTTTCATGAAGTGAATTATAGTAATATGAATGTATGGTGATGAGTTATGAAATGATGAGGATGAATGATTGATTGCCCATGATTTATTGTGATTACATGATGATATGCATACATTCATTTTCAAAGGAAATAATAAAAGTAAAAGCCTGGGAAATTAGCAATGAAAGTCTGAAAAAGTGGACTCGAGCTAAGCTTACACTTAACCATTGAGATTACGGCAACGGAAAGAAAATAAAAGTAAAGTTTGAAAAAGTAGCAATGAAAGTCTGGAAAAGTGGACTTGAGCTAAACTCACGGCTTAACCCCCTAAACCGTTGAGATCACGGCAACGGAATGAAAACCAAAAAGGTTGTGGCGATGGCCACGGTATGAGTTCATTACCCTTTAGGGTGGTCTAAGACATTGATGCATTCATCCCGTGAGAGATTGAGAAGTATATTAATGAAAAGAAATGGAATGAAGAAAGATGAAAGTCACTAAACAAGTAAACGTTGAGGAGAAGTAATCATGTTATGCATACGCATTCTAAATTATTATTACCTATTAGTAATTCTATATGATCTGTTTGTATACATGTTTAATGAATTACTGAATGGATATTTCTGCTAATGTTCAAGATTAGTTTAAAAGAAACTTTACTTCGGCTAATCACGTTTGTGAAAGTTTGGTAATTGAATCCTTACTTGTTTGCCTTTTTATAATAAACTCGAAGTGACTGGGACGACAACGATGACACGTTTAGTACAAGTTGGAACTCCTACTGAGAAATCTTGTATTTCTCACTCCTATATTTCTTTTCCGTTGTCGTTACTAGAGACAGATGTGTCCACTTGAAGCAACGGAGCTGTAGCTAAGGAAGGAGGTGACACGTGAAGATTTTATAACTTCCAAGAATTAATACTCCGATATTTAGTATGTTAAATTGTGAGAAACAGACTAGTAATGGTAGTATTTGCATTATTATGTGTAATAACTTATCACTATGGTTTATGCCCTATTGTGACTCATGTATTAAGTAATTTTATTTCAGTTCATGTGATGATAGTTCTACACTTAATTTCTTATTCCACTTATGTAATTAAGCGAGTGCGCAATATAACTCGGATTATTATCTATGTAAGCGCTACGTATTTCACTTCTCGTTATAGGCTTAAGTTTTCAAAAAGTAATTTAATATAAAAAAAAATTATCTACTATCTTTCTAAGTTAATTTCAAAAGAAAATGAATTCAAGGCATAAGTGACAACTAATAGAATCCAAATGTGAACTTAAGCATAATTGGGTTCTACTAGGGTGTTACAGTGAGTGCTTCTACATAAATTAGTTGTCTATCGAATATAGAATTTTATTTACTTTTTCTAGTTCTTGGAAGTTTAGAAGAAGTAACTATATCAAAATTGACAGATTCTACACAAGGCAAACTTTTAGAGTGGTCTACGCGCTTCAATATTATAAGTGGAATAGCTCGGGGATTACTTTATCTTCATCAAGATTCAAGATTAAGGATCATACATAAAGATCTTAAGATGAGTAATATTTTATTAGACAATGAGATGAATCCAAAAATTTCAGATTCCAATTTAGCTCGAATGTGTGGAGGTGATCAAATTCAAGGGAATACAAGTAGAGTAGTAGGCACATAGTAAGTATCTTTATTTATGCCAAAACCTTATTACACATTTGATCAAACATCAAATTAACTCCTTCAAATTATATATTTCAGTGGTTACATGGCACCTGAATATGCTTTTGATGAGATATTCTCCGTCAAATCAGATGTATTCAGTTTTGGCATACTATTATTAAAGATACTAAGCAGCAAAGAAAAACAATAGGCTTTCTCATCCAGACCACAACCATAATCTTATTTGGCATGTAAGTAGAAAAAATTGCTTTAATTTTGTTATGCTGACATAGTCGATAACAAATTTATTATTTCAAATGCTGTAGGCATGGAGGTTTTGGAAAGATGGCATTCCAATTCAATTGATTGATCCTCGTTTGGAAGACTCATTTGTTCTCTCTGAAGCCTTGAGGTGCATTCATATTGGCCTCTTATGTGTACAACATCATCCTAATGATAGGCCAAATATGGCATCCATTATGGTGATGTTGAGAAACGAGAATGCTTTGCCTCAGCCAAAGGAACCTGGCTTCTTCATTGACAAGATCTATTTTGAGAATCAAACGTCTTCTACCGTTAACGAAGAAACAGTCTCAACGTTGGATCCTAGATAGACAAAATTATTATGTTTACTAGTGTGGAACCGTGCGATGAACAGGGGAATTAAATGTTTGCCGATATATAAAATTGTATATAAAAACTAAGTTTTACATTAAAAGTAACAGATAAATAGCATTATCAAAGTGCATCAATAACAAATGATAAAATTTATTATTAAAACATATTTTATGAGTAATAAATAATTATAACAAATAATCTCTCCTCCATGCTCACCCTCCTTCTTTTGAGTACAGAATATGATAGAAAAAAAATCATATTAAATGATTTTCAAGTAAAATATTCTTATAAATTGTTAATAACAAAATAATAGACTATATGCTAATAAATAATAATTTAAATCGAAGCGACAAAGGATTGCAAATAGTAACATTTATCTAAATTGATATCGACAATAATAGAATATTAAAATGTTGATAAAGTTGAACTACATGAATTTACATGAATAATAGAGTATAACACTTGTCAAAATAATAACATTTGTCTAATATCTAATATTAAATATGTGAAATAAATTTAAATAAGAATTAATAAAGTAAATAATATTACCAGCATATTGGTACCATATGATGAAAATAAATTATACTACACCGAAAATGGTAACCTGCAGCGGTTCACAAACCACGTTATTTCAAGTGTCACACTGTATCAGTAGCACATTTCCGCTGAAAACGGCCGATAAAATTTGGCAAGAATGGTGCTATGAAAAATTGTAGCAGTTTTTTGAAAGAAAACCTTCTTGGTGGCAGTTTTTAACCGCTGCTAAAGATCTTTTTCAAAAAACAATCGATGGCAGCTTTTAAACGCTGATAGTTTTTGTCTTCTAATTTTGCTTATATCTCCAATGTTTTGAGTCTGTAAAATTTTTTAATGCATATGGAACCAATTATTCATAGCTAGAAACCAAATTCATTTATTTTATAAAAATACATTAAAATAAATTGTTACAAGTACATAATTCATAATAAATTAAAGTGTAACTACAAGAAACATCCTTGAGATTTGAAGAAAAAACATTCCACTCTATTCTTATTCTAATACGACACTTCACACAAAATATGTCATGGATATGACATTAATAACCCTACTAACAAATTTTCTATTATTACGAAAAAGGTAAAATACAGCTAATGTTTATTAATTCTTAAAATAAAATATCCTTTATTAATATTTATATATTATTTTTACAAAATAAATTATATTTGGATTATAAAATAAACAATGTATTTTATATATTAAATGTGATTTTTAAAAATTTACCAGATCAAGAGAATAAATTATTAATAATAGTATTGAATTGTAATAATTATTTTATAAAAATAAAAATTAAGTATTTCCTCAGTTTTTAATTTTAGATTATTGATGTGCATAAAAAAATTATATATTAATATTGCACATAAAGATAAATCACATAATAGACCAATAAGAATCTTGTGGTTTTACTATTATATATATATATATATATATATATATATATATATATATATATCAATATTCTAAAATTAATAGTTTAAAAAATTAAATATTTTTTATTTTTACAAAAAGTAATTTTATAAATTATTATAACTATTAATAATGGTTTTGAATTAAATGCATTTATAATGTAATTTTTTATATTTGTATCTAGTTGAATTCTCTTTGGTGCATGACTTTTGAAATAGTAGGTTAAGAGTTAATTTGTTATGCGGATGTGGCAATCAATAATTAAATAACTTGTAAAAACAATTATACAATTAGTGAAATAAAATTAAACTCATTAATTAAATCTATTATTATTAATAATGATAATTTATAGTAATTATTTTTGTAAAAATAAAATATATATTTTCTCAACTACTAGTTTTGGAATATTAATATATATTTTTTATAGAAATTCTTCTTTGTAACGCCCCCGATTTTTCTGCTAGAGTGAAAATGACCAAAATTCCCCTGACCATAACATGACCTCAGGGCATTTTGGTCATTTTCGGCCCGGAATTTCAGGAAAGTTGGTCTGGCAGTACTCGAAGGGCAAACTCAATGTTGGAAGGGGATTAGATGACTTGTGTATCTTTCCGGGATCGAAAATCTCGTTTCTCGAGTTTTCGGGTCAAAATGACCAAAACGCCCCTGCGGTGTTTTACCCGTTTGCAAGTGTCGGATGAACCCGAAACTTCTCCAGATGGTTTTAAAAGGCATTTTTATGTAGACTATGACTTTAGTTTTGGTCCCGGAGGTCCCGGGCGAAATTAGTGCAAAATTACGGTTTTGCCCCTAGTTTCGTGTTTTTACGCTTAATCGCGTGATTAAGCAAACCTAAGCAATATTAGGCTCTAATAGAAGGTTAATTAATTTTCATAATTAATCTTGAGTCAAAATAATTTATTAAAGTTGATTATAACCTAAAAGTGCTTAATTACAACTTAAAATCTTATTTTAAATTCAAAACTCCTAGTCATGGAATCTTGAATATTGTTTTCTCTCTCCAATTCCTTAAATCATGGAATTTTGTCTACATTGTTTTATTCATAAAATGAATTTAAAATCTCCTAAATATGTATGAGTACTCCTTAATCATGTCATAAAGGTTCCTAATCACATTCTTAGTCACCTAAACTTGTGTTTAATGACTTCTAACCTTGCACCTAAGCTAATACACCCCTAAACACATCACTAACAAACAATTACATGACCAAAACTCCCTCCTCCCTTGCTGCATCAGACCTGGCCAAAATTCACACTCCATTTTATCATAATTTAATTTTATTTCACACCCCAAAGACCATACTTGAAGCCATATTCACCACCATACTTCACCATGCCATCAAAATATAATTCTCTCACCTCATGTTCCATGAGGATTCATTCTCCTCCACACATGCATTACCTCATGTTCCATGAGGATTCATTCTCCTCCACACACTCAGCCTTATCCTTCTCTATAAATACCATGCCAAGATGAACTTTGCTACACTTTTGTTCATTTACTAAATTTTGATTTCTAAGCATTCTTGTTAGTTCTCTCATTTTCTCTCAAGTTTCAAGAGCATTCTTCTTCTTCATCTTCTTCTTTTTCCTTTTGAATCATCATCTCTTAACCATCAAACACCACCCCAAGACCTTGAATCATCTCCTAACCTCTCAAACACCTCACCTCAAACACAACCTCACTCAAACACATTTTCCTCTCCATTGTTCCTCACAAGTCCGAAGCCATATCCACCTCAAGGAGGAGCTCATCATCTTGTTTTCCTTTTTAAAGTTCAACCTTTGTGTCTTCACTCTAGGTAGGGGTGTTTGCTAAACTTGGTTTTCTTGAAAATGAGTTCTTTCTAGCTTTCTCTTGGATTTGCTTTTGAAACTTTATTGTTTTTCCTTCCTTGTGATTTCGACCATGAGGCCTTGAGGAGCACATGATCGCTCAATGATGAGGGCTCCTAGAGGATGACTATGTGTTCATCTCAAAGGAACCTTTAGAGCTTGAGTTTTTCTTTTCCTTTAACTTCATCTATACTATATCTAGCTCACATGGTTTTTCAACTTAAGAAAATTAATCTAAGGATTTCTAAAAGCCCAAGCCTACCCTTGTCAACCTTAAAGTTGCCCGCACGTTCTAGAGATTTTTCTCTAGATAGGGGTTTTGGGTATTTAATAAAGAACTTGACTTAGTTTCACTTCCTTTTTCTTTTGTAAGGTTTTCGGTTTTGGTATTTTGATCCTTGAGATTTTGTTTGGTTTTCTTTAGAAAGTTTGTTTTCTTTGAGCTTGATGATGATGTTCAAGAACCTCATAGTTCCTAGGAGAACTTGGTTCAAGAACTCTAGAGCTCTCCTTGTAATGAGATGTATGTTGGGTTGTTACTTTTTTAAAGTCTTGAATGAGCTCTAGCTAACCATAAAATGAACCTTGCATCATGTTTACTTTTATGCTATGCACATCATGTTTACTTTCCTTGCTATCACTAAGTATCAAGATAATAAGTGAACCTTGCATTATCATGTTTATATTTCAAGCTATGCATTATCATGTTTATATTTCAAGTTCTCACTTAATACCAAGATAATAATGAGTTGCATTCATATTTACTTTGTGCTTTCACTTTACTTTCTAATGGAACCTAAAATAAGTGCATAAGCATGTTTATTTTTATGTCATCACCTAAATGAACCTAGAGCTCAAAGACTTGCCCATTGTTGTCTCAAACAAAGGTAATATTTATTTCCTTTGGTTCATATTTCGGCCCTAAGGGGTCTTGGTGTTTCTAAGTATTGAAAACTATGTTTTATAATTTTTCCAAGCTTTTATGAGTTTAAGGAATGCATAGAACTAAGTTTTATGAATTTAGAACCTCTTGAGACAAGTTTGATTTAGCTACTGCCCTCATAAATACTTTGATGATTTTATATGTTAGAAATATTTATAAATGAATTTTGAAAGTTTTAAAAAGGTTCCAAGAGAAACTAGTATGTTATGTGCTTTAGAAAATGTGTTTAATGCCTTTAAATGGAGATGTTTGTTTCGGTTCTGCCTTACCATGTTTAGTCACTGAATGAGCTGTGTTAATGATGATAATATGCTTATGTTTAAGTATAATTAATGTTAAGACTCATATGTGAAAGATAAGAGAAGTTAGAAACTAGAAAAGAATTAATTTGAGATTCTAGATCCTTTAATGTTTGAATTTTCTGGATTCTGTCCAGCAAGGTTTAGTAATGCTAATCATAGATTTAAATTAGTTTAAATGTGTAGGAATGACTCATAAATGGTTTAGGACTTGATCTTGATGCCTTAGGAGCAAACCAGACTTAGAAAGGGTCATTGTTGTGACTCCTAGGTACCCGTAAAGTTAGGAATATGAATTCTTCACTCTTGAGGTTTAGAGATGTTCTTGATCATAGTGTGAGGTGAGAAATACTTAGTTAAGACCTTATAAGTTCCCGAGAGATTAGGTTTGATGATTTATAACTTAGAATGTGAGTTAGGGACCTTAAGGGTCAATGCATAAGACACTAAAAAGTTGTTAATGCTATGATGTGTTGTTTGATGCAATGATATGATGAGATATGTTTGATACATGAGAAAATGATTGATGAAATGTTAAAGTTTATCATAGCATGAGATTTCATGAGAACATGATGTGTGGATTAGCTTATGGCAGTTTGAAGGAAATTCGGTTTAACAGCTGTTATGCTGCCGAATTTCCGTCAAACCTTAAAGGGTTGAAAGAAATGATTTATGAGTACCATATGAGTTGAAAATCCTGGGTGACACCGGTTTGGCCGAGCACCCCCAAGAGATTTTTATGTGACAAAGCACTGAGACGCGCTTCCCCCGAGGAGGTGCCGGTTCGGCCGGGTACCCCCATGAGGAGACAAATCCGTGAGGATATGATTAGATACAGCCTACCAAAGCGGACAAATTGCGAGGCCATGCGTGGCTAGCAAAGCGTTTCAAAGAGGGTAATCCCAGAGAGAGATGATCCCTGCCCCCTACCCGTACTTGCGAGTCGGGATTATTATTTATGTTTCGCTTATTCAAGATAATAAGCAAGAGCTAGTGACGACTAGCTAAGGTATGAGCTCATAACCTAGTTATTATTTTTAGGGTGGCTTATATTCTAAAGTACCATGATTGATGTCACGAAGTTGAGGAATGATTCACTTGGAAGTTATATGCCCTTATGCCACATGGATTATGTTTATGTGCTTTGAGGTGTTGTCTTATATGCTCAAGTATTGCCATACATCCATGATATAACATGTTGCATTCATAACATCAAGATGCATGCTAAAAGGAATGGACCTTGGATAATTAGTTTTGAAAAACCTTAATTAAACCTTATATGCATGATCATTATTTTATAAATAAGCCCAAGGTTCCTAAAGATGTGTATGATGTAACCCTAGGATAGGAGACTCCTACTGAGATTTCTTTAGCAAGATTTCTCACTCCTCTATCTCTTTCCTTCCGTCACATCTTCAGAGAGCGATGGCGACGTTCGTGCTTTTCATTGACACGCCAGTATAGGAGATACACTTCGACCCGGACCACCGTTCATATCACTTTGAGGGTCGATGTGCCGTTCGTGTTTTTGTGTACATGGGACGACCTTTCGCTTATCCAGTTTCAAGCTACCAGTTCACTCCTACGGTGCCTTTTGGTAGTGATGACATGATTTTCGAGCGCACCCGCCAGCATGAGGAGTAGTTAAGACGTGCCCGTACCTCTGCCTCCGTCGTCTGAGATTTCCCAGAGTACGTACCTCGTTCGAGGAGATCCGAGACTGACCCATCCGAGGATTGGCCGACGCATGTTCCTTCGGAGGGTTCAGCCCCTTTTCCCTGATCCCGACGTATGGGGAGTGAGGAGACTGGGGTGTAGCCGTGCCTGGCAAGGAGAGCCGAGATGCGTCCGCATCAAGGAGCCCACGTTCAGCCACCTCATGTGCCTTTCACGTTGCATTGGGCCACTCAGGAGGAGTTAGAGTGTTTCCCCGGCTACCTGCCTCCATCACCCGTGGATTCCCGTCGCCACTAGACTCCATTGGAGAGCTTTCGAGTACCCGAGCTTCGCGGGGGTCTTCCCTTCGGCCGTACCTTTTGGGAGGGGATGTAGTTTAGTGCTCGTAGCATAGTAGGAAGGTAGTATTTTGGGTTCTTATCCTTACGTTGTACCATGTACTTTGCTATCTGTTGTATTTCCTTTTTCCGTTGTATTCCAAGCTCTGCCCGTTTCTATAAGGGTATGACTAGTTATGTACTTTAGCTACTTTATTATTAATGAAATGTTTCTGTTATCTTCATGATCTATGTTCTTCTAATGTATGTTTTATTTGACATGGTTGTTTATGATTGTTACGCGTGCTTTACGTTTCTGTCATTCGATTGGTTAAGCTCGCGGCTCTCACTTTGTTTTATGTTTTCAAAAAAAAATTTACCCGTAATTTCCGCTAAGTATTTTATTGAAAGAATGAGACTTTGAAGTAATAGCCTAATGTTTAACCTAATGTGTTCTAGAAAGTTGGGTTAAAAATTAGGGTGTTACATTATGGTATCAGAGCAGTTCGATTCTCACGGAGCCTGAGGATTGGACTGGCCATGCTTTATAACCATGATGCGATAGTTATGTCATGTGTAGTGCTTGATAGAGACAAGCTATAGGACTAGAAATGCATGACCTCTGTTGCTTGCAAGTGCCATGGTAGCTAGCCCATTTTGCATGAATATTGAGCCTGATCAACTTGATGTTCATTGTTTCATGTGTTTAGGCACCAATGGCACCGCGACGACGGCCTAGGACTACGCCCGATGCTGACCAAGACAATGCAATTGCTGCTGCTGTCCGTCGCATGGCGCAAGCCATGGAACGAATGTTCGACCGGATGGATCAACAAGCGAATGCTGTTCCTGTTCCCCCTCCTCCCCCTGCTGCTGAGACGGTGGAACAAGCCCGCTTTGGCGAGTTCCGCAAGGCAAACCCGCCGGTATTCCGAGGGGTAATGGACCCCGACAAAGCTGTTGAGTGGATTAAGGACATGGAGAAGATCTATTCTGTGGTTGCCTGCTCGGAGGAGCAGAAGGTCACCTTTGTTGCTTTCATGATGAAGTCGGATGCCGAATTCTGGTGGAACGGCACGAAGCATCTGCTAGAGGCTTCTGGAACTCCCATTGACTGGGAGCTGTTCAAGACTTACTTCTACGAGAAGTACTTCCCAGAGTCCATGAGGAATACAAAGGACATCGAGTTCATGCAGTTGACCCAGGGAGGGTCTACTATTGCCCAGTACACTGCTAAGTTCGAGGAGCTGATCAAATTCTCTCGGGTGTTTCAAGGGAACCCCGATGAGGTTTGGAAATGCGTCAAGTATAAGGCCAGTTTGAAGGCGGAGATGAACTATGCCGTGGCCCACATGGAGATCAGAGACTTCCCGACTCTGGTCAACAAGTGCCGGATTCTTGAAGAAGGGTAATGGAAGATGCAAGCCACGAGGGCGGAACGAGCTAAGGGACTCGGACCTCAAGCCCCGAGGTTCAAACCGCAGTACCCCTCAAGGAACCACTACCATCCCTACCAAACCAACCAATTCCGACCACCGCAACAACAACAATCGAGAGCTCCTACATACTAACAGTCCAAGCCATACCAAAGGCCGCCGTTTCAACATCAAGGCCCGAGGAACTTCAACAACAATAAACCCAGTGGACCGGGTGGACCCCGAAACCACAATGGAAGACCAAGTGGGGCCAAGAACAAGGCACCCCAAGGAACCCCTACTGCTTACCCCGGGCAAAGAATCGCCGATGTCCGCCCCGGTGGGAAGAATCATGGAAATCGCCCTTGCTTTGTGGGGCAAGGGTCTGTTTCAAGTGTGGCAAGCCTGGCCACTATGCCAACAACTGCACCAACGGAGGATCATCAAACCAAAACCCACCTCAACACCAAGGACGGGTCTTCACCCTCAACGCGGAAGATGCGTGAACGTCCAATGATCTCATTCAAGGTAAGTGTGAGCTTAACGGTAGAACCTTAACTGTACTTTTCGATTCTGGCGCTACTCATTCTTTCATTTCGCTTGCTAGTGTCGAGTCTTTGAATTTGAAAGTCTCTAAACTTCCCTTTGATCTTATTGTTTCTACTCCTACTAATCGCCCTGTTAATACCTGCAAATGTTGTTTAAACTATCATCTTGTTGTAGAAAATAGGTCTTTCATCATAGATTTAATTTGCTTACCTCTTAAAGGCATAGGTATCATTCTAGGCATGGATTGGCTTCACACCAACCGTGTGTTGTTAGACTGTGGGACCTAAACTGTTGTTTTTCCTTCTCCTCCCGAATCCATTAGTCAACCCATGAGGTTATACCTAAACTCCGTAGAGGTTTTCTGTAGTGGGGAGAAAGCTAAGGGATATGTTCTCCTAGCCGCCTGCGATGTAGACTTTGAGCAAAACCTAGGTAAGATACCTGTGGTGAGAAACTATCCCGAGGTGTTTCCGGATGAAATACCCTAGTTCCCTCCCGAAAGAGAAGTGGAGTTTTCCATAGAGTTAGTTCCTGGAATGGGACCGATCTCCATAGCCCCGTATAGGATGTCATCCTCAGAGTTAGCGGAATTGAAAACCCAATTAGAGGAGTTGTTGGAAAAAAGTTTTATAAGACCGAGTGCTTCACCTTGGGGCGCTCCGGTCTTATTTGTGAAGAAGAAAGATGGAAGTATGAGGATGTGTATAGACTATAGGCAGTTGAACCAAGTGACCATAAAGAATAAGTACCCGTTGCCTAGGATTGATGATCTTATGGACCAGTTGAAAGGAGTAGTAGTGTTTTCTAAGATTGATTTGAGGTCCGACTACCATCAGATTAGGGTTAGAGATTCGGACATTCCTAAAACCACCTTTCGAACTCAGTACGGACACTTTGAGTTCAATGTGATGTCGTTTGGTTTGACGAATGCTCCCGCAGTTTTTATGGATTACATGAATAGGATCTTTAGACCCTATTTAGATCAGTTCGTGGTTGTGTTCATAGATGATATTCTCATCTATTCGAAAATCCACGAGGAGCATGAGTGTCATTTGAGGCTGGTTTTAGAGGTATTAAAGGAGAAGAAGTTATACGCTAAGTTGTCTAAGTGTGAATTTTGGTTGGATAAGGTGAAATTCTTAGGACATGTTGTGTCAAAAGGTGGCATAGCTGTTGACCCAAGTAAGATAGAAGCCGTGATGAATTGGGATAGACCAACCTCTGTAACCGAGATTTGAAGCTTTTTGGGTTTAGCTGGCTATTACTGTAGGTTTATTAAAGGATTTTCCCAGTTAGCCCTACCCTTAACCAAGCTCACTAGGAAGAATGCCCCGTTTGAGTGGAGCCCCGAATGTGAAAAGAGTTTCCTAGAGCTTAAGGAAAAGCTCACCTCAACCCCAGTTTTAGTTTTACCTGACCCCAATGTACCCTTCGAGGTATATTGCGATGCTTCTAGCAAAGGTTTAAGTTGTGTGTTGATGCAAAATAGGCAAGTGGTAGCCTATACGTCCAGACAACTTAAGCCTCATAAAGTAACCTACCCCACCCATGACCTAGAACTAGCAGCCATCGTGTTCGCTCTAAAGATGTGGAGACACCATTTGTATGGTGTAAGGTTTGAAGTTTTCTCCGATCATAAGAGTCTCAAGCATCTCTTTGATCAAAAGGAGTTGAATATGAGGCAGAGAAGGTGGATGGAATTCCTCAAGGACTACGATTTTGGCTTAAGTTACCACCCCGGCAAGGCTAATGTAGTCGCCGATGCCTTAAGTCGAAAGTCATTACGTTTATCTTGTATGATGGTTAACGAAGTTGGGTTAATAGAGTAGTTTAGGGATATGAATCTTGGGATGTCTATAATGGAGAATGGCATCGTGATGAGTCATTTCACGGTGACCAACGGGTTTAAGCAAAGGATTATGCTTGCCCAAAGAGAAAATGAGGACTTTATGGAGACAATCGAGGCAGTTAAGGCCGGAAAGTTGAAAAGTTTTGTACGAGGCCCCGATTGGTTGTGGAGGTTCGAGGGGCGAATCTGTGTGCCACAAGATGGCGACCTTCGAGAGAAGATCTTGGAGGAGGCTCACAAGAGCCACTTCGCCATTCATCCTGGTACTAGCAAGATGTATCAGGACTTGAAGAGGATGTTTTGGTGGCCCGGATTAAAGAAGGATGTGGTCGCCTGGGTGAGTAAGTGTTTGATCTGTCAAAAGGTTAAGATCGAACACCAAAAACCTTATGGCATGTTGCAACCCCTGTCAATCCCCAAGTGGAAGTGGGAGAGTATATCAATGGATTTCGTGACAGGATTGCCAAGGACCCAAGCTGGCCACGATGCCGTATGGGTAATCATGGATCGACTGACTAAGTCGGCTCACTTTCTACCTATTCGAGTCATATACTCGTTGGATAAGTTGGCCCAGCTTTACATCCAAGAAATAGTAAGGTTGCATGGAGTACCATCGACGATAATCTCGGATCAAGATCCGCGATTTACGTCACGTTTTTGGGGAGCCTTTCAAAAGGCGTTTGGTTCCAAGTTGTGCTTGAGCACTGCTTACCACCCACAAACGGATGGTCAGTCCGAGAGGACAATCCAAACCCTGGAAGATATGCTGAGAGCCTGTGTCCTGGACCAAAAAGGGAGTTGGGATAAGTACATGCCTTTAATCGAATTTGCGTATAACAACAGTTATCACGCAAGTATCGCTATGGCACCGTACGAGGCGTTATATGGAAGGAAGTGCCAATCACCTTTGTGTTAGTACGAGCCCGGAGAACAAAGTGTCTTAGGACCTGACATAGTAAGGGAAACGACGGAGCAGATTAAGAAGATTAAGGATAGAATCTTAACCGCTCAAAGTCGGCAGAAAAGCTATGCGGACAAAAAGCGCAAGCCCTTGGAATTCCAAGAAGGCGAGCATCTATTTCTAAGAATTACTCCCACTACAGGAATAGGTAGAGCCATGAAAGTCAAAAAGTTGAGTCTCGGATTTCTCAGTCCTTTTGAAATTCTTTAGAAAATCGGAACTGTAGCCTACAAAATAGTCCTACCACCCAAACTGTCAAATCTTCATGACGTCTTTCACATCTCTCAATTGCGTAAATACAAGTTTGACTCTAGCCATGTCTTAGAACCAGAACACGTACAGTTAAGGGAGGACCTGACGTTCAATCTACCGCCAACGAGAATCGTGGACCAAGGCGTCAAGCAGTTGAGGAACAAGTCTGTTCCTTTGGTGAAGGTCGCATGGGGACGTGGCAACACCGAGGAGTTCACATGGGAGCTTGAGTCCGAGATGAGATTGAAGTACCCCGAGTTGTTCTAAGGTACGAATTTCGAGGGCGAAATTCTTTTTAAGGAGGGGAGTAATGTAACGCCCCCGATTTTTCTGCTAGAGTGAAAATGACCAAAATGCCCCTGAGGTCATTTTCGGCCCAGAATTCGAGGAAAGCCGGTCTGGCAGTACTCGAAGGGCAAACTCAATGTTGGAAGGGGATTAGATGACTTGTGTATCTTTCCAGGATCGAAAATCTCGTTTTTCGAGTTTTCAGGTCAAAATGACCAAAACGCCCCTGCGGTGTTTTACCCGTTTGCAAGTGCCGGATGAACCCGAAACTTCTCCAGATGGTTTTAAAAGGTGTTTTTATGTAGACTATGACTTTAGTTTTGGTCCTGGAGGTCCCGGGGAAAATTAGTGCAAAATTATGGTTTTGCCCCTAGTTTCGTGTTTTTACGCTTAATCGCGTGATTAAACAAACCTAAGCAATATTAGGCTCTAATCGAAGGTTAATTAATTTCCATAATTAATCTTGAGTCAAAATAATTTATTAAAGTTGATTAGAACCTAAAAGTGCTTAATTACAACTTAAAATCTTATTTTAAATTCAAGACTCCTAGTCATGGAATCTTGAATAGTATTTTCTCTCTCCAATTCCTTAAATCATGGAATTTTGTCTACATTGTTTTATTCATAAAATGAATTTAAAATCTCCTAAATATGTATGAGTACTCTTTAATCATGTCATAAAGGTTCCTAATCACATTCTTAGTCACCTAAACTTGTGCTAATGACTTCTAACCTTGCACCTAAGCTAATACACCCCTAAACATATCACTAACACACAATTACATGACCAAAACTCCCTCCTCCCTTGCTGCATCAGACCTGGCCGAAATTCACACTCCATTGTATCATAATTTAATTTTATTTCACAACCCAAAGACCATGCTTGAAGCCATATTCACCACCATACTTCACCATGCCATCAAAATATAATTCTCTCACCTCATGTTCCATGAGGATTCATTCTCCTCCACACATGCATTACCTCATGTTCCATGAGGATTTATTCTCCTCCACACACTCACCCTTATCCTTCTCTACAAATACCATGCCAAGATGAACTTTGCTACACTTTTGTTCATTTACTAAGTTTTGATTTCTAAGCATTCTTGTTAGTTCTCTCATTTTCTCTCAAGTTTCAAGAGCATTCTTCTTCTTCATCTTCTTCTTTTTCCTTTTGAATCATCATCTCTTAACTATCAAACACCACCCCAAGGCCTTGAATCATCTCCTAACCTCTCAAACACCTCACCTCAAACACAACCTCACTCAAACACATTTTCCTCTCCATTTTTCCTCACAAGGCCGAAGCCATATCCACCTCAAGGAGGAGCTCATCATCTTGTTTTCCTTTTTAAAGTTCAACCTTTGTGTCTTCACTCTAGGTAGGGGTGTTTGCTAAACTTGGTTTTCTTGAAAATGAGTTCTTTCTAGCTTTCTCTTGGATTTGCTTTTGAAACTTTATTGTTTTTCCTTCCTTGTGATTTCGACCATGAGGCCTTGAGGAGCACATGATCGCTCAATGATGAGGGCTCCTAGAGGATGACTATGTGTTCATCTCAAAGGAACCTTTAGAGCTTGAGTTTTTCTTTTCCTTTAACTTCATCTATACTATATCTAGCTCACATGGTTTGTCAACTTAAGAAAATTAATCTAAGGATTTCTAAAAGCCCAAGCCTACCCTTGTCAACCTTAAAGTTGGCCGGCACGCTCTAGAGATTTTTCTCTAGATAGGGGTTTTGGGTATTTAATATAGAACTTGACTTAGTTTCACTTCCTTTTTCTTTTGTAAGGTTTTCGGTTTTGGTATTTTGATCCTTGAGATTTTGTTTGGTTTTGTTTAGAAAGTTTGTTTTCTTTGAGCTTGATGATGATGTTTAAGAACCTCATAGTTCCTAGGAGAACTTGGTTCAAGAACTCTAGAGCTCTCCTTGTAATGAGATGTATGTTAGGTTGTTACTTTGTTAAAGTCTTGAATGAGCTCTAGCTAACCATAAAATGAACCTTGCATCATGTTTACTTTTATGCTATGCACATCATGTTTACTTTCCTTGCTATCACTAAGTATCAAGATAACAAGTGAACCTTGCATTATCATGTTTATATTTCAAGCTATGCATTATCATGTTTATATTTCAAGTTCTCACTTAATACCAAGATAATAATGAGTTGCATTCATATTTACTTTGTGCTATCACTTTACTTTCTAATGGAACCTAAAATAAGTGCATGAGCATGTTTATTTTTATGTCATCACCTAAATGAACCTAGAGCTCAAAGACTTGCCCATTGTTGTCTCAAACAAAGGTCTAAAAATATTTATTTCCTTTGGTTCATATTTTAGCCCTAAGGGGTCTTGGTGTTTCTAAGTATTGAAAACTATGTTTTATAATTTTTCCAATCTTTTATGAGTTTAAGGAATGCATAGAACTAAGTTTTATGAATTTAGAACCTCTTGAGACAAGTTTGATTTAGCTACTGCCCTCATAAATACTTTGATGATTTTAGATGTTAAAAATATTTATAAATGAGTTTTGAAAGTTTTAAAAAGGTTCCAAGAGAAACTAGTATGTTATGTGCTTTAGAAAATGTGTTTGATGCCTTTAAATGGAGATGTTTGTTTCGGTTCTGCCTTGCCATGTTTAGCCACTGTATGAGCTGTGTTAATGATGATAATATGCTTATGTTTAAGTATAATTAATGTTAAGACTCATATGTATAAGATAAGAGAAGTTAGAAACTAGAAAAGAATTAATTTGAGATTCTAGATCCTTTAATGTTTGAATTTTCTGGATTCTGTCCAGCAAGGTTTAGTAATGCTAATCATGGATTTAAATTAGTTTAAATGTGTAGGAATGACTCATAAACGGTTTAGGACTTGATCTTGAGGCCTTAGGAGCAAACCGGACTTAAAAAGGGTCATTGTTGTGACTCCTAGGTACCCGTAAAGTTAGGAATATGAATTCTGCACTCTTGAGATTTAGAGATGTTCTTGATCATAGTGTGAGGTGAGAAATACTTAGTTAAGACCTTATAAGTTCCCGAGAGATTAGGTTTGATGATTTATAACTTAGAATGTGAGTTAGGGACCTTAAGGGTCAATGCATAAGACACTAAAAAGTTGTTAATGCTATGATGTGTTGTTTGATGCAATGATATGATGAGATATGCTTGATACATGAGAAAATGATTGATGAAATGTTAAAGTTTATCATAGCATGAGATTTCATGAGAACATGATGTGTGGATTAGCTTGTGCCAGTTTGAAGGAAATTCGGTTTAACAGCTGTTATGCTGCCGAATTTCCATCAAACCTTAAAGGATTGAAAGAAATGATTTATGAGTACCATATGAGTTGAAAACCCTGGGTGACACCGGTTCAGCCGAGCACCCCCAGGAGATTTTTATGTGACAAAGCACTGAGACGCGCTTCCCCCGAGGAGGTGCCGGTTCGGCCGAGTACCCCCAGGAGGAGACAAATCCGTGAGGGTATGAGTAGATGCAGCCTACCAAAGCGGACAAATTGCGAGGCCATACGTGGCTAGCAAAGCGTTTCAAAGAGGGTAATCCCAGAGAGAGATGATCCCTGCCCCCTACCCGTACTTGCGAGTTGGGATTATTATTTATGTTTCACTTATTCAAGATAATAAGCAAGAGCTAGTGATGACTAGCTAAGGTATGAGCTCATAACCTAGTTATTATTTTTAGGGTGGCTTATATGCTAAAGTACCATGATTGATGTCACGAAGTTGAGGAATGATTCACTTGGAAGTTATATGCCCTTATGCCACATGGATTATGTTTATGTGCTTTGAGGTGTTGTCTTATATGCTCAAGTATTGCCATACATCCATGATATAACATGTTGCATTCATAACATCAAGATGCATGCTAAAAGGAATGGACCTTGGATAATTAGTTTTGGAAAACCTTAATTAAACCTTATATGCATGATCACTATTTTATAAATAAGCCCAAGGTTCCTGAGGATGTGTACGATGTAACCCTAGGATAGGAGACTCCTACTGAGATTTCTTTAGCAAGATTTCTCACTCCTCTATCTCTTTCCTTCCGTCACATCTTCAGAGAGCGATGGCAACGTTCATGCTTTTCATTGACACGCCAGTATGGGAGATACACTTCGACCCGGACCACCGTTCATATCACTTTGAGGGTCGATGTGCCGTTCGTGTTTTTGTGTACATGGGACGACCTCGCTTATCCAGTTTCAAGCTACCAGTTCACTCCTACGGCGCCTTTTGGTAGTGACGACATGATCTTCAAGCGCACCCGCCAGCATGAGGAGTAGTTACGACGTGCCCGTACCTCTACCTCCGCCGTCCGAGATTTCCCAGAGTACGTACCTCGTTCGATGAGATCCGAGACTGACCCATCCGAGGATTGGCCGACGCATGTTCCTTCGGAGGGTTCAGCCCCTTTTCCCCGATCCCGACGTATGGGGAGTGAGGAGACTGGGGTTCAGCCGTGCCTGGCAAGGAGAGCTGAGATGCGTCCGCATCAAGGAGCCCACGTTCAGCCAACTCATGTGCCTTTCACGTTGCATTGGGCCACTCAGGAGGAGCTAAAGTGTTTCCCCGGCTACCTGCCTCCATCACCCGTGGATTCCCGTCGCCATTAGACTCCATTGGAGAGCTTTCGAGTACCCGAGCTTCGCGGGGGTCTTCCCTTCGGCCGTACCTTTTGGGAGGGGATGTAGTTTAGTGCTCGTAGCATAGTAGGAGGGTAGTATTTTGGGTTCTTATCCTTACGTTGTACCATGTACTTTGCTATCTGTTGTATTTCCTTTTTCCGTTGTATTCCAAGCTCTGCCCGTTTCTATAAGGGTATGACTAGTTATGTACTTTAGTTACTTTATTATTAATGAAATGTTTCTGTTATCTTCACGATCTATGTTCTTCTGATGTATGTTTAATTTGACATGGTTGTTTATGATTGTTACGCGTGCTTTACATTTCTGTCATTCGATTGGTTAAGCTCGCGGCTCTCACTTTGTTTTATGTTTTCAAAAAAAAATTTATCCGTAATTTTCGCTAAGTATTTTAATGAAAGAATGAGACTATGAATAATAGCCTAATGTTTAACCTAATGTGTTCTAGAAAGTTGGGTTAAAAATTAGGGTGTTACATTCTTGCTATGTTATTTGTAATTTATGTTTATATATGATATTAATAAATAATTTTTATTTTTATAAATATTAATATTCTAAAATAAAAAGCTAAGAAAATACATAATTATTATTTTTAAAAAATAACTATTGCAATTTATTACTGCTATTAATAATTTGTTCTCCTGATATGGTAAACTTTTAAAAATTAAATTGAATTTAAAAATATATTAATATTTTATATTATTATAATCGACATATATTTGACTTTGTAAGAATAATATATGCATATAAGTACTAATAAAATGGTATTTTTTCAAAAATAATAAACATAATAATAGTTATATTTTACTCTTTTAATAATAAAAAAAGTTAACAGGGTCATTATTGGCATCCATCACATATTTAGGGTGGAGTGTCATATTGGAACAATAACAGGATGGAGTGTTTTTTCTTCAAACCTCAAGGGTACTTCTTGTTATTTAACCTAAATTGAATATGAAAAAAAAATAAACAAAATGACATAAAGTGTAGCTCTTATAAGTAGCTAAATTTGTTAAGTAAATAAATAATAAAAAAAAAGATCTATGGGTGAGATTATGACAGTTAGGAGCGTACTGGGACGGGTTATGACGAGTTTGGCTTGGCTCGACCCTATATTTTGACTGGGCCAATTTTGTAGACTCTAACCCGACCCTAGACCCGAGTAAACCCAATTATGTTCGGGCCAGATTAAGATCGAGTGCACATCGGGTCTAGACTGGGCCGAACACTCCTAAACATCTTTGTTTATCAACCATCCAGCAAAAAATAGAAAAATAAAAAAGAAAGCATGAAATTGTTCTTACTAACAATCAATCTCAATAATGTTCCAAATTCCAAACAAATAATAGCTTCAATCATTTTTACCAGCAATTCAATTGAAGCAAAATAACTCATATTAAGTAATTCATGTTTTAGGAAAAACAACATTACAACACATTCAAGAATAGGAAAGGGCAAAATCACATATCACAATAGAGGTAATATAAATGAAATAATTAGTACCTAGCATTGGTAATAGAACTGATAGAAATCGCACAACTTCACTCCATTAATTGAATGCTTTGCATAATTAAAGCAGGTTGTTTCTTCATGTCTCTTCATGGTTCATGCACATAGTATAAAAACATATTCCTTATAAATATTTAATAATAGAAACAAGGTATATATTTTTTTTGAGGGGGTACAAAATAAGATGTAAAGCAAGTTACCTTTAATCAAACGTGAGTGAATAGGACAGGAATAAAAAAGAAATCCAATTGCAAGGGTAAACAAATCTAGATGATGTAGCTGCAGATTAAAAAAAAACATAGAATGAGAAGAGAAGATTAGAAAAAATGGAATTCTACCATGTGTCAAAACTTTGGTTGACTTGGAAAGATATATAGGACACTTACAAGGAAGTTTTGGTCTAGTGATAACTAGTGGCAAAACCAGCAAAATTATAGCTCCCATAGACTTTCAGTTGACTTAGTTCACACAAAATCCTATCGATTTTAAAATTAAAATAAGAAATAGCAAAATCATAGAAAAAATATTATTCAAAAATTTTCCTTAGCACCTCAAATTGCTCTCCCAATCATAATTATGGCTTAAGCAGTACAAGTAGATTAAGAAGTAAAGCTATAGAACTTTTCATTAGAATAATTAAAAAGATACCCCACTAGAAAACCTTAATTAAAACAAGAGGAGGCAAGAAAATTACTTAAACTTTGCTACACTCATTAGAATTGGATAAACTTACATTAAAGTTGATCATGTACATAGTGTTCCTAAGCCAAGCCTTTTTAGCTTCTATACACTTTATATAATTAGTAATTATAAAATACATGGAAAAATTTTCCATCCTAGAGACAAAAATTTCATGTATTTTTGTCCCTCCAAAAAGTGGGGACAGTGGAGACAAGACACGGGGACACAAATTTCTAATGGTGGTTAGGCCATCGGTCAACCACCGGCCACCATTGGTCAATACTGGCCATCACTGGTCAACGGCCGACCAGCGGTGGTCAATGCCGGTCAATGAAAAGTCAACATCTGTCCTTGTCTCTACAACCAAATATGATACAGAGACAATATTTTTTATGTCTCCATCTCCATTGTCCTGGTATTTCTGTCCTCATCCCCTCATCCCCCTTACCAAACGCAACCTTAGAGATCAACCATGGACATAAAATATATTTACAAACACACAGTGTGCTAGACATATATAGTTAACACTATAACAACCATGATATTCGGGATGTAACGCCCTGATTTCTCTACTTAGCCAAAATGACCAAAATACCCCTAGGTCATTTTTGTGTGAAAATCAAGGCCGGCTAACCCCGGCCACCCTCAAAAGGGTGTTTTACTATTAGGAGTAAGTTACATGAGGATTATATAGCAATTTGTGCAAAAATCACAATCCGTGATGTTCCCATGTAAAAATGACCAAAATACCCCTGAGGTCATTTTTGCCTGGAATTCGAGAATGGTCGACCTAGGCCATCCGCAAGGGGTTAGTTTGATGTTTGAAGAGGATTAGATGCGTTGGAGGTAGTGATAGGAGTGAAAATCTCCATTCTGGTCTTTTCCACGCATGAAATGACCAAAACACCCTTGTAGCGTTTTAGCACGAGATTAAGTGCCAACTGAGCTGAGAAAGATCTCCCAGGAGTTTGAAAGGTTGATTTTATGTGATGCATGATATCTGGAAAGGTCCCGGTGGTCCCGGAGAGTTTTGATATAAAATGACCAATTTACCCCTAGATTAGTGCATAATGAGCTTAATTAATAGATTAGGGAAACCTAAACAAAATTAGACTCTAATTAAAGATAATTTAATTTTAATTATTAATCATGAGTTAAAATTATCAATTGAGGTGAATTAGAGCCTAAAAGTACTTAAGGAATTTCAAATTTCATTCTTAGTCAAAGAGCATCTAAGACATCATGTCATGTCATGCCTAAATAGTGATTTCTCTCACTTGTTCCTTAAATTTAGGAAACATGTTGGAGTTTGAATTTCAAACTAAACATGATTAATTCAAACTAAGTAAGTATGACAACTTTTAATCATGTCTTGAAAGCTTTAAACACATGCTTACACCTCCTAACACCTAATTACCAATCCCCAAACCTTTACTTAATCAAATCTACCTCTAATCCCAAACCTAACAAACAACACATGAAATGAAAATATTTTCCCTCCTTTATAACCCAAGGGCAGTGGCCATTTCTCCCCATTACAGCCTTATGTTTTGATTTTTTTAACACAAACATGCCCTCATTTTCACCATTCATTTTTTTGGCAAGAGCTTGGTGTCAAAAAATTGTTCTTGCAATCCTCCCAACTTAAGCTTTCTCTTTTCTTCTCTAACTTCAACAACCACCACTCTCCACCCCATCGCATCGCTAAAACCACCACAAACCACCTCCAAGAAACAACCATTCCATTCCAAAAGGTAAGATCTCAAGAAAAACTCATCACCCTCCTCACCTTGCCTTGGCCGAAACTTGCTTGGACTCAAGGGAAGATTTTTATGTTCTCACTTCAACTCACATAGACCAATCTTCCTCCCTTCCATCAAGACAATATCTTTGGTAGGGTTTTATTTGAAGTTTTCTTCTCTTTTTCTTACTATATTTTCGAATTTGATGTTTATGGATGAACAAGTTCTCCTTGTTTTCTCTTTTCCATTTTCAGTTTGGATTTTCCTCCTTAATTTCATGTTTTCGGTTTTGATCTTTCCTTTTCTTCATGCTTTTGGTTTTGGTTGAGAATAAAGTAGTGGATCCATGGCTTAATGATGAGAATCTTTGATGGTGATTTTGATACCACCAAGTTCATCATCTCTAAAGCTTAAAGATTAGTCCTTTCCCTATTTTATTTTCGGTTTGGTGTTCTACCATTTCTCTCCCATATATTTCGGTTTTGTTGTTATTGAATGACTAAAAATCAAAGCTTGATAATGAGAACCTTTGATGGTACTTTTGACTCCACCAAGTGTATGGTATCTAGAGCTTAAAGTCCGATTCTTTTTCTCCTTTTATTTTCGGTTTAGTCTCCATCCTCTTTTCTTTTTGGTTATGATGTCTCCTTATCTTGTATTACTTTTCGGTTTTGGATGGTTGAGAACAAAGGCTTGATGATGAGGGGTTTTGATGGAAAGTTTGACACCATCATGAGCTAGACCTCTACAGCCCAAAATCTAGTTTTGTTCCCTTTTCTAATTTCAAGGTGGAACATGAAAAATGGAATGTTGTTGGTTGATTTCTTCTCCTTGTCCATTCTCTTGGAGTTTGGTGGTGAGTCCAAGGAATGAGGTTCTTGGAACCATGATGTAAAGGACTCTAAAGCTCAATTCTATTTTGCTAAGATAAGTTTGGGGTTGAGATTGTATTCTTTGAAGTCTTGATATGAGCTTTAGCAAGAAATAAAATGGACTTGCGTTCACATTTACATTTCAATGTTTTGCATATTATATTTATTTTCCAGGTTATCACTTAAATCTTAAAGACTAAAGAATTAAACTTGCATTCTCATGTTTAAATTTCAAGCTTTGCATTTCATGTTTATATTTCAAGTTATCACCTAAACTTCAAAGATAAAAATGAACCTGCATCTCATATTTAATTCCAAGTCCTCACTTTATAATGTTGAAGACTTAAAAATGAAAATGCATAGCACGTTTATGATTCTTGCCATCACTTAATCCCCAGAGCTCAAGACTTACCCCTTGTATCTCAAATGGAAGGTTTGATTATGGACAAATCCTTGTGGATGTATATTTTGGTCACATGATAATGATGAGCTTAGAATGAGTTGCATCTAGTCATAAAGACCAAAACTTGTGTCTTGACCTCATGATGATTTGGGTTTTGAGGTTAGTGTTATAATTTCATTGAGTTTAGGATTTTGCTCCTATGTTGTATAAAAATCAAATTGTCTCTAACAAAGTAGTTGTTTTGATTTGGGAAAACATGAGTATAAGTTCAAGAGAAATGTTGAAATGATGTTCTTAGAATAAGGAAACAACTTACCTTTTGATTTTCAATTTCGGAGCTTCTGGTAATCGATTACTCACACCGTGTAATCGATTACCAGGGTGTTCTTTTATACCCAAAACATGTTTTCAACTTTTGTAATTGATTACACATACCATGTAATCGATTACCAGCACCCCTAACCATTTCCGTGTTGAGAATTTGAACTGCGTAATTGATTACCAGCTTATGTAATCGATTACCAAAACCTGGAACATGAAAATGAGTTTGTTTTTATGCGAAATAACATGAGTTAATGACTAAGTATGACTGAATTTGAATCATGTGATTGATGACCCCTAGTATGTTGAGTATAAATATCCTGATTAAGCATGACATTTGCATTAGCTGAGCCCGGTCCTTGATTTTTGGCATACTTGGTATGAGCGTGTTTAACTTTAGATGAAACAGTGATAATGCATGCTGATGGATGTATATGTGTAAGGAATGTGAGGCATGTTTATGTGATTATTATGAGCCTGATGTGTTATGTGTTAAATGCATGCATTACTAATTTATACACGAATATTAAAGGTGACATAAAACACATGGAAATGATCCTCTAGACTCTAGGAATTAATGGTTATGAAAATTGATCCAAAAAAGGACTCTTCAGACTCCAGGAATTAATGGTTATGAAAGGTGTTCCTATGGCCCCTATTCTGCACTCTAGGAGTCAGGAAATTGCCTATCATATGATAAGTGTAGACTAGTGACAACTACTTAGGTATGAGCTCATAACCTAGAACTCTCAAAAGATAAGAGTATTAGGGTGGCCCCATAGAGGAAGAAAAAAAATGAATTTAAGTCACCTAAGGAAATGAGTAAGGAAAGATTTCATGTGAAATGATTATGTATGTCATGCTGCATTCATTAAGCATTATGCTCGTACGGTACTGCACATGGTATTATCATGCATTCGTGATTTAGTATGATGCATTCATGACATCAAGACTCATAATTAAAAGGAACGAACCATGGATAATGGTATTTAGAACTTAATAAGTGAACTATATATATATATATATATATATATACTCACCATTTTCATGATGAAACCCAAGGTTCCTGAGGGCGTAAATGATGACATGTACTAGGAGGAGAATACCCTACTGAGATTCTTATTTAAGTTTCTCATCCCCTCTTTCTTTCTTTTCTCCGTCTCATCTTCAGAGGTTGATGGCGACATTCATGATTTACTTTAACGCTCCCACCTGGGAGTTTCACTTCGACCTTATGCACCAGTCCTACCATTTTGTTGGTCGATGTTCAGTTCGCCTTTTTCTGTTCATGGAGTGCCCATACACACACCCCGTTACCAGCTTCAGATTTTCTCTTGCTACTTTGTTTACCGAGGATATGATTTTTGAGCATGCTCGCCCACGTGGAGAGCAGGTTCACCACGCTCATACATATGCTTTATATGCTCGAGCTTATCCCAAGTATGTTCCTCGTTTTCCATCCCGCTCGACTGAGCTCGAGACAAACCCCTCGAAGAAGTCACCATCCTAGCATTTTTCTAGAGGTTCTGCCCTGACCATCTCCATGGAGATCAGAGGAGACTATGACGGAGAAGCCACGGTCAGAGGCCCAGTGAGAGGAGTTACTCGCCCCCGTTGAGAAGCCCACGCTTGTCCGATTTTGCATCTTAGCATGCCCGAGGAGCTGGCGCGTTTCATTGGTTACATCCCTACCCCTCAATAGGGACATCCCTAGTAGCTGATGATGGACCTCATGGGAGTGCTCGAGCATACACGATGGATAGCCTTTTTTTGCTTCTATATTTTGAGGTTATCTTACATAGGCGCACCTTGATAAGCTTAGGAGAGAGGTCTCTAGTTGGTTTGATTTATGTTTACTTTTATGTACTTTATTTGCCGACTCAAGATTACTATACTACCTCTAACCATTACTGGTGGGAAGGATATTATATATGATGTTTATCTATGTGGTGTGATGACCATGATATTATGAGACTCTATGGTGATTATTTATATTCTCGATATTATGATCATTGCCCTTAGTGTTTGTATATGACATATTTGTTATTCTCTTGCTTGCAGAGTAGGACGACGACATTTATTACTTGTATGCGAGGCTCACGTTTTTGCCTTTAAGTTCAAAAAAATTTTATCCATATTTTCGCTAAGTATTTTTCAAATGTAAATACAAGAACTGTAACAAAAGAGTAATAAAAAATAATTAAATTGAATATCTCCTAGGCATATTAGCTTGAATTATTAGGGTGTTACATGTAACACCCTCCTAACTACCATGTATTACTCGAGCATTAACAATATAATTAGAAGAGTATCACTTCCTTTCTATAATACCTACTAGTCGGATGAAATGAAAATAAGGTAAATCAAACTCTTAAGTTGTAAAGAAAACTACTACAGAATATACATATGTTTATACTTCACATACAACTTTCCACAATACACACCATACTTGAAGTTAAGTCACTTCACTTATAATACAACTTAGGGACTCCTGTCAAAAGACATACCAATTATCTAAAACCTAGCCTGCTCAAATATCAAGGTCCAGCAAAATCATACATACACAGAAATGGACCCAAGACATCTAATAGCAATCAGTCTATAAGCTGGTAAGTTCCTAGCACTATACTATATTATATACAAGTTAAGAGCCCCCGTAGGTCTCATGTCCTCCTAGGCGAAACCATTGGCCATCGGTATGATGGCCTCACCTTTGCCAAGGGCATCAGGACTCTCTGGTGGGTCCGAATCGGAGGACAAGGATGAGGAAGGAGCATCCACTGGGGGGAGGTGCTGGTGGTGTTAGAGGAATATCAAATATAATTGGGTGCGCTATACAGAGAGGCACATCATCGTAGGGAAAAGTTGGATTGAAATCAACAGTGAAAACAGACGTAGTAAAGAAACGGCCAAAGAACACATATGCACGAACCTGGGAATAAGCTCCTGCATAAAGAGAGTTGAGCACCGGATCGTAATGCCACACCACCCATTATGGCGAATCAAGGAAGAATACTAGTGGCGGCATTTGTAGAGTCTGAGCACAATACAACATATACACAAATAGGGTGAGAATATTATAAAATTCTCAGTAGGGTAATCCCTCACATGTGAACAGAATATAATTAGTAAAAACATCATGCTAGATCACATATATCAATATTAGTGCACATGAGTCAAGGAAAATTAAATGCAAACTAGTAGTAATCATATGTGTTTCTCTTATATCGCATGGAATTCAACTTAGTACAGTTGTTTCTTTTTATTAATATAAGGAAGGCTTAGTTTCACATCAAGTAATATCTATACTGAATAACTCCACAAAGGACCATAGACCACTAGGACATGAGCTCATTCCTATTCGTGATCATCGGACTTCATTTTTTTCCATTTTCGAATCACACACAATTCTATTTCCTAGCTGATATGTCTACCGACTCATAACATTTCCTGGGAAGTTCTTATTTTTACTTTTCCTCTCTAACCCACCTAAGCCTTGTCTCTTTTTTCCCCATATGTTAAAACATGCGCCCGTGAAACTTCACATATTCTCTTTTATCATCATAATATCCATATGATGTAATTATCTTTTCAAAGGCCTACTTATATCATATATAGGCATATAATTATGTCGAGTCTCATCCTTATCTCCTCAACATTACTTTAGAACAATTAGCATGCATTCATATGGTTTATGCTTTAATTCAATGCCATTTTATCATTAGTTTAAGATATCTTTATCATTTCCAACAACCAAGCAAATTTATCACTCTAGAATTCATAATTAGTTTCCATATCAAATGACCAATTCAAGAGCTACAAAAATTCCCTGTGACACCTTCATATGTCTAAAAGATCCTGTAAAATTTTTATGACAATTGAAATTCTATAATCATGTCACTAAATTTTACAAGTTTGGTGGTTAGAGAACACATTTTCACAGCCTAGGACAAGGATTCTCACAATTTTTAAATTTAGCAAATGATGGAATTGACCCAAAGTAAAAATTAAAATTATAGTTCAAGATGTCATTAACTTCCTATAAAAATTTGAAAGGAAAATTCGATCAGCTACTATGATAATAAAATCTTACAATTTTATTGCTTCAGTTTCAGAAATCTAGGTAGCATGAACATCATTTCAGTCTCTAATCTTTTAAAGTAGTATTTCCTGAAACCAATGCTCATGATAGATAGTTCAAGATATTAGGTCCAACATATAATTTTTCTAGACCATGATCATGACCACATATATGTCCAAAAATTCATGAGATTCTACTGTCCTCAGTAAAACCGAAAATCCAGCACTCTAACTAAAACTTCATTTGATAAAATGATTACTCTAGCATCATCCAAACCCTTTACCAAAATTTATACATAAAAAAACATATACCATTAACCAAAACAATCAAAAATTTTGGGTAGAACAAGTCAAAAATGAGAAATATAAATTTGGCAAGAATAGGCTCAATAAAACCCTACTCTTGAAAGCTAATGTCTCTTTGTCTCTTGTATACTTCAAGATAGATGTACTCCACCCCAAAGCTCTTGAAACACACTCAAATCCCCCTCTAATCAGAGATGAATGATGTAATAAGGTGAGGTTTTGGAGAATCTAATCGGTTATATTTGTAGATGTTGAAGTGTAGAACAAGTTTACTTAAGGAGGATTTTTGTTTTAACAAAGTTTGATCTAGGATTTTTGGGGTTGAAATCAAGGTTGTGAGAAAGAAAATGGAGTTTCTGGTTCTTCCTTATCGCTGGCCAAGAATGGATGATGGAAATTATGAGGTTAGGTGTGTTATGTTTATCATATAAAGTGTGATTTCATTGGTTGGAAATAAAACTTGAATTTTTTTATTAAAAGAATTTTATATCAATGGCTAGGATTTGATCTTTCATTCCAAGATGAAATCCTAGCCATTCATTGGTATTCAAATGGATGAATTTCATTATTAGAAGATATCAACTAGCTTTCGGTGTTAAAAATTGCACACCAGAATTTCATCAAACGGGTGAAACAATATACTCGAGTAATCAACTATTGCCCGAAAATTAATTCTAAAGATAAAATTTTTATTCCTACCTATTTCTAACCTTAATCCTATAATTTCTCAATTTTGGACATCTTCGGGGCCCAGTTCTAGGGTTTCGGCTATCCCGGTGGGCCTACGAGCCCACAAAACACTATTCACATTTTTTTTATACATTTGTTACATTGTTCTCATCATTTCTATGTACATCGGAATTTTGATATTCTTATTACTAAAGCCTCAATGATTTTCTAAATAAAAAAAATTAGAGTGTTACATTATATGGGAACTGTCAGATTTGTATTCAATAGCTAATGTAGTGCATGCTTATAACAAACCATTGCTGGCCCTTGAAGTTCACATGATTTGCTAGCCATTGAAAGCTGATCATTGAAGGCTGCACTATTTGAACCTGCATAGCATACAAATGCAGCCTGCAGAAATGGCTCTACAAAGGTTGGAATGGAAAAGGAAATTAATTATGCTTGTAACTAAGGCCTCTCACTAGTTGAAATTAAGTACATATTGTTTGTAACTTCAAGCCAAGGTAGTGAAATCTATAAAAATCGATTAACTACTTGAACACAAGAAAAGCTATGGAATAAGAATCTGACGATAATGCACGAGTATTTGTCTTCCCAAAAATCTCAAACTAACACGCAACAAGACTAGCAATTTCCTCAAACCTATAATAAGATATAATCATTCAATAACTCTCAATCAAAACCAATATTAATTCTCTACATACATAAAATTTCTTTTTTATTTATTTACCTCTAGAACTGGGGTTTGTTGCACAAACAGCCAATAGCTTTTATTCTGTTTGCAATTTTCTCCTAGAACCTTTGCACCTAAATACAATCAAGGACAAAATATATATTCTTATACAAATATCAATTGGTACATTTGAAAGCTAAGATATAAGCTTTTATGCACAAAATCTGCAGCATTAAAACTGTTATGGATTCTCTCACAAATACACCTAAATACATAGTAACCTTAGAGAAGAAGATTGAAGCAGAACCAGCTATAAACAAATAAAATAAAATGTATAGAAAGTTTAGAAAGAATAAATAGATGTTAAATTTGGCGGGAATCACATTTCACTAAACCCAAAAGAATAAAAAAAGAAAATGCTAAAAAACCCAAAAAAAAAAAGACAAAGTGAAATAATAGGAAGAAATGAAGTAGTGAAACTGTGGCATAAGGTTGAAGACTAGCCATTTTGATTCGTTGAGTGCAGAGATAACAACACCCTTACTTGCAGGTGAAAAAAAGCAAAAAGGGATTCAACAATAAAGTGATGAGAACCCTAGACGAAACCAAGGAATCAGAGTGAATTTAGGAATGGAGAAGAATGCACGGAAGCTCAGGGTGATGCCATCAACAATGGAAGAGAAAACATGAATGCAAACGAACAAAGTGTTGATCGTCATGATGGCGTTACGCCATGTCGAAGCTGGAGAAGCAAAGGACAACAAACATCAAGTGGTGGTACTCTTCTCTCAGTCTTGGCGGCCTTACTTTTATTCTCTTGATGCAAGTGATGGTTCTCGATCCCTACTGTATTAGTGAGAAGAAATAAGGAATTGAGAAATGATACTCTAACGCACTAAAGCGACGTATACACGGATGCATACGGTACTGTATTGGGTGCCTCTATTGTAGATACGCCAACAGGGAGGCACACGGTGGACCAAGCTTAAAGAATTAAGCTGTGAAAAAATGTTGTGCTCAATTCCCCCTCAAACCTAAACCCCTACTCCCACTCCCCCCACCCCCACTCCCCCTAAACCCCACCCTCTTCCTGAGTTACTTTCTCATTCTTCCCTTCCTCAAACAAGCAAACTCTCTCCCCAGCAATTCTTTCATAGCCCGCCAACCATGCAAACCACCGCTCCCTCTTCCTATCAGAGGCCTAGACCAACCCGCTAGCCACACAGGCACCACTATTCTCTCCCATAAGTCTATTAACCTTACGTGTTGGGCTTGTTCTTCACCATAGCAGAGCCCTACCACAGCGCACCATCAAACACAACCCCGTGAACTCTGCCTACTACTCATCATCGTTTGTCTTTCATCGTATCTATCTACCACCATCCTCAACATAGTGGCGTCTCCTCCTCTTCCCATCACAGCTCTGTACAAGTTAAAGGTTTGTCATATTTTCCCCTTTTTGTGCTTCAATGGCTAGGGTTTCACAACTCTCTACAAGTTGAAAAAATGATTTCATACTTTGAGTCTTTGGATTGTAAGGGTTTGGAATTTTAATTGATTGGTAGTTATTGTTCTGTGTTGATATTTTTCATTTAGGTAAACTTCACTAACCATGGTCACCCTTGCAAATACTTGCTGCCATTGTATTTTCTGCAAAATATTAGATGGGTTTCATAGAGGAAAATAAAGAAATAAGGGAACAAAACCATAAAAATAGAACAAGAGGAAATAAGTGAAATAGAGGATTGTTATTTGAATATCAAAGATTAATTTCTCTGCCTACATATTATGATGGACGGTAAGGTCAGTAGATAATGTAGGAAAAGAGAATGTTTTGGTGCTGATTTATTATGGTGTGGCTAAAAGTATATATGAATATTATGGGAGTTCATATGTTTGCAAACAAAGTTAATGAATATTGATTAACTTTGCATCCAGCTAGCAAAAACAGGACCAACAAAATAAAAATAGTGAAATAGAGAACCAAAATATTTGTCACTATAATTTGGCTTCAACTTTACTGTTTGGATGAAATGGTTCGATAACCTTGGGTTGGTGAGTGATATGCATATTTGGTGAATGTGAAGAATACTGGCTTCAAATAGTAGCTGATTAGTTGTGTAGGTTGCCTAAGTTTTTGGGTAAAGAAAGTAATGGTGCTTGCTTGTTAGCAGCTGGCAAATTAAAATGATAATTCAATTCTCTTTTCATGTGATAAAACTAGTTACTGCAATTGACAATCGTGGTTGGAGGGATGAAACTTAAAGTGGTGGAGTGGTAATCTGTAACGAGAATAAGGTTAAGTGTTATATGAGAAAATCTCAAGGGGTATTAGTGATGTTTACCCTTTCCATTTTAAGGGCTTGATCCTAGATTTTAATTGAATGATTTTAATTGATGTTCTTAGTCTGAACCCCATGCTTTTCGCATGCAAAGGGAGCACTCATTAACTGTTGTAAAACAATATTCTGCTTTGATGTCTATTCCATGAAATATAATTTTGCATTATACTTTGGTTGTTTTGTGCTCACCTCATTATGCAGTATGTGTCAATCATCTAAGACTATGAATAATAAATGGAGGCAGGTTATATAACTGCTATTGTGCTATTGAATAGAATAAAATTTATTCCTTGGAAATTTGAATGTATTTCATTACTAGCTTTCCGTTTGGGAAGCTTCTGATCTCTTTACCATAATTTCAATTTGTTCTCTTAATCTTCTAATTATATGTTGTGACATGACCTATAGAATGATATTCTCTTCATGTCATAAAACATTGAAATCTATAACCAAAGGACATATATGTAAGTAGATACAATATTACCTATTTCTGCATATGCATAGCATGTTCTTCTTTTAATTTTCTGATTGTCTCTTTTGATGAAAACTAGGGAAAAAATGAATATATGTATTATTTATCAATTGCAAAATAAACATTTAGCAAAGAATGGATGTCACTAAGATGAACTTTGCAATATACTACTCCTTTTTGGCAAATGGATGTCATTTTTACCAGATTATTTTCTGATTGTTTCTTCCATTATGGCCTGTGGAATGATGGGCTATGTGTCTTTACCCTTTAGTCACTGCATTTTCTTGGCTTACCAAAATTACAAATAAAATTTGGTTCATTAGGAATTGGTGGGTACCAAAATGACCAAAACAGAGGGAGGCGCACTAGTTTGCCTTGAAGCAAGCTTGTTTCGTTGATCTAGATTATTTATATTCAATTTGTAAAAGGAGTATTTGCCTTTAGAGTAAAGTTTGTTGTAGTACTAAATGAATATTTTTCACCTCTACTGTATGATAAATCCCATTGCTCCATCCATCATAAATGGTAGTTTTTGATAAAAGTGGTTGATAGGACTCATTTTGACTGTGAGATTCATGTCTAATTTGTTTATGATTTTAATGTGAACATAAAAGTGCTTGCTAGGACTCTTTCGTTAAGCTAAAATGATTTTTATACAGTTGTTTGTAAATATATCCTAAATGTGAATAATCTGAATTTATAGGGTTTACCAAATGGGCCGACGGAAAGCAAATACTAGAAGCCATCGTCAAATTATGTCATGTTTGATTAATTTTGTATTTATATCTTTAATGCTACTTAACTTAAGAACCCACGATCATGTTTTTATAATTGAATTTTATTGATCATGTATTCTAACCTTGGAGATCTATGCAATTGACAGAGACGTCTGACCCTAACTTTGTTCCAAGACATGTTCAGGATGGTGAGTAGTCAATATGCATAGAATAGCTGAAATATAATCTTTTGTATTTGTAAAATAAATGCTGCTCATGCGAGATTTGTTGCTATAGATGGAAGTACAGAAAAGTTAAGTGATAAGCATGTATTGCCTACTAAATATGTGGATAAATGCAAAAGGAAGTACATTAACAAGAATAAGAATGAGGTATGTTGTTAAGTAAAATAAGTTAAAATTTAGTTATTATGTTACTTATGTGCTTGTCTTTTGGTTAGACTGAGAAGGCCAAGTAGCATGAAAATCTTGGTTCTAAAGCTGAGAAGAAAGGGCACACAAGTTCAGGATGGAGACGGGTAAACATGCTATTTTATTGACTGCAATCTCTGTATTGTATTGAATTTATTTTTATTCTATTGTGTCCATACTAAGTTTATATGACTGAATGTATTCATTTAAATTTCTATGAACTGCAAGTTGCAATTGACACCAGGTGTTCACCAACTCGTCTAGATAGATTGTGCAAGTTGTTAACAGAAAATCAAGTTGAAATTATCAACTATATGGGGTTCAGCCTATTGTTTATTAACGTTTTAAATAACAAATACCATTTATTCATTGTTATAATGTATGCTATCACATTTTATTAAGGTTTTACATTTTTTGAAGTTGGAAATACTTAACATTATGTAATATATATGCACCACAACATGGCAGATCTAAGTTTTCCAGAGAGAATAAGCATCATGACAAGTATGTTGGGATTGATCTAGCTATTAACTCTCAGGTGCGACCAAGTTTGCTCCCATGGTGAACCCATATGATCCTATCATGACAAGGGAAGAGAGATGAAGAACCTGGAACAAATGGTCAAGAAAAAGAAAATTCATGTAATTTTTAGCTCTGAGGTTTCCTAGACTTCTTGCTGTTTTCTGTTGGCGAACCTTCTTCTCAGGAAAGCATGGTCAGATTGATAGGTGGTTGTCGTTATCCCTGGGAAATAAGGTAAGGGAGACTTTGCTTATTTGTTTCTATATTTTTCTTGAAATGCCTACTATTTGATATCCAAATTTGACTTCACAAGGGTTCTACATTTCATGTGACATCCACTTTATGATAGATTTAGCAGCAGACGTGTAACTGATTACAGATAGGGGGCTTTTATTGATGACAAAAATTCCTAGCACACTCAAATTTTATTCAATTCTTCCTTGGTGTTGCTTAAATATCAAAATTTAAAGCATAAACCATTAATAATCCTAGCCATTTTAAACAAGGCTTGAATTTGAAAGAAATGTACAAATTTTATTTATCTAAAAGTAGGTTATGAGGGTTTATGCTGTAGTGCCCTACCAAAAGTGTATGATATTTATACTTGTGCTTACCCTCAGGGATGATGATCTCAATGTCAAGATAAAGCACTAATGGAAGATCCAATGTATGAGGATTTTTGGCAAAGGGACATGGAAGAATCAATCAGGCAAGGAAATGTGCAACCCTTTGCGGATGAAGCTACTTTGCAGGTCTCAAATTGGGGTTTTAGGCTTTCAGACCTCAAGTTGCAAAAGACAGGTATCAATGGCTCTTGTGATTGGTATATCCTTCTCGAACTTTTCATTTATGTAGCTATTTTTAATACGGCAAAGTGTACATAAAGAATTTTACACTATCGATAAACGTTTTGTTTCACTATCAATAGTTAAATAGAAGTGACAATAGTTACTCAAACCCAAATGACATGAATGTTTCTTGTTATGAAATGCTATTTATTGAGATCAACAACAGGTATGTGGCGTATGCCCTGATGATTTTCTACAAAGCATATAAGTGTATGTAAATTTGTATGTTCCATCCATTTTTCTCTAGGCACAAATTTATGGAGATTGTATTTTGATGTTTTTAGATCATTATCGCAAAACCAGTGGGTGGCCTAAGGAGAAAGCAACCTACTGCTGGCATGGACGATGACTAGAGTTTTGAGAACTGACTATTGCTTTGATCTTGTTTGTATCCCCTAACATGATGTCCTTAACTTGGTGACTTGGCTCAGGCATCATTTTTATGTCGATGTCATCAATAGGGTGTTACAAATTTTGAATTTAGAATTTCCATGGCACATAATACAAACTTACAAAGGCATGTGGTCTGTAAATTTTAGCTCTCTTATTGTTAGAGTGATATTGTTTGTTTGCTATGAGCATTATTACTTTGTTTTGAGAAGCTGCATTTGAGGGCTATAAAAGACCTAAAGAAAGAGCCAGCCGAATAAGAGGCATCATGACTGGTGGGGAACCAAATGTTGCAAGGGATAAAAATATGTGCAAACTTCTTACCATTGAAGTAATTTCATTTTATCACTCATAGATGTGCACAGAATTATATAGTATAAGTCTTTAGACATGGAATAGTCAATGGTTGTAATCAATATTTCATCTTTGTGTATACTATACCCTATTGCCTTGTTGATAGAGATTGATTAAGAAAACTCTTGTTAACTGTGTAGGAGCTCTCTAAATGCCATAGGTTCTAATTTGTCATAAAGAGAAATGTTGCATATTAGCTACTAAAGTTGTTATGTGATGAGTTGCAAATTGAAATATCCATTTAAGTTATAGCTATATAGCAAATTCATATAACGAGTTACCAAATTGAACTTAAAAACTTTATAGCATTAACATAAATAAAACGTCATAACATACCAACATTTTGTAAAAATTGCTAACAATATGTGTTGGAATCACCAGCATATCTAAAGCTATTACCAACATGTATACAAAAAAAAAAAAAAAAAATTGAATTACTATGATCTTGGAGCACAAATGTAATGTGATATTGAGACTCAATTGATCAATCCATAGAACCCATGAGTATTATAAACTAGTTTTCTCTCAACAAGTTTTCATGAAGTTCATACCTCTTATTACAAACAAAAAAATGATTGGATACCACCATTTTTTAGGAGAACACAAACAATTTCACAAGGAATCACTGACATATGTCAAACATTTACCATCTTGTATCAACGAAAAAAAAAAATTCAAGCTATTTTAATCGTGGAGTACAAATTGGATGTGATTGAGACTAAATTTATGAATTCTATACTGCATAAGTCACTAGAGTTGTACTTAAATGTTGTGTTACGACCAATTCATCAATCCCAAGGGCCCTTAAGTCCTCTACTAGAGTCCTGAAGGTCAGTTTCCCAAGATAATGAACCCCTTTTCAGTATTTCCAAAACTAAAAATATATCAATATTTTGGATTACTCACCAACAATTTTAACATGAATCACCAACATTTGTTATTTACTTACCAACATGTATCAAAAAAATTTTGGTCAGTTTTTTTCATTTTACACATGTTGAATGGTGTTGTAACTACTAATTCATTAATCCCAACGACCCCTAAGTCCTCTACCATAGCCCCGAAGCTTAGTTTCCCAAGACAATCCAGCCCCTTTTTAGTATTTTCAAAACTGAAAATATACCAAGATTTTGGATTACTCACCAACAATTTTAACATGAATCACCAACATTTGTTATTGATTTACCAACATATGTCAGAAAAATTTTGGTCAATTTTTTTCGTTTTGCACATGTTGAATGCTATTGTGACTATTAATTCATCAATCCCAATGGCCCCTAAGTTCTCTACTATAGCCGTAAAGCTCAGTTTCCCAAGACAATGCAACTCTTTTTCAGTGTTTCCAAAACTGAAAATATACCAACATTTTGTATTACTCAACAACAATTTTAACATGAATCACCAACATTTGTTATTTACTCACCCACATTTATTAGAAAATTTTTTATCAGTTTTTTTCATTTTGCACATCTTGGATGGTGTTGTGACCATGAATTCATCAATATAATGGGCATCTAAGTCTTCTAGCATAGACCTTAATCGCAATTTTCCAAGATAATTCAACCCCTTTTAAGTATTAGTAAAATTGAAAATATACCAGCATTTTGGAGTACGCACCAACAACTTTAACATGAATCACCAACATTTCTCCACCACTTACCAACATAGACCAGGACAATTTTGATAAGTTTTTTTTTTCATTTTGTACATCTTGGATGTTATTGTGATCACAAATTCACCAATTCAAAATGCCCCTAAGTGCCCACACACAGTGCTCAACTGAATTTGTCCCAAGAAAACACAAATCCCACATCTGCATTACCAAATCTGATACCACTCCAGCTTTTAACATTGCTCATGTAACGCCCCGATTTTTACGGCTGTGTAAAATTACCAAAATGCCCCTAGGTAAATTTTGCATGAGATTTGAGGCCGAGCAATCTTTAATAAGGAATTTTAACATTAGAACAATTTATGTGTAACGCCCCGATTTTTCTGTTAGAGTAAAAATGACCAAAATGCCCCTGAGGTCATTTTCAGCCCTAAATTCGAGGAAAGCCGGTTCGGCAGTACTCGAAGGGAAAACTCAATGTTGGAAGGGGATTAGATGGCTTGTGTACCTTCCCGGGATCGAAAATCTCATTTTTCGAGTTTTCGGGTCAAAATGACCAAAACGCCCCTGCGGTGTTTTACCCGTTTGCAAGTGCCGGATGAACCCGAAACTTCTCCAGATGATTTTAAAAGGCATTTTTATGTAGACTGTGACTTTATTTTTGGTCCCGGAGGTCCCGGGCGAAATTAGTGCAAAATTACGGTTTTGCCCCTAGTTTCGTGTTTTTACGCTTAATCGCGTGATTAAGCAAACCTAAGCAATATTAGGCTCTAATCGAAGGTTAATTAATTTCCTTAATTAATCTTGAGTCAAAATAATTTATTAAAATTTATTAGAACCTAAAAGTGCTTAATTACAACTTAAAATTATATTTTAATTTCAAGACTCCTAGTCATGGAATCTTGAATAGTGTTTTCTCTTTCCAATTCCTTAAATCATGGAATTGTGTTACACATTGTTTATTCATAAATGAGTTTAAAATTCTTTAATGATGTATGAGCACTCCTAATCTTGTCATAAAACCCCTAAACCTCATTCTTAGTTACCTAAAATTAAGCTTAATTGCTCCTAACCTTGTACCTAAGCTAATACACATCTAAACCTACCATTAACACCCAATTAGATGATCAAAACCTCACTCCCCGCGTGCTGGCAGGTCTGGCCGTGAGCCCTCCCTCCCCATATGCATCACATGTTCAATTTTTCAACACTCCAAGACCATACCTCAAGTCACATACACTATACCTTGTCATAACTTTCAATCAAGCTTGATTTTCCAAGTAAATAACTAATTAAAATAACCCATTTTCTCCATTTATTTGTGGCTGGAAAAGTTCCAGCCATGCATTGTTTCTAGAAGACTAATTTCATCAAAAATTGATAGGAAATTAACTCACATCAAGCCATACTTTGTAGCATAGCTTCCATACTTCAAACCATGCTTCTATGACACAATCAAAGAGATATTTTCCTCTCCCTTTGTCCTCCAATGCTACGGCCACTCCTCCCCCTTGGTGAGCCTCATTGTTTTGTTTTTCTATAAATAGGATGCTTGTGATAGCTTAGTTGCACTTTGAAGCATTTGCTAATTTTAGAATTCTAGAGTTGTCTTGCTAGTTCTTTCTTTTTCTCTCAAGTTTCAAGAGAGTTCTTCCTTTCTTTTCATCTTCATTTTCATCCGCTCTTCACCTCATCATCATCTCTCAACCTTGAAACACCACCCCATAGCCTTGAACCATCATCAAACCTCTCAAACATCACACCTCAAACACAACCTCACTTGAAACACAACTCCAACCTTCTTACTTCCTCTTGGCCCAAACTATCAAACCCCAAAGAGGAGCTCATCATCTTGTTTTTCTTTTCAAAAGTTCAAGTTTGTGTCTTCACTCTAGGTAGGGGCGTTTGCTAACCTTGGTTTTCTTGAAAATGAGTTCTTTCTAGCTTTCTCTTGGATTTTCTTTTGAAACTTTCTTGTTTTTCCTTCCTTGTGATTTTGGCCATGAGGCCTTGAGGAGCACATGATAGCTCAATGATGAGGACTCCTAGAGAATGACTATGTGTTCATCTCAAAGGAACCTCTAGAGCTTGAGTTTTTCTTTTCCTTTAACTTCATCTATACTATACTTAGCTCACATGGTTTTTCAACTTAAGAAAATTAATCTAAGGATTTCTAAAAGCCCAAGCCTACCCTTGTCAATCTTAAAGTTGGCCGGCACGTTCTAGAGATTTTCTCTAGATAGGGGTTTTGAGTATTTAATAAAGAACTTGGCTTAGTTTCGCTTTCTTATTCTTTTGTAAGGTTTTCGTTTTTGGTATTTTTGGATCCTTGAGATTTTGTTTGGTTTTGTTTAGAAAGTTTGTTTTCTTTGAGCTTGATGATGATGTTCAAGAACCTCATAGTTCCTATGAGAACTTGGTTCAAGAACTCTAGAGCTCTCTTTGTAATGAGATATATGTCAAGTTGTTACTTTGTTAAAGTCTTGAATGAGCTCTAGCTAACCATAAAATGAACCTTGCATCATGTTTACTTTTATGCTATACACATCATGTCTACTTTCCTTGCTATCACTAAGTATCAAGATAATAAGTGAACCTTGCATTATCATGTTTATATTTCAAGCTATGCATTATCATGTTTATATTCCAAGTTCTCACTTAATACCAAGATAATAATGAGTTGCATTCATATTTACTTTGTGCTATCACTTTACTTTCTAATGGAACCTGAAATAAGTGCATGAGCATGTTTATTTTTATGTCATCACCTAAATGAACCTAGAGCTCAAAGACTTGCCCATTGTTGTCTCAAACAAAGGTCTAAAAATATTTATTTCCTTTGGTTCATATTTCGGCCCTAAGGGGTCTTGATGTTTCTAAGTATTGAAGACTATGTTTTATAATTTTTCCAAGCTTTTATGAGTTTAAGGAATGCATAGAACTAAGTTTTAAGAATTTAGGACCTCTTGAGACAAAGATGAATTGGTCACTGCCCTCTTAAATATTCTTATGATTTTAGATGTTAAAATTGTTTATAAATGAGTTTTGAAAGTTTTAAAAAGGTTCCAAGAGAAACTAGTATTTTATGTGCTTTAGAAATTGTGTTTTATGCCTTTATGGAGAGTGTTTGTTTCGGTTTTGCGTTCCTGCTTGTTTGCCACTGTATGTGTAACGCCCCGATTTTCTGTTAGAGTGAAAATGACCAAAATGCCCCTGAGGTCATTTTCAGCCCGGAATTCGAGGAAAGCCAGTGCGGCAGTAGTCGAAGGGCAAACTCAATGTTGGAAGGGGATTAGAAAACTTATGTACCTTCCCGGATCGAAAATCTCGTTTGAAGTTTTAGTCAAAATGACCAAAACGCCTGTGGTGTTTTACCCGCTTGCAAGTGCCTGATGAACGAAACTTCTCCAGATGGTTTTAAAAGGCGTTTTTATGTATTCTATGACCTCAGTTTTAATTTTTGAAGTCCCGGGCAAAATTAGTGCAAAATTACGGTTTTGCCCCTAGTTTCGTATTTTTACGCTTAATCACACGATTAAGCAAACCTAAGCAATATTAGGCTCTAATCGAAGGTTAATTAATTTCCTTAATTAATCTAGAGTCAAAATAATTTATTAAAGTTGTTTAGAACCAAAAAGTACTTAATTACAACCTAAAATCATATTTTAATTTTATGACACCTAGTCATGGAATCTTGAATAGTGTTTTCTCTTTCCAATTCCTTAAATCATGGAATTGTGTTACACATTGTTTATTCATAAATGAGTTTAAAATTCTTTAATGATGTATGAGCACTCCTAAACTTGTCATAAACTCCCTAAATCACATTCTTAGTTACCTAAACTTAAGCTTAATTATTCCTAACCTTGTACCTAAGCTAATACACATCTAAACCTACCATTAACACACAATTAAATGGTCAAACTCACCTCCTCCCTTGCTGTCCCAAGCTGGCCGTGAACCTTCCCCCCCATTATGCATCACATGTTCAATTTTTCAACACTCCAAAGCCATACCTCAAGTCACATACACTATACCTTGTCATAACTTTCAATCAAGCTTGAATTTCCACATGAATAAATAATTAAAACAACCCATTTTCCCCATTTATTTGTGGCTGGAAAAGTTCCAGCCATGTTAAGGTTCTAGAAGCCTAATTTCATAAAAATGTGATAGGAAATTAACTCACATCAAGCCATACTTTGTAGCATAGCTTCCATACTTCAAACCATGCTTGAATGACCTTGTGTAAGAGATATTTTCTCTTCCTTCCTCCCTCAAGAGCTACGGCCAAAGCCCTCCCCATTCACTCCTCCATGGTTTTGATTTTCTATAAATAGGATGCTTGTGTTAGCCTTGTTACACTTTGAAGCATTTGCAAAGTTTAGAGTTTTAGAGTTGTCTTGTTAGTTTTTCCTTTTTCTCTCAAAGTTCCAAGAGTGTTCTTCCTTTCTTTTCATCTTTATCTTCTTCATCTCTTCATCTCATCATCACCTCTCAACCATCAAACACCACACCTCAAACACAACTCCACTTGAAACACATTCTCTTTCTTTTTCTCTCATCAAGGCCGAATCATCATCACCATCCTAGGAGGTGTTGCTCATCTCATTTCCATCTTCAAGTTCAAGCTTTTATCTTCATCACTAGGTAGGGATTTGTTTTCAAACTTTATTTTGCTCAAGAAAGTGTTTTTCTCTAGTTTTCTCTTGGATTCTTTTTGAGCTTTCCTTTGTCTTTCCTTTCCTTTTCATTTTCGGCCATGAGGCCTTGATTTGAGCATGATAGCTTGATGATGAGAGTTTCTAGATGATGACATTGTGTTCATCTCAAAGAAACCTCTAAAGCTTGAGTTTTCCTTTTCTTACAACTTCATCTATATGTTATCTAGCTCACATGGTTTTCCAACTTAAGAAAATTAATCTAAGGATTTCTAAAAGCCCAAGCCTACCCTTGTCAACCTTAAAGTTGGCCGGCACGTTCTAGAGATTTGTCTCTAGATAGGGGTTTTGGGTACTTAATAAAGAACTTGATGTAGTTTCACCTTATTTCTCTTTTATATGATTTTCGATTCTTGTGTTGTGACCTTTGAGATATGGTATAGGGTTATTATCTTGTTAAAGTCTTAAATGAGCTCTAGTTAAACATAAAAATGAAACTTGCATCATGTTTACTTTAAGCTATGCATATCATGTTTATTTCTTTGCTATCACTAAATCCCAAGATAATGAATGAACTTGCATTATCATGTTTATGTTTCAAGCTTCGCATTATCATATTTATATTTCAAGTCCTCACCTAAATATCAAAGATAATAATATATTGCACCACATGTTTACTTTATGCTCTCACTTTACTTTCTAGCAATAACTAAAATAAGTGCATGAGCATGTTTATTTTTATGTCATCACTTTAATGATTGTAGAGCTCAAAGACTTGCCCAAGGATATCTCAAACAAAGGTCTAAAACATCTATCTCCTATGGCTCATATTTCGGCCCTATGAGGCCTTAATGTCTTCAAGTATTGAAAACTATGTTTTATAATTTTTGCTAAACTTATATGAGTATAAGGAAGGTGTAGAACTAAGTATTATGAATTTAGGACCTCTTGAGATGAAAATAACATAGCCACTGCCCTATTAAGTATTTCCATGAGTTTAGATGATAAAAGTATTCATAAAAGAGTTTTGAAGGTTTTAATAAGGTTCCAAGAGAAACTAGTATTTGATGTGCTTTAGAAACTATGATTCAATGCCTTTAAATGGAGTTGTTGTTTCGGTTCTGCCTTGCTATGTTTGGCTACTGCATGAGCTGTGTTAATGATGTTAATATGCTTATGTTTGGGTAATAATTATGTTAAGACTCATATGTGAAAGATAGGATAAGTTAGGAACTAGAAAAGAATTAATTTGAGAGTTCTAGATCCCTTAAAGATTTATTTTTCTGGATTCTGTCCAGCAAGGTTTAGATTCAAAAATCATGGTTTTAAATTAGTTTATATGTGTAGGAATGACTCATAATTGGTTTAGGACTTAATCTTGAAACCTTAGGAGCAAACCGAACTTAGAAAGGGTCATTATTGTGACTTCTAGGTACCGTAAAGTTAGTATTTTGATTTCTGCACTCTTGAGGTTTAGAGATGTTCTTGACCATAGGGTGAGGTGAGAAATACTTAGTTATAACCTTATAGGTTCCCAAGAGACTAGGTGTTGATGATCAATAACTTAGAAAGTGAGATAAAGATCTAAACCGTAATTTCTAGAACTCCGTAATCACTTAAACATAAAGTTGTCCAAATTCCGCTTAGTGCTATTTGGATTAGTACTTAAGCATGAGATTTGTATAACTCATAAATTGTCAAACTATGGGTGTATAAAGAAGTTAAGAATAATTAATTTGCAAGTTTAAGACTCATAATAATCGAAGTTTAAAGCACTATGAGATATAACATAACATGTTTATGAGCCTCTGGATGATTGTTAAATATGACTATGTGATGATGTTTGTGTGAAAGTTTTATGTGACGAATGTTATGAGAAAGTTTCATGTGATGATATATATGTTATGAAAAAGATACATGAGAATGCATGATAAAAATGAATATGATAAATGATGAGGTAATTATGATGTAATACTTATGAAGATATAAATGTGACACAACACTGAGACGCGCTTCTCCTGGGTGACACCGGTTCGGCCGAGCACCCCCAGGAGGAGACAAATCCGTGAGGGTATGTGTAGATGCAGCCTGCCAAAGCGGACAAATTGCGAGGCCCACGTGGCTAGCAAAGCGTTTCAAAGAGGAAATGATCCTAGAAAGGAGATCCTTAATTTGCCCCCTAGCCCGTACTTTAAGTCGGGATTATGTTACGCTTATCATAGGATAAGTAAGAGCTAGTGACGACTAGTTAAGGTATGAGCTCATAACCTAGAGAAGTTTTAGGGCGGCCCCATGAGATGAAAGTTAAAGTTGACAATGTCACATAAACTATACTTATGCCAATGTTATAATGTTTCCTAGTTATTCTATTGTTTGGTTTACCTTATGATGCATTCATATCATTAGTATATTTCTGCTTAAGTTATAAAGACGCATTATAAAATATGATGGACCTTGGATAAAATACCTCTTTGGGAAATCCACTTAAAAGGAACTTATATGCATGCACACCTTTTAGAAATAAACCCAAGGTTCCTGAGGATGTGACGATGACACCTAGGTAGGGATAACCCTACTGAGAATTCTTTTAGAAAGATTCTCATTCCCTCTCTCTTTTCTTCCGTCATATCTTCAGATGGCGACGTTCGTACTCTTCGCCGACACCCCGGTATGGGAGCTGCACCATGACCCGGCACTCGGGTCATACCATTTTGAGGGTCGCTGCACTGTCAGAGTATACATGTTCATGGGACGACCCTTCGCGTACCCCGTCCCGAGCTACCGCTTCACCCCGACTGCTCCTTACCGTCATAACGGGATTTTTGAGCGAGCGAGACCACGCGATGAGCAGATCCTCCGCATGGAGCCCGAGACATCAGCTGTACGCGAGTACCCCGAGTATGTACCGCGTCCCCAGTACTCGGAGACGGACCCATCCGAGGACCCGCCATCCCACATGTACAGTTGGAGCTCCAGTCCCACTCCTCCACCGATGAGGGCTGGGAGTGAGGAGACGGTGGTCCAGCCGAGGTTGGCTCGACGGCCATCTATGCGCCCTCGCCGCGGTGGACATGCCCCGATGATGCACTCGACCACTCCCGCCGAGATTCGCCAGTGGATCGACTCGACCCCACAGTACTCGGACCCGCAGGAGTAGTCATAGGAGGGGTAGTAGCTAGTGCACACACATGCCACATAGTAGAGATCAAACCTTCTTTTGTATATGAGGTTGTCTCCTTTAGGTGCACACGGGTATGGGGGTAGTGTCTTTTGTATTTGTTTTTATGATTTCCTTGTATTGCATTTCAGTTGTATTTTGCTTCATGATGTATCAAATAGTCCTGCCTCTTTGGGTAGGCACGTTATATATATATATATATGTTTCAGTTGATGTTTCCATGACATGATGTGTTTCTTATGCTTTGCTTATATGTTTCGCTATGTTGCCCCTTAAAGTTTCACGCGTGGCTCTCACTTTGATTTTAAAAAGAAAAATTTTACAGTATTTCCGCTAAGTATTTTCCAAAGGATGAGACCAAGAGGTAATATTCTAAAAATTAACCTAAGGACATACTAGTAGTCTTGGGTTAAGATTTAGGGTGTTACATTATGGTATCGAGCTGATTCGATTCTCATGGAGCCTGAGGATTGGACTGACTATGCTTTGTAAGCATAATACGATAGTTATGTCATGTATAGTGCTTGATAGAGATAAGCTATAGGACTAGAAATGCATGACTTCATTGGTTGCAAGTGCCATGGTGACTAGCTCATTTTGCATGGATATTGAGCCTGATCAACTTGATGTTCATTGTTTCATGTGTATAGGGACCAATGGCACCGCGACGACGGCCTAGGACTACACCCGATGTTGAACAAGATGATACAGCTGCCGCTGTCCGTCGCATGGCGCAAGCCATGGAGCGGATGTTCGACCGAATGGATCAACAAGCGAATGCTGCTCTGTTCCCCCTCCTCCCCTGCTGCAGAGATGGTGGAACAAGTCCGCTTCGGGCGAAGTTCCGCAAGGCGAACCCGCCGGTGTTCCGAGGGGTAATGGACCCGACAAGGCCGATGAGTGGATCAAAGACATGGAGAAGATCTACTCTGTTGTTACCTTTCGGAGGAGCGAAGGTCACATTTGCTTTCGCTTTGAAGTCAAGTCGCCGAGTTACGGTGGAACGGCACGAGGCATCTGCTAGAAGCCTCTGGAACTCCCATTGACCGAGTCGTTTCAAGACTTACTTCTATGAGAAGTACTTTCCTGAGTCCGTGAGGAACGCAAAGGACGTTGAGTTCATGCGATTAACCCAAGGAGGGTCTCTGTAGCTCAATACACCGCGAAGTTTGAGGAGCTAATCAAGTTCTCTCGGGTATTCCAAGGAACCCCGATGAAGTTTGGAAGTGTGTGAAGTATGAGGCCGGTCAAGGCGAGAGATGAACTACGCTGTGGGCCCATATGGAGATCAGAGACTTCCGACCCTGGTCAACAAGTGCCTAGGATACTTGAAGAAGGACAGAAAGATTCAAATCACAAGGGCGGAGCGAGCTAAGGGGCTCGGACCTCAAGCCCGAAGTTCAAACCGCAGTTCGCCGAGGAATCACTACAACCCCTACCACCCAACCAGCCCGACAACAACAACAACCGCCAAGAGCTCCTGCTCACCAACAATCCAAACAACACCAAAGGCCGCCATTTCAACATCAAGGCCCGAGGAATTTCAATAATCAACCCGTGGACCGGTGGACCTCAAAACCACAATGGAGGACCAAGTGGAGCTAAGAACAAGGCACCACAAACCCCTGGCCGCTACTCCCGAGCAACGATCGCGGATGTTTGCCCACAATGCGGAAAGAACCACGGAATCGCCCATGCTTAGTGGTCGACGCGTGCTTCAAGTGTGGCAAGCCTGGTCACTATGCAAAGGACTGCACCGACAAGGGACATCGAACCAAAACCCCGACCACGCATCGAGGAAGGGTCTTTACCCTTAACGCAGAAGACGCCAAGAAATCCAAAGATCTCATCAAGGTATGTGCGAAGTAAATGGTAAAGCCTTAAGCTGTACTATATGACTCTGGTGCTACCCATTCTTTCATTTCACTTGCTAGTGTCGAGTCCTTAAATCTAAAAGTCTCTAAACTTCCCTTCGATCTTATTGTTTCTACTCCTACAAATCGCCTGTTAATACTTGCCGTTGTTGTTTAAACTGTCATCTTGTTGTAGAAAATAGGTCTTTTATCATAGATTTAATTTGTTTACCCTTGAAAGACATAGGCATTATCTTAGGCATGAACTGGCTTCACCCCAATCGTGTGATGTTAGATTGTGGAACCCAAACCGTAGTTTTCCTTCTCCTCCCGAAAACATCACTCAACCCATTAGGCGTACCTAAATTCCGTAGAGGTCTTACGTAGTGGGAAGAAAACTAAGGGATATGTTCTCCTAGCACTTTGTGATGTAGACTTGGAGCAAAACCTAGGTGAGATACCTGTGGTGAGAGACTATCCCGAGGTGTTTCGGATGAAATACCCGAGTTCCCTCCCGAAAGAGAAGTGGAGTTCTCCATAGAGTTGGTTCTGGGACAGGACCAATCTCTATAGCCCGTATAGGATGTCACCCTCGGAGTTAGCGAGTTGAAAACCCAGTTAGAGGAGTTGTTAGAAAAGAGTTTTATAAGGCCGAGTGCTTCACCTTGGGGCGCTCCGGTCTTATTTGTGAAGAAAAAGGGCGGAAGCATGAGGATGTGTATAGACTATAGGCAGTTGAACCAAGTAACCATAAAGAATAAATACCCATTGCCTAGGATTGATGATCTTATGGACCAATTGAAAGGAGCAGGAGTGTTTTCTAAGATTGATTTAAGGTCAGGTTACCATCAGATTAGGGTGAGAGGTTCGGATATTCCTAAAACCGCCTTTCGAACTCGGTATGGACACTTTGAGTTCAATGTAATGTCGTTTGGTTTGACGAATGCTCCCGCAGTTTTTATGGATTACATGAATAGGATCTTTAGACCCTATTTAGATCAATTCGTGGTTGTGTTCATAGATGATATTCTCATCTATTCGAAAACCCACGAGGAGCATGAGCGTCATTTAAGGATGGTTTTAGAGGTATTAAAGGAGAAGAAGTTATACGCTAAGTTGTCTAAGTGTGAATTTTGGTTAGAGGAGGTAAAGTTCTTAGGACATGTTGTGTCAAAAGGTGGCATAGTGTCGACCCAAGTAAGATAGAGGTGTGATGAATTGGGATAGACCAACCTCAGAATCGAGATTAGAAGCTTTTTGGGTTTAGCTGGATATTACCGTAGGTTCATTAAAGGATTTTCCCGATTAGCCCTACCCTTAACCAAGCTCACTAGGAAGAATGCCCCGTTTGAGTGGAGCCCCGAGTGTGAAAAGAGTTTCCTAGAGCTTAAGGAAAAGCTCACCTCAACCCCAGTTTTAGTTTTACCTGACCCCAATGTACCCTTCGAGGTATATTGCGATGCTTCTGGCAAGGGTTTAGGTTGTGTGTTGATGCAAAATAGGCAAGTGGTAGCCTATGCGTCCAGACAACTCAAGCCTCATGAGGTAACCTACCCCACACATGACCTAGAACTAGCAGCCATCGTGTTCGCTCTAAAGATGTGGAGACACCATTTGTATGGTGTGAGGTTTGAAGTTTTCTCCGATCATAAGAGTCTCAAGCATCTCTTTGATCAAAAGGAGTTGAATATGAGGCAAAGAAGATGGATGGAGTTCCTCAAGGACTACGATTTTGGTTTAAGTTACCACCCCGACAAGGCTAATGTAGTAGCCGACGCCTTGAGCCGAAACTCGTTACGACAGTCAAGTATGATGGTTAATGAAGTTGGGTTAATAGAGCAATTTAGGAATATGAATCTTGGAATGTCTATAACGGAGAATGGCATCGTGATGAGTCATCTCACGGTGACTGGGTTTAAGCAAAGGATTATGCTTGCCCAAAGAGAAAATGAGGACTTTATGGAGACAATCGAGGCAGTAAAGGCTGGAAAGTTGAAAGGTTTTGTACGAGGCCCCGATAGTTATGGAGGTTCGAGGGGCGAATCTGTGTGCCACAAGATGGTGACCTCCGAGAGAAGATCTTGGAGGAAGCTCACAAGAGCCATTTTGCCATCCATCCTGGTACTACGAAGATGTATCGAGGACTTGAAGAGGATGTTTTGGTGGCGGATTAAAGAAGGATGTGGTCGCTGGGTGAGTAAGTGTTTGGTCCGCCAAAAGGTCAAGATCGAACACCAAAACCTTCTCGCATGCTGCAACCCCGCCGATCCCCGAGTGGAAGTGGGAAGGTATATCAATGGACTTCGTGACAGGATTGCCAAAGACCCAAGCTGGCCACGATGCCGTATGGGTAATCGTGGATCGACTGACTAAGTCGGCTCACTTTCTACCTATTCGAGTCACGTACTCGTTGGATAAGTTGGCCCAGCTTTACATCCAAGAAATAGTAAGGTTGCATGGAGTACCATCGACGATAATCTCGGATCGAGATCCGCGGTTTACGTCACGTTTTTGGGGAGCCTTTCAAAAGGCGTTTGGTTCCAAGTTGTGCTTAAGCACTGCTTACCACCCACAAACGGATGGTCAGTCCGAGAGGACAATCCAAACCCTGGAAGATATGCTGAGAGCCTGTGTCTTAGACCAAAAGGAAAGTTGGGATAAGTACATGCCTTTAATCGAGTTTGCGTATAACAACAGTTATCACGCAAGCATCGGTATGGCACCGTACGAGGCATTATACGGAAGGAAGTGCCAATCACCCTTGTGTTGGTACGAGCCCGGAGAGCAAAGTGTCTTAGGACCTGAGGTAGTGAGGGAAACGACGGAACAAATCAAGAAGATCAAGGATAGAATCTTAACCGCTCAAAGTCGACAGAAAAGCTACGCGGACAAAAGGCGCAAGCCCTTGGAGTTCCAAGAGGGAGAACATGTATTTCTAAGAATCACCCCCACTACAGGAATAGGAAGAGCCATGAAAGTTAAAAAGTTGAGTCCCCGATTTCTCGGTCCTTTTGAAATTCTTCAAAGAGTCGGATCCGTAGCTTACAAAATAGCCTTACCACCCAATCTGTCAAACCTTCATGATGTCTTTCACGTCTCCCAGTTACGTAAATATGAGTCCGACCCTAGCCATGTCCTAGAACCAGAGCATGTACAGTTAAGGGAGGACCTCACTTTCAATGTACCGCCTACGGGAATAGTGGATCACGGAGTCAAGCAGTTAAGGAACAAGTCTGTTCCTTTGGTAAAAGTGGCGTGGGGACAAGGCAAGTCGGAAGAATACACGTGGGAACTAGAGTCAGAGATGAAGTCCAAATATCCAGAGCTTTTCTAAGGTACGAATTTCGAGGGCGAAATTCTTTTTAAGGAGGGGAGTAATGTAACGCCCGATTTTTCTGTTAGAGTGAAAATGACCAAAATGCGCCTGAGGTCATTTTCAAATGACCGAGGAAAGCCAGTGCGGCAGTAGTCGAAGGGCAAACTCAATGTTGGAAGGGGATTAGAAAACTTATGTACCTTCCCGGGATCGAAAATCTCGTTGAAGTTTTCAGTCAAAATGACCAAAACGCCTGTGGTGTTTTACCCGTTTACAAGTGCCGGATGAACCCGAAACTTCTCCAGATGGTTTTAAAAGGCGTTTTTATGTATTCTATGACCTCAGTTTTAATTTTTGAAGTCCCGGGCAAAATTAGTGCAAAATTACGGTTTTGCCCCTAGTTTCGTATTTTTACGCTTAATCACACGATTAAGCAAACCTAAGCAATATTAGGCTCTAATCGAAGGTTAATTAATTTCCTTAATTAATCTAGAGTCAAAATAATTTATTAAAGTTGTTTAGAACCAAAAGTACTTAATTACAACCTAAAATCATATTTTAATTTTATGACACCTAGTCATGGAATCTTGAATAGTGTTTTCTCTTTCCAATTCCTTAAATCATGGAATTGTGTTACACATTGTTTATTCATAAATGAGTTTAAAATTCTTTAATGATGTATGAGCACTCCTAAACTTGTCATAAACTCCTAAATCACATTCTTAGTTACCTAAACTTAAGCTTAATTATTCCTAACCTTGTACCTAAGCTAATACACATCTAAACCTACCATTAACACACAATTAAATGGTCAAACTCACCTCCTCCCTTGCTGTCCCAAGCTGGCCGTGAACCTCCTTTCCCCATTATGCATCACATGTTCAATTTTTCAACACTCCAAAGCCATACCTCAAGTCACATACACTATACCTTGTCATAACTTTCAATCAAGCTTGAATTTCCACATGAATAAATAATTAAAACAACCCATTTTCCCCATTTATTTGTGGCTGGAAAAGTTCCAGCCATGTTAAGGTTCTAGAAGCCTAATTTCATAAAAATGTGATAGGAAATTAACTCACATCAAGCCATACTTTGTAGCATAGCTTCCATACTTCAAACCATGCTTGAATGACCTTGTGTAAGAGATATTTTCTCTTCCTTCCTCCCTCAAGAGCTACGGCCAAAGCCCTCCCCATTCACTCCTCCATGGTTTTGATTTTCTATAAATAGGATGCTTGTGTTAGCCTTGTTACACTTTGAAGCATTTGCAAAGTTTAGAGTTTTAGAGTTGTCTTGTTAGTTTTTCCTTTTTCTCTCAAAGTTCCAAGAGTGTTCTTCCTTTCTTTTCATCTTTATCTTCTTCATCTCTTCATCTCATCATCACCTCTCAACCATCAAACACCACACCTCAAACACAACTCCACTTGAAACACATTCTCTTTCTTTTTCTCTCATCAAGGCCGAATCATCATCACCATCCTAGGAGGTGTTGCTCATCTCATTTCCATCTTCAAGTTCAAGCTTTTATCTTCATCACTAGGTAGGGATTTGTTTTCAAACTTTATTTTGCTCAAGAAAGTGTTTTTCTCTAGTTTTCTCTTGGATTCTTTTTGAGCTTTCCTTTGTCTTTCCTTTCCTTTTCATTTTCGGCCATGAGGCCTTGATTTGAGCATGATAGCTTGATGATGAGAGTTTCTAGATGATGACATTGTGTTCATCTCAAAGAAACCTCTAAAGCTTGAGTTTTCCTTTTCTTACAACTTCATCTATATGTTATCTAGCTCACATGGTTTTCCAACTTAAGAAAATTAATCTAAGGATTTCTAAAAGCCCAAGCCTACCCTTGTCAACCTTAAAGTTGGCCGGCACGTTCTAGAGATTTGTCTCTAGATAGGGGTTTTGGGTACTTAATAAAGAACTTGATGTAGTTTCACCTTATTTCTCTTTTATATGATTTTCGATTCTTGTGTTGTGACCTTTGAGATATGGTATAGGGTTATTATCTTGTTAAAGTCTTAAATGAGCTCTAGTTAAACATAAAAATGAAACTTGCATCATGTTTACTTTAAGCTATGCATATCATGTTTATTTCTTTGCTATCACTAAATCCCAAGATAATGAATGAACTTGCATTATCATGTTTATGTTTCAAGCTTAGCATTATCATATTTATATTTCAAGTCCTCACCTAAATATCAAAGATAATAATATATTGCACCACATGTTTACTTTATGCTCTCACTTTACTTTCTAGCAATAACTAAAATAAGTGCATGAGCATGTTTATTTTTATGTCATCACTTTAATGATTGTAGAGCTCAAAGACTTGCCCAAGGATATCTCAAACAAAGGTCTAAAACATCTATCTCCTATGGCTCATATTTCGGCCCTATGAGGCCTTAATGTCTTCAAGTATTGAAAACTATGTTTTATAATTTTTGCTAAACTTATATGAGTATAAGGAAGGTGTAGAACTAAGTATTATGAATTTAGGACCTCTTGAGATGAAAATAACATAGCCACTGCCCTATTAAGTATTTCCATGAGTTTAGATGATAAAAGTATTCATAAAAGAGTTTTGAAGGTTTTAATAAGGTTCCAAGAGAAACTAGTATTTGATGTGCTTTAGAAACTATGATTCAATGCCTTTAAATGGAGTTGTTGTTTCGGTTCTGCCTTGCTATGTTTGGCTACTGCATGAGCTGTGTTAATGATGTTAATATGCTTATGTTTGGGTAATAATTATGTTAAGACTCATATGTGAAAGATAGGATAAGTTAGGAACTAGAAAAGAATTAATTTGAGAGTTCTAGATCCCTTAAAGATTTATTTTTCTGGATTCTGTCCAGCAAGGTTTAGATTCAAAAATCATGGTTTTAAATTAGTTTATATGTGTAGGAATGACTCATAATTGGTTTAGGACTTAATCTTGAAACCTTAGGAGCAAACCGAACTTAGAAAGGGTCATTATTGTGACTTCTAGGTACCCGTAAAGTTAGTATTTTGATTTCTGCACTCTTGAGGTTTAGAGATGTTCTTGACCATAGGGTGAGGTGAGAAATACTTAGTTATAACCTTATAGGTTCCCAAGAGACTAGGTGTTGATGATCAATAACTTAGAAAGTGAGATAAAGATCTAAACCGTAATTTCTAGAACTCCGTAATCACTTAAACATAAAGTTGTCCAAATTCCGCTTAGTGCTATTTGGATTAGTACTTAAGCATGAGATTTGTATAACTCATAAATTGTCAAACTATGGGTGTATAAAGAAGTTAAGAATAATTAATTTGCAAGTTTAAGACTCATAATAATCAAGTTTAAAGCACTATGAGATATAACATAACATGTTTATGAGCCTCTGGATGATTGTTAAATATGACTATGTGATGATGTTTGTGTGAAAGTTTTATGTGACGAATGTTATGAGAAAGTTTCATGTGATGATATATATGTTATGAAAAAGATACATGAGAATGCATGATAAAAATGAATATGATAAATGATGAGGTAATTATGATGTAATACTTATGAAGATATAAATGTGACACAACACCGAGACGCTTCTCTGGGTGACACCGGTTCGCCGAGCACCCCAGGAGGAGACAAATCCGTGAGGGTATGTGTAGATGCAGCCTGCCAAAGCGGACAAATTGCGAGGCCCACGTGGCTAGCAAAGCGTTTCAAAGAGGAAATGATCCTAGAAAGGAGATCCTTAATTTGCCCCCTAGCCCGTACTTTAAGTCGGGATTATGTTACGCTTATCATAGGATAAGTAAGAGCTAGTGACGACTAGTTAAGGTATGAGCTCATAACCTAGAGAAGTTTTAGGGCGGCCCCATGAGATGAAAGTTAAAGTTGACAATGTCACATAAACTATACTTATGCCAATGTTATAATGTTTCCTAGTTATTCTATTGTTTGGTTTACCTTATGATGCATTCATATCATTAGTATATTTCTGCTTAAGTTATAAAGACGCATTATAAAATATGATGGACCTTGGATAAAATACCTCTTTGGGAAATCCACTTAAAAGGAACTTATATGCATGCACACCTTTTAGAAATAAACCCAAGGTTCCTGAGGATGTGACGATGACACCTAGGTAGGGATAACCCTACTGAGAATTCTTTTAGAAAGATTCTCATTCCCTCTCTCTTTTCTTCCGTCATATCTTCAGATGGCGACGTTCGTACTCTTCGTCGACACCCCGGTATGGGAGCTGCACCATGACCCGGCACTCGGGTCATACCATTTTGAGGGTCGCTGCAGACCGGCCGTGAGTATACATGTTCATGGGTCGACCCTTCGCGTACCCCGTCCCGAGCTACCGCTTCACCCCGACTGCTCCTTACCGTCATAACGGGATTTTTGAGCGAGCGAGACCACGCGATGAGCAGATCCTCCGCATGGAGCCCGAGACATCAGCTGTACGCGAGTACCAGAGTATGTACCGCGTCCCGGTACTGGAGACGGACCCATCCGAGGACCCGCCATCCCACATGTGCGGTTGGAGCTCGGTCCCACTCCTCCTCCGATGAGGGCTGGGAGTGAGGAGACGGTGGTCCAGCCGAGGTTGGCTCGACGGCCATCTATGCGCCCTCGGCGGTGGACATGCCCGATGATGCACTCGACCACTCCCGCCGAGATTCGCGGTGGATCGACTCGACCCACGACTCGGACCAGGAGTAGTCATAGGAGGGGTAGTAGCTAGTGCACACACATGCCACATAGTAGAGATCAAACCTTCTTTTGTATATGAGGTTGTCTCCTTTAGGTGCACACGGGTATGGGGGTAGTGTCTTTTGTATTTGTTTTTATGATTTCCTTGTATTGCATTTCAGTTGTATTTTGCTTCATGATGTATCAAATAGTCCTGCCTCTTTGGGTAGGCACGTTATATATATATATATATGTTTCAGTTGATGTTTCCATGACATGATGTGTTTCTTATGCTTTGCTTATATGTTTCGCTATGTTGCCCCTTAAAGTTTCACGCGTGGCTCTCACTTTGATTTTAAAAAGAAAAATTTTACCCGTATTTCCGCTAAGTATTTTCCAAAGGATGAGACCAAGAGGTAATATTCTAAAAATTAACCTAAGGACATACTAGTAGTCTTGGGTTAAGATTTAGGGTGTTACAGTATGTGCTGTTTTAATGATGATAATATGCTTATGATTGAGTAAAAATAATGTCAAGACTCATATGTGGAATATTTGATAAGTTAGAGACTAGAAAAGAATTAATTTGAGAGTTCTAGATCCTTTAATGTTTCAATTTTCTGGATTCTGTCCAGCAAGGTTTAGTAATGCTAATCATGGATTTAAATTATTTTAAATGTGTAGGAATGCCTCATAAATGGTTTAGGACTTGATCTTGAAGCCTTAGGAACAAACCGGACTTAGAAAGGGTCACTGTTGTGACCCCTAGGTACTCGTAAAATTAGGATTATAAATTCTGCATCCTTGAGGTTTAGAGATGTTCTTGGTCATAGTGTGAGGTGAGAAATACTTAGTTATAACCTCATAGGTACCCAAGAGATTAGGTTTGATGATTAATAACTTAGAACGTGAGTTAAGGACCTTAAGGGTCAATGCATAAGACATTAAAACGTCTTGAGTTTTTATGATGCTTAATTTATGATATATGATACATGAGTTTTGTCTATGATAAGTTGATATGTGTGATAAAGAAGTTTTACATGATGAAATGCTTGTGTATGTCCTATATGTTTTCATGGCATAAGCAAATTTGAGGAAATTTGGTCTGTACCGTCATCTTTGTCGAATTTCCATCAAATTTGAGGAACTTAGAAAAAGGTCTTTTTGAAAATCATGAGAACTTAAATGTGACACAACACTGAGACGCCTTCTTGGGTGATACCGGTTTAGCCGAGCACCCCCAAGAAAACAAATCCGTGAGGGTATTAACATAGAGCTTGCCAAAGCGGACAATACTACTATGCACTAGTTGCTAGTAGAGCGTTTCAAAGAAGAAATTACCCTAAGAGGTGATCCTTAATTTGCCCCCTAGCCCGTACTTTAAGTCGGGATTATATATGTTACGCTTATCATAGGATAAGTAAGAACTAGTGACGACTAATTAAGGTATGAGCTAATAACCTAGAGATGTTTTAGGGTGGCCCCATGAGATAAAAGTTAAAGTTAAAATGTCACATGTGCTATGAAAAACCAAGAAAAGTTATACCTGTCTCCTTATGCCAATGTTATAATGTTTCTTAGTTATTTCATTGATTGGTTTACTTTCACGATGCATTCATGTCATTAGTGTATTCCCTGCTTAGTCATAAAGACGCATTGTAAAATATGACGGACCTTGGATAATTAATACTTTAGAAAACTAACTCAAACGAAGTTTACATGCATGCACACCTTTTTAGAAATAAAACCCAAGGTTCCTGAGGATGTGATGATGTCACTTAGGTAGGGATTACCCTACTGAGAGTTCTTTTAGAAGATTCTCATTCCCTCTCTCTTTTCTTCCGTCACATCTTCAGATGGCAACCTTCGTACTCTTCATCGACACCCCGACATGGGAGCTGCACCATGACCCAGCACTCGGGTCATACCATTTTGAGGGTCGCCAGACCGCCGAGTATTTATGTTTATGGGACGACCCTTCGCACACCCAGTACGGAGCTACCGCTTCACCCCGACTGCTCCCTACCATCATACCACGATTTTTGAGCGAGCCATACCACGTGACGAGCAGATCCTCCGCATGCAGCCTGAGGCATCAGCATTACGCGACTACCAGGAGTACGTGCCCCGGACTCAGTATTCGGAGACGGATCCATCAGAGGACCCGCCCTCGCACATGTACAGTTGGAGCTCCAGCCCCGCTCCTCCACCGATGAGAGCCGGGAGTGAGGAGACAGTGGTTCAGCCGAGGTTGGCTCGTAGGCCATCCATGCGCCCTCGCCACGGTGGACATATTCCGATGATCCGCACGACCACTCCCGCCGAGATCCGCCAGTGGATCGATTCCACCCCTCAGTACTCGGACCAGCAGGAGTAGGTGCATAGGATGGGTAGTAGCTAGTGCACACACGCCACATAGTTGAGGACAAACCTTCTTTTGTATATGAGGTTGTCTACTCTAGGTGCACACGGGTATGGGTGTTGCTTTCATGGTTTCCTTGTACTTGCTTTTATGATTTCCTTGTATTTGCATTTCAGTTGTATTTCGTTTTCCTTTGTACCGAATAGTTCTGCCTTTTGGTAGGCACACTATCTATATATAACCAGTTGATGTGTCCATGTTATTTACGTGTTTTGTTATGATTTGTTATTTATGCGTTTTATTATGATTTGCTCATATGACTTGTATGAATTCCCGTTCAAAAATCATGATGGCTCTCACTTTGGTTTTAATTTCAAAAAGAAAAATTTTACCCATATTTCCGCTAAGTATTTTCAAGTAAAGAATGAGACCAAGAGGTAATATTCTAAAGATTAACCTAATTATATACTAGTAGTATTAGGTTAAGACTTAGGGTGTTACAATATGAAGCTTGAATAGCAATTTGTGCAAAAATACAAATCCCGATTTTTCTATGTGCAAATGACCAAAATACCCCTGAGGTTATTTTGCCCAAAAATCAAAGATAACTAATCCTGATTATCCTCAAGGGGTTAATTTTATGCTTAAAGTGGATTATTTGTGTTATGTTGATGTCGTGGTAAAAATCTCAACTCCCAATTTTTACTATACGTAAAATTACCAAATTACCTGTGTGGTAACTTAGTGCAAGGTTGAGCAATCCTTGAATCCAGTTATCACCCGAGAAGTTCAAAATATTTATTACAAGTATGACTTGATATCTAGAAATGTTCAGGTAATTCCAGAAATTTTTTATGTTAAATGACCTTTTTACCCCTAGTTAATACTTAATGAGTTTACTTAAGTAATCAAGGCAATATTGGACTCTAATTCAATTCAAATTGTTTTCACTTATTTACCTTGGGTTAAAAATAATTACTTGAGGTAAAAAATAATTACTTGGGGTAATTAGAGTACAAGAAATTTTTAGGGAATTTAATTTCCTCTCTTGATTACAAGAGCTCATAAAATCAATAATGTTAAGATTAAGGTAAATCTAATGCATTTTCTTTCTTTGTCTTAAGATTAGGACTTATGTTACTAATTAAATTTCAACTTAATTGAAATTAACATCATTTCTAGTGAAAACACCCTAAACATGAGATGCAAGGGCTTGAAATATAAACATGTATGCAAGTCTATTTTTACATCTTGCTAGAGCTCATTTAAGACTTTAAAGAATACAACTCTCAACCCCAACCAATCTTAAACAAAATATAATGAACTTTAGAGTCTTAAATCATTTTGGTTCTAAGAACCACACTCCTTAGACTCATCATAAAGCTCAAAAGAAGGCCATTCAAGAAACTCACAAGCATTTATTCTTTATGTTTCCTTGAAGCTAAAACCGAACCCTAAGTTCTAGAGGTCCAAAACATGGTGGTTTTACAACCACCATCCAATATCCATCATCATCAAGCCATGGTTTAAAACTTTTAAAAATCGAAAATGGAAGGGAAACCATGAAGCCTATGCCAAAAATGAAAGATGAAAAAGAACAAATCTTTTAAGCCTTAGAGACCCTAAACTTGGTGGTACCAAGACCACCATCAAGGGTTCTCATCATCAAGCTATGATTTTTAAACTCATACCAACAACAAAACTGAAATCTAAGAGGAAAAAGGAGATAAAACTGAATTGAGATGAAACTAAGGAGCCAAGCCTTTGGCTTTAGAGGCCTCAAACATGGTGATATCAAGACCACCACCAAGAGCTCTCATCATCAAGCCATGGTTCCAACACTTTGTTTACAACCAAGAACCGAAAGCATAGAAAAAGGAGGGCCAAAAACCAAAAATATACATCAAGAAAAGGAGATCCAAACCAAAACATAAGGAAAGGAAAACTAAAAGAGCTTGTTCATCCAACCAACAATAAATCTGAAAAAAAAATGAAGCAAAGAAAGTAAAGGAACTCAAAACAAAGCCCTACCAAGGATATTGTCTTTGATGAAAAGAAGAAAGCTTGGTTCTTGTGGGTTAAAATGAGAAGACAAAAATCTTCTCTTGGTGGCTATAAGGTTTTGGCCAAGGGAGGAAGAAAGGAAGGAAATGGTTTTCTTTTGAGGTTAAGCTTGCGGGTGGAAAGGTTGTGTATTTAGGAGGTGGTTTGAGGTGGTGGTGTGGTAGTTCAAGGTTGTTTGTGGTAGTTTATGGTGGTGGTTCTCTCTTGAAAGTGGAGGAGGAGGAAGAACTCAAGTTGAGAGAACATGATAGCTTTTTTTTGTAACAAGTCTTCAACAAAAAATGCTAGTAGTAAAGAATGAGAATTTTACTAGGTTTGAGTGTGTTTGTATGTTGTAAATAAAATAAAATATGAGTGAAAAAGGGGGTGATGCCGCCAGCCACTTTGGGGTTTTGGGGGGAAGAATTCATTTCATTTTTGGTGTGATAATTAGGTCTAGGGTAATTTTAATTAGGGAACATAGTTAAAAACTTGTGTTTTACTATTAAGAGTTGTAATTGTGTTATTAGAGTTCTCAAGACATGATTAGAAGTTGTCATACACACTTAGTTTGAATTAAACTTGTTTAGTTTGAAATTCAAACTCCAACAAGATTCCTAATTTCAAGGAACATGAGAGAGAAAACACTATTTAAGCATGACATGACATGATGTCTTGGATGCTTTATGACTAAGAATGAAATTTGAAATTCCTTAAGTACTTTTTGGCCTTAATCAACCCTAATTAATTATTTTGACTCAAGATTAATAATTAAAATTAAATTACCTTTAATTAGAGCCTAATATCGCTTAGGTTTCCTTAATCGTTTAATTAAGCTCATTATGCACTAATCTAGGGGTAAAAAGGTCATTTCACATCAAAACTCTTCGGGACCACCGGACTCATCCAAATACCATGCAATATGTAAAAACAACATTTCAAACTCCCAGGAAACCTTTCCGGCTTAGTCAACACTAAATCTCGTGTAAAAACGCCACACGGGCATTTTCATCATTTTGTGCCGAAAGTACCGAAAGTGAAATTTTCACCTCTGTTATAATTCCCAGGCCATCTAATCCCCTTCAATTATCAAACCAACCCCACGAGGATGGCCCAGGTCAGCCACCCTCAAATTCCGGGCAAAAATGAACTCAGGGGTATTTTGGTCATTTTTACATGGGAACATCGCAGATCGCGATTTTCGCATAGATCGCTATCTAATCCTCGTGAAGTTTATTCCTATTATAGAAATAAACCAAGGAAATAGAGAGAGAAAATAATATTCACTTTTTAACTTTCTTTATGTATTAAGAGTTCTTTGATTAAGAATGAGAATCTGAATTTCCCTTAACAATCTTAAGCGTTAATTAACCTCAATTGATTATTTTGACTCAAGATTAATAATTAAAATTAAATTATCTTTCATTAGAGCCAAATATTATATATATTTCCTTAATTACTTACTTAAGTGCATTTTGCACTAACCAAGGGCTAAATAGTAATTTTTCACGAAAACTCCCCAGGACCACCCGAACTTTTCCAAATATCACTCAGACCTTAATCCCACGTTAAATCCCCGCAAGGGTATTCTGGTCATTTCATACACGGGAAAGACCAAAATTGACATTTTCACCTCTATCATTGCCTCTAACACATATAATCCCTTTCAAACATGAAACTAACCCCTTGAGGATAGCATGGGTCGACCGTCCTCGAATTCCAAGCAAAAATGTCCTCAGGGGTATTATGATCATTTGCACATAGAAAAATCATGTATATCGATTTTTGTACATATTACTATCTAATCCTCATATAACCTTATCCTAATATTAAGATATCCCTTTGGGGGTGGCCAGGATTAGCCAGCCTTGATTTTCATATAAAAATGACCCAAGGGTATTTTGGTCATTTTTGCTAAGTAGGAAAAATTGGGACGTTACACTGGTATCATCATAGAAATCTATGTACTTAATTATTTTTTTTTCCTTTCATTTGAGTGGTGGTGGTTGCAAAGGAACACTTAGTGCATAAAACAGATGATTTGGCTTAGTATAAGTAAGTGGTGCTTAAATTTTCTTTTACCAAACTGAAATACAAGATCTATTTTTTGTTATTTGTATAAAAGGCTTCCCTAGTGTCTATAGGAATGTTCTTTTTCCCTAATTATTTTCAGATTTTTCAACTTGGCAATTTGGCATGGCCATTGTCTTGTTTTTTCAGCTTGACTTGTTTAAAATGCATGCTATTCTAGTTGTAGGCTTTTATGCACAGTGGGAAGGGGAGGAAAATAGAAGTCTATTAAAGAAAATATTCGAGGTTGCCTGGAGAAAAATAGATATTGGAGTTACACTAAAGCAAGCAAATCAATATTTGTTAAGACCTAAGGTTGGTAAATAATGTGGATGACAATATTAGAATTGCTAGTAAAGTGAACAGAAAAGGTAAAAGAAGTCATCTTAAAAGAATAATAAGCTATTAGGATTAAGGATTGTGTTTAGAAATATCATGCATCAGATATGCTATTTCAACACCCGAATAGGGTGTCTATACAATGACACCATATATCATTATTTATTCCTCATGTGTGCGGTTTAAAATTTTAGTCCACCATAGTGATGCTTGGAATGAAAAATTTTGGTCTCTCTACATTGGTTTCCCTCCATCTTTATTCCCGTTCCCCCTCTTCCCCCTCCACTCTACTCTCCTCCCTCACTTCATCCCACATTTCTATATTTCTATGTTGTTATGGCTCAAGTAGATATCATTTTAATTTATTATCAAGCAAGCATGTTACTTTACACTAGTAGTGAAGTAAGGACATTTTTTTTGTGTTTGTAGTGGCATAGTATGATTAATGACTTGTAATCATGTTAGCACTTGTGTGATTTTCAATTACTAAAACTTGACCCAATGATGAGTGACTATCACTATTTTGAAACTATTTGGTCAAGTAAGTAACATAAACATATATAATGGCAGGCAAGTTGGGCTAACAAATAATAACACCATTGTGTGTCTTTTTGTTTTTGAATGGGTAAGATACTTAGAAGTCGCCTTGAAATGTACAAAGTTGTTAAGTATTTCCAATCTAATAATTAGGGTGTTGTCTATGCATCTTTGCTGGTAACTGTTCTTACAAGCACTGGTAATTAGTGCTAAAATGTTAGTAATTTTGCAGGTCTCTTCGATTTTTTTTTCTACTCCCATAAGCTTTACTCAACTTAATTAAATGCTTCCTGAGCCAGTAACCTTTTTTTAGGACCAATACCAACAAATACAAATAATACTAGTGCTAAAATGATTAGAATTCTCCTTGAATTGGATTGTTCGTTACTAGTAATCTGGCATCATATGCTGGTAATTATTTTTTAAGCGGTTGGTAATTATTAGATAATGCTAATAACCTTGTAGGTGTCTTCGGAATTTTTTTCCAATCCCATAAGTCTCACTCAAGTCTGCAATCTCATTTGGGGTTAATTCACACAACTAAAAATCACCAAGGCTAAACATATTAGAATGAAATTTGTAATAAATTGTGCATAGCTAGTTTATTAGCCCTCGATATATAGAAATGACACCAAGGCTAATATATTAGAATGAAATAGTTTGATTAATAGTAAAACTATTTGGGTTGTTTAGTTGCTGTTTTTGAAAAATAGTTTTGTGTTTTTAAAAACAAAGGACTAAAAAATCTTTCTTGGTAATCTGTTTTACAAAAATTGATTTTAAAAATGAAAAATCACAAATCACATTTTAAAAACTAAAAACAAATAATGGTTTTGAGTTGTTTTTTGGTTTTGTTGTTTTAAAACAGAGGAAACATGTGGTGGCAAATTTGTGAATTAGTTGAGTTTGTGTTTTACCACATCCTTTGAATCCTCTTATAGCCCCTTCAGCCTTGTTTTCTTTCTTTTTTATTTTGTTGGACTTCACACTCATCCAACACCTTCATCTAGCTTTCTTCTCACTTGTTGCTCCTCCCTTCGCCGGCTACCCAAGCCTGCGACTGCAACCCAGCCACAGGAACCAAGTCCCAATGACCAAGATTGCGAGCTAGCGACCTAGCCCCTGAGACCCAACCCGCAATCCAAGACCCTACGACCCAACCCGTGATCCATTGTGCTCCATGACCCATGCCAAGATCTGAGGGTGGAGAGTGCAGAGGTGGCGTGGTGGAGCTGTTCTGTGGCTGTAGAAATGGAGCGATGAGGGTCAGAAAGCTCAAATATGAGGCAGCAATGGGAAAAGTGGAGGGAGAAGGTTACAGATCGGAGGGTGGATGATGGTGCTACCGCTGGTGACGCCATTCTTGCTGTGGCGATTTTACTGCCCATCAAAAGAAATAAATCTTTTCAGTTTGAGACTTTACAGGTACCCCATTTGACTTCCTTGACTCTCAATGCGTTCATAACCACAAGTCTTATTTTCTCGGATCAAGTACTATAATTTTTCTACACTTTGAACCTCTTGCAAGTATGGGAACTATTACAAACAATCATTTACTAGTTATTAGGGATTTCTTCGGTACTAATTTACCCTTACCAACAGTCAAATAATTATAGCTGAGAGACCATTTCTAAATTTATCAATCTTTAAATAAATAAGACACAGTAAGAAAGTTCTTGCACTCAATGGGTACTAGTGAATAACTTTCGTATATTGATTAAGAAATGGTTTAAACTTACCATAGTGAATATGATCAAGTTTCTTTGAGGATAGTCAATAGTACTAAATGAATTAACTTATTAACTTATTAGATTCTGAACAAATATATGATAAAGATGGTCTTACTAGCTATTGTATACTGATATTACATTGATTAAGTAATATGATTGAGTGTATACTGATATATTGATTGTCCATCTTAGCAGCTTCTTTTTGCTGAGCCAGTCCCTACAAGTGAGCCCTAAGTTTTGGTTGCAAGCTTTGCCTTTGTTGAATTTGTGAATTCTCTATAAACTATGAGTCAATATAGTTTCCATCCCTTAAGCCTGAAAGAGAACGTGGTATCTTTCACTTGTTGGGCCAGTTTGCATGTTAGGGCATCATTGGCTTCACAGATATGCATGTTAGATGCATCAATAGTTAATACAATTTTCCATAATAGTAAGTATGGAAAATATTATATATAAAAAACATAAGAGTTAAAATTTGTCATTTATAATAATACAATTTTCCAAACAGTTTTTTGTTTTATTAGTTTTAAAAGTTATTTTTAAAAAAATTATCCAAACGAATTTTCTGTTTTTTATCATTATAAAACTATTTTTGAAGTTAAATTGCCTAACAAGTTTTTCTTTTTTTGTTTTTAAAAATTGAACTTACACTTGCTTTATAAAACAGTTTAAAAAAATTTCAGAACAAAAACACTTCCAAACAACCCCTTTGTAACTTGAGGCATTTGTGAATATTTGTCGTTCTGTACAAATCATTGATTTAAAGATCATTAATTCTTCCCCTTTTTTACTTTACAATAGTACTTATATTAGCAAATTAAAATCCATTAAAAATGAAAAATTAAAAGATTAAATTCAATGTCAGATATTAATAGTGCTATGAATATGAATGGATGCCAATGTAATTATTTTTAGAGTTTTTCTTAGGAAAAAAAAAAAACTTCTAACTTCTAAAAAACAAGTATAAAAATAATTTTTTAAGAACTTTCAATTTTTTAAAGAAATCATCTAATTATCTTAAATTACTTTCATACATGACAACATTAAAAGGCTATAATCTGCACCATAGACCCTAAACACACCACTTTATCTCCTCAATGTAATATATAATAATATATAACGAGTGAAATCCTATAACTTTATACTACATAGCATTCATGGTTCACCACAGATACACGGGGTAAACTGTAAAACCCACCAATTATAAAACTTTTTCCATGCAGCCCAACCCTACCCATCAAAAGGGACTTCAGTCCCATGACCTCCAACCTTGACTTGAAGAGCTAAATTCCTGCAACCAACAAAGTCGTGAAATTAATATATTCATAAAACATGTTCATCTTATTGTCCAAGGGAATAACTTACATATGTGGTAAATTGTAAATCTCCTTACCAAGGAATCTTTACAACACTCTTCATCTCTGGATGCATGATAATCAACTTCATCTTCCTCACTTTCTGCATTCAATTCCAGATCCATCACCATGGACTTGCTGAGACCATAATGGGCATCTCCGGCTATTGTGCCCCTCATTATGACATGTTGCATGGTTTATGAATGTGCTTTAATAGACCAGCACTAGATACACAAGTCTTTGCACATCCTTTGTACCTAACATGTGCACCATGATTTGTACCAGCCTCATTCTCTCTCGACGACATGTCTTCCATTGCCTAGACATAATAAATTATAGCATTATCACCAAACATTTTAAAAGTCACAAAAAAATTAAGTCAACAGTTTATAAACACTTATTTACCTACGATAATGGGTTAGGCAAATCGTTCGAATCACACTTTTGGTTCCAAAACCTTCGCAAATGATATAAACAATAATCTTACTTACTTAGTCACACATTACAATAGTCATCAGTATGTACTTACTACCAAGCATATAATAGTGTTAATAAGTACTTACTATCCAACGTTATACACAACCACTGAGTTATACTATACTATTGTATAATTTTCTTATGGGTAAAATACTACCCTTCAATTTCTTTACTCCCTGCTGACCCCAATCTTCATGTAAGATAACACTCCACCCGAAATTCAAACCACACTAACATCTATGTAACACTTCTAAGAGTTAATTTTAAGACAATATTCCCACTTACTTTTAATTTACACCTGCACGTTGAAGCAATAAAATTTCATTGGGTCTCACTCATGTCCTCCAATCCTTTCCCTAATTCACAAATCCACCATCACTTATTGCCATGATTTTTGGATGTGTTACAGCTCTCAGCTTGAATTTAGAATATATAAGCAACAAATTATACTACATAATTATCAGACTTTGGAATTTCATAACTAGGATTCATATAATACTATTCAAACTATAAAAAAAATTTAGAATTTGGATATTGCTTACATATAGGGTTAATATATTAACTGAAATTTCTTCATATCCCAAATTATTAAAAGTATTCTCTTTATATACACCAACCAAAACCGAAGGTCACTATTAGAAAAAAGGGAAATCATGCTCGTTCTTTTCACCCTTGCAATTTTCAACTTGCAACGCCCGAATTTTTTGCTAGAATGAATGACCAAAATGCCCCTGAGGTCTTTTTCAGCCCAGAATTCAAGGAAAACCGATCCGGCAGTACTCGAAGGGCAAACTCAATGTTGGAAGGGGATTAGATGACTCGTGTATCTTTCCGAGATCGAAAATCTCGTTTTTCGAGTTTACGGGTCAAAATGACCAAAACGCCCCTGCGGTGTTTTACCCATTTGCAAGTGCCGGATGAACCCGAAACTTCTCTAAATGGTTTTAAAAGGTGTTTTTATGTAGACTATGACTTTAGTTTTGGTCCCAGAGGTCCCAGGCGAAATTAGTGCAAAATTACAGTTTTGCCTCTAGTTTCGTGTTTTTATAACCTAAGCAATATTAGGCTCTAATCGAAGGTTAATTAATTTCTATAATTAATCTTAAGTCAAAATAATTTATTAAAGTTGATTAGAACCTAAAAGTGCTTAATTACAACTTAAAATCTTATTTTAAATTCAAGATTCCTAGTCATGGAATCTTGAATAGTGTTTTCTCTCTCCAATTCCTTAAATCATGGAATTTTGTCTACATTGTTTTATTCATAAAATGAATTTAAAATCTCCTAAATATGTATGAGTACTCCTTAATCATGTCATAAAAGTTCCTAATCACATTCTTAGTCACCTAAACTTGTGCTTAATGACTTCTAACCTTGCACCTAAGCTAATACACCCCTAAACACATCACTAACACACAATTACATAACCAAAACTCCCTCCTCCCTTGCTGCATCAGACCTGGCCAAAATTCACACTCCATTTTATCATAATTTAATTTTATTTCACACCCTAAAGACCATGCTTGAAGCCATATTCACCACCAGACTTCACCATACCATCAAAATGCAATTCTCTCACCTCATGTTCCATGAGGATTCATTCTCCTCCACACATGCATTACCTCATGTTCCATGAGGATTCATTCTCCTCCACACATTCACCCTTATTCTTCTCTATAAATACTATGCCTAGATGAACTTTGCTACACTTTTGTTCATTTGCTAAAGTTTTGGTTTCTAAGCATTCTTGTTAGTTCTCTCATTTTCTCTCAAGTTTCAAGAGCATTCTTCTTCTTCATCTTCTTCTTTTTCCTTTTGAATCATCATCTCACAACCTTGAAACACCACCCCACCACCTTAGATCATCATACAAACATCTAAACTTCCATTCTCAAACACAAGCTCACCAAGAACACATTTCCTTTCCTTTTCTCTCCACAAGGCCGAAGCACTATCATCACTTTAGGAGGAGCTTTCCTTTCCATTCTCACCTCAAAGATCAAGCCTTTGTCTTCACACTTGGTAGGGAGTTTCTTTTCAAACTTTGTTTTACTCAAAAATGTGTTTTCTCTAGTTTTCTCTTGGTTTCCTTTTGAGCTTTGCTTTATATTCCTTTTCTTTTTCCATTTCGGCCTCTTGGCCTTTTCTTCTTAAACATGATAGCTTGATGATGAGAGTTTCTAGATGATGACCTTGTGTTCATCTCAAAGAAACCTCTAAAGCTTGAGTTTTGTTTCTTGATCTATCAAGGTTTTGGTTTTTCTTCCCTTTTTCCTTCCTATATGATTCGGCCTCCATGTGCTTTCCTTTAAAGGTTTTGTTAAAAATTTTAAAGTGTTTTTATATCTATTTCATCTCTAAAAATAATGTTGTTTTAGTTCTTACTTCTTTGAAGTTTTGTTTCCTTCTAAAAGTTTACTTCTTTTTGAGCTTGATGATGATGTTCAAGAACCATGTAGTTCCTTTGAGAACTTGGTTTAAGAACTCTAAAGCTCACTTTGTGATGAGATAAGTATTGGGTTGAGATTTGTTATTCTCTTTAAAGGTCTCATGTGAGCTCTAAGTTAAGATAAAAGACTTTGCATCCATGTTTACATTTTATGTCATCACTAAATGCTTAAGATTAAAGAATGAACTTGCATCTCCATATTTATGTTTATGTTCTCACTAAATTTCTAAGATAATAAGGAGTGGCATAGCATATTTATTTTATGTCCTCACCTCTAAATAAAGACTAAAATATAGTGCATTGCATATTTACTTTTATGTCACAACTTAAGAGATTTAGAGCTCATAAACTTACCCTTTATTTCCTCAAACAAAGGCTTGAAAAATATGTTCTTTAGCTTATGATTTCAGCATTAGGAGGTTTACTTTGTTACAAGCACTAAAACCTATGTTTCATAATTTTTCTAAGCTTATATGAGTTCAAGAAATGTTTAAAACAAAGTTTTATGAATTTGGAACCTCTTGAGTTTAATTTAGAATAGCTACTGCCCTTACAAGTATTTTGATAATTTTAGATGACAAAAATGTTTACAAAGGAGTTTTGTAAGTTTTAAAAAGGTCCCAAGAGAAACTAGCATTTTATGTGTTCTAGAAATCAAGTTTATGCCTTGCTTGTTTGGAGAAGAATTCGGTTCTGCCTTGCCTTGATGTGCTCACTGTTTATACTGTTTTGATGATGATAATATGAGTATGTTTGTGTATAATTAATGTTAAAATTCATACGTGAAAGATAAGAGAAGTTAGCAACTAGAAAAGAATTAATTTGAGAGTTCTAGATCCCTTAGTAATTGATTTTTCTGGATTCTGTCCAGCAAGGTTTAGAAATGGTAATTATGGATTTAAATTAGTTTAAATGTGTAGGAATGACTCATAATTGGTGTAGGACTTAATCTTGATGCCTTAGGAGCAAACCGAACTTAGAAAGGATCATTGTGGTGACTCCTAGGCACTCGTAAAGTTAAAATTTTAGATCCTGCATTCTTGAGGTTTAGAAATGTTTGTGATTATAGTATTGCATGAGGAATACTTAGATATGAGCCTATAGGTACCCGAGAGTTTAGGATATGATGAATTATAACTTAGATTGTGAGTGAAGGACTTTAAGGGTCAATGCATAAGACATTAAGAGATCTTCTCGCTTTTAGCTTGGTAATGCAAGTATGATATGTTGATATGCATGATGTGATGATATATGAGGTGTGATGTGTGATACATGAGCATTATTTATATGAGTTATGATGATGTGATCTTTTATAATGATGTTATGATGATGTAGAAATTGATTATGAATTGTTGAGATATTATGTCTACCATGTTTATGAGAATTGAATGAGAGAGAGTATGTACCCCTTCTTTTGCCCTCTTAGAAATCTAGTGATGACTAGTTAGGTTTGAGCTCATTGAGGCAATATGGGTGTTTACGGTTGGATTTGGGTGTATTTGGTTGGACCTGATAATGAGAATAATTTGGTGATGAGTATAAATACAGTTGAGCTCATTCCTAGGCGATAGAGTGTGTTTGGTTGGATTTGGTGGTGAGTATAAATATCGCCAGGCACTGGTGTTTATGGTTGGGTTTGGTGATGAGAAAAGAAGGTGGTCTTTGAGAGAAAGAACTCAAGAGTTCGGATGTAAGGAAAGAGATGCGATGTCTCTTTTCAAGTCACATAGTCATGATTAAAGAAAGAACTAATCCTAAGTTACCCCTTCTTTGCCCTCTTAGAAATCTAGTGATGACTAGTTAGGTTTGAGCTCGTTTGGTTGACCTCAATCCTGGGCGATAGGGTGTATTTGGTTGGTTTTGGTGATGCGTATAAATATCGCCGGGCACTGGTGTTTATGGTTGGTTTCGGTGACGAGAAAAGAAGGTGGTTCCTGAGGAGAAGAACTTAAAAGTTCAAGTATAAGAAAAGAATAGAGGAAAGTTCTGTACTTTTTATGCAGTTTATCTGTTACTTGATGTTATGATTTATTGATTTGCTCGCATAATGTATTGTCATGCATTCATCCAATATCTGCGGAATTCATATCATTAAGACCCATACTAAAAGACAACCACTTCGGATAAATAGCTTTGGAAAGTTTAAAACCAAACCTTACGCATGAACACCTCTTTCATAATTAAAACCGAAGTGGCTAGGGACGACGACGATGACACGTGTGTTGGAGTAGGAATTCCCTACTGAGAATCTTGAATAAGTTTCTCATCCCTCTCTCTCTTTTCTTTCGTGTCGTCTCCAGACGAAGATGATGATGTATCTCGTGACGCGGTTCGTGATTTCTACTAAAGCATAGGCATGAAGCATACACTATGAGCCGCTTTAGTTTTATAAATTATTGAAGTGTATTTCTGTTGAAGCGATAATAGGACTATGATAGTCGTAAATTATGTACCTATGATAATATGATCCTGCTGTGATGTAATACCTTTGTGTTTTGTGACCATGAATGATATGAGATCTCTTTTCTATATGTTAGTGTTTGTTACGCGGCTCTCACTTTGATTTATGTTTTCAAAAAAAAAAATTTACTCGTATTTCCGCTAAGTATTTTCATAAAAGAATGAGACTAAGAAGTAATAACCTAATGATTAACCTAATATGTTCTAGAGTATTGGGTTAAAAATTAGGATGTTACACAACTCGCAGTGGTTTATAATATGAACCGCCGCAAAATGTTCTTCCACTATTGGAACCATCGCGAAACACCAAATAACAATGCAAAAACCATGTTCTAAGGCTCCGAAATATTGCTCCTAAATTCTGAACAATTTTTGTGGTGGTTCAAAAAGTCCGCTAACTATGAAAATAAAAGCTAAAATATTCTTTTCCATAATTCTAGTTACAATTACTTTCTTCAAGTAAATATTAATTTAAAAATCCAAAAAATTCTATCATACAACAAATATGAAATAGATTTATATTCTTTTCCTACAACTAAAGCTATGCATATTTATACATGTCTTAGTTTTACTGTATAACAGATCATAAATTTAAGGCATTCACCAAAAATAGATTTCAAATCCTTTCACTCAAAAATTTTATTGAAAGGTTCCCCTTATAGTATCTTTTCATAATATCCCTTTTATCTCACTTCATTTTAATGTTTACAACTCAAACTATGCCTTAAAACAAAAGCTATTCTACACTTTTAGCCTATCCACTGTAGTATACTTAAAAAATTCATAAGTAATTCTATAAAAAATCATATGAAGCTCAAACTTTCCAGTTTGATAATAATTTAATTAATCTTTCATTTAAGCTCAAATTCATTAGTGAGCTATGGGAATTTAATTTAGTGTAATCTAGCTATCATGTTTCTGCAACAACTTTCACTAGCTCCTAACTTTCTGTCTTTTGCTATAAACGCATGGTTTTTGGTTCACTTATAGTCCTGAACTTTTGTCTCATGCTGCAACAACTTTCAAAGGAATTTTGTTTCTTAAAGTGACAATATTAAACAGAATGAAGGGAACACGTTGTATCACTCCAAATTCATTTTTCTGACAAACTTAGGTAAAAGCTTACGATTAAGTAGTAACTCCATAGCTTAGTAAAACATTGTAATGCCCCGATTTTTCTGTTAGAGTGAAAATGACCAAAATGCCCCTGAGGTCATTTTTCACCTGCATCTGAGGAAAGCCAGCTCAAGCTCGAAGGGCAAACTCAATGTTGGAAGGGGATTAGATAACTTGTGTACCTTCCCGGGATCGAAAATCTCGTTTTTCGAATTTTCGGGTCAAAATGACCAAAACGCCCCTGCGGTGTTTTACCCGTTTGCAAGTGCCGGATGAACTCAAAACTTCTCCAGATGGTTTTAAAAGGCATTTTTCTGTATTCTATGACCTCTTTTAATTTTAGAAGTCCCGGGCAAAATTAGTGCAAAATTACGGTTTTGTCCCTAGTTTCGTATTTTTACGCTTAATCGCGTGATTAAGCAAACCTAAGCAATATTAGGCTCTAATCGAAGGTTAATTAATTTCCTTAATTAATCTTGAGTCAAAATAATTTATTAAAGTTGATTAGAACCAAAAAGTACTTAATTACAACCTAAAATCATATTTTAATTTCAAGACACCTAGTCATAGAATCTTGAATAGTATTTTCTCTTTCCAATTCCTTAAATCATGGAATTGTGTTACACATTGTTTATTCATAAATGAGTTTAAAATTCTTTAATGATGTATGAGCACTCCTAAACTTGTCATAAACTTCCTAAAGCACATTTTTAGTTACCTAAACTAAGCTTAATCATTCCTAACCTTGTACCTAAGCTAATACACATCTAAACCTACCATTAAGACACAATTAAATGGTCAAAACTCACCTCCTCTCTGCTGTCTTGAACCTGGCCGTGTACCCTTCTCCCCATTATGCATCACATGTTCAATTTTTCAACACTCCAAGGCCATACCTCAAGTCACATACACTATACCTTGTCATAACTTTCAATCAAGCTTGAATTTCCACATGAATAAATAATGAAAACAACCCATTTTTCCCATTTATTTGTGGCTGGAAAAGTTCCAGCCATGACAAGTTTCTAGAAGCCTAATTTCATAAAAATTTGATAGGAAATTAACTCACATCAAGCCATACTTTGTAGCATAGCTTCCATACTTCAAACCATGCTTAAATGACCTTGTGTAAGAGATATTTTCTCTTCCTTCCTCCCTCAAACCACACGGCCAGCACCCTCCCTTTGATGAGCTCCATGGTTTTGTTTTTCTATAAATAGGATGCTTGTGATAGCCTTGTTGCACCTTGAAGCATTTGCTAAGTTTAGAGTTTTAGAGTTGTCTTGCTAGTCTTTCTTTTTCTCTCAAAATTTCAAGAGTGTTCTTCCTTTCTTTTCATCTTTATCTTCTTCATCTCTTCACCTCATCACCATCTCTTAACCATCAAACACCACCCCAAAGCCTTGAACTATCATCAAACCTCTCAAACACCACACCTCAAACACAACTTCACTTGAAACACATTTCCTTCCTTTTTCTTTCATCAAGGCCGAATCATCATCACCATCCTAGGAGGTGTTGCTCATCTCATTTCCATCTTCAAGTCCAAGCTTTTACCTTCATCACAAGGTAGGGATTTGTTTTCAAACTTTGTTTTGCTCAAGAAAGTATTTTTCTCTAGTTTTCCTCTTGGATTCTTTTTGAACTTTCCTTTGTTTTTCCTTTCTTTTCATTTCGGCCATGAGGCCTTGATTTTGAGCATGATAGCTTGATGAGGAGAGTTTCTAGATGATGACATTGTGTTCATCTCAAAGGAACCTCTAAAGCTTGAGTTTTCCTTTTCTTATGACTTCATCTATATGATATCTAACTCACATGGATTTCCAACTTAAGAAAATTAATCTAAGGATTTCAAAAAGCCCAAGCCTACCCTTGTCAACCTTAAAGTTGGCCGGCACGTTCTAGAGATTTTTCTCTAGATAGGAGTTTTGGGTATTTAATAAAGAACTTGATGTAGTTTCACTTTCTTCCTCTTTTATATGACTTTCGGTTTTTGTGTTGTGATCTTTGAGATATTGTATTGGGTTGCTATCTTGTTAAAGTCTTGAATGAGTTCTAGTTAACCATAAAATGAATCTTGCATCATGTTTATTTTGTGCTATGCATATCATGTTTACTTCCTTGCTATCACTAAATATCAAGATAATGAATGAACTTGCATCATCATGTTTATATTTCAAGCAATGCATTATCATGTTTATATTTCAAGTTCTCACTTAATACCAAGATAATAATGAGTTGCATTCATATTTACTTTGTGCTATCACTTTACATTTCTAATGGAACCTAAAATAAGTGCATGAGCATGTTTATTTTTATGTCATCACCTAAATGAATCTAGAGCTCAAAGACTTGCCCATTGTGGTCTCAACAAAGGTTTAACAATATGTGTTTTTCTTGGGTTTATATTTCGGCCCTAAGAGGTCTTGAGGTCTCCAAGCATTTGAGACTATGTCTTATAATTTTTCCAAGCTTAAGTGAGTTTAAGGAATGCATAGAACCAAGTTTTGAGAATTTAGAACCTCTTGGGACAAAGATGAATTGGTCACTGCCCTCTTAAATATTCTTATGATTTTAGATGATAAAATTGTTTATAAATGAGCTTTGAGAGTTTAAAAAGAGTTCCAAGAGAAACTAGTATTTTATGTGCTTTAGAAATTATGTTTTATGCCTTTTATGGAGGAGTATATTTTCGGTTCTTCCTTGCTCTTTGCTGCCACTGTATGTGCTGTTTTGATGATGATAATGTCTCCATGATTGAGTAAAAATAATGTTAAGATTCACATGTAAAAGATAGGATAAGTTAGGAACTAGAAAAGAATTAATTTGAGAATTCTAGATCCTTTAATTATGTAATTTTCTGGATTCTGTCCAGCAAGGTTTAGATTTGATAATCATGGTTTTAAATTAGTTTAAATATGTAGGAATGACTCATAATTGGTTTAGGACTTAATCTTGAAGCCTTAGGAGCAAACTAAACTTAGAAAGGGTCATTGTTGTAACCTCTAGGTACCCGTAAAGTTAGGATTTCAAATTCTGCATCCTTGAGGTTTAGAGATGTTCTTGACCATAGTGTGAGGTGAGAAATAATTAGTTATAACCTTATAGGTTCCCAAGAGACTAGGTTTTGATGATCGATAACTTAGAATGTGAGTTAAGGACTTTAAGGATCTAAACCGTAATCTCTAGAACCCCGTAATCACATAAATATAAGCTGTCCAAATCTGTATAGTGCTGTTTGGATAAGTCCTTGAGCATAAAAATTAGTAACACTTATTAGTTGTGAACCTATAGGTGTGTAAGAGGTTAAGAATAATACTAGAACGATTAGTTTACAAGTTTAAGACTCAAAGGAACCAAAGCATAACATACTATAAATTTATAACATAATAAGCTTGGGAGTTTGTTTGAATGATTGTCTAAGGTGTGATTATGTGATAATGTATATGCTATGGTTTTATGTATGCACTATGAAGAAAGTTTCATGTGATGATGTATATGCTATGAAAAAGATTTATGTAATGAATAATGATGTATCTATGAATTAACACTTTATGAGAATTTAAATGTGACACAACACTGAGACGCCTTCTTGGGTGACACCGGTTTAGCCGAGCACCCCCAAGAAAACAAATCCGTGAGGGTATTGACATAGAGCTTGCCAAAGCGGACAATACTACGATGCACTAGTTGCTAGTAGAGCGTTTCAAAGAGGAAATGACCCTAAGAGAGGTGATCCTTAATTGCCCCCTAGCCCGCACTATTAAGTCGGGATTATGTATATGTTACGCTTATCATAGGATAAGTAAGAACTAGTGACGACTAGTTAAGGTATGAGCTCATAACCTAGAGATATTTTAGGGCGACCCCATGAGATGAAAGTTAAAGTCAACAATGTCACATATACTATACTTATGCCAATGTTATAATGTTTCTTAGTTATTCTATTGTTTGGTTTACCTTTATGATGCACTCATATCATTAGATTATTTTATGCTTAGTTATAAGACGCATTGTAAAATATGATGGACCTTGGATAAATAACACTTTGGAAAAATAGCTTAAAAGGAATTTATATGCATGCACACCTTTTTAATAAACCCAAGGTTCCTGAGGATGTGACGATGTCACCTAAGTAAGGATAACCCTACTGAGAATTCTTTTAGAAAGATTCTCATTCCCTCTCTCTTTTCTTCCGTCATATCTTCAAATGGCGACATTCGTACTCTTCATCGGCACCCCGGTATGGGAGTTGCACCATGACCCGGCACTCGAGTCATACCATTTTGAAGGTCGCTGCACTGTCAAAGTATTCATGTTCATGGGACGACCCTTCGCACATCCAGTCCCGAGTTACCGTTTTACCCCGACTGCTCCTTACCGTCATAACGGGATTTTTGAGCGAGCAAGACCACGTGATGAGCAGATTCTCCGCATGGAGCCCGAGACGTCAGCTGCACGCGACTACCCGGAGTACGTGCCTCGCACCCAGTACTCGGAGACGGACCCATCCGAGGACCCGTCATCCCACATGTACAGTTGGAGCTCCAGTCCCGCTCCCCCACCGATGAGGGCTGGGAGTGAGGAGACGGTAGTCCAGCCGAGGTTGGCTCGTCGGCCATCTATGCGTCCTCGCCGCGGTGGACATGCCCCGATGATGCGCTTGACCACTCCCGCCGAGATTCGTCAGTGGATCGACTCGACCCCACAGTACTCGGACCAGCAGGAGTAGACATAGGAGGGGTAGTAGCTAGTGCACACACGCCACATAGTTGAGGACAAACCTCCTTTTGTATATGAGGTTGTCTGCTCTAGGTGCACATGGGTATGGGTGTTGTTTCTCTTGTATTTACTTTTTATGATTTCCTTGTATTGCACTTCAGTTGTATTCCGCTTCCCGATGTATTGAACAGTCCTGCCCTTTGGGTAGGCACAGTATATATATATATATATATCTACGTTTCAGTTGATGTCTCCATGATATGATGTGCTTCTTTATGCTTTGCTTATATGTTTCGCTATGCTCCCTCTTAAAGATTCATGCGTGGCTCTCACTTTGATTTTAAATTCCAAAAAGAAAAATTTTACCCATATTTCCGCTAAGTATTTTCTAAGTAAAAGATGAGACCAAGAGGTAATATTCTAAAGATTAACCTAAGTACATACTAGTAGTCTTGGGTTAAGATTTAGGGTGTTACAAACATCATCCACAAAAATTGAACCAAACATCAAGCTGATTATCTAGTGCTTTTTGACTCAATATAAAAGGTAATATAAGCCATGATTAAGCATAGCACATACAGTAAAATGCCATCTATAAGGGAAAGCTTGAGATCTTACCAGTTGCTCTGTGAAGTAAAAACTAATGTGTGTGGGATCCAGTCCTATTAAGTCATAATGGCTAGGTTTCTTGGTTTTGTCTTTACCACTAGAAGATCCTGACTCCAAAGGGCACACTTACAGGAGCAAAGCAGAGCATAGCAGTGACAACGACATCGTGCTGCCTATGAGTAGCTGCAGTGGCACCAACTGGCACATCAGAAACAAGATCAACACTAACAATCTGCCGAAAGTAAACATAACCATGAAGAAATAATATTTATCTACATCTTAGAGCAAAGTGGACAAAGGAGAGGGACATTCACTAATATGTCTTTTATAGTTAGGTGGTGCGCAATGGCCCAAATAGCACCAGTTGTTCCTACATCCTCAGGAACTGCAGCAACCTAAGACATTTTCAAAAACAATCGTCACACAATAGTCACTACTATATTCAAAGGCAAAAAACTAAAAGCAATAAATATTTCTCAAAGTTTAGATCATAAACTCAATCAACAGTCAAATTCTCCATATTTTAGGCTTTTTTTCTAGCTGGCCATGTCCTTAATTAATGAAATTCTCAATATACATGTCTCTAGATGACTTTATCATAAAAACACTTGTAAATTGACTTTTTTTTAATAAAAAAAAGGCAGTAAATTCTTATAAGAATAGTCAACATCATCATCCCAATTGCTATTCTTATATTCCAAGGCTTCCAATTCTTCAACCATCTGCTTAGTTATTTACGTATATTCTAACTTTGATTCAATGACATATATGACACCTTTTGAAGTAAACACTTGAAATGAAATTAGTCACAGAGATTAGAGAATTACTCACTATCCACTAATTAGGCTTAACAACAACAATAGCCAAACCTAAACCCACTAGGTGCAAATAGTTACACAAACCAAACATCGCCATTGCGTTTGGAAACACAAGCCAACCCACTTGAATATTACAGTTAAGGTTATAGTGCAGGCCAAGTCAAGCAGAAACTCCTTCCATGGCCTACTCGTATGTTCAAATATCATCAAACACTACAGTCATGTATTTGTTCCCTTTCTCTCTATACATTATTTTCTATTTTGTTCTTTTCCATCCGTCAAAAAGTCTAATCAATGAAAGCACAAGATGTTCATGAATGGTCATTGGTCAGTACTCAATAGTATTGCCCAATATTTGAAGGTTCACTTTTCACACATAGGACATTTTTACTTATTATTAAGTATTAACACAAAATATATACATATGCTGATGTAGTTACATTAAGTATTTTACTAACCGAGAAACTCATCAATTTTTCATTATATCAAACTCATGTATAACCCCATAAGTAGTTGTGCTCAAAAGGAAGTGTAAACTATTGCATTTTTTTTAATTAACAGGAAACAAAGGAACTCATCATGATCATATATATAGTAAAATAATAAATATAAATAGGCTTTTAATAGTTTTGAATTGATTAATACTACTAATTGGTTTTAGTACCTTTAGAATTCCCAATAAATAGCTTGCAAGGCTAGATTGGAAGCCCCCCACTCAAGTGGCAGTACCACTGCTCTTAGTCCTACTGCAACTAAGGGAACCTGCAACATAGTACTTTCAAATCACCAGTGCTTGCAGGAAATAAAAACACATAGTAGCAAAAAGATGCTAAGTGAATGGGCCACCTTATTTGCTCCCTCACCTGGCTGTTTGGTCAGGACTGCTACCTTGCATAAACTGTGGAGAAGAAGCAGGAACAATAAATTGCGGCTGGCCTGGAACAGGTGCATCAATTCCTAAAAAGGCCAATATAGTTGCAAATCACATACATCTACAATGAACTTAAAGAATGTTTTTCTCAACATTGATCAAGAGACACAACATGGGTGTTTGAATATCATTCTATATAAAATGGATCAATCATTCCTCAACACTTTGAATCCATCAGAACTCCAATTTAGCTTTATCCTATTAATGACTTCCACAATCTATCTGATATTACCAAAGTCCTAGCTCTGTACATATGTCTGGGTTTAATATCTAAAATTGCATGTATATGTAATACTTTCATTAATTAACATCTTTGTAGGACAAAAAACATTAGCACAGCAAGACAATCATGAAAATGACATAACAATTCACCATGTCCTCAAATGAACTAAAAGAAACAAACAGGAGACATGTCAACCAGTGGTAGATTCATTTTCTTTTACTTTTGAAAAAAACCAGTTATAGATTTATTTCAACAGCAATCATTTCTAAAATTGAAGAATGATCACACTTTCCCATTTATGAAGTGAACTTAATGCAGACATATGCGTTTTGACTATAATGTAGAAGCACTGCAACAACCCCTATCATATCATATATTTCTTTAATACACCATATAACTATGGCTCTATAATTACTCTGACATTGAAACCACAGATTGACTTGCACTTGTAAGCATAACTTTGCTACTTCCGATAACAGTTTCTTATAACAGTTTTAGCTTAATAAAGGAAAACTGATTAAATTTGTAAAACCAAGAAGCATGTAGTTTGAAGTGTATGATTACCCCACAGAAAACATAGCCTTTTTATTTCATCTAAAAGCATGCAATTTGAGATTCAACAAATGATATGCAATTTGAGGACAAAAAAATCCAAAGACAAAGAAAAGAGGCAAACCTATAGATGTACCAAAATAAGGGCTTCTGGTTTTTGCAAATAGAGGACAGAGATGATAGTGGTTGATCAAAGAGCCCAATGAATAAATCCCTAAATAAATAAATCAATAGAAGTGAGTGGATATTCAGAAAATAAGAGAGATAAAGGAAAAGGGGAAAAAATTTCCATCTTGATTCTATGTTAGGTGGAGGCTCGTGGCTTCATTCCTTGAACCGCAACTGAGCGCGATTGAGCGTGAAGCAATGACATTGGAGCAGAGCAGCGACGTTGAGAGCAGTGAATGATCGACCTTGAGCAAGAGAGTAGCTACAGGGTGACTGAATGACTAAGCGAGATTAGTTCGTTTCGCGATGTGTCTTGACCTAGAAGACAAGTGCCCAACCACCTCGGCATCATTTCACGGATTATCCGTGCTCAGGAAAGTTCCTCCACCAACAATAGTCCATGCACGCATTGTCGACTATGCCAATGCTTGCCCGGTGGATGGGGAATGCAAAGATTCAAACGGTTGTGAGGGGTTGCGGTAGGATTGCACTGATATGGGGTTGATGGGTGAGCTTGGTGAGATGAAATTACCGTCATTGTAATATTTTGGGTTAACTAGGATGTAATGATGTTTTAATGACAGATTAGTTACCGTCATTTGTAAAATAAAGTATCATTTTTTTATAATTTCAAATGTATGATCAAATTAAATTAGATAATATAATTGTATGACATTATAAGAAGTCTCAAGATTTTTCTATCCGTCACACTTGAACACCCTTGAGCTGACTGAGCTGCTCCACCAGCTCATCCAACTGCTTCTGAGAGCTCCCATCCTTCTTGATCGCGCTCAAAGCCGCATCCCTCAACTCCTGAGCCCGCACCCTCTCCCTCGTCCTCTCCAAAGACCTCCCTATCACCCTCGCCAGCTGGCTCGGTTCCGGAACATTCTCCGTCCCCTCCGCGGCTCGAACCGCCAAGCCCAACTGGTCCACCAACAGCTTCGCATTCGTGTACTGGTCCGCACCCATCGGCCACGTCAGCATCACCACACCCGAAACCAACCCTTCTAGCACCGAGTTCCACCCGCAGTGAGTCAAGAACACGCCAACAGAGCGGTGACTCAGTATCACCAGCTGTGGGGCCCACCCCTGAATAACAAAACCCCTATCCCGCACTCGATCCGCAAGCCCACTCAGCACTTTACCGTGGTCCAGCGCCACGTGTCGCTGGTCGCTAGTCTTCACCGACAATACGAAATGCACCCCGCTGAGTTCCAGCGCTCGTGTCAACACCTCCATCTGGTGACTCGTGAGAACTGTACGGCTCCCGAAGCAGACGTAAACCACCGAACCGTTTGCGCGCGAGTCGAGCCACGTGACAAGCTCGTGGCGGTTTACGGTGCTGGACCCGCCTCGGTCCTGCGAAACGGTCGAACCGTCCTCTTCTGGTTCAGGAAGAACTGGGCCGACGGCCCACACCCTCTCGTGGCCGAGTTCCTTCTTCACGTGGTCAAGGTAAACTCGCTCCAACTCGGTGAACGTATTGTAAACGATGCCCCAGGTTTCAAGGTTCAGCAGCATGTTCTCCCTGTGAAATTCCCATTCGGGTTCCCCTCTCTTTTGCTGCCTGAATTGGTGGGTGATCTGCCACCAGGGGTAAACAGGGGAATTCGGAAGGTTGGGGAACGAAACGACGAAGTTGTCGTTGTTATCGTCGTTTTGGGGGAGGTCGCGCCAGAGGGAGAAGGAGACGGAGAGGGCGAAGGCGCCGGAGGGGGAGAACACGAGGCGAGGCACGTGGAGATCACGTGCGAGGTAGTGGGTCCAGCCGAGGAAGAAGTCGGAGATGATGGCTTTGGGAGGTGAGGGGTGGGCCAGGGCCCACTTGAGGAGGATCGGGTAGTGGTGTTGTCGCATGAACGTGACCACGGCTACGAGCCTGTTCTGGTTCGGGTCCGGGAATTGAACGGGTGGGAGGAGGAGGGTTTGGAAGAGTGGGGAGTAATTGGTTGGGACTAAGGGTTGGTTGGATGGGGTGACTAGAACGGTGACAAGTATTCCGCGGGAGACAAGGGCCTTGGTGAAGTCCAGGAGGGGTATCACGTGACCGGAAGAGGGGAAGGGGTATGCGAGGACGTGGCTGTGTGTTGTGGACATGGTTGGATTCCGGTCTGTCTGAAGTCTCAACCTCCGGGATGTTATGGTATTCAAGATGTGTCGTGCATAAAAGGTTTAGACTGTTTCGAGTTATAAAGGAATCTTGGAAAAGAAAAAAAAGAAAAAACGTAAAGTGTAATTATAAAAGGAATTGATTCACAAAGAGGAAGCTTGTTCAGTAGGAACAACTTGAAGTGCTGTGCTTGAATTTTTTTTTTCTGCCGTGTTGTAGTCTTTGCTTTGCCGCCCTGTTTTGCTCTTGGACATGGACTTTGCCGTCACTGGTGACGACATCACATATGGAGAGAGAGGATAGGACATCAGTTTCGTTTTGAATGTTTGACCTCTAATCCTGTGAGATTTAAATTCGACGGGTGGAAGTGGTCTTCTTTAATGAATGGGAATAAAAAAATATAGAGTGGAATGGCCAGAGTAATATTATCTCTTTTTTTTTTTCATACACTGCAGGGCTAAAAGCCCATGAGTAATATTATCTTTTATTTGATAGTTTATAATATATATGAGTAGAATGAAATGGTATATAAATTTAATTTTTCAAATTTTTTTTAATTGTATAGAAAATATATTTATATATAAGAGATTATAAAATAACAAAACAGTAAAATCACACCCAAAATTTAACACAACCTCTTTGGCCCCCATTTTGGGGGGGGGGGTGTTACTATTTGAGAGGACTCGGAAGCTTTCATTGTTCCTCCCCAATCATTCTCTTACCTCCTTATAAACTACTCTTTTTTTTTATAGCCCATCTCTAGATATTGGGCTTCGCTCGACTAATCCAAATGACCTGTGTCACAAGACTTAGAAGTGGTGGGTGAGTCTCCCAGCGCGGATTTTTTGCATACACAAGGCTCAAATCAGAGACCTTGCTTAAGCTGAACCGAGTCGCTTACCACTCGGACCAACCCCCATTGATCCTTATAAACCACTCTTAAACACCCATTTTGTGAACATGCCCTTTTCTTAGACCCTAATGTTTCAGGCATTTTTCTTTTACTTTTTGGTGATGAACACATGGGCCAAAGCCCAAAAGTTTCATGTTGTTTTATACAAGTTCTTGTGATGCTTTGATAATAGAATGGCAAATTATAAGGTAGACTTATTATGTTTGGCTTCATCATTAACCTCTTATTATAAGTTGTTCGATGATTATCATTTTTATTAAATGGTTTGATCAAATGACTAATAGTGGGGGATTTATGATGAATCCAAACATAAGAGGTTTACTATAAAACCCACCTAATAAATAAATTTAAATTTTTTCAGAGGACTTGATTCCTTAAAAATTTAGCAATCATACTTTTTAAAAGAAAAAATAATATTTTAATAGAAAAAATATATTTTTAGACCTCAATTAATGTGCAACTAGTTTTTAATAATAAAGTTTTAAATTGTTCTCAAATGTTGACAAAAATATTATCTCTCTATTTCACTGAAGATGTCCAAAAAAATGTGTTAACAAAAAATTAAATAAATCTATGTAATGTTAAAAAATTGTATAATGAATTGCATAAGGTAGTAGTAGAAAAAAAATTAATACATCCTTAATATGACAAATGGATAGATGTTTTGAAATAATAAAACCTAAAGAACTTGACAGATAGAATGAAACAAGAGAAGTATCTAACAAAGTGAGAAAGTAAGAACTTTAATATAGCCTTCGAGAATTGAGAATAAAAGTTGAATAATGTCTTTTTATAGATAGATTAGTTTTTAGGAAATATTATGAAAGGTAAATTAACTTTCCAAAAGGATCAATTAACTTGCTTCTTAAATTTTCAAAAATTATTTTGAAAGTTTATTAAACTCCCCTGAGATTTGCTGAAATATAACTCACACCTCCTGTATTTATTCATCTGACATTTACCTCTCCGGAACTAAGTAAAACAAACGGAGTTAATTCAGTGTTAACGGAGAAAGTAAAATTGCTTATTCTTTCGCACATAATTTATCAACCCAAAACCCTACTAACCTACTTGACTCTTCTATTACTCATCCTCACCAGCCACTGTTGTGCACCCTCTCTGTTCACCATTTATTGTTTTTTGTCGTGAAAGAAACTGCATAAGGGGAAAACCCTATCTTGGTCGCGACAACGACGGTGAGAGTCCTGCCTCCGACGACCACTGCTATGTACCTTCTTCGTTCATCCTCCCTATTCACCGCTTATTGTTTTTCGGTCGTGAAAGAAACTACGAAAAGGGAAATACCTATCTCGATTGCGACAAAGGTTGGGGATGTGACTAGGAACCTCTTTCCAGCATTATTTTTGTTCTTTATTGAGAGCACCTTCGAGGAGCCTCGAGGAAGTAGAAAGCTTTGCTTGAATTGGAGGACACTATTGTTAGGTTGAAGAGGGAGAAGGACACTCTCAAGAATACACTTAATTACTTTTCTATTGCTTTTGCTGCTAAAGACGTCTCCCGTTCTTCTTCCTCTTCTTCTTCTTGATGGATGCCAAAATGTTCCAATATCTAAACAAAACATGTTACCTTTTTAGTTAGTTAGAGATTTTGATTGATTATAGTATGGCAGTTCAATACTCTTGTTGTAGAGGCATGGGAAGGGCAAACAAATGCTAAGGTACTATTGCTTACTCTTTGTCACAACCAGAATCGGAAAAGGATGACAAAAAATATATATTAAAAATGGAGTCGCCACCAAATTTTATTTAAATTGGGAAAAACAGGGAAAAACCATTTATTTTCTAAGAAATAACCTTTGAAATCATATTTGAGTTTGGAAGTTGATTATGCATAGAGGAGCGCAAAAAGTTTATTTTGCAGCACCCCGAATGTATCTGTATTGCTACGGTTACCTTAATTGATTGTGCTCATTATTAATAACCTTTTGAAATATCTGTTTTTCACCATTTTTATTTACCAAAAAAAAGGAAACAAATATCGTTTTGAAAATAAATTTTTGGAATATCAAGCTATCACAACTCAGATGTCCAAAATATAGAGTTAACATGTCGTCCCGACTAAGTTAATATCTCTGTTTGAAATAAAATATTCAACAAGTAAATGACTAAATTAAATTAAATATAATAAAACAAAACATATTCTAAAAAAAGCTCATTAGAATAATTATTTACAAGTAAAACAAAAACTTGTGAAAATTTAAATGTGACTTGACAGGGGTCCCTGCACCTACATATTCCCTAGTGCAATGGAGAACTCAAAGTCAAGTAGCTATGTATAAAATATTTGTGTGTTGATTAATTTTATTAAAAACAAGTTTTCAGAATATCAAGCTATCACAGCTAAGATATTCTTAGAAATAAAATTAATAAGCCGTCACAGCTAAATCAACTCTATTCTCAAAAAGGTGAATTATTGATCACTTACATTTTTGCTTTCCTTTTTTTTCTTACATTAAAAGACCAAAACAATTTTCATAACATAGAGAAATAATAAAATAAAAAGAAAAAAAGTTTCCCCCAAACTAATAAAGGAAAAAGAGAAGATTAACTTTGCCTAAAATTAAATTAAAAAAAAAAGATAATAACCCAGTAAGCCCCAAAAGCCCAAAATACAAAAGCAAAACTCCAAACAAGGGGGAAAAAACAACTTACGAACGTGATCAACACGTGAGAAATCTCATCATCACGTAAGCCTCGTGACCAATGAGTTTCTCTATATACATAATTTAATAATAAATTCCATTTATAAAATATCATTTCATCTCCAATAAACCTTTAGCTCTTTTGAAATCATGCTTCTTATCAATTACTTATTAAAATCAAACTCTAAATCTGTCTTTGTGATACAAAATATATATGTTGCTCTCTATACATAATATCCATAAAAACTATTATCATGTAAATACAAAATAATCATGATAAATCAGTGCAAATATCTCTATGGTTTGGGCCCTGCCCATAATGTACACTAAAGCACTGTATCACTATACAAAATGCAAAAGAGTATTTCACTTCAACGTGAAACTCACCAACTGGACTAGCTCTACTACGAGGGAAAAGGAGGAGGAAGAGAAGAACTCGCAGTAGCTACTATACCTGTAATGGAAGAAGGGAGAATGGTGAGTTTCATATAAAACTCAGTAAGTAGGCCCTTACCCATAACCTTCTTATAGGATAACAACATGAATAAAACACGTATACAAATATATATAAAATCATCAAAACTAGTTAATGCAATTTCTCTAAGATCATATTTATACATAAACCTAAAGGCAATAAAATTAGTAATCTCTGGTAAAGTATAAAAAATAGTAATCTACTAGAGAAATAAGGATCTTTGGTTGTGCCTCGCATAATAAAATATAATTTCTATGGTTATTCATGTCAACCATGACATGCATATTTTTCTAATTTCTTGGATCCCTTTGTGATCCAAATTAGATATTTAACTAGGTTCCATTCTCTGCTCTGTGAGATTGTCCTCTCAGGATAACTTGGTACCAAGGTTAACGATCAGGGTTCAACCATTAACTCACTGTCTGTTTCTCTATAACTACCGTCTAGTCTCTAATTCACAAAATATGTCTTTTTCTCTAAAACTCTGCTATGGGCTTATTGTAATACCTATTCTACCATAAAGCTATGCTTAAGCCATAGTCTTATAGTGAGTAGTTGTTACTTGTTAACTTTGCTTAATCTTTAACGTGTAAGTACAATATTACAGATGAGCATGCTTTTGTGACAAACATAAAACGCTTTCTATCTAAGTCACTAAATTTGAACATAAATAATTTATCAAAAATACATAATTGTATTACCTGATGACAAGTCAACAGTATCCATAACTATGTCAAACCTTTACTTTAGTTCACACAGGAACCCTCTAGTCTAAATAGGGTACTACTCAAATTTCACTAAAAGAACATAAAAATATTGACTAAAATCCTCTATTATTAGTTTATCAAAAGGTCTGGACAGTGATGCCAATACTAGCTAAGGATCTCCACAAAATAATCATCATCATCGCACTCTAAAAGAAATGATAATATCATGAATGAGAATCAAAGATTTCCAGTAGGAAAAACACTAGTCTACTATACAGTAACAGCGACATAGTATTAAAATAATTAAAGTATCTTCGATTTCTTCTAAAATAATTAGTTTTACTTATTCCTTTTCTTATCTAACATAATATTAAGAGTGTATTTAGGCTTGAGAATAAAATCATAGGATTCATTAAATAATTAATTGATTTTCTGGTTATCTGGATAACAATTAGTTTGTTTGTTTTACTACTTCTTTATCATAGGATTATTACTAACTTTAGACTTGATAATAGAACTCATAGGATTCCTAATATACTTCTTATCTGATGTATTGCTAATGATGTAACACCTCGTGTTACATCCTAATATAGTTCACTTGATGTAGTACCTCATACTATATTCTGATATAGATCACAATAGTATATTATTCTCAATACATCACTTTCCTCATAATGCTGTAACACCTCGTGTTACAACTTGATGTAGATCACAACTTGAATCAATGAGCTTACAATCAAGTAATTGATATTAAATAAGGCTTATTTTCTTAAGTTTTCTCTTCTCATAAGAATCTGTAATATTTGCTTAGGAAATATTATAATTATTAAGTAAAATCTCTTCTTAATAGTTCTATTTATCATACTTTAGTTTGAGATTTGCTTGAAATCTCCTTAACTCTGATGAAATTTTGTCTGTTAAGTATCCTGAATTACTATGAGACTATTCTCTTGAAAATCTCTTGAATTTCTTATGAGATATTCTCTTTAGAATCTTCTGAATTATGATGAGATTTTCTGTTCAAATTCTCCTAGCTTCTTATGAAACTTCTCTGCAAAAATTCCCTTTAATTTTTATGAGATTTATCAGAAAATCTGCTAAGCTTTTTATGAAATTTACTAAAAGAAAATAGTTCAACTTTTCATAAGATTTTTCTATAGAATCTTCTAATCTTTTATGAGATTTATTCACTACAAAAACTTATATGACTCCTTACTTGATAATTCTTAAAACTTTCAGAAAATTTAACTAGGTATCTTACTTAGATTTCGGAGCTTTTCTTTTATAGATCAAAATCTCATCCTTTTCACAAAGCTTTAGCATCATACTTCAAAATACCAATCTTTCATATTTCACAAAACTATTTTTTGCTATAATTTGATAAAATTTCCAGATACTTCACTCTTTTTAAAGAATAAAAAATCTCTTCATTTACTTAGTAAACCTTTTACATCCATTCAATCGATACATAAGACCATTATCTATTGCATCCTTTTACATCTATCAAGTTCATATACATATGCATCTTGAAATAATTCTAGATTTCACAAACATAAATTCAAACATATCTCAAGAGTTTATATTAGTAAAATAACCAAAAAAACCATAAAGCAGTAGACTAGAATCTTTCCTATCTTTCTTTCAAGCCTTTTGCTATTTTTCTTCTCTAATCAAAAGCTTCAAAGCCATTTTCTAGCCACTATATATGCTTCTATTTGGATAGATTTGAAGAGGAAAAAGAAGGTTTTGGCTTGAGCTTGATGTAGAGGAATTGTTCTTGAACTAGTTTAATTATTAATCTAGGTGTATCCTTCAAGAATTTGGAGCTTTCATGGATTTTCAAGGAGAAAAACTTCAAGATGGAGAAGAGAGAAAGAAGGGAACGTGAAGTTGCTCCTAGGAAGAAAAAATGCCATTTGCTTTTCTTTTTTCTTTATATAGTAAAACATATTTGGAGAGAAAGTAATAAGTATTAGTGTTTTCATATCAATTTTCCTTGTATCTGTATTGAAAATATCTATGTTTATTTGATTATTCTGAGTAAAAATTATATGAGATATGATAATATCTATTATTTAGACCAGTTTTGGTGTACCGGTTATTACTATTTCAATACAGCAGTTATTACCATTTCGGTACCTGATTGACATAAACAAAACTTTACTGGGTTAGAAATATTTATTTAACCTTATCCTTATTTTTATTTATGTCCTTATACCAATTATAGCGTCTCATTCTATACAAAATCCTCATATTATTATGATCATAACTGTGTCTATCGGAATTTTCAAAACCCCTATAGATTCTTCACATTTAATTATTTTATCACAACAATACTAAAAAATGAGTTATTACATTTATCTCTAAATATAAAACTCCATAATATATAATTACCTTACTCTTAGAATCACTAGGGAAATTCGTAAAATCTCTAAATCAAGTCATAATTATACTCTAGCTCTTTTAATGAAATCATTTTAATAATAATGGTCTCATGAGTTTTTATTAAAACAACTATTTCATGCTCTTGTTGAATAAATCATCATTTTTCATAAATTTGGTAAATCAATCATAATCTCTAATCTCTTAAATTATTCTCTAAAATCATGTAATCATGCCACAATTTAAAGAAAATAACTCTAATGACTAATATAAGGGTCATAGAATTTGAACTTACTCACCTGGAGTGGAGAGGGTGATGGTGTCAATACTAATGGAGCTTCGGGGAGGAGGGATGGCCCAACGTCTGTCATTGAAGCCACAAAACTCAAGATTAGACTCCAACAACCCCTAGATTGCTCAAACATGACTCTAACAATATTGGGGAAGCACCCCCACTTAACAATAATGGAGACTGACCATTACCCAAACCAAAGAGCATAGAGTGGAGAGGAAGGGAATGACAAAAATCAATAGAACTCTTACATGTGATCTTGGAAGGAAAAGGAACAAAGTAGGATTGAGTGGAGAAGGTTTGGAGAAAGTAAGAAAGGGAGGGCTTTGGGTTTCTGGAATGAAACCTGAGCAATGGGGTGTTTTAAAAAGGGTTGGGGGCTCATTAAACAAAACTGCGTCATTTTACACCGTGTTGACATCAAACAAGCTCGCTGTAGTGAGTAAATCTTACTATAGCAAACTTGGAGATACAACAACTCGCTGTAGTGAACATATCTTGCTGCAATGAGCCTCCTAACCCTTATGCTGGTTGCAGCAAACATAACTTACTATAGTGATGATGTTTTACATAATCTTGTAGCAACAGCACCCAATTGCATTTGGATTATCTCAACACTCACTTATTTACATTTCTTAATTTTAAGGTAATGTCCTCATTTATTTTACTCTCTATTAACTTTAAAACATAAATGTAAATAAGGAAATACCCTCATTTTGATTCAAATAAAATATCATAAAAATCAAAACCTCAACCAATCAAAATTTGGCTTTTGAGTTTTAGTTCAATTTGAAAATCTTCAAGATTTTCTAAAGTTGAGGGCTAAAAATGAAATGTTTAAAGGTTTCATAAAATTCATTAAAAATCACTCTTTAACTTATTTTCCTTTAGAGAGCAATTACTAGGACTTTTGGTCCCCAAGAATATGGCTCTATCATATAGCCTTTCCAGGAGTTGTAGGATTTGAACTTAGTGAAATTCAGAACCCAATAATAAGGGTAGGTCCCGGGGACCTTAGGGCTGTATGACACTTGTCTACTGACATATATGCACCAGGTATTACATAGCCCAAACATTTCATCATCTAGCTTTTTTTTAAAAAAAAAAAATTGAAACAGCCTAAACACTCTCATCATTTAGTCTCTTTTTTTTTTTTTACTGAAACAACCTAAACATTTCATCATTTAACTTTTTTTCTGGACTATAACAACCCAAATAACATAACTATCCAAAGAAAAACTAATTAGAATGCAAAGACAAACATAAAAACGTTTCAAAAAAAAAGGAAGAAAAAAAATCCCTAATTCACAAAGGAGGATTTCACATACAGAAGCAAGAAGGGGTATAGGTGGTAGCCAAATCATGATGACCATAGAGCAAACACCAGCGCAAGACCATAGGGCCAGTCTGGCAATGATCTATACATCATAGCCACAGAGGAGCCTAGAACTGCATGCAGGGCTCGCAAAGGGGTGCAACGATGGAGAAAGGGAACAGAGGGCTTCGCATTTTAGGGACAGCAGTGGCTGAGACAAAGGGATCGAGGGAGATAGAAGGCAGGTGCCAGTGATAGAAGATTGGTGATGAGAAGGGCTGGCTTGTCACAGCTAACACGACAATGACGTGAAGGGGAGCGAGCGGCAGCGATGGGTGGCTCACGGCTGCGAAGGGTTAGGCCACTCACAGTCGATCCAGTGGCGATAACAGTCCCAGACCTCCTTCTTTCCCTTCTCTCATTTTTTGTTTCTGGTTCTGTCTTCATTTTTTTTTCTCAACGGGTTTGGTTGGGCTGTTTTGGATTTTTTATTGTGAATGGATTCTAATTTGCTGTGTATCATCTTTTGTGGATTGGGTTACAATGAATGGTGGTCCATGGTTTGTAACAAAAATGGCTTGGATGTGTGTTGTGGTTTTGTGCTTGGAAAAGATTTGGTTGTTCTAATGATTTTTTTTTTCTGTTGGTCCCTTGGATGTGGTTCATTTTATTGATGTGGAAAAAGAATGATATGTTGGGGTTTACTAATAGAAGGCCATGTGTGTGTGTGTGTTTTGTGATCTAAGAACGGGAGAGCTATGGTGTGTGTGTGTGTGATTCGTGATATCGAAATGGGAGAAAAACTAGATAACAACAAACAGGGGTGAGGGACAATACCACAAGACTCTTTTCTTTTATTTCTCCTTTTTCTCCTTAATTTCTAGAACCCCTTAATCACAAGAACTCTTTTTTTCAACTTAATTTGCTAGCCCCTCTAACTATCCTTTTCTCTCTATTTATTCACTCTTCCCTCCTCCATTACTCACTAGATCTCCTTGGAAAGCATCTCTCTGCAGAAAAAGATTTATTTCTCTGAACTTCTCCTGCCTTATCAACATATGATATCTCCATTTTCTATTTTTGTGAGGTTGCTTAGCTAGATCTTCTAGCTATCCTTTTCCAATCTTTGTTGGGAAAAAAAAATTGGGTTAAATGCAAAATATGCTTTGTATTTTATGCTATGTACAATTTAGACCCTGACTTTTATAATTGTTCAATGCGACCCCCTAGGCTTTCTTAACTTTGCAAAAAGGCCTTTCTGTTAAATTGACTTCCACTCCCACTATTAAGTGGTCACATGATATGTACGTGACACACTTTTTTGACAAAAATGCCCTCCCCTCATAAGAAATTTCCCACCCAATCCAACCCTAGCCTAACCCTTTCCCTTCTCTGAAATGGAAAACACGCATCCCATCCCTTTCCCTTCTCCAGCCTTCCAAAACTACCTTTGTGCTGGTGACACTGTGATCCTCCCGCACGTGTGTCCCACGAGTGTCCTTTACCACGCCGACTATGGCTCCTTCGACCTCAGCATTGCTGACGAGAAATCTGGCGATGGCAACGGCGGCTAGTGCACAAACGGCAATGACTTACCGTGTTCTGATTTGTGAAAGGTGAGGGGCTCTAAGTTTGGTTGTTTTTATTTTGGTTTTGATATGCTATAAGGTTTTGTTTTGTTTCTGGTTTGATTTTTTTGGTTTTGTTTCTCTCTTTCCGTGTTATTGCTGGATTATGTTGATTGTATTTGATACTGGTTTTGTGTATCATGCTGAATTAACGTTGAGGGTTCTAATTCGTGAGGGGAATGAGTGACATAGATGGGTTTTGGGATCTAAATGTGGATTAGGGTGAGGGGATATGACAAGGGCAATTTTGTCCAAAAATTGGGTCATGTGAATGGCACATGGTTACTTAACGGACTAAATGGATGTCTGTTAAACAGAAAGGCTATTTTGCATAGTTTGACAAGTATAGGGGGTCGCATTGCACAATTATAAAAGTCAAGGTCTAAATTGCACATAGCATAAAATACAGGGGCTTATTTTGCATTTAACCCAAAAAATTTGCTCCCTAGAAGCTGAACCTCAATATGGAGTAGTAGCTAGACAAGCATTGTGCTAGGCAAGCAGTGCGTACAGTGTCGTCAAAACTCAAAACGCAACTTCCCCTTTCACTTTATCTTTTCTTTTATATATATATTCTATTTGTATTTTTCGTAGTTAGACAAGAAGGGCTTTTGAAAAGGATTGGTGAGCCCAAAAATGAATTGGTAAAAAATGGGCAAGAAAAAATAAAATTAAATTAAGAACTGGGCTTAGAAAAGAAACATGTGAAAAAAGAGAATAAAAAACACAACCAACAAAAAAATAATGGCTGCAACAAAGACAATGGCAAAAAATTCTTCTCTCTTCTTTTTCTTCTTCTTTTCTTTTGGGAAAATAAAAGGAAACGTAGCAACATTCATAAATAACATATACATAGTATGACTTGTATGTATGTATTTGGTATAATGATATGCCAAATTGTATTTGGAATGTATTGTCTTTGAATTCTAGGTATAAAATAAATTCGCATTTTACATAAAAAAGATGTTTATGGATATATATTTTGTTAAAATCTAAGTAAATTAGAAGGAATGATAAATAATTATTTCAAAACATTATTTTTAAAAAAACCAAACAAATCAAGAAAATACACTCCATAAGAAATATTTTTAAAAAATTAGATATCACTTATCAGGTAAATTATTCTAAAAGGAATTGAAAATCGAGTTTAGTTTTCATATATTGTTACATTGTCATTTAATCACACTTTTTCCATTCCCATGACTCTTCAATTAGTGAATACAAGAGTCAACTATTGTAGCTAATTTGATAATATATGATTAGGGTACCATATAAAAATTTTTACATTGTTTATATATAAAAATTGAGTCCTTGAAAATAATCAGATTGTTTTTTAAAATGAGTTTAAGATACATATGTTGTTAAAAATAATTATTTTACACTTAGGGATGCGTTTGTTTATGCTTTTTTAATTTCAGAATCATTTTTTTACTCTTAAAAAAATCACTTTTCCTATATTTTAAAATTGTTTTAACAATAATTAGAAACTCCAAAAAAAAAAACTTTTCAACCTTTTATAGAAGTTAAAAAGAGTAACTTCTGAAAAAAAAAGTTTTTTTTAATTGAATATAAAATTTAAGTTTTCATAATCACTTTTTTTTAAAATTTGAAACAAAAGCACCCTAAATTGATAAATAGATTAAAATGGACATCGAAATAAGACAAACCACAATTATAGATATTCCAGTGAATGAATTATAGATATATAACTAATTTAATATTTTTTGTATAGTTATTCGTACTAAGTGAATATACATTGTTATATTTATCATAAAAATGACACTGATAAATTAATATCAAATTATAAAACTATATTTGAAAAAAATTATATTCAATGTAATAATATTAACGAATTGTATGAACCAAATGCAAAATTAAAAACAATATAGGTGATATACCTTGTAATAAAATACTTTTAATCATAAAAGACACACAGATTATGAAAATCCAAAAAAAAAAAAGATAATTGTTCTTTCCTGGAAATTTGGTAAGGTTACAGGTGTCTCCAGCATATGTGTAAGCAGGGGTAGGGTACATGCAAAAACATTCTGACATTCAAGTAAGTGAATGAATGAGACATAGAGTGATAAAAAAAATAATAATATGAATTCAGATTATTATATCTGGAGGGATTGAGCCCCTTATATAGTGAGAAGTGACCCCATAATAAGTTAGGAGATAATCTTCCCTTAATATGAGAGATATTCCTAAGATTTAGTAGACATTTGATATATTTCATATTTATTGGAGATATGATATAATAATAGGTGATATGATAAAATAGTAGGAAATTATATGAGCTAATAAAAGATCTCGTATAATCTAGTAGTCAATCTTGGAGATATCACAGACTAAATCAGTAGAGAATCTCTAGGAGCCACTATGCCACGTGGGCAAGTCGCGGGATCCCTTGGCCGAGTTTTTTGAATTGGGCCGCAATCTTAGGCCCATATTTCTAGTCCAGCACAATAAGATAAAATGCTATCAACGTAATTATAAAGTGTGTGTGTGTATATATATATGAGGAGAGATCTGTTTACTCTCGGAGTAAGTATCTTACACTTACTCTGTTGAACATCTTCGTATTAACATATTTCATCAATTCAACCATTGAATTATGTAATCTTATCTTGATGATAAAGTATACCAAATTTCAAAAAGATTGAACATTGATTGATATGTTATCTAATATTCAAAATTTATATGTATTTTCAAAAATACGTTGTACATCCAAATAAAATGGGATGATGAAGTACCAATTTTTTTTTTTTTTGAAGTTTTATGCTCTTGATCTATGTAGTGAGAACTTACAATTCAATGGTTGGATTAATGAAATTCGATTTCTACAAAAAGTTATTCAATAGAATAAGTATAGCAGACTTAATCATATATATGGTAAAATGTATTTTTATCACTTGAATTTTAGGTCATGTGTAGTTAACTCCCTAAAAAAAGTGCATCGCGACATCCTAAACTTCCCAAATAGTGCAAAATACCCCCTTCTGTTAAATTGACATATGTTTTCATCGTTAAGTAGTTATGTTCATGTCACAATTAAACAAACAAAAATACCTACTTTTTAATCAAATTTCTCAACCCTAAATCCTCTTTCACTCTAAAACGGACAAAACTATCCTTCAGATACTAGAGTTCAATTATAACAAAAATGTATTTTTGTCTGTTTCTAAGTGGAGAAAGGTTTAAAGTTGGAAAATTTGATTACAATGAAAAGTATTTTTATCTCTTTACTTATGCACATAACATACACATAGATACTTAACGATGAAAATTGATTTCAACTTAACATAATGTGGTGTTTTGCAAATTTAAAGTGTCATGATGCACATTTTGAAAACTCAATGTATAAACTGCATATAACTTAAAGTCCAAGGAGTAAAATGCATTTTAGTGGAATTTTCAAAGGTGTGTTCAATTAAAAGAGATAAAAAGAAAATGAACACAAATAACTTCAAAAAGAGTAACTTACTGGAAATTAATATGCAAGTATTGAAGACATAAGAGGTCATCTAGGCACCATGCATTGTAACAAATAAAGTCAAACAATCTTAATACGCAAAAAAAAAAAAAAGACTATGCAAAAAATAAAACGATCTGATTCAATTGTAATTAAAACTCACTATTGATCGGAATTAATTATAGGATACATGCAGAGGTAACAATCAAGCTTAACAATTTTTTTAGAGGAAAGTGGGGGTTTGAGACTTTTAAAATTCAAACGATGAAAGGGCTGACTAATGAGATTCTTTTATAGTATTATTTTTATGGTTTATGTCATTTGTATTCATAATATATGAGATAGTGAGTCAACTCACATTTTATCCATTATTGGATAAGGTGTAGACTTAACTTAAATAGATCAACACCATATTCAATAATAGGTAAAATATGAGTCAACATAATATCCTATATATTATGAATATAAGTAATATTTTTTTATTTTTATATATGGTGGAGGTTCGCGTGTATAACTTGAGAGCGAATCATAATTCAAAGCCAATGGTGGTGACAAAGGAAGCACATGGGAAAAGCTCTATAAATACCACAAGATCACTAGTTGCAAGAGATCCTATACATTTCATATCACACTTTTACTTATCTTTTAGTCTTTTTAGCTTTTTATTTTTGCCTTTATCTTTCTTGTACTTTTTAGCTTTTTATCGTAGCTGTAGGTTTATTTATTCAAACTTGAGGATGCCTTCCTCGTGTTATCATTTGTAATTGGTAAGTCCTATTGTGACACCACTTTCTTAAGCATTAATAGAGTTTTATTGATTGCATTTCCTTTCCTCTTGTTTTAGCCTTGGTCTTTGTTTACTTTGCTCTTGAGTGTTATTTAGGGCCAAGATTTACCATTAAGTATTTTGGGAACCTACATTTATAAAACTGATTTCCATCTATGAAGTAAACGTTTATCCCGTTTGGATAAACAACTTATTTAAATACTTATAAAAAAGTAACTTTTGAAAAGTAACTTGTAAATCAGTTTTTTTTTTATTCAAATACATAACAATAAAAGTATTTGTTATTAGTGTTTTAGAAATTACTTCTTAAGAAGTTAGATATTTTAACTTATCAAAAAACATTAAAAATAACTTTTAGAGAAGTGATAAATTATTTAGTCAAACAGGATAAAAAGTAAAAATATGACTTTTAACTTCTACAAAATAAAAAAAAATCATAAGTTTATCCAAATAGACCCTTAATTGATCACAGGAATCGTAAGAGTTTAAGCCAAACGCCTGGGGATTTATAGGATCTAACATTTCTAATACCCAACTCTAACTCCAAGCTAAAAATTAGCCCAAATAATATTATATTTATTACAGGCAAAATAGACTGTAATTATATGTGTCAACTCATTTGAAAAATGATGTATCACCTACATGTATCATAACAATATCTTGTTTGTTAAGTGTAAGCTTTGAGTATGTAGGATAAATATTTATATGTTCTTGGATATGAGCATAATTTGCTTCATATCCAATCATAAAATGACATTTAGTATTCACTTTTAACTTTCATTTTTAGCTAAAATGTCATGCATGAATAGATGTGAAGCACATCTAGCTCTAGAACATATAATTATTTTCTTTAATATATACAGTTGTAGGATATGAAAATTCAGAAAACTTGGAGAAGATGAGTCAGAATCTTTAATCATTAGAGGAGCGGAACAAACGTGCACATGTATGGAAGTAATCTCAATTATACAAGAGAAAGCCTCCCAAAGTACCAAAAAAGTCATACGAACTCAAGAGTCAGGACACTAGCTAATATGCTACGAAGACCTCTATTACTCACATAAGAATAAAGCATGTTGAGAAAAATGAATTGAATTGAAATGCTGAATGTCAAACGTAACCCTTGCATCAATTTCTTATCTTTGCAAAACTGATGTTTTTTTTAGTATGTACCTAACCTGTTTCTATACATTATGCAGATAAGGGGAAGATTTTCACCGACATTTGTCTGTTTCGTGTCAAATATTCCGAACTCAAATTTTCATTTGTATAGGAGCAGATTTTCTATCTTGCCTCTAACAACGAAATGGAAATTTCATTTGTTGAAGACAGTTCATGTTTGCCTGTTGAAGAGGCGACTTCATGTGGATAAAACCCCGGCTGTCTTGGCTTAGGCAATGCTCTCTCACCATTGAACATTAGAACAACAGATGACATGTCTGGCCTATCATCTGGCCTTTCTTGCACACACAATAGCCCTATGTGAATGCACCTTAATGCTTCAGACAGAATGATTGAATCACTTAAGGAGCCATCCATCAGCTCTAATGCTTTATCCTCAGTCCACAGCTTCCATGCCTGAAATACATAGACACGTTAAATTTGAGTTCAGTGCACTGTCTGAACAGCCGCTGTTAATCAGTTAGGTAACTGATATTCATGAAGAGCTTGTGCTTGAAACCAGATTTCGGCGTAGATATAAAATCAGAGATTATAAAAGAATTTGAGAATTGTAACAGCAAGTAGCACTTTAGACTTACGTGTCCAAGGAGATTAAGATGATGTTCTGGGTCAAAAAACTCTCTGTTCTTCCTCCCACTAACCATCTCCAGAACAATAACACCAAAGCTAAAAACATCAGACTTCACTGAAAAAGACCCATATACTGCATACTCAGGGGACATGTAACCACTGCAACATCATTCTTAATGTATTGGCCTCTGCATGATCACCACCAAAAGCCCTGGCTAGTCCAAAATCTGATACTTTTGGGTTCATATCATTATCAAGAAGAATATTACTGGTTTTTAGATCTCTATGGATGATTCTTAGCCTAGAGTCTTGATGAAGATACAGAAGTCCTCGAGCAATCCCACTTATAATATGTAAACGTTTATTCCAATCCAACACTTTGCTTCTAGTTTGATCTGATAAATTCCACTCACAAGTTAGCATGAAGACTTGATATTAATGGTTAGAACAAATTAAAGATACAGAGAGGATAAAAGCACACACCAAAAATAAATTTGTCCAAACTTCTATTCGGCATGTATTCATAGATTAGGATTCGTTCATCATTCTCAATGCAACAACCAAGAAGTTTCACAAGATTTCGATGTTGAAGTTTGGCAATCAACATAACCTCATTTTTGAATTCCTGTGGTCCTTGTCCTGATTTCCCAGAAAGCCGCTTTATGGCAATCTCTCTGCCATTTGCTAGCGTGCCCTGCTCATGCTTATCTGAAATGTTAAAACTATGCATGGAGAAGATGGATTTAGTAATAGGAATAAGGTATAATCATGTCACCTTGTAAACTGGTCCATATCCACCTTCTCCTAATATGTTACTATGGGAAAAGTGATCAGTTGCATTAGCTATGGTTGAAAAATCAAATGTTGGTAAGTCAATGTTCTCCTTGTCAAATTTCTCGATGCCGTCCTTCTTGTCAATCATTGCGTCCTTACCTGAAATTGTAGAAGATTCACTATGGACAATGCATTTTGACAGAATAGTTAAAAAAAAAAATAGAATATTTGCATCTGATGATCTTACAATTCTTAGTTCTACCGTTATAAAGAAAGAAAAGAAGTTAAACTATAGATATTTCAGAACTCACCTGACTTCCCTTGTTTCTTCCTCCTTTGATAGATGACATATCCAATTATTATGGTTGCCAATATGAGTATCCCGATTCCTACAAAAATTGCTGCTAGCTTTTTCTTGCTCGCTTTATTCCTTGAATTACCTTAGATATTAAGAGTATTGCAAGTTAAAACACCGGAAAGCTCCAGCTGTGCAAAGACGGGAAAATGACCATGTCCTATTCTGTTAGTTTTTGTTTTCTAACTGCAATATGGATGATATTTCTATCATGCATTATTGTAAGTTTGTACAAAGTTCCTTCATTGTGTGCTCTTTTTTATGGTAGAATATCACCTAAAGCCTGAAATTTATAAATTTCTAATTCTACGATTACTAAAATAATTGATAATAAAAGTAGATGCAATGAAAATAGTACCTAATTCTGAAGCAGCGACTCTTACGTAAATTTCTTGCCCTTCGCTTTGTACCCTCATGTCCATGAGATTATTAAACCAAATGATGCATCCACTTCCACCATTTCTAATATCCAAATGTGCATATGCTGAGCAACTGCAGTTTTTCAAGCATTGTTTCTCACATTCCTGGATGTCCATCTTCTCATCAAACCAGGAGGAAGAAGTATCTGGCAACTTTATTCCTGTATACTTCAGAAAGCCATCTTTATCATTACAATCCAATTTTACTTTCCTAACACACCCATCATTCCAATTCCCAGGAGACTTTGGTGTGAAACCTGTGAGGCATACACACTGCGGAGAGTTATTAGCATTGCAGTCAGAGTTTGCACCGCACAAGGCATAATTATCACACCTATCCCCAGGCCCAGCTAGGAAAAGTTGCCAAGTTTTTGTATCAGATGACAACATGAAGCGTTGCACAGTACCTGTTGGATTTATCGTGTATCTAGAAACAATAGAATCGTTCTTGGGTTCATATTTAAAATTAACTTCCTGGTCAGTTAGCACAAAAGAGAATTCAAAGTAACTATAGAGTGTTTCCCAAGGAATCCCACTGAAGAAAAAACCATTCCATGAACCCAGCCTGTATATTAATGTTGATCTCTTTGTAATAAATAGTTGAGGAAAGCCATGACCATCTAAATGGTATGAAAAATCACCACTTCCAGGATCTCCTGTATCCTTCCAAAAAGTCAGAGAATTATGCACACCACTAACTCTACTGACATGAAGTATCATCCCTGGTAGCAAAGTGTCACCAGGGTAATCAAAACTCTGCCATACAATGTTCCCACTGCCACCTCCATTTCTTACAACAAGGTTTCCTGTGTCCAAGAGCAATAGGACAGGCTCCTTTGCAGTTGTGGATGCATTGGAGGACCAAATTGTGTTCCCTGAGCCATCAAGTATAACTGGATTCCCCACATCAGTGACTTTGAAAATTGCTGTGGAGTTATCCACCGGTGCATCTCTGTTGGCTACCCACACAATTGTCCTAGGTGATATACTCATGTTGTACCATATGCAAAAGTATAGGTTCTGTGAATTACCCAAGCCGTAGAATCCTGCTTCAAAAGTTCCAGCTGCAGAAACCAGGGTCTCGCTGTAATGAATGGATTTATCTGGAGTTACGCTTATCAGGCATTTGACTATGGGAGAGAAGGAGAATAGGAGAAAGTATAGAACAAATACCCTATCGCTAGCCATTACTGTATTCATCGATTTGTATTGGCCATGTTTCCTAAGGTCATGTAAGAATTACAGGCCCAAGGCAAAATGAATAAAGTAAGACCTTCTAACATGGCGTTCTCTAGACCAAGTCATGTCTTTAAAATTTTTATTAAAAAGAAATTAAAATTCAAAATTCAGTTTAAGAGAATTAAAACCTTTGTTTGCAAAAATATAAAACAAGATTGTGACATATTAGGTTCAAGAAGTTAAGTTTTAATGCTCAAAAATTAATATTTAGGGTTTGTTTGGTTGATGAGTAAAAATATGGGTAAAAGTTACCTAAATGAGTTTCGTGTGTTATTTAACAATGAAAATTCATCTAACTAATTTTTACCTCAATTTTTATTTCCCAACCAAACACACTCTTAATATCATTGCACTTTTTGAAAAGAGAAGTATTAGTTGGAGGAGTAATGTTACGTGTACAATAAAATTACATAACAAATATGCACCACACATTTTATCACTATTAGATGGATGAATGAATAAAATCAATAAAGACCACTCATCACATTTAATAATAATAAAATGAGTAATATATATTTATTATATAATTTATTATATATACATATATATATATATATATATATATATATATATATATAGTTGGTGGTATTGGTCATAGATGCACAAAATTTCAGCGGTGGTCAATTCCGTGTACAAACGGATTCGATAAAAGTCTTCGTCCGCGCTGACGGCTATAGCCCATTGGCAGCATCGCCCAATGACTCCTGCAAGGCAATATTTTGAGGACCGTAGAGCATGTCCAGTTACGTTTCATTTAAATTTTACGAAGTTAGTGGGTGGGTTGGTGTAATAATAATAATAATAGCCGATCAATCCCGCAATTTCACGCAGGTCAATACGGAAGATTAATTATAAAGGAGTGTTCAAGAACTATTTCGTTTAAAAAGAAATTGAATGTAATTAATGAATTAAATTAATAATTAAAATTAGAATCTAATTTAATTTTGATGGTTAGTTTAGGAATCTTCTATTGTTTACAAAAAGTTTGATAGTCCAACGCTAGGGACTACAGATTTGCCAATACAAAAAGCAATTTTCCCTCCAAAAACCTTTAGCCGAGTGTCAAGTGTTGCTCACATTGTCAAGAGTTCTTCTCAAGTGAATTGCTAGCAAGTAATGTCTGCTCATCAGAGGTGCAATTTGAATGCAATGGCAGATAGAACTAATAGGATATAAAGCATTAGGAGGCTTAGCTAAATCACCATGCCAATTGTCAAAAAATTTCCAATGTTACTAACTAGCACTCTTTCCCGTGCTCTTTTCAGATACTGATCCATTCGAAAACCTCATTCATGATTGGCTTATTGATAAAGGTCTGCATTGTTCAGATATTGATCCATTTTTCACTGCCCTATTTCTCTTAGTGAGTTCGCGTGGGTTGCTCTCCTTTTGTCATTGGTTGAAATGGGCAGCTTCTTGCTCTGACATATGAACTTTAATTAAGTTGCTTCTTTTTCCTTGAGTTTTCAATTTCTTCATTGAGAAATTATATTTGTAGTCACAACTTATAGATATCATGTCAATTTACATCTATTTATTTTTGGATGGAACGTAAATCCCACTTAATTTGAATATCACATCACATGTAAAGATGTATAAGAGTTTGTCAGCACAATGTCCTACATTTTCTTATTCCTGCTCAAACTCAAAACTGGAACTGAAGGAAGTCTATGTACGTAAATATATCATCAGCTTTCATCGACTTTGTATCGTAGTTGGGTTCTTTTCTGAAACTACCAAGTTCTCCATCTTCTTCTTACCATTTTCCTTTGTTAGTTTTCCTTTTTGAGGCTTTGCAGAATCTCCCACAGACCAAGTGTTGGATTTTTAAATTTAAAATATATGTTTAAAAAGGTTTATATAATTATTTAATAGTATTTATATTTATTATCTAAAGATTGTAGTTGACTTTCAAATATTTATTTACATATTACAAGAGAATTGTGTATTTAAACAAAAATGATACTACTATGATTAAATTATTTCCAAAATCATGCTAGTTTTACATTGCAATGCATATTAGTTCTAATGATAAATATATCATATTGTATTTTTCCTTGTTTAATTCATTTTAAGTCAAATAAGTTTTCATTGCATAATTAAATTCCATTGATTAAGTGTTTTTATTGAATGGTTTGATTGGTCTTTTATTTCATTTTCGTTTTATAACGTTATAAAATTATAATGATATAGACATTGAGTAAGAACACCTTTCATATTAGAATATGGCCTTTTGGCTCTATATATATATTTTGATCATTTAAAGATAGGTTCAAAACCCCAAAACATGAGGCAGCAAAAACAAAACAACCATATAGAAGCTAAGGCACACCCAACTAACAGGATAAAGAGTCATTACAAACTAAACGGACCAAACAGTATGCATCAATCAAAGGTGATTCGGGAACTCTTGTCCAAGGTGAAAAGGAAATTCCTCGAATATAGATGCAGATTGTAGCCTTTGCTTAAAATCTCCTGTTAACGGCGCAGCAACCACAAACATGGGGATCCAATGCTGACTCCTTTCTTTATCATATACATGCTGACCCACCACTTAACCTTAGACACATTCAATCTAATCATCATTCATCCCGAACTCAAACCCAAATTTCTTACTGAAGTAGTAGCAAGAAATAATATCCTGTGCTTATACTCCGGCTTTAATGACCGCACATTCCAATCAAATTTGAGACAAAACCAAAAATGATTAACCTCATTATAAACTTCACCAACAGCATCAGAATAAGAGATCCCAAATTCGAACAAATAATAATGCCCGCATCTATAGCATTGCTAATGGCGTATCCATACTTCCATATTCTAACATCATGTCCCTGAGTCCAAAAAGCCATCAATGCAAAAGAGCCAACTCACTCACCCATGACACACACACCCATGACACACATACCCAAGGCATACTTAACTCATTTTCAGTTTCTAAAATTACTATCTTACAGGTGTATCACTCCATTCAACACATTATTCTTTAAAGTTCAAAATTCTGCCCTCAACTCTCATGTCTCCCCCTCACTCTCAAAAATAATTTCTCAAGTGTATCACTCCACTCATCACCACCAAGCCACCTTTCAACCATATCCTGGGATCAATGAGCATATAAACCTGACAGAAAATTAGAAATTGACAAAAAAAAAAAAAACAACTTTCTCACTGTTTTCACAATCCTCATAGTATATCATTCCACTCACCAGCACTTAATATTGTGTATCTCCTTCTAAACTCACAACTCCCCCACAAATTATTATTCCTTTGTGTTTCTCTCTATATCATCCCTTATCCACCAATCAACCACTCCAAAACTCCTTACAAGTATGCTTTTCAGAAAAACCACCTTTTCAGTAACAACTAACAAGGAAATTCACTTGCAGAAAAACAGCAAAGCTCTAGACAAAATAGATATCAACATTCGGATTGTAACTGGGATCTACATCTGCGCATGGATAATAAAATAGCATAAAAACACATGTTCCAACCTCTTTGTTTCCTACCCTTGAAACCCACTACTTTCCACATCTCAAAATTTACTATTGGATCATCAGTTATAACCTAATTAATACCCCACCAGTTATAGCAACAACCCAAATCTTCCATGTATGGTGACATGTAAAAAACAAATGTGACATAGTTTCATCAAACATATTACAAAAAACACATTTAACTTCTCCATTTGTAATGATATTCAGATGATTCAAGCGAACTTGTGTATTAATTCTACCACGAAGAACAAACTACACAAATAACTTTGCCGTAGGTGGGGCACAACCGTGTCACACACTACCAAAACAAGAGTCAGTTTAAGAAACATTGCAACTTTCCTGGAAATATTTATCTATAAAAGACTGAACAACATAAGTTTGGGAAGGATGATGACACCAAGCAACAATGTCTAGGTTATTTTCTGTTAACCGTACTCTATTCAAAATACCCTCCAGTTCCTTCAACATAGTTTCTTCCCATTGAAAGAGGTTCCTATACCACCTTAATCTCCATCTCAAACCTGATTCACTCCAAAAACCACACTCTGCAACATGCTTATTCTTTTGGAGGGATATGGAATAAAGCCTTGGAAAAAACACCATTAACTTATTGTTACCAATCCAAACATCCTCCCATAACTAAGTATTATTACCATGCCCAACCACTTTCCTAATCCCTATAAAGACAATAGATCCGATGTTCTCATTGACCTCCCAATAGCACCCCACAAACCTCCTTTAACAAGACTTTGTTGCTCTATCAATGTTTTAGAACTATCCAAATTATGACACGAGCAAATAACATTTTTCCAATATGCATCTCCTTCTATAGAGAATCTCCACCACCATTTAAAAAGTAACGCTACATTCATGATTACTAAATTCCCAACTCCAAGCCCTCCCAGTTTTGGGGCTTCTGAATAACCTCCCAGTTTACAAAGTGGGATTGCATGCCTAGCCTCATTAGAACCCCAAAAGAAACCCCGTTGAATGGCAATAATCTTCCTTGCAACCACTTTTGGCATCTTAAAAATCCCTAAGTAGTACAAGGGCAAACTATTTAAAACAGACCTAATTAAAACCAACCTTCCTGCCCTTGAAAGCATGTTTCCTTTCCAACCACTTAATCTATTTCAAACTTTCTCTAAAATCAAAGCCCAAGTATTCTCATTTCGAGGATTTGCCCCAAGTGGAACCCCTAAGTATCTAACTGGGAAGGATACCACCTGACAATTTAGCATTGAGCTAACCTCAGCTACCAAAGACTCCTCACAATTCAACGACACAAGGGCAGACTTACTATAATTAATGGAAAGACCAGTCATAACCCCAAAACAGTCTAAAATTCTTCTTAAATTAACAAGAACCTCCTTATCAACAGGAGCAAAAAGAATCGTGTCATCCGCAAACTGAAGGTGAGACATGTTAACTTCTTGCCTACCTATTTTAACCTCCTGTATCATGATGAGAATGATGACAGATAAGAATTTACAAGTTTCTTACAATAATACTTTTATTTTATTATATGGGTTATACATCATACTATATCTCCATTGTGGTTCCTGAGTTTCTAGTTAATTCTAGAAGAGCCTGCAATATATCCTAGGGATTTCTATACTGTGACAGAATAATTCTTAAGGGCAGTGCATAGCATGCCTCGGGCTTAACAAACCTCTTTTTTCTATTTTCTTATTTTGTAGGAGCAAGAATCAAAGCTTACAACAATCTTAAGGATTATTTGTTCACAAGAAAAAGGATGTGCGTGCATTTCAACCCCTGAGCTTTTTTCGCGTGATGATGGATTGGGAGAGAGGACTCTACCTTTCAAAGATTGAGTGGTGAGTGACAAAATTGTTGCAATGGCAAATATATTCACTGGAGCAACAACCAAGTAAGGTCTATGAGAGCATATTAGATGAGTGTGAATCATGAAGTAGACTTGGAGACATGGCTTGTGATTCAATTCATTTTTCTTTTTGAGATCCAATAGGGCGTTTGAAAACTTGTAATGAGATGGAATTGTATTGAATTATATTAAGAATTAAATTCTTTCATAAATTGAATTGAATTCTTATGTTTGGAATGAGTCAACAAATTAAAGAATTCAATTCAATTCCTTAGTTTGGAATGAGTCTAAAATGAATTAATTTAATTATTTTTACTATTTTATCCTTCATTAATAGGTTAGGAATAAAACATTACATTCAAATAAGGTTATTTTAATATTTTTATTTGTTAAAATTTAATTTTCACACCAAATTATACCTATCTGGGTCTGATTTCAATTCCTTAGTTTTGTTGGATTTCAATTCCCATGGGATTTCAATTTCTTTAGTTAAGTTACTTTCAAACCATGGAATTAAATCCAATTTCTGAATAGAAGTTAACGTGTCTCACCTTCAGTTTGATATTTAAGAATATGATTAAGACAGATTCAATCCAATTTCATGCCCTGCAAAGAATTTTGATATTTAAGAATATGATTAAGAGCTATATTAATATTTGAATAAATAATTTTAAATCATAGAATTTTTTTAGAGAGATGAAATTGTGCTATAATCATGACTAATTATGTTTCTTTTTCCTCTAATGCCGTTAGTCCAATAAATGAGAAAGAATATATATATATTTTTTGTATAAATCTATATATAGAACGTATTGTTTGTGATCTTTCAATAAAATTAGTTAACATTAAAAGGCGAGGGGTTTTTATTTGTTCAATGCATTAATGTTATTCTATTTATTTATTTATTGCTAATTCCATTTTTATTTATTAGCCATAATTGATATTAATAATTATGGACATAAGTTTTGTTATTTATGTCATTTTACTTAATAGACATTATTTCTTTTATTCTTGATGAAATAACATGATTAATTTATATTATCTTTATTAGGAAATATTTTAATTAATATTGATATTTCAATTAATTGTTGCGACATATCATTATTCCGTAAAGTAATTGTTTTTTAGGTTACTTGTAATTTGCTATTACTATTATTTAGATCTACTATGGGTAAATTCATTTTTTTTTTAATACTTACCATTGCAAATCAAGAGTAAATTGAAAGAATTATAAAAATACTTGGATGAATCTGTTTAATTATTGTGATGCATTTGTTCTAAAAATAACTTATCGCTTCTTTGAAAATATGATATAACAAGTTTTATGATGACCATAATGCTAATTTATAATTACTATTATTTAATATTTTACATTAATTTTGTTTATAGACAAAATGGAATGGCAGCTAAAGTTTTTTTAGAATTTATAATAATTTAAAACTTTTATAAATGTTATATTTCAATGGTGGTGATTTAATTTGGTGATATTGTATGGTGAAATTATATTTCAATAGTGGTGTGGCTTAACACATGAAGGATAATTCGCCATTTTTTTTAATAATTCTAATTAAGTTAATTGAATACATTTTCTTTCTATTTTTATTAGAGATCAAATTGAACTATGAATTATTAAAAAAAAAATTGGAGATATGGTAGCCTCAATTCTTTTCATAAACTTTATATGATGCATTTCAAGATTTTTAAAGTATTGAAACTATTTATTAAGAACATATTAATGTGGTCAATTTCGAGGCAAAACATGTGTGTATGATTAAATTAGAATAATTGATTTTCTGCCCTTTTTATATTGATATGAGTAAAGCAAGCGTGATTATGAAAATGTTAGAATCATAATGAAGTGATTATATTGCCTCATTTTAATTTGTGTAGATTTTTGGAAGTCTATTACACTTAGATAAAATATCTTTGAGATATACCATTTATGGAGATATCTAGATGTGCGTAAAAAGCATTCTGATGACTAATTTTGTAAGTCTGATGAGACTAAATTCATAATTGGATTTATTTTAGTATTGATTGAGGTGTTGCCGCTTGGAAATCATCCAAGTAGACATGTACAACCAAATCCACTTTAGAGGTTGAGTTCATTATTAATTAATGACTTGGTATGATTTGAAGGTTGGAAAATTGAGTAATATTCCATTGAGAAAATTTTGACAAGTTCTGTGTAAAGTAGCTACTATGAAATGAAGTCATATCCATGGATCATGTTGAGTCACAAGTAAATTTTATATCCTTTGATTAAGAGAAATTTTATGAATGCCACGTCGAGGGGAATGAGAAAGCCAATTTGTAAATTAATAGTGATGGGAACCCAACCTTTGTGAATGGAGATTCATGGAATAAGGTTCATATGGGTAATAACAAATCACTTGTTAGTTTTTGCTAGCACATTATGTGTCATTTCCTATGATGTGAGAAATATGAGTTGTGCTAGACTACATTTATGTGAGGATAAGCTAAATGCTTTTAATGATTTTCATCGCCCTTATGGGTAGTGTATAAAGTGTAGTATACATTTGATAAAAATCTCCTATATGAGTGTAGGAGTGGAGCCGCTCCTATGAGATTGTGGCTAAATCTCTAGAGCACTCATGAATCACCAGGCACACACATGGCTGAAAAGTGCAAAACAGCATTAACATTTATAGTGATATGGTTTGAGGGTGCAAATGTGATTAGATAGGACTCTAAGTTACACAAAAAAAAAATGTTTGGTTCATAGAAGTAAATGAAATTCAAAGTCCTTTCTATCTAGGTTCGGTTTATAGTCCAAAAGACATCAGATTCGAAGTATTTCCACCCATGTATAGCCCATAGTTTTATTTATTTTGAAGAAAACCTTTTGAAATAGAAGGGAGATTGTTGGATTTTTAAATTTAAAATATATATTTCAAAAGGTTTATATAATTATTTGATATTATTTATATTTATTATCTAAAGATTGTAGTTTACTTTCAAATATTTATTTACATATTACAAGAGAATTGTGTATTTAAACAAAAACAATACTACTATGATTAAATTATTTCCAAAATCATGCTAGTTTTACATTGCAATGCATATTAGTTCTAATGACAAACATATCGGGTTGTGTTTTTCCTTGTTTAATTCCTTTTAAGTCAAATCAGTTTTCATTGCATGATTAAATTCCATTGATTAAGTGTTTTTCTTGAATGGTTTGATTGGTCTTTTATTTTATTTTCGTTTTATAACGTTACATAACTATAATGATATAGACATTAAGTAAGAATTCCTTTCATATTAGAATATGGCCTTTTGGCTATATATATATAAACTGGTTCTCATGATGAGAACGATGATGAATAAGAATTTATAAGTTTCTTATAATAATACTTTAATTTTATTATCTGGTTATACATCATAATATATCTCCATTGTAGAGCTCTTTGTATCAGGAGATTTACATCTTGTGTGAGAATAATTCTTAAGAATAGTGCATAGCATACTTCAGGCTTAACAAATCTCTTTTTCTATTTTCTTATTTTGCAGGAGCAGGAATCAAATTTTACAACTCCAAGTGGAGTCAAATGAGGGTGCACAAGAACGAAGCATAGAGATGGGTCTTTGTGGGTGAGATCAAAATCGAAGCTTTATGGTTCTGGGGGAAGAAATCTTCTGATGGAATGCAAGGTTTGAAGGGAAGTGGGAGATGCGTGTGAGGTCTAGCGGTGGACAAGGAAAAGAACACGAGTCTTGGTTAGTGGGTTGTTGAGAAGCCTTATTTCATCCTCAATGCTTGAACAGAACAAAACAAAATATGAAGAGGTCGAACATTCCAATAACATGTTGTCTGAACCCAAGGTGTGCTGTACTGCTATTATGCGGCCTATGCCATGGAGCATTGGTCGTGTGGTGTTTCTTTTTTTGTCTTTCGCTTCGATATCCTTCACCTGGGCTTAGTAGATGAAGTGGTAATCAGTAACAGCCCATTGCAACTTTGCAAGCCAACTTTTGATACACATTTGTCTCTTGAATTTATTTTGAGAAAAAAAAAGATCTAGATTTAATTTGATATATTTAAAAAAAAATTGTTCATGTCGTGGGGCTATAAAAGCTTTGTTCGTTTATGGGGCACGTTTGTTAAATGAGACCCGAAGCTTTGAAGTTTGAATCGGGTTTGAGTTGTATATTACTCACAGCATTACAGGGTTAGACCCCAAACATTAAACAATTGCCGGCTGGCCCATCCGAGCAAATCCCGATTGAAAGGCATTCCTATTAGACGAGGCACTAATTCATGCCAACGAGACTCATGGTTCTTTGTGTTTCTTAACTCAGACGTTAGTCATTTTGAAATAGGTTAGATCTCTTTTTTTGGGAGGAAAATTTGTTAGATGTTAGAATGTCAGTAAACACTACTGCTAATTCCGATCTATAATACAAGTTATTTAAGGTTATACATAGATATTAAGGTGATAATTAAATTTTATTGATCATTTGAAAAAATAAAAGTGAAAGATGAAAATAGTTTTTATCACTCATTATAAATTATATCTTCATTAAATAATGATACTCACATCTATTTATTTTCACTCATAATAAATATAGGAGTAAAATGAAAAATAGTAATTAATATCTTTTTGAACTGTGAAAATAACTTATATTTTAAACCAGATAAAAAATTAAAAAATAATTTATATTATGGATCAAAGGAAGTGTAAATTTTAAATTTATGGTAATTTTAAGGATGCAATTAAATATGGGCATAAAGCATAAGGCTCATGAGTAAATTGAGTAATTCTAAGCAGTATCAACTAAGGTAATTCCATTTGTCAAGATATTAAGAATAATTTTCCCTTGAGAAGTTGTACTAGCTTGAGTTTGACAAAAACTCCATCCATTTTATTCTTTTTTTTTTTAATATAAATTGTTTTAATATTTCAGTAAATTATTAATTATTTTATATTTATCCTTATGAAAGAATGTAAAATTGAAGAAAGAATGAGTTATGATTACTTACTAGAGAGATAATATATGATTAGTAATAAAAGGATCAACAATTACAATTTGATATTAATCATTCTAATATTTATTATGAACAATTTCATTGATTATGAGGAGGAATACAATAATTCATCTTCTATTTGCGACAAACAAATATATTAATTACTCTTCTATTCACCCACTAGCTATATTAACTACTCTTCTATTTTCTACGAGCAATCATCTCTTCTTTGGTTACTCTTCTATTTTATCTTTTCTACAACTTCTTTATTTATAAACATTTCCAATCAATTTTTTAATATAAAATCGTGAATGAGTTCAATTTTACCTTGGATTTACATGGATCTATCAAAACGTTGTCCATTGATTTATATATATCTTCGTTTTGAATTGTTTCCATTTCATTAAATACAAAATTTTAAGTAGTTTTATTCATGAAAATAATTTAAGAAAATTCACTAAAATACATTCACTAAAATGGATCATGCTTATGGATCAATTTTATTCAATATGAATTCTTAATCATTTCTTTAGAAGAAGATAGAGTAGTAAGGGAGGTGAGATGGTGGATTTTTTAAAATCAATTTGTTATAAATATTTATTACTCATAAATTTTAATAATACATTTTCATTATTTATTATAATATAATGGATGCATTTTAATAATATCATCTATTTTAATTTATTTAAAAAATATTATATATGTAATTTTATATATTGATACACGATTAAATTTCTCATGCATCGCATGGGTTCTGCACCAAAGACAATGTTGGCTTTATTCTTGAAAGGCTTGTTTTTAGTCATGATTAATTGTTAGTTGCAATTTCTAGAGTTTCCAATAAATAAAGGATTGAATATTTTTATAAAGCCATGAGCCCATGATGATTCAGTGAACACTAATAAATCAATAATATTGTGTACAAGAAAATGTTCAAAAATATAAGTTGAATAGTATCGTAAGCTGATCAATAATTCATTTACAATATATAAATAATTTTTTTATTACCTAAATTATTTTTTTATCATACATATCTAATTTAAAATTATATTTATTTAATTTAATTTTCTACACAATTATGCGAGTCAAAATCTAGTGATGTAGAAGGTAATTAGAGTCAGTTATAAATTTGTTTGATCGTTAGATAACTTGTTAAATTACCTTTAGTATATAAGTCATATGATACTCAAATTGTACTTATCTTTTTATCTTGATCAATACACCATTTCTAGTATTCTCTAAATGATCTCTTCTTTCGGGCTCTACCATTTTTTCAACTTGGTATTAGAGTGGTGACACTCATCTGAAAGTTAAGTTCAATGCTTATAGCTCTTGGAGCTTTTTTTTTTCCATTTTCCTTTCTTTTCTCTTTTTCCAAACTCTTTTCTTACTACCACTTTGTATTTTCTTGCTTATATTTTTCTCATTGTGACCACCATATTAATCTGGGTCTTTTTTGTATGTAAGAAAAAAAACAATTTTTTTCTTTTTTCATTAGCATTTTTAAAAGTGATTTTATTTTTAAATTAGTATCAATAAAATCCTTTTAGTTTAATTAAAATTTTTTTAATCAGTGTCAGTCAAAATACCAATGAAATCTTTTTAATTTTAATCAAAATATCAATCAAATCTCAATAAAATCTTTTGTTAAATTTCAATTGCAAAATCCATATCAATTTTTTTCAAATCATTATTCAATTAATTACACAAAAATTTTATAAATAGACTAACAATGGCATAAATATGCTTAGTAGCACCATCTCCAATACATTCCCCTTCCATCACAACCCTTGTATTGTAAAACTACCATCCCAACCTTTACCTCCATGACCCGTATTCTCATCAAGTTTAACAACCAACCATAGCCACCACCGTCTCCTATCACATATCATAGCCCTTCACGATCACTCATTCTCATTAATCACCTCATAGTCCCACACTACATCATAAGCCCATAGCCAACCTCTTTCAAACAACAACCATAGATAGTCTTGGGTCATGTTATGGTGATCTCCATATGCTTTTGAAGCTTCACATGGTTGACAAAAGTTGTCACTATCTCCTCAAATTAGAATTTATGTGTATGCTAGGTTGCCCAAAAAATATAGTGAAGGGCACAACCTAGGTTGTCTCTCAATGAGACTTTATTACTTACTTGAAAATTTGGAGTTTTGAGAATTAAATTGAGAGAATTAAAAATAACTAGGAATAAGCAATGATTAAAGGTACTAATGCAAGGTATTTCAAGGATTTGAATTAGTTATCACAGACCAAATATTAAACACATTAGTGACTATTAGTAATAAATTATTGGCAATTATATTAGTGATTGATCGACTTCTAGAATTTCACTAATACAGATAACTAACAAACGGGATCCCAATTTAATTAGAAATTACATTGATTTAAAGTACCAATTGCTATATCCTAACCGAAATCAGAAAGTTAATTTTAATGTTCTTCTTTAGACATAAACCAATGGATCCATCAATTTATGCTCAAAGGGTTTCCCTAAATAATAATCACCAATTTAGTTATTCCCATAAAAATTGTAACAATCACAACAACATTATAAGAATAGAAACTAAAGAACATTGAGAAAACTAATGTATTTAATATAAAATAGGTTCAAACTCATCCCAATCCATTTAGAAACCCTTACACTAGTAAGGAAATCTACTCTTTCATCTCAACAGAATTACAACAGTGAAAAAAAAAAGAGTGCTTGAAGAGAATAACAATGATCCTTGTCAAAATCTCCAAGAACAAAGTAAATTCACTAATGGAATACCTAGAGAGAGAAGACTAGAGAAGAAAAAGATAGAGAGAGAAAGTGGTAGCCAAAGGCTAAAAGCAATAGAGTCAAAAGTAGGTTAAAAATATGTGATAGTCCTATTTATACTGTACATAACAATAAGCCAAGCAAGGCCCAAAAATAGGCCAAAATTTGGTTTCCATGCATTGTCACATGACCATTGTGGCACTAAATTAGCACGCAGTTCTCAGCAATGAGATGCACTCTATAAAGTCTTTTTTTTCAGATGCTGTTAAGTGTTGTGGTGCTCATTTGAGAGCTGCAACTTTGGCAGAATTGACATCTTCAAGTATTTAGTTAGTTTTGACCCCTTAAACATCCAAAGTTATCCTTGGAACTAGAAATAGCGATTGTAGCCCTTTGAATAAGCTTTCCAATGCCACAAAAATCACCTCAATTGGATATCTATATCTGCAGATATTAGCAAAATACAAACCAAAGGTTAGGCTAGATAGCATTAGAACATCAGCTATCTTTAATTTTGCAACTCAATTTTCACTAAGATGCTCTTAGAACTAGGTTTTGAGCTGAACATGAAAGGTTTAGAAGACTTCTTGAGGTTTCCAGGACATATTTTTTTGTCTCTATCCGATCCTTGTAGAGAGAGATACAGATTTTCTATTACAATACTTTCTGTAAATGTGCTCAAATGGGCTCAAGAACTATTCTATTTAGCTCCCAAATTCTCCCAAATTAATCACTACTCAAGCTCCATGCAACTCTATGATCTTCATACACCAACATAAGAAGTTCTTGCAAGCAAATAACACTCACAAAAGAATATCAAAAGCACAGGAAGCTTCAAAACTTATTTATTCATTAAAATGGTGCAAATAATCATTATTATACTCAATGATACCCAATGAGGACTAAATATAAATCAACCAAATGTCAACCAATTAAGCACATGAATGATGCAATATTCCTAGAGTTATGTAGGAAAAGGGTGCATGAATACAACCCATCAATAGTCTTGTTCTTTTACCTCATCAAGCATAATCAAGAAATCAATCAACTAGTCAAGTTAAGACCTAGTTGGTAAAAAAAAAAAAAGAGCTTGCTAGATCAAAAAACCGCAAGGGCGGTTTAGGCAAAAGTTAGAAGGGAAAAAAGAGGAAGGAAGAAAGCTTCCTAGATCAAAGCCCAGGAATGGCGGTCTACCCAAATGTTAGAGAAAGACCTAAAAAAGGCAACAAAATTCCAAAAGCATCACATGGTTAAGAGTTGAAGATGGAAGTCAACAATGTATAAAAAAAAAAAAAGAACAAAAAAGAAGAAAAAGATGGAAAAATAGAAAGAAGAGAGAAAGAGAGAATGACAAAGAAAACTAGCCCATCTGAGATTAGATAAAAAAATTTCAAAAACGATGCTGAACATCGTAAACTGGACCAATATTTTATGTCTTCTGAAACTTTATCATTGTTCATCTTCAAATTATCTAGGTTTCATCATCATCATATCATTCATTATGTGCAAAGCTGTCTTATCATGTTAGGTCATCTATCATCTAGATTTTACTATTAGGACTTGTCACCATTATGTTCTTACTATCAACATTTTTATGCTGCAAACTGGTGCATTTTTGGTTTTTTTTTTTTTCCTTATCTCTTTGTGAAGTTATCTCATCATGTTAGGGCACTCATCCTTTGCATTATCAAATTATCTAGGCACAGTTGTCGTAGTCACTACATTAGTCATCATATTATCATCACATCATTCAATCATCCCTAGGCTTTTGCTTTTTAGCACCATGAATCACTAACTTTATGTAAATATCACATATCATGGGGAAACATACATTTCGTTCGCAGATAATTCATTTTCTTTCTTCTTGTCATTTTCTACAATCTCTGCAAGTCATTTTTTTTGTTCACATTGCAAGTTATTTACTTTCCCATACTTTTAACACTGCACAACATTTCCTTTCATATACTTTTAGCACTATACAACATTTAATTTACCATACTTTCAACACTACCAACATTTAATTTCGTACACTTTCACATATTTTCAGCACCACACATCATTTACTTTCATATACTTTCAGTACTGCAAAATATTTAATTTCACTTACTTTTACATATTTTTAGTAGTGCATAACATTTTCTTTCGCATACTTTCAAAACTGCAAAACATTTAATTTTCCATACTTTTGCATACTTTCAACACTAATACATTTAATTTCGCATTTTTTAACTATCATATCATTTACTTTTATGCAATTTTCACATCATTTATTTTTCACAGTATCATATCATTTGCTTTTTTGCACTATACATGCTTTTTTTCCACAATTATCACATCACTTATTTTTTACATTATTATATTATTTACTTTTCATACTATCACATCATTTATTTCATTACACCATCACATCAGTTATTTTTGCACAATTATTATATTATTTAATTTTTTACACTATTACATCATTTACTTTTTCTCACTATCATATCACTTATTTTTATGTAATTATATTATCATTTACTTTTCACATTATCATATCATTTACTTTTCCCCAATCATCACATCATTTATTTTGTTATGCTATCACATCATTTAATTTTTTTGGAATTATTACATCATTTATTTTTTCACATTATCTATCATTTACTTTTTTGTATTATCACATCATTTATTTTTCACAATTATCATATCATTTACTTTTTTACACTATCACATTATTTTTCTGCAATTATCATATCATTTCACATGTATTTAATTTCACAAGTTTTTACATGTATATGGGTTTACTTTCACTTACTTTTTAATTTCACATGTTTTTATTTTCACATGCGTATAATTTTCATATGCATTTATTTTGACAAACTTTTAAGTTCATATGTGTTTAAGTTCATGTTCTTTTACTTTCAAATGCATTTACACTCACATACTTTTAATTTAACATGCTTTTATTTCCACAAGATTTTAATTTTATATGCGATTAATTTCACAAACTTTTGTCTTCACTGGCGTTTAATTTCATATGGTTTTACTTTCACATGGGTTTAATTTCACATACTTCTCCACATGCCGTTAATTTTCACATGCAATTACGTTACTTTGTACAATTATCATCAATCATCATCTGTAATCATCGACTCTTCTGCAATCATAATTTTCATCCATTTTTTTGCAATTATCACATTGTCACATTTCAATAGCATCACCAAGTCATTTGTTTTCATTATCGTGTCATTTGTCTTTCTACTTTTGTCCCCCACCACAATAAAGTGATGCATCTTTATAATTTTCCTTAGTTAGACAAAATATGTGTTTATATAGTTATTTGTTCCTTACAAAGAAAATATCTAACACTACTGTTTTTAATATTTTCTAGTAAGAACCAAGTAAAAAGGGGTAATTGTGAATACCATTTTTTATATGGGTCTTTTTGTATACAAGGAAAAAAACCAAAAAAAAAATCAAGTCTTTTGCTTTTCCATTTGCATTTTTTTAAAAATTGATTTTGTTTTTAAATTAGCATCAATATAATCTTTTTGGTTCAACAAGCATTTTTTTAATCAGTATAAGTTAAAATCCTAATAAAATCTTTTTAAATTTCGACCAAAATCTTAACTAAATCCCAATCAAATCTTTTTTAAATTTCAATTGTTAAATCCCGAAAGAAAATTTCAAATCATTCTCTAATCAATTACACAAAAATTTTATAAATAGGCTAACAATGACATAGAGAGGGACGACGACACCATCCCTAATACATTATCTCTGAAGCACAATCCTTAGTCCTTACACCATAAAACCATCATCCCTACCTTTACCTCCATCTCCTATATTCTCATCAAGTTTAGCAACTCATAGCACCATCATTTCCTATTACATATCACAACTCATTCTTACCAATCACCTCATAGTCCTACACAACATAACCCATCACCATCATCAGCCCATAGCCAACCTCTTTCAACCAACCACCATAGATAGTTTTCTGCCAACACAATCCAATGGCCAATGATCTTCCCTTATGTCGTTCACCTCCAACCCATGCCACTTCTTCCATTTTGCATTATAGGAATTAACTAGGTTTGCAATTAGGATTAGTTTTTTTACTTTTTTTTCAAATAAAAAATGGGTTACTGCCTTTAACTTTTCACATTTTCACTTAGGTTATGTTTCAATTGTTTATCATTTGGTCAAAATCATTTATGGTTTGTGTGTCACTATTTTATGCAGGTCAAAATTGTATTACTTTTGGGTTCTAAATGAAATTTGGTTTTGTTCATTTCAAAATTAGAGGGTCATGGTCTGCTGTGAAGGAATTAGTTCCTTTGAGGTTTTGGGTTAGGTCCTTTTCTTCATTTGATTTTAGATTGAAGAGCATAAAATAGTGTGATTAACCCTTTCTTTTTAAATTAAAGTCTTTTAAAAAAAATCAATCAACACATTTTTTTAATTAAAACCATCAACATGCAATCATTTTTTCACAACCCAAAATAATTTTTCTTTTAAATTTTCTTTTATTTTCCTTTTTTGTAAATATTGTTACAAATTTTTTGGGAAAAACTAAATATTTTTAAAGTTATAAATTAATTTGTATAATAAGCTATATGATAACCATATTTATATGGATGCATTAGGGATGCAATGAAATTCAATTTTTACCTTTTCTAATTATAATTAGACTTTGAAGCCTATATTTTTTTAAAAGACCAATTTTACAAATCAAAGGTTTTCAATTTTCCCATGATTAAAAGTGGTGGCAACTGTTAAGTAAGGAGGCACTAAAGTAGAACTCTCTTTGTTATTGATTGAATAACTTTACACTTTATACACTAAAGTACACTGACTAGATCACTCACTCAATGCTCTACTCAAGCACTCTTGAGCTCCCCACTCAAGCATTCACTAATGCACTCACTCATACACACTACACAAATAATCCTCTTGCCTATTTATAAGCTTCCACCTTCTTAATGGACGGTGAAAATTAATTCTAATGGACAGTCTAGATTGCACATCTAAAACCTTCTCACCCTCCACACATATCTTTATATTTCTAGAACCATCTATACATATCTACTAAGGACATTCTAGATAATTCCTACATGTCTCTAGAAGCTTCTAGATAGTTCTACATATCTCTACATGATTCTAGATAGTTCTACATGATTCTACATTGTTCTACATGATTCCACAAGTTTCTAGAATCTTCTTATGTTGGTGCCAAACTTCTAGACATATCTAGTGTTGATTTTTCATTTCTCCCCCTCAACACTAGATATGTTTGTCTTTCTTCTATGAAATATCTTTATACGTTGCAAACTTCTTTCTTTCCATAACTACTGCAACATTTGCATACTTCGGATTGGGCTTTATTTCCCTCATAGATCTCTTGAGTTATGGTTGTTCTTCGACTTCTTCTCCTTTTTCTCGTCCAGGATCTTCTCTTTCCATTTGATGAACTCCAATTTTCCAAGGGTTCTGAGTATGCCTCTGCACCTTGCTTGGACTTGGAGACTAAAGTTCTTCACTCTCTTTTTGCTCCCCCATTTTCTCTTCTATCATACCTTCAATATTTTTAGAATATGATAAAAATAACTGTTGTGGCAACCACCATGAGGAAGCTTCATTGAACACTACATTTCTTGATGTGTAACATTTGCCAGCTGTGGGATCACAGCATCTCCAACCTTTTCTCTGACTGTCATATCCCACAAAGATGCAACGAATAGCCTTTTTGTCCACTTTGCTCCTTAGGTGATTTGGAACAAAGACAGAGCACATGCAGCCAAATACTTGGAAGTGACTCACCATAGGTTTGAGCTTCCATAGCTTCTCAAATGGAGACTCGAACCTTAGCTTGGCTTGTGGAAGTCGGTTTATCACATGTGCTGCAGTCTTCATACACTCGACCCAGAATCTGCTTGGATCATTTTTGGCATGTAGCATGCTCTAACAAATTTCTACCAAATGGCGATTCTTCCTCTCTGCTACACCATTTTGTTGAGGAATGTTCAGACATGTTATCTGTCGTTGTATTTTACACTCCTTCAAAAATTCATAGAATTCTTTTGAAGTATACTCTCCCCCATTGTCTGTGCGAAGGCATCTAATCTTCTTTCCAACTTCGCTTTCAACCTTCTCTTTAAACTCTTTGAATTTTGTTAATGTCTCAGATTTTTCTTTCATAAAATATACCTATACGTACCTTGAGTAGTCATCTATGAAGGTCACCATGTAACGATATCTGCTTATCAAAGGTTGTTTAACTGGTCCAAGCACATCTAAGTGTACTAGCTCCAGTGGCTCTTTCGCTTGAAACTTTGAACTTTCATATGGAAGTTGGTGAGCCTTATCGTACTAACATCCTGCGCATACACAACTTTATCATACTTCCAATTGAGGGAGACCCTTGAGCATTGTCTTATTCATCATCACCTTCAACTTGTGATAGCTCACGTGCCCAAGGTGTGCATGCCACAAATCAATTGTCTCGTTCTTTCGAGTCTTATCTACGTAAGCAGATTCTGCAGACATTACGTAGATTGACTCTAAATGTTTTCCTTGTAGTACTGGTGTCCCAATAGCTTTTATCTTGTCATATATCTTAACATCCTCCGGGCCAAATACCATGTATTTTCCTGACTTCGTTATTTGTGATACTAAAAGTAAATTTTTCTTCATTCCAGGTACGTAGTAGACATTCTATAAACATACCTGATTGTCACTACAGCGAGGTGTGATCATTGTTTCCCCAATATGAGTGATTGGAAACCCCGAATTGTCTGCTGTCACCATAACTCGATTACCTTTGTACTATGTTATGCTTTCCAGCTTCTCCTTATCGCCTGTCATGTGATTGGAGCATCCTGAATCGATAATCCAATCCTTATTATAGTCAACAGCTAGCGGGCTTGTTACTGTGAGTGCCAATTCTGCCTTAGGTGACTCCATGAGCTTCTCGTCAGTCTTGTCAAAATCTATCTCTTCCTCTTGGCCAATGTCTTCTTCAATTGCTAGTGAAGCGGAAGCGTCCCATTCTTCTTCACTGCTATTTTCTTTCTCCACTTCACTACTTGATGTTGTTATATTGCTCTTTGTCACCTTCTTCTTGAACCAATAATCTCTTGCAAGATGTCCCCGCTTTCCACAATTAAAGCAGGCACCATCTCATTTCTTTGTCTTTCCAAGTCGAGCATCTCCTACTTGCTCATTCCTCGACTTCTCATTTTTGTTATTTAAATTTTTACTAAAATATGGCTTCCCTCTTCCCTTTATTCTACCAGTGAAGAGTGCTTCTTCTTCACTCTTCACTTATATGCCTGTCATTTGTTTAGCTAATGCTTCTTGGTTAGCCAACAAATTTTCTAATTGTAAAAGGGAAGGTTGGGTAGGTCATCCTTGAATTGCAGCAATAAACCTTTATACTCCGGTCTCAACCTATGAATAATAATTCTTTTCATACGTTGATCAGATATTTTACTATCAGGATCTAGCTCAGAAATTTCTTTGCAAAGAGACTTTACCTTGGTGAAATATTGGTTAGTCGTCAAGTCTCCTTGTGTTGTTGATAAGAGCTCATTCTCCAAGAGTTGCAACCTCGTGTCATTCTTCTTGGAAAACAGTGTTGCAAATGTATCCCATACTTCCTTCGGCATTGACGTCTTCCTTATGTGCTCTAGCATATCATCTTCCACCGTAGTCTTCAGCGCAAACATCGCCTTGCCCGCTTTAATTTTCCATTTCAGCAGTGCCTCGACTTCATTTGTAGAAGGTGGCGTAGGCTCGCCACCACCAACAACCTCCCACAAATCTTGGCCTTGGAGGTACAACTCCATACATGTTTGCCATGTATTATAATTCTAGGCATTTAGTTTCCTAATTCCACCAACCACTTGGATATCCACCATAGTAACTTGATGAAAATTTTCTCACCACTACTTTGGTCCCAGACCAATAGTGTCACAGTCCTAAACTGCACTATTACAAAAGCTCCCCCAGAATTAATAATCCTACCACTTGAAGTGGTCCCAGACTGTCAAGCTCTGATGCCAAAATGTTAAGTAAGGAGGCACTAAAATTGAACTCTCTTTATTATTGATTGAATAACTTTGCACTTTATACACTAAAGTACACTAACTAGAGCACTCACTCAATGCTCTACTCAAGCACTTTTGAGCTCTCCACTCAAGCATTCACTAATGCACTCACTCATACACACTACATAAGTAATCATCTTGCCTATTTATAGGCTTCCACCTTCTCAATGGACGGTGGAGATTAATTCTAATGGACGGTCTAGATTGCACACCTAGAACCTTCTCACCCTCCACACATATCTTCATATTTCTAAAACCATCTATACATATCTACTAAGGACATTTTAGATAACTCCTACATGTCTCTTGAAGCTTCTAGATAGTTCTACATATCTCTACATGCTTCTAGATAGTTCTACATGATTCTACATTGTTCTACATGATTTCACAAGTTTCTAGAATCTTCTCATGTTGGTGTCAAACTTCTAGATGTATCTAGTGTTGATTTTTCAACAACTCCATAATTTTATATTTATTTCTTTTAGGAATAATTTTTTTATTGTAATTTTTGTCATGGCTCCCCTCGGGACAATGTGACACTCATGATAAGTTATTTGCTATGATATATGTGTTTGCGTAATGCCAGCCTTTGATCCGATATGGTCAAAATAGATATACATTCTTTTAATACTCTAGCACTAAAAGTTGTCAAACATGATACATTTAATCATATTCCTCCCATCCTTCGATCTAATATGGTTAAAACATATGTACACTCTTATTATAATCTAGCTTTGATACTTATCTGAGAAGATAAATTTCATCGTATGTCCTAATATATCTTTTACTTATTTTAATGCTTCTACTCTGATATATTATATGATCAATCTCTATTCATTGCTTCATGCATTTGGATATATGTAACACCCAAGTTTTCACTAATGCCAATTGCCTTAATATCCTTAAGATAATTAGATGTGTGTAAAGTGATGAATAGTATTAACCATTATTAATTAAGTGCTATTTCTAGTGCCAGAACCAAATTCCAATCGTATAAAGAGTTACAAGTGAATAAAGTGGAGCCATGAGTGTTGACTCACTGTAGTGAGCCCCAAACACTAGAAACATATTTTTAAGCGTGTTAAACCTTCCCCAATATATATACATGAGACATCACATACACACAATGTCATAACCCAACCTGGGCCAAGAACAACGCATAGGATATACATATTGTAACAAGCCTTTAAGCACAACTTTTCCAAAGAAATGAACTAAGTTTTCTCTATTTTTTGGACATTTTGGCAAGTATAAAACCTATTGAAATACAATCTTTATAATATCCAACCAGCACAGCACAACCATTATTTGAGAATTGAGAAGCTAAACAATAATATAAGGCCAGCATTCAATCTTTTCAAGTAGTCAAGCTTTTGAAATGTCAATCACTAGAACAGTCAATTGCTCAATTGTAAGAGTAATTCTGCTCACTAACAAACCCACATTAATAGTTTGTACTGGCCATCGATTGAATATAACAATCCCTCATCCAATCCAATAACCTGAAAAGACAGGTCTATTTTGTGGAGGTGTCTTTCGTAGGTAGCTTTATTCATAATGCAAAACAATTTTAAGTGAATTTTGTCCTGTTTTTGTTTTCTGCATTTTAAATTAATAAAGGAGCTTATCTCAAATATACAAAGGCATATATTACAACAAAAAGAAATAATGTTCCTTTGAAATTTGGTTCTTAATAATCAAAAGTTAGCATAATGTGCCTAGTAGTTTTATTAATCTCATAAGTTTTTACACAAGATAGAACATCAAATAAACAAATGGATGTATCTGCAGGGCATTGGATAGAATTCAATTGCACTGATATTAACCTGGCAAGGGAAGAAGGCACAAGTGCTACAGTTGAAGCAAGGTATAGAAGCACCATGGACCGTTGTTGTGATGGCATCGCAAAAACAAGAGTGCTTATACCGAGAATTGTGTGGTATGTGCTAATCTGGAATTTGATGAATTGTGACACTACTTGCTTTTGTAGGCTCTAAAGCATTCTACCTGCTAAAGAAATGTCAATTAACAATAACTATGTTGTGTTGATGGCTTTATGTTTGGAATATCCTTTAACACTAGGCAAAGCCTCAACAATTCATGTCTTTGATAGTTTGATAAAAAGGATTGTTTTGCGCCTTTATTTAAGACTTTCCTGACAACGAAGAACTAATCGGAAGTGACATAACTAAAAAGCCTGTCAAACTTACCACCAATAGAAGCAGCCACCAAACTGAAGACAATGGGAAGTTATATTACTGGTAAAAATTCGTGGATCAATAAATCTAAAATATTGATTAGTTATAAGAATGGAGGCAACGGGAATCAAGTTTTGATCACTTGATCAAAGATAAATCATTCAAAATGGACAAAAATGACATTACTTGGATAAATGGGACGGGATTGAGGCAAGGAACATGCCATCAAACATACTAGATCAAGTAATAGATCAGTAGACAAATTAGGTAATGTTATTTATAGATTTTCCGTTCAAGTTTACATCATGTATTGGAAGCTGAATCATGTCCTTTCCTGATCAAGTAAACACCTCATTTGCTTGAGTCATCATATTTTATCTTGCCTCAAACATTGTAAGGGACATCTCATTTGGGGATAGCAGATTGAGTATTTTAGATGAAGATTCTGATTCAAGTAAACTGCTTCCAGTATAAAATCCGGGTGCCTTTGGCTGGGGTAATAATTTCTCACCATTTAGCATAAGAACCACGGAGGACATTTCCGGCCTATCTTCTGGCTTTTGTTGTACACATAGCAAACCCAAATGTATGCACCGTAGGACCTCATAAGGAATACATCTTTCACCTAAGTGTTTATCTATCATTTCCAATGGCCTATCTTCATTCCAAAGTCTCCATGCCTAATGCCAGGAAAATTAAATTAGTTTGAATTTATTCTAATGTGGAACTATTCAAGTACGAAGTGAAGTGAATAGTTGTGATGCTTACGTGTCCAAGAAGATTATGGCAGTGTTCTCGGTTTGAAAATTCCCTGTTCTTCTTTCCACTGATTATCTCTAGTACTATTACACCAAAACTAAAGACATCTGATTTTATTGAGTAATGACCATACACCACATACTCTGGAGGCATGTAACCACTGAAAGTATCATTTGGTAAGGGGTATGTCAAAAAACAATTGCATATAAACCATACACCAAGTACATGTAAAGGGAAACTTACTATGTGCCAATCACTTTTTTTGTTTTAGCTAGTGATTGATCTCCACCAAAAATCCGAGCTAAGCCAAAGTCTGAAACTTTTGGATTCATATGGGCATCTAGTAGAATGTTGCTGGCTTTTAGATCCCTATGAATAATTCTCAATCTAGAATCTTGATGAAGGTACAAAAGCCCTCGAGCAATGCCACCAATAATGTGGAAACGTTGAACCCAATCCAGAAGCTTGCTTCTAGTTTCATCTGCTCAATTTCATTGATACATTTAGTATACAACTTGCTTTAATAACGTACTTTAATCATAATCATATAAAGAATGCCTTAGATGTTTTAGTGCCAAACTAAGCTTCAAAGACACAAACCAAAGATGAAATAGTCCAAGCTCTTGTTGGGCATGTATTCATATATTAACATTTTCTCCTCCCCTTCGATGCAGCATCCAAGTAGCTTCACAAGATTACGGTGTTGAAGTTTAGCAATCAACACAACTTCATTTTTAAACTCCTCCAATCCTTGATCAGACAACTTTGAGTGCCTTTTTATGGCCACCTCTTGCCCATCTATCAGTGTACCCTGAAAATCATCACTTGGGATACTTAAAATTTTGTTGAGAAAACAGGTATTTTTATTGGATGTGGTTGTATTACCTTGTAAACGGGTCCAAATCCACCTTCCCCCAATTTATTTCCACTTGAAAAATCATTGGTGGCTTTAGCAATGATCGACAAATTAAATGTTGGCAGATCCATGCCTTCCATGCTCAATCTAAGATATTCTTGCCGCCACTGAAATGGTGCAAGATTGTATACTATTGCCAATACTGAAATGATGCAAGAAGAGAGTATATAGAAATTAAATACTATGAAAACAAGTGTCCTTATTGTCTTTCATTTCATATTTTTGGTTACCTATATACAATGATATCTCAAATATTGGTAAATTCAGGCATGTTAACATGTACCTGAATCTTTATGTTTATTTTTAATATGGATGTTGTACATCTAAGTTTTAATATGGATGTTGTACATCAAGTATTATCTAGCCCATAGTAATATGAAAGAGTATCTACTATGATAAGTGTCACACATGGGTACCAAATTAAAATTACGTGTCAGGTATGGGGACCACAAATACATCTTTTTTTTTTACACTAACTTTTGATTTGGTCCCCACACTACACTGTTTATAATCCACCAACAAAAGGGTTATAAAAACAATGAATGGTTGAGACCGTATTAAAAACTAATTGTGCATGTAGAGCTTAAAATGAAAGCTTTTTTGATATGGTGACCAACAAATGAAAAAATAAGGATAACACTTAAGGACTAAAAATATAGTTCAACTTACCTCTCTTTCTAAGTACCATTATGGAGACACATGTAGTTAATCCAAAAATAATCACACCAACAGTAATTGCTATCAGCTTCATCTTCTTGTTTTTGTGCCCATTAACTGCAACATAATTTAACAGATTCATAACAAGATTAAAACACCAATAATAATACAAATACTCAATTGAATACAGCAAAAGATGACTAATTTCTCAAAATTAAGCAGCATACAGAGAATGGTAATAACAGCGTGTAATGTAGGCCCTATTATATAAGAAAAAAATGGAAAGAAGTTAGAAAATAAAAGCAGAAGAACATTTCACAAGCACTAAAAAATAACTGGCTGCCAGTAGCTTATAACCCTCAGATATTTGTTTGTGGCCTCCACTTGTGCATGGCCTGATTTCAAGCTCCAATACCAAAATGTGCTATTGAATTCACCTTGGAAGTTTTCACTGCCTTACACTCGTTAGAATAACAAAAATGTAGACAACCAGATATCAGAAATGAGAGGCAATGGATAATGAGATAGAAAAAACATACTACCTAGTTCTGAAGCAGGGATTCTAATATAAAGGTCTTGTCCCCATTTATTGAATTTCCTCATGTCAACCAGATTATTAAACCAAAGCAAACAGCCACTTCCTCCATTACGAATATCCAAATTTGCAAATGCTGTACATGAACAGTTTTTCATACATGACTTCTGGCATTCATCAAGGTTCATGGTCTTATTAAACCATGAAAAAGACGTGTCTGGCAATTTCATGTTTGTGTACCTCCAGAATCCATCTGAGTTGCGGCTTTTGCAATCAGATTTATTCTTTGGAACACAACCGTTAGACCAATAAGATATATTCCATTGTTCAGGAAACTTAGGAACATATCCTTTCAGGCATTCACACTTTGGAATGTTACCATCCATTTTGCATATAGAATATGCACCACACAAGGCAAAAGCATCACATGCGTCTTGCCATCCTATTGTGATAACTTTCCGACCGCTTGTGTTACTTATCCAAGTTAAAGCCTGCAGAAGGCCTGAAGGGGTCAGCTTATATATGGAGACAATTGAGCTATCAACGACTTTGTACCGATGATATACTTCTTTTTCATTCACAACAAATTCATATCTTTGTTGCTCTTTCAATTGTTGTGTTGGATATCCTGTTACAGCAAGGCCATTCCACGACCCTAATCTAAATTGTATATTAGATCCCTTCAAACTGAGTAGTTGCGGATATCCTCTATGGTCAAATTTCAAAGAATAGTCTCCCTTGGCTGGATCATCTGCACTTTTCCAAGATGATATAATTCTATCTAAACCAGACACGAAGTCCCATCCAACCTTCATTCCTGGCAAAAATATATCACAAGGATAATCAAAACTCTGCCACAAAAAGTCATCCTCCTTCGTATCCTCTACATTTTTCAGCACAAGATTCCCTGAATCCAAGATCTGAGCAATTGGATTGTTCACTGGCTTGCTTGATATGTTGGATGACCAAGCAGGGATTTTTGTGCCATTGAGAATAACAAGAACCCCTTTTTCATTTAGTTTTAGGACTCCTGAATTATTCTGGAGAGGTGTTTCCCTGTTGGCCACCCACACAACAGTTAAAGGGGATAAATTCCTGTACCACACACCCAAATAACGATTTGTTGAGTCTTGAGGGCTGAAGAAACCCACTTCAAAAGTTTCGCCTGCTGAAACTAAAGTCTCACCATCTTGTATAGACTGATTCAGGGCTAAACTATCCAGTGAAGTGGAGATTCTAAAGTATGACAAAAACAAGACCAAAAGAAATAACACTCTAATGTTTACCACCGTTTTTTCCTTCCTTGAATGACTTCTCCGAAAACCTGAGAACCTGAGAACCTGCAACCTGTGAACTCTGATTTCTGAATTACTTTTGCAAGATGCTGAGATGGCATTTTTAACGAGAAAGGCATTAAGGAAAGACTTCACGCATAATGTGTACCTTCTATTATGGAGTGGAAGAGACTGACCCTAGTACAGAATGGGAACATAAAGGGGACGCCATGGATGACTGAATGAGGCACGAAACCAGGCAAAATGCTTCCTTCCTTGTAGAGGAATGATTTTTCTTCCTCCATATGAATCTATACACCGTCTAAATAAATGTGAAAGTTAGAAAAGCTGTGGGACGCAGTGCAAATGAAATGTGGAGCAAGAATATATTTACTCCCAGAGGAGGAAAGAAGTTCTCAAAACCCAGTGGCAGGTCGGAGAACAAACGAGTTTACGTCAGTTTGCATAGTTATGTTAGAGGTCATTGTTGTCAACTTGTCATCAAATTACCGTTCTTAATCTATGACCAAATTTTTTCACAGTTGCAAGCACATACAAAAAGCAAGTAACAACGTAAAACATAAAAAATTATTACCGCTTATTTAGAGCAGCCTTCCGTAAGTTATTCATTCCTAGACTCGTCTCGGTCAGAGGATTGACTGATGCACAAAGAAGATATTTCTACGCCTGACCTTAATTAGTATATGCTGGATAATAAAACTATGCTTCAAAAAGATGATAAAAGCACACTAAAGTTGAAAATGTCAAAGATTTGCGATATAAAGTAAGTTTGAAGAATTGAGGATTCAAATCACCTGTCCCCAACTGATGGCCTTTGGTGGAAGGTGGCGGTGTAGACAAGGACAAAGGCGTTGCGGTCGATAAGGCGAAAGAGGCAGAGGATGGTGGAGCCTCGACATCTGCTTGTTAATCCCTACACTGTTTTGTAAACTTAAATCGTCATGTCTTTGATTTGTCGTTGTCATTGTTGAAAACTGAAATCTTGTGCTCGGTAAGAATGGAAGAATTGGAGGGGGGGAAGTAGCAATTTTTCTTTCTGTGCAGGATTCAACCATTTTCAGATTAAAATAATGTTGCGTACAATTTTTCTATAATTGAACAGGAGACAAGAAAGGAAAAAGGTTAAGTGAATTGCAACACGAATGGTTTGGTCATCTTGTGCGAAAACCATGTTGGAGACTGGAGACGGCACCAGGAAACCCAAGCAGGTACTAATTTGTATGCATATTTTCATTTTCATATTATCAACTTATTCAACCACTCCCACTATTCAAATAAGTGTTCAATTTTTTAACTTTATTTGGTCCAAAATAACTGTGTATTTAGAAAACTTAGACAGCATTAAATTTTTCTCCTGCTAATATCCCTAATAAATGAGCGAGAATAAGTGAGAAGAGAGAGTGTAAGTGGGGGAGAAAATAAGTGAAAAAAAATAATATAAGAATAATTTGAATAATAAGTTAAATTTATCCTAAATTAAAACGTCTTCAATCATTTTCTTAATTCATGTGCAAAATAAAACTAGACACTTATTTAAGATCAGTTGGAGTAATTATATAGAGTTTAATTTGATATACTAATAAACTATTATCCATTGGTTAAGAAGTTAGTCTATATCTCATAAGGACATGAGTTCAACTCACAACTACTACGAGACCTATATTTATGGGTAATTACCCAAAAATCGCATAAATGCTTAAAAAGCCTGAGAATTGTGCCTTAACTGTGGTAGGATGACCAATATTAAACTCTTCTAAACTTTTATTCACCAAAAGAAAAACAAATTATCATTAATTATATGACTTTTCAACCAATAAATGTGAGACTAAATATACTAATGTGATAATAGATAATTAGATAACAATGTAAGTCAATACATAAAAATTAGATCTTTATATAAATAATTAATTATGATATATTGATAATATAAAATAATTTTATATTATTATCTAATCATATTTTATAATATAAATAAGTATACTTGTTAGTTTTATATATAGTTTTCAAATTGAATTAAGCTTTTAACATCACATAACTATCTCTAAGCATAATAGTGTGTCCAAAAACATTTATATTAATATTATATAAATATGATATGGAATAAAATTAAGAAAATTATTATTGTTACACATAGTAAATTTTAGATCAAATACAATAATTCTTAATAATAATTTTAAACATAAAATATTCACTATCGAGGTAAACACGTTGTATTATCATCCAATAATATTGTCGTTTTACTTAATGAGTTTAATATCTCATATGTGGCTGAAACACCTTAAATGATACGAAAATTTACCATCAAATATTACTATAAAATTTTTATCTAACAAATATATGTAGTAATGTAAATAAATTTCCTTTTAAGTAAAAACTAATATAACCATTTGTGTTTCAATATTTTTTATTTACCAAAAAAAATTGTAATAATTTCATATGAATTTTATTAAGTGATAATTAATCTGATTTCAAAATGTTAAATATTGGTTATATTTTTATTTTTATATGGCCATTAAATATTATAAGTATTTTAACCATTTTATTTAATTTAACTATTTAAGATATACCTATTAAATTACATTTAAATTTTGGCAAAGGTTCAATTTAGTCCTTGAAAATTGTATATGTTCTTCACTTTGATCCGTAAAATTGAAATTATTAATTCAATCCCTAAAATTTTTTAAAAAATAATAACAATTCAAGTTAGTCTTTGATAAGAGGCATTTATGCCACTTTTCGTTCTTCTAAACTTTAGCATTTTACATAATTGTGAATGTGTTATTGATGTTAATAATTAGGAGTTTAACTTGGTCAGCATTGTACATTTTTTTATTGAAACATTAACTATTGCACTGAATTTGGGAATAATTTATAATTATAGCCTATTGTGTTTAACATATCTCTTTGAGAATGATTTTGGACATAGAAACTTTGGATTGAGTGCGACATGTTAAAAACAAGGTTGTGAACTCTTTTGAGGGAATTTGGAGCTGATGGGTTGTAGAAAGGAGCAAAACCGCAAAAGATCACTCTCGAGTGTGCTCTGCATAGCGCTCGAGATAAGTAGCAAAAAATGAAGCTCAAAAGGATGGTGAATTTACAGATAATTAATTTCTTTTGGGGGCCCATTTTGGGCAATTTTAGAGAGTAGTATTTAAGGAAATTAGTCGTTGGACTCGTGCTATACACAGGAAGATAATAAAAAATAGTTTCTTAATCATTATTGAAAATAGATGATAATTTATTTAAATATATCTTATTAAAAATTGAGTATATAAATTTATCTTAAAAGTAAGTTAATATTTAAATAATTAAATAAGTGGACAAAATACAAATATGTTATTCTATTTTATATCTTATTTTGAATGTCATGTTTATAAGGTTGAAAAAATCTCAATAGATGACCTACAACTAACAATAAAAAGTCTAATTTATGAAAATTTTGCACATTTCAAAAGTTGAAATTGTTGAATAAAGAAAGAGAATAAATGAATAATTTTATTATATTATGAGCCACTTATAGATAGGACAATGAGTATCTATGAGAAAAGGGACATATCCCACGCCTCCTGTCACTATTTAAAATTTTGCCTCTCATCCTTATCACCATCTCCTTATGGGCCCCTATTTCCCATTTCTCGTAGGAATTTTGAATCCCTATGATATTCAGAGATTTATAAACAAATTTCAAAAAGAGAAAAACTTTAAAAATATTTTATAATTTGAAAAATAAATATCCATAACAACAAATACTATTAATAAAGTATAATCTAAATGAAAATTAAAATGCATACATAATGTAAATATAATAAAATAATTTAAAAAATGAAGGTATGTTATCCCCGTCGCTATCCCGTTTAACAAACGGGGATTTAGCACCACCTATCGTCCCTATGAAGACAAAATATGTCTCAACTCCCTTTCTCATTGTGGTTAATTCCCGCATGTACCCACTTTCAATTTTTTTTTTTATCATCTCTAGCCGTTTATATCATTTCAGTAAATTAAAATATTTAATTTATAAAAATATATTTTATAATTAAAAAATAATGAATAAATTTAATTTGTACGATTTCAATTACATGTGTTTTTCTTATACATCCTTTTGATAAATTAAAATATCAATTTTAAAATATATGTTATAATTAATATATAATAATTAGTAAAAAAATATATAATTCTAATTTATATAATCTCAATTATTATAGCAGTATATCAATTATAATATTATTTTGAATAAAAAATTAATATAATCATTTAACTTTTAAAATTAATAAATATTTAGTATTATTATCAAAGAAGTGTAAATTGTAGAATTAATTTTTTTAAGTATCTTAGTGTTGAAAAATTAAAGGTATTTTTTTCAAAAAAATTAGTATGAAAAAATATGGAATTAATAGATTGGAATATGCAAGTTATAAAAAATTAAATAGAATATAGTGATATAGGTAGATAGATAATTTTTTTTATTATGATTTTTAAAAGTGCTAAATTTGAAGTTAGAAAATTTTCCCTTATTTCCATCCTCATTTAGAATTTTGCCTCCATTCTCATCCACATCCCCGTTATGGGTCTCTATTCCTCATTCCTTGTGAAAATTTGAATCCCTATTGATATTTATGGGTTTATTAAAAAAATTAAAAACACTTTGAACTTTAAAATATAAATATCCATAATAACAAATACTACTAATGCAACATAAATATAATAGCTTTATTATCATTAATACTATAATTATATATATAATTTTTATGGTATAATATATTGAATTATAATTTTGTTTATGTTATTTTTATTTTTTATATTACTTTTGTTAATAGTAGAGAGATATAAAGGTATTATTGGAAAAAATAATTGATAATTAGAAGGTAAATTAAATTTAAAAACTTACTTTAAGTATTAAAATTATGAAATGATGGGGTATAATTTTTCTATGAATAACGTATGGAAAATTTTTTATGTAATGAGTCTTAAATATTAGTATTATATCAATTGTTATCATATTTGATTAAAATAATTATTATATTTGTATTATAATGAGTCTTAAATATTTTATTAAGAATAAATTTAGTAGAAATTGAATTTTGAATTATTATCGTATCAAAATTAATCAATTAGTATTTCGTTAACAAATTGACCTGCATATTTTCTTTAAGGAAAAAAAATAATTTTAAAGCTTATTTATTTTGAAAATATTTCCTTTATAATTTTTTATATTACCTTCATTATGTAATGCTATTAATAGTTCTTAATTTAATTGTAAGTCGTAATTATATTGCCATGAGTTCTTTCTTAGTGCAAATTATAATTTTTAATGATTGTAATATTCGATTCTTTAATGATTGTAATATTTGATTTTATTTCATATAAAAATAATTAATAAGTAAATTGTAAACTAAATTTTAAAAAAATCTTTAGACATAAAGATTAAGAAAGGTGAGGCCTAAATCACTATATAAATGACACGTGAAGCCTAAATCACCATATGAATGACAAGTGTAATAGTTTTCATGAAATGAGTCTGAAATATTAATATAGTATATTTATAATAATAATAATATAATTTGCATATAATATATAATATTGTGTATTTTTTTTCAATTGATATATATTATTGTATAAATGAATATCTCGCTCCAAAAAAAATAAGTAAAAGACTGGGTTTATTATTTTTACAAATATGCAAGTCATAGAGGACACCTTCTATTTTTAGAGGTGGCTATTTTCTTTGCTTGATTTTAGAAATGGCGAATGCTTGCTTTCATTTCAATTTGAAATAGATTGATAGAAAAAAAAATGCTCCTCTGTAAAATTTTGAGACAAATTTATCTCTTTTCTATAATTAGCCTAACGAAATTCTTCATTAAGTATCAGACAAATCAGAATAGATAATCACGAATTGGTTCACTACCTTTTATTTTAGTCAAATGAATCCGTTTGTCAGTTTGTTAGACTTGTTCATTATTAGTAGTGTGATCCAAATGCAATTAACAAATTTTTACTTTACACTTAAATCAGTGATTAAATATATATAGGGATTCAGTAAGCAATAATAGTGGTCATCTTGCTTTATCTGATATTATGGTTACATGACAGATCAAGGAATCTCATGGACATAACAAAATTAAATCTAATAATAATGGATAAAAAATAAAATAGAAAAATTTACCCCTAAAAGATCTTGCACGCCATAATTGTACGGCAAATAGGAGACCATTTTGTTGATCTGATCAAGGCATTCCCTTTTTTTTTTTTATATTACACGATTTCTTGTTGTAATGGAGAATTTTTTATTGATCTGATTAAGGCGTTCCCCTTTTTTTTTTCATATCACACGATTTTTTGTTGTAATAGCCCTATTAATATTTTAAGCACCCCAATACATTTATATCTAATCCATTTTTCAATAATTCTCAATTCTATATTTTTTTTTCATTCTTAATGATTGTTAATTTTAATTGTAAATCGTAATTTTAATGATTTGTAATCCTATGAATATATCTTAATGGTTCTAATTTTATTGATTCACGTAATCTTTAATGATGGCATATTTGATTTGATTAATAATTAATAATTTAATTATAAATTAATTAAAAAAATCAATAGACATAAATGTTTGAAAAGTAGGCCCTAAATCATTATATGAATGACATGTGTACTCTAAAGCTCTGTATGAAAGACATTTGTAATGCTTTCCATGAAATGACTCTCAAATATTATAATAGTAGATTGTATCGACTTTTAACCTAGTTTTGGATCTGGAGTTTAGGCAGTTAGGATTCTCTCTCTACCTCTCTCTCTCTACATCTCTCTATCTACATCTCTCTACTCTTCTTTTCTCTCCATAGGGATTCCCTTAGTGTGTGTTTGGATGGAGTATTTTCAAAATACAAAGGAATTTAAAATGGTATGGAATTAAAATGCTTCAATTAAATTCCCTTCATTTTTAAAATATTTTGTTTTGATAGATGATTACATTTCATTTATTTGTAAAATACTTTGTTTGGATGAGGTAATTATATTACCTTGATTTTAACATATTTTATTTAAAAAACATAATGTAATTTTTTTAAAAAAAATAAGATTCTTTATTAATAATCAAAATTCAACTAACCTAAAATAAATTAATTGTAATGAGTTCATATTTCACAAAGTATCTTAAATTTTATTGACAAAATATTTTAAATTTGAGTTGTGAAATTTAATTGTTGAATAAATAAAATAGGATGATACATAAATATAAATTCATGTAATACAAACTATAGAAACAAAAATTTCATAAATATAAAAAAACAGTAATGACATATAATAGAAAAAAGGGATAATCTTTTCAAGCTAAAGAAGTAACGTTAATTTATTTCAATGGGATATTAATATAAATGCACTATCTAGGAGAATGAAATGTGAGACAAATATATACTACTAAATAGAAAAAAAGGGATAATCTTTTCATGTTGATGGGATGGGGAACATATGGCATAGAAATAAAAGATTACCTTTTTCTTCCTATTCGATGGGATTGTGAAGAATGGTATTAGTTTTCTATGAAAAAATATGGAGATGGTTTGAAGTAAGCTTATAATTGATGCAGGGGGAATGAAAATCGAAAGGAAGCTTGTTTATTGTCAATGAGAGCTTAGTTGTTACCGTGGAAGTTCTTAACTCTTCACAGTGAAGTTGTTGAACAGATTTATGCAGTGGAAAAGAAAAACTTTGGCATTGAGATTGACAATTAAAAAAATGGATACTGTAATAGCAGGGATTTCCAAAATTTCCTTTTTATAGGTGGAAATTAAAATAATCTATTTTAGGCAAATAAAATCCTTCTTTAAAATCCCTTGTATTTTACAAATTCTTCTGATTGAATACCCAAACAGGATATTTTATCATGATGAACTTTAAATCCTTCCAAAAATTACATTCCCCCTATAATTAATCCATCCAAACACGTTTTTTTTTATTTGTCTTGGAGATTGTAACAAAGATTATTGTTATTATCTTTAGGTACACTTTTAAATTCATTATTGTAATCCTCCAGAGATAGAGAAGTAGATCAAATTTCCTTACAAGTGTAAGGGTTTATGGATGGATTGGGATGATGCTTGAGATCCCTTTTTTATATTGAATGCATTAGTTTTCTTAATGTTTTTTAGTTTCTATTATTATAACTATTGTTGCAATTGTTAAATTTTTTATTAGAATAACTAAATTGGCAATCATCGTTTAGGGGAACCCTTTGGGTATTAATTGATTGATCAATTAGTTTGTATTTGAAGAAGAATATCAGAATTAACCTTTTAATTAGCAGTTAGGTTATAGCAATTGGTACATTAAATCAATGTGATTTTTAAATAAATTGGGATATTGTTTATTAGTTATTTGTATTGGTCAAATTTTAGAGGTCGATCAATCACTAGTATAATCAACAGTAATTATTTACTAATAGCAACCAATCTATTCAATATTTGGTCTGTGATAACTAATTCCAATCATAGGAATACCTTGTATTAGTGCCTTTAATTCTAAATTCATTTTCATTCAATTTTAGTTTTTAAAAGCCCCCAAATTTCCAATTAAGTGACATAGCCTCCTTGAGAGACGGCCTTGACTGTGCCTTTTACTATACTTTTTGTTTAACTTAGCACAAAATTAATTCTAATTTGAGGAGGCAGCAATAATTTCTATCAAATTTTGGTGTCGTTGACAATAAGATATTGGAACTTAGTTATGTAATTATCATTTTTTTATTATTTATTTTATTTTTATTTCTTTATTTGTTTTATTTATTTATTTTTGTTTCCTTGTATGAAATGTTCCCTGTCTGTTGGCACTTTACTACCTCTTGATCTTAAAATTCAGAAAACTTTAAGATGAATAAGACAGGCAAGATGTCAACAAGTAGAACAATCCTAGCGATCTAACCCTTTATTTATTGTTTTAGAAAAACATCGGTGATATAGGAGATCGCAGTCTTACACTTTGGGGGCTTATTGTTCCTAACTTAACCTAGCATCTCTTGGCAATTACTTACCCTAGGCTTGATAATGATTTTGAACTTAAGGGGTATACAGTTCATGCTTTACCCAAGTTCCATGGGCTGTTTGGAGTGGACCCACATAAGCATTTGAAGAAGCTACACATGGTGTGCTCTGGTATAAGATCCAATGGGGTGAAAGTGGATGATGTCAAGCTCAAAGTATTCCCCTTCTTCTTTGCATTTTGTTACTATGATTTAGTTTGTATTAAAAAATGATAAAGTTTTCATGGATATTTTGAATAGAGAGCAACTCAATATATATTTTATATTACGATCACATATTTAGACTTGGAATATGAAATGAATTGCTTATGATTATTTCGATTTCACAGAGAGTAAGTTGATTTATATTAGAGATGAATTTTATATTTAAATTTTTTTATGATTTAAAATATGCATATAGTGTGACTCAGCGATTATGAGACTTACGTGTGGGTGTGGATGAGATTCCTCATATACTAGTCACGTTCCCAAATCGAGTCGTAACACCTCGATAGAATGGGATTTGACAAGACAATCATCAACTTGGAATTCGAATAACACATTGCTTTCTTTTTGCAAAACAACAGAGAATAAGTAAATCTTTGGTGAGACCAGGGACAGAAATAAGATGCGAAGTAAGAACAGAGTATTAAAGGAAGGAGAAAACAAAGTAGAATGCCCATTATGTATGATCATACCTGCACCGTTAGCTACATGCACCATTTCATTTCCTTCATAGCTTGACTTGACACTCAGATTGAAAGAGTCCGGAGTGAGGTGATATGAACCGTCGGAATTCAGATACCAGAAGGGATGATAAACCGTTTGAGGTGTGGCAATTAGGGCTTGAGAGGAGGAACGCACATTGGAGAGAGGAAGAGCCAAATATGCTTGCGGATAGGGCTCCGAAGCTTGCTGAGCAATGAAATTCTGAGTTGGTGGAAGTATTGTAGGTTGAAAATTGGGATTGAAACAATGATAGCACTGCATAACTAAGTGGCCAAATCGATAGCATAGCTGGCTTTGTGGTTTGTTCCCAAAATGATTAAATCTACCTCCAAATCTTCCAAATCATGCTCTTCCGTGACGAAAATTGAAACCTTTGCCATGATTCAGAAAAGCATGAGCATAGCCACTACTACAGCCACAATTGTGTGTAAGATTTGCTTGTACTAGATAATGCATGATTGAAGACTCTAGATCTTGGCGATGAGTCTTTTCAATGCGAGCTCCAATCACAATGAGAAGTGCTTCCATATCTTCCACTAAATAAGGATCAAGCCTTGACAAGATTAATGCAACAATCGGATTTTAATATGTTAGAAATCAGTCAAGAGTACCTTCAATGATTTCTTCAGTGCGTGGAAGAGATGCAACCACTGCGTGTTGATCTACGGTCTTAACTTCAAGAAGATAGGAGCTCATGAACACCCTTTTCTTGATGCTGCGAAGATGAGTTTTGACCTAGCTAATCCTAACTCATGTTTGCAAAGCGAAGTATTGGTCAACTTTTCCCCAGATTTGGTAGGAAAAGACACTGCCAGCCAGACGCACACGAACCAGCTCACTGAGAGGTAAGAAGCCATGCAAGGAGCACGTTATCCAGTTGCTCCCATTTAGAGATGTTAAGGCAGCGTTTGTTTATTGTCTTCGAGATCAAAATATAGAGAAATTGGAGATAGTGAAGATGGAAACATAAATAATAAATATATATAAGGATATTATTGGAAGATAAAAATATTAAATTTTTGTCTTTGTATCCTTTCCCACATTTTGAAGGTACAACAACTATGTTTTTCTGTCAATGGAAAATCTTTTTATCCCCTGTTTTTGTCTCCACCATCAAATAGATTTGTGTTTCCAGTGTCTTTGTATTTTTGTCTTAGAGATAGTAAACAAATGCCAGTTCAATTTACTTGTTTCAGCATCACGATTGGAGGGATACATTATCAGAGCTATCTAATCTTGTTGTAGATGTGATTGAACCTTCTGATCTTTGATCATCGCAAATACTTCTTGCTGCCATAGAAGGAAATTATCTTCCGTCGAGTTGTAAGCAATTGGAAAGTTGAACTTCTGAGAGAGAACAACGGAGAAGGTGCGGCTGAAAAGGCAGGTTATTCCGCCATTGGAGGAGCTTGAGGAATTGGATCCATGAGAGAATGAGAGGGGTAGAGAACGGATCGAGGAAAATGCTCAATGACACCATGTTGAGTTTACCAAATAGAGACAGTTGTTCTAGCATTGAATTGTGAAGATGAGAAAATTATTCTGAAGTATCAAGTACATGACTTCACACTTTATATATCATACAGCTAGAGTAATTATAATTAACCCTTTAGGATCTATTGAATTGGTTGTAATTCTAACTATTTCGTGACTGAGTTGGTTGAGCTTTTGTTCTCCCTAACAAAAATGACTTTTTGAGATGTAAAAAACTACGTAGCCAAATACGACAAAGTTAACAAAATTTGATTTCAACTTTGGAAAACTAAAAAAACACTATGAAGGCCATTGTTGAATATTACAACCAGTCATCCAATAAACTGCAACGACAGATCTATTTTGTGAAGCCGTCAGTCTTAGGTAGCAATAAACCTAATGCTAAAAAAGTTTACAAGACTTCTATTCCTTTCTTCTTTCAACAAAAACAAAAATTCGTATAGGAACTTTTCTCAAATATAGAACGCATATAATACGATAAAAGAAATAATGTCCCTATTCAAATTGGTTCTTAATAGTCACAAGCTAGCATAATGAGCTTAGCAGTTTATTAGTTTTTTAATTTTGATGCAAGATGGAACATCACTACATCAGGGCTAGAAATGGAAGTCTGTGAAGAATATTGGATAGAATTCAACTAAGATGACATTAACCTCGTAAGAGAAGAAAGTACAGGTGCTCTCTGTTGAATCCAGGTCTAGAAGAACCAGGGACTGATGCTGATTTCAGATACTGAAAACTTTTCTCTGCTCCAAAGCAACCTAACTACTCAAGAAATGTCAATTAACAATAACTATGTCGTGTAGTTGCCTAGTTGGCTCCTAGCTTAGAATCTCCTTTAACATAAGGCATGGCCAAAGCATTTTACCTCGTAATAGTTAATGATGTGTCAAAAGTTGATAGTAATAGTTAATGGAAAATACAATTCATTTCTTTGATGAGAAGGATTGCCTTGAGCCTTTGTTTAAGACGTACTTCAATAACAATTAACTACTAATCGGAAGTGACACAGAAGCCTCTTAAATTCACTATCAATGGAAGCAGCCATCAAGCTGGAGATAATGGGAAGTTATTTGCAGCTAAAAATCGCTAGATTTGAAATACAGATTAATTATAAAGATACACTCTTCTAAAGCATAGGACAGAAAAATAGCATCACTTGGATAAATGGGACAAAACTGAGACAGGGCAGCATGGCATCAAATATACATGATCAAGTAAGTAATACATAGTGTAACAAAAATAATACATCGGTGGACAAACAAGATAATGTTATTCACAGATTATCTGTTCAAATTTCCAATCAAAATTATGTATGGGAAGCTAAATCATGCTCTTTCCTGATCAAGTACACACTTCATTTGCTTGAATCTTTATATTTTATCTTCCCTCAAACATTGTAAGGGACACCTCATTTGAGGACAAAGATCCTGACTCAGGTAAACCCGTTCCAGTATAAAATCCAGGAGCCTTCGGCAGGGGCAATAATCTCTCACCATTTAGCATAAGAACCACAGAGGACATATCCGGCCTGTCCTTTGGTTTTTGCTGTACACATAACAAGCCCACTTGTATGCACCGTATGACTTCAAAAGAAATGCAGCTTTCACGTAAGTGTTTATCTATCATTTCCAATGGCCTATCTTCAGTCCAGAGTCTCCATGCCTGATGCCGTGAAAATTCAATTAGTTACTCAATTTGAATCTATTCTAATGTGGCAATGCAAGTAGGGAGTAGGGTGGATAGTTATCGTGCTTACATGTCCAAGAAGATTATGGTAGTGTTCTGGGTCTGAAAATCCCCTGTTTTTCTTCCCAGTAACTATCTCGAGTACTATTACACCAAAACTAAAGACGTCTGATTTTATTGAGTAATGACCGTGCACAATATACTCGAGAGGCATATAACCACTGAAAGTATTATTTGAAATGGAACATGTCAAATAACAATTGCATATACACCATACACCAAGTACAAGTAGAGGGAAACTTACTATGTTCCAATCACTTTTTTCGTTTTTGCTTCCAATTGATCTCCCCCAAATGTCCGAGCTAGGCCAAAGTCTGAAATTTTTGGATTCATATGGGCATCAAGTAGGATGTTGCTAGTTTTCAAATCTCTGTGAATAATTCTTAGTCTAGAGTCTTGATGAAGATAGAGAAGTCCTCGAGCTATACCACCAATAATGTGGAAACGGTGAGACCAATCCAAGAGTCTACTTCTAGTCTCATCTGCTCAATTTCATTTACAGGTTTAGTATATCACTTACTTTATCAATATACTTTAATTACAATCAATTAAAGTTTTCTTAGATGTTTGCATGCAAATTTAAGCTTCAAAGGCACAAACCAAAGATGAAATAGTCCAAGCTCTTGTTGGGCATGTATTCATATATTAACATTTTTTCCTCCCCTTCAATGCAGCAACCAAGTAGCTTTGCAAGATTACGGTGCTGAAGTTTAGCAATCAATACAACTTCATTTTTAAACTCCTCCAATCCTTGATCAGACATCTTCGAGTGCCTTTTTATAGCCATCTCTTGTCCATTTACGAGTGTACCCTGAAAAAGATCATTTCAAATAATCCAAATTGTGCTGAGAAAACAAAGACTTCTATTGGATTTGGCTGTTTTACCTTGTAAACTGGTCCAAATCCACCTTCCCCCAGTTTATTTATGCTGGAAAAATTATCAGTGGCTTCAGCAATGATCGACAAATCAAATGTTGGCAGATCCATGCCTTCCAAGCTCAATCTAGAATACCCTGGCCTCCACTGAAATGGTGCAGCATTGTATGCTTTTGCCACTCCTGAAATGATGCAAGAGATTATCTATAAATCAAATACTAAGAAAACTAGTGGCCTGATTTCTATTTTGGGCTGCCTATATAAACAACAAGATCTTGAAAAGTATTTGCATAGTCAGACATGTTAATATGTACCCTGAATTCTAATGTTTCTGTTAAACATGTATATCGTACATCCAAGTATTATCTGCAGCATGAATTTTTTGAACTGGGATTATCTACCCCATGATTAATATGAAAGCTTATTTACTATCATATATTATATAAAAAAATCATACCTAGGTTACAATTTAATTTTGTTCCTATACAGTTGGATACCATATATATATATTTGGTTCCCATATGTACAATAATTTCTAATTCCATTGTTTTCATCTTTTATCGTTATCAAACCGTGAACTTGACATAAAATTAATTACTATGAAGTAGCGGAACCAAATTAATAATATGTGCCATGTATAGAGACCAACATAAAAGTAAGTGCTATGTAGAGAGCAAAATACATATTTTTCATATTTAAATGCGACAAACTTTCAGTCTAGTCCCTACACTACAGCATATGAAGGGACTAAAACATATTTTTAACATTATATCTATTGCAGAACTTACCTCGCTTTCTAACTATCATTATGGAGACACATGAAATTAATCCAAAAATAATCACACCAACAGTGATTGCTACCAGCTTCTTCTTATTTCTTTGGCTATTAACTGCAACAGAACATGATTAAACACCAACTATTAATACAACTGCATAATTGAAGCCAGCAAAAGCGCGACTAATTTCACTATACTAAGGGAGTATGAGTATGTAGGGAATAGTAATAATAGTACTTAAATTAGTCCTTATTATATAAGAAAAAATTGAAATGCGTTTGAACATAAATGGAGTTGAACATTAAACACGCATGACAACTAACTTCTGTGGCTTCCATTAGCTTGTAATCCTCATATATTTGTTTCAATTGTGGCTTCCACTTTTGCCTTACCCACCTCCACCCGCTTGTCAGCATCACAAAATGAAGATTAAAGACAAACAGATATCAAGAACGCAAGAAAATAAACAAAGATAGAAAAATGTTACCTATATCTGAAGCAGGGATTCTAATATAAAGGTCTTGTCCCCAGTTATTGAATTTCCTCATGTCAATCAGATTATTAAACCAAAGTAAACAGCCACTTCCTCCATTGCGAACATCCAAATTTGCATATGCTGTACACGAACAGTTTTCTAGACATGACTTCTGACATTCCTCAAGGTTCATGGTCTTATTAAACCATGACAAAGATGTGTCCGGCAATTTCATGTCTGTGTACTTCCAAAATCCATCTGCTATATGGCTTTTGCAATTAGATTTATTCCTTGGAACACAACCGTTAGACCAATATGATATATTCCATTGTTCAGGAAACATAGGAACGTATCCTTTCAGGCAGTCACATTTCGGAACGTTACCATCCATATTGCATATGGAATTTGCCCCACATGAGGCAAAATAATCACAGGTGTCTTCCCCTCCTGTTATGATAACTTTCCGACTACCTGTTTTTCTTGTCCAAGCTAAACCCTGCAGAAGGCCAGAAGGGGTCAGCATATATATGGAGACAACTGAGCTATCAAGGACTTCGTACCGATGGTAAACTTCTTTTTCATTCACGACAAATTCAAATCTTTGATTTTGTCTGAATTGTTGAGTTGGGTATCCCGTTACAGCAAGGCCATTCCATGACCCCATTCTAAATTTTATACCAGATCCCTTCAAAATAAGTAGTTGTGGGTACCCTCTAAGGTCAACTTTTACAGAATACTCCCCCTTAGAAGGATCATCTGCACTTTTCCAAGATGATACAAATCTATCTAAACCAGATACTAAGTCCCATCCAAGCTTCATTCCGGGCAAAAGTATATCACATGGATGATCGAAACTCTGCCACAAAAAGTCATCCTCCTTGATGCCCTGTCCATTTTTCAGCACAAAATTTCCTGAGTCCATGATCCATGAAATTGGATTGCTCACTGGATTGCTTGATGTGTTGGACGACCAAACAGGGATGTTTCTGCCGTCAAGAATCACAAGGACCCCTTTTTCATTGAGTTGTAAGACTCCTGAATTATTCTGGACAGGCGTTTCTCTATTGGCCACCCACACGACTGTTAAAGGGGATAAATTCTTGTACCACACACCCAAATAACTTCTTGTTGAGTTTCCAGGGCTGAAGAAACCCACTTCAAAGGTTCCACTTGCTGAAACTAAAGTCTCACTGCCTCGGATAGATTGATTTAGAGCTAAAGTATCTAGTGAAGTGGACATTGTCAAGTAGGACAAAAGAAAGAACAAAAAACATAACAATCTGATGATATCTACCATTTTTTTTTCCCTATGAAATGACTTCTTGTCAAAATAGCAAACGGACAACTAGTTAACCCTGATTTTTTGAGCTACTTTTCCTATTGTATTCACTAACTAGAAAAACATCAAGGAATGACCTCTAGCATAATATGTAACCTTTTATTATGGAGAGGAAGAGAATGAACCTAGTTTAGAATGGGAACAAAAAGGGGTGTCAGGGATGAAGCACTCAACCAATGGTATGGTAATTGGCAGATTGAACGAATTTATTATGTGTGTGTATAACGAGAACCAGAGTACTCTTCTTTGTTGTCAACTTGTCACCAAATTACTGTTCTTAGTCGATTACAAAGACCTTTGTTAATTCTTTTTTCAAAGTTTCATACGTAGACGTCAACTGTCCTCATGAACACCGAAGTCAACCTTTCTTATGGTATTCAGTTATAGCTTAGCTTTTCCGAAGACTCGTCTCCGTCAGAAGATTGACAATTATACCCCACTAATATTATGGAAACAACAAAATTATATATGCATGTCATATATCTTATTAACACTAGATATGATGAGTAAGTGAGATGAGTAAAAATTAGTCTTCACATCTATCAATAATAATGTATGCAGTATACATATATTGTGTAATTTTATTGTCCTAATTTTATTATTCATTATACCCAATTGAATGGTTCTAGAGCTGAGGCATAATAAGAATACGCTTCAAAAAGATAATAAAAGTACACCAAGGTTGAAAATGCCAAAGACTTGTCTGACATAAATAAGTTTGAAGAAAGATGTGATTTTTTTTTAAAAAAAGATTTTTTAGTGTTTATTGGTGTATTTGAGTAATTCTTTTAATTAAAAAGAAAATCACTGTAAAAAATAAAAAAATCTCATTTTTAAGAAGTTAGAATTTTCGTCTTCTAATAAAAAGATATTTTTTTTGTGGAGTCTAATTTTAATACACCGACAATATAAAATTATTTTACACTATTATTCAATTAAAATATTTCATTTGAATGACTTTTCAAACAGTGGGTGTAAAAGTCAACTATTATGATTTATGTGGCAATACATATTAAATGACAATGTAAACAAATTTTGCACTACCAGTGCATGACAATTAAATCTTTTTTTACAATACAAAAAAGATGTTTGGCAATAAATAAATATCTTTTAATATTATATCTAAACATAAATTAATGATATATTGAAACATAATTAATTTTTATTTTTTTAAAAAAAATCTTTTAAAAAGGTCAATTAAAAAAATATTCTTACTGAGAACCACATCTAAATAAGCTCGCGAATTACCTGTCCCGATTCAATGACGTATCTCCATGCTCTGTCTCGTGGGCGACAGCAATGGGGACATGGACAAAGGTGCTGAGGTTGTTATGGAGGATGAGATCAATAGAGGACGATCTAGCGTTGGTATCGGCTTGCCATCCGCTTGTTAGTCCCTGAGTGTTGTTATTTGCACACCTTCACAATGCTACACCGTATTTACACCATATGGGAAGACCAGAAAATGAAAAAATAATGTTTTTTCTCTCTTTTACTTTTCCGCTCAGCTTTCAATTTTTTTTTCTCATCTGTTTTGGTTTGCAAGTTTACATGAATGGTTTGCAAGTTTTTTATACTATGTTTCCAAGTTTTAAGAACAGGTTCGCAAGTTTTTTGCATTATGTTTATACGTTTTTAAGATGGGTTTACAAGTTTTAAGGGCGGGTTTATAAGTTTTTTGCACTATATTTACAAACTTGTAAACCCGTCTTAAAAACTTATAAACATAGTGCAAAAAACTTGCGAATCTGTTCTTAAAACTTGGAAACATAGTATAAAAAACTTGCAAACCATTCATGTAAACTTGCAAACCAAAATAGATGAAAAAAAAAATTGAAAGCTGAGCGGGAAAGTGAAAGAGAGAGAAAACACTATTTTTGTCTTTTTTTTCATGGTGTATGCTATATGCACTGTTTTGGTGCGCAAGAAACATTATTCTTAGTCCCTGCACCATTTTCTAATCTCCCTAACTCATCCCTGTGTGTGAGAATGATGAGACAAGGAGACGGAAGTGATGGGGGCGATGACGGGGGAGTGTTGATACAATTCATGCAGAGGAAATTACACTCAACTCTGTTTCACATTCAACATTGGTCTATTTTTTTCAGTATAATTTGCACCGAGGAATGACACTGCAACTCGTTATTTGGAGCGGGATTTCACGTTGCTCTGGTCTTTAAGTTTGCAAAATTGGGATCAAATAAAGTATAAATAGATGGATTTCATTCCGTCCATTTTTATCTACTCTTTACAAATTTCTTCTCCACCACTCAAATTGAAAGGAATAAAATGAAACACCTACCCGATCTACTCCACTTTGTTCTATTTCATTTTATTCTGCTCCACCATACTCTATCAATTCAAACATACCCAAAAGCTTATTCTCATGCATAACTTATTTTTTTGATAAATTATATTTTAAATGATAAAATAATTTAACTTTAATACTTTGACTCTCATACAATCAAATTGTCACATTTGGATAACTTTTCAATTAATCGATGTTAGACTCAACTAATTTTACTAATGTATCAACATGTAATTGAATGACAGTTTAAGAATATTTTAAGAAATTTTATATTATTAGTTGGTAAAAATTAAACTTGTAATAAAAACAATTATAAAACAATTAATTAGTTTAATTTTTATATCCTAATAGTAGAAAATAAAATATTAGTTTATAATTTTTCATCTAATTTAACATTTTCTTGAATTTTTATTGGTTGACGACATAAAACCACTTTAAACTAACATTGCATAGAAATTTAATTCATAAATAATATTAAAAATTATATTAATAAGTAAAAATAATTTTTTAATTAAAAATTTAATAATAATTATTTGAAATAAATAAAATTTAAAATTAAATAAATATTTAGAATAAAATTAAAATATACAAATAAATACTAATTATTTTTAAAAATAAGTAATACATGATAAATAATATTAATATAAAATATACTTTATGGAACGAGATTTAAAGTATTTAAAATAAATTTTAATAGTTCAATATTTTATTATCATAGTTTATATTTATCTAATATAATTTGACTTTTTTAAAAATTTTATTAGTTAACAATATAAACTTGATTTTAGCATTTTTAGAATTTACGTTACCAACCAATAAGAAATTATCAAGTCATGAAGGGTGGTTATCATAGTGGGTAGTTATCTAATATGATTTGATACTTAAATTTCTATATTAAAAGTGTAAAGTAATTTCACGTTGTCAATACATAATGATAAAAACTTAATATTTATGTTTGATATAGTACTTAAAGAATTAACGAGGGTATTATTTTACAAATTTAAATTTGATGTAGTAGCTTTGTAAAATAATTCTATAATTTATTTAAGCATATATTATCATGCCAGTCAAATTGATTTACACTCGTATCAACTATATGAAATGTCAATTAAATGAAATATATAATTCATTGGATAACATCGTAAAAGACTTTGACACTGTCAATGTGTTAAAATTAAATTCTTATTCTATTATAGCTTTATTTTATGATTTTTTTATTTTCACAAAATATAAAATATGAAAAATATATAGTATTTTCTCTTATACATTTTAATAGCTCCAACTTCAAGATTTTATCATAATAACTGTAAGGAACATAGAAAAAAAGAATCAAAGTAGTATATTTTTTTAATCATTTATTGATAAAATTAGAAAAATTATAATTAAAATATTAATTTGTAATAATTATTATCAATTTTTTATTATATATAACTATATTTTATATTAAATATTATATTATTTATCATAATTTTAAATTTTATTTATTAATCATAATTAATTTATATATTTGTTATTATTTTTATTATTTATTTAATTGTTATTTATTACTTATTCATAATATTAATTATTAAATATTTAATTATAATAATCATTAATTCTAAATTTTTAAATTATCTATCATCCAATGATTAATAAAAATGTGTATGAAAATTATTAGAAAAATTGGATGAAAATTATTCTAAACTGGATGAACAATTGTGATTACTATAGAAGTTGGAACTATAAAAATGTGTATGAAAATTATTTATCACTTAATATAATAGTTATGATTAGATAAAATTGGTTTTGAAGTATAAAAATGGTATGATAAAATTTGGAACTGTTATATAATATTACTAGTTTTTAACCCATTCAATGCACGAAATTTTACATTTATAAATTGTTGAAAAATTAATAAAAAATATATTAGAAAATTGAATTATAATATATTAATTTTGTAATTTATCCTAAAAGTAATTTAGCAAGTTTGATCTCTTTAAGATAAATAATTTACTAAAATGTTATATTTATATGTGTGTGTGTTACAACCTATAACTAATTTTAGTTGAGCATAAATCAATAATACTTATGTTGTAACAAAATTATTACCCATGTAATGTATATCTTTGTTATTACTCATGTAATATATGAATTTCATATTATCCAATAATAATAATAATAAAACCATTCTATGATTAATTTGTTTTGTCATGATCAATAATTATATGGTACACTAATTGTTACCCGTGCAATTTATATATTTGTATTAACCGTGTAAGATAAGTTAATCATTACATGAGTAATATATGTTTGATATCATTACATATTTAGATTATAAGATAAGATAACCAATGAATAATTTTTTCTTTTAATTAGAATTTTGAATTATTGTCATATTACAATAAATTAAATTTTGACAGGTAGTTGGGTTTCTTAAACATCTAGCTGGAGATTTGGTTCTTGGCAGTGTGAATATAAAGAGTCTAGTCGTTAATAATTAAATTGTCAATTTATAAAAATAAAATAAATTTATGATAATAAAAGATAGTAAATATTAAACAATAAATTTGGAAAGAAATGAAGAAAAAAGCCCTATCAAGAACTTTTTTTGAAAGTACAATGTTAATTAAAAATTAAAGAAATATATGCCTAGTAATGTGTATAGAAAGGGAAAGGGACTCGTGGCTAAAGGGTTAATTAAGCTTTCACCTTGAATGGATCAGTTACTTTTGTCAACATCAGATACCCTGATAATAAAAAAAAATAGTAATTTGTGCTTAAACTAAAAATCAAATAAATCATGATTGAATCCAATCAAGTAAAAAAAAAAAATCAATAGTCATCAAATCCAAACAAATTTGAAATGATCTATTCAATTCTCACTAAATCCAATCAAATTTGAAAAAAAAAATCATTCAGAAAAAATGTGCTCTTTTTTACCTAAAATCTAATAAGAACTGATAATAGAATAATTGAGAAAACTAATAAAATTTTAAAAATAATAGATGAAATATGTTTATTAAAAAATACTTACTAATCAAAGAGTCTTACAAATAAGGAAGACGTTGCAAATCCATACTTTATGTGGGAGATTTTAATTTGTTAAGAAAAAATTTATTGGTGATAATAGGAACCCACATTTTGCTATTGTTTCCAAAGTTGTCAAGTTATAATACATGTTCTTAATTCTATAAAATGTCACTGCAATCCATTATCCAAAAATTATATTATTATATTTTTAGAGAAAAATAACAAATGAAAGAAAAAAATTAAATAAAAAAATTTGACTTATTAAACAGCAGATGACCGATAGCATTGCAATATTTCATCAAAGACAAAAAAAAATAAATAGAGAGAAGGTCTATTGAAAAAAGATGATGAATGATGATTTTATAAAAGAATAAATGAAGTTAGACATAAAAAAAAATATGTATGAACATCGATCAAGTTAAAAAGATGAAATTGAAATAGAACCTCTCGCGGTGTTCAATGGATTAGGATGAATAAAATGAAAATTTTTTTCCACGAGGGATCATTAACATTGGGAGAAAAAAATGAAATGTAAAACTGAAAAGACATGGCAAGAATGAAATGTAAAACTGAAAAGACATAGCCAATCATAAGAATAATTGGGAAGCATTTATAATATATTTTTAATTTATTTTTCAAACAAATGAGAATAAACAATATTCTATTCAAATTTGATTTATATATAGAGAAAAAAATACGATTAGTTAGTTAAAAAAAGTTGTATAAAAAAATAAATAAATCATCATATACGTTTATTATGATAGATGCAAATAAATATGCATTGATTTGAAAATCATTTTTTTATAGCTGGTTATATAAGCCAAGAAAAAATATTTATATGTTTTAATAAATTTTTAAAAAATTGATAGACATTAAATTAAAAATAAAAATTGTTAGCAAAAAAAAAAAAAACATGATAATGTTCAACGATTAAGGTTTGTAAATATTGTATAAATTAATTTAGAATGAAATTATATATATAATTGAGATCACAATCATATATTAATTGAGATTTGAATAATTTATTTGGATGTAATCATTTATATTACATGGAATGAAATAATTTTTTAAACTAAGTCAAATATTTTTGCTTAGAAATTTTGGATGGGAAAATGGGTTAAGAATGAATTGTCACGTGACATTTTTCTTATTTGGATAAACTCTCTTTTATATAAATATATTGATTGATTTAGTATATATTTTTTAAAAAAAATCAAATCGTGATAGATAATACACCAAATCCATCTTTAATGAAATGGGTAGAGTTTAGGTTTTTAAAATTAAAGGAGTAAAGTATCATTTCTTGATATTTTGAAGGGGCTAATTGTTTACTCTTTAAAAAAATATTACTGATGGCCATTAAGATTCAGTAGAGTAACGTTAATTTCCTCTAGACAAAATAATTCGTTAATTTAAAGAACAAAGCCGCACAAGGTAATTAGGCCCAATCTCAACCATTAGCACATAAATCCAATCCAAACGAAGATCCAACTTGGGACCCAAATTCAAGGACCATCAACCCGGTTTGCCTATGGGCACATTCCCATCATCCCACGTACACTGTACGTTCTTGTACTTGGACATGGGCATGAAGTGCCTCCCTAAAATCACTTAACAAGTTACAACGGTTATTTTCACTATAGATACGATGCTGGGAGATCAGGTATGCATTTTTTTCGATATTGACACACTACATGAGAGGCTGATACCCTTGCTAACTTAAGCATGAGAGTTCCTACATGGACACACCACCCACTACTCGAAGCGAAAGGAATTCCGAGTTTTCGTCTTCTCAGAATTCACCTTCAATGTTGACCACTTCAGGTAATTCACACTTGGTTACAATAACAAATTACCCGGTTAACAAAAAATGATTGATGTTAAAAATTGAATCTTTTAGGGAATAATATGTTAAAAATCGATGTTTCATGTGAGCGATTTGTCTATTATAGGGATTAATGTGTATTTTGGAATAAAATATAGTAAAAGCAATTTATGTCCACCGTTTCATTTTATTCTTTGATAGATGAGAATACTATTGTCCAACAGACAAAAGGATCACATGTGATTTGACGTGATGTGACATGAAAACACAGCAAGGAGCTTCCTTCAAGTAGAAGTAATCTTTCCTCTCCCTCACTTACTGCTGGCACTGCTATATATATTATGAAAAGAAATAGAAGAAAAAACAAATGCCTATGGCACTCAACCCCCAATCCTTTTTCTAGTTTTCTCTTTCCATGACAGTGAGCTCTCTTTGTCTCATAAAGAAATGATGAGCCCTACCCCTTTAATACTAAATCTTTTGAGGGCTAGAGTAAAATCTTTTGGTGTGTTTGTAATGGTTTCTAAAATTGTGCTTTTCTTATTTCTTATTTTATTTTAGTAGAGCTTTTTTAAAAAAATTATTTTACATTTGAATAGATAATTTGAGATTGGTATCAATTATTAAAAATATTTATAAATGTATTTGGATAAAAAGGAATAGAACCACTTTTTTTAATAACCAAGTTACATGAAAGAGCATATGTGTGTTAGTGAACAAATGAAATAAATGAGTTCATAGAAAGACTTTGCACTTCGTCACAAGGAATCATCATCACACTTAGAACTCATTTTCTTTCTTTGTCAATGAAACTTATCATTTATTTTTCTTTCAAAACCCTTTCTGTGTTAAATTTAACCAATAACTTGTTAGTGCACACAAGTGCAAGTAAATATGCCTTGAAAGAACAATAAAGCCCAAAGAATAGATGCACAAAGCAACATGGTTGGATGTGGATGCTCTACGTTAGAAAATTTTTGTAAGAATTTGATAAGGAATAAGATTGAAATTATAAATAATGGTACCGGAAAATTTTGGAAGAAAATTTTATTAAAAACAACTTATGTTTCTATTTTTTCATAAGCCAAGCACCATTAACTTTAAAATAAAAGAGGTAATTTTTTTTAATTTAAGTATTTTTTAAGGTCAATTCAAATGCTCTAAAAAACATGAAAGGATTTATTTATTTTTTAAATAAGTTATCTGGAAAAATCAATCCAAATGCACTATACAGTTAATCTTTTAATGATTAAAATGTTAAACAAAAATCTTTAAAGGCCAAAGTACAAATTTACTAAAGGCAAAAAAAATTAAAAAGTCACTTTTGTGCTCCAACTCGGTCTTCCTCAAGCCGCTGCGGTTGGTTTGCGATCCAATCCCTATTATTACAAGAAACCAAATTGCGAAGATTTTTCACATCTTGTGCAACCCCTTCCTGCCAGGCAGCGAAACAAGAAAATAATAATAATAAAAAAACCATCGTGCCTTTTCATTTTTTAAAGCTTTTTGTTTTTATTATTTTTTAATGATCGTATATAAATAACTAACCTGTTACAAAGAAAAGAAATTCAAGTACTCTGCAATATAAATATAAAAATTCTCTATAATTCGCACGAGTGAGATATAATTGAAAGGTTTTAGTAAAAAATTATTAAAATATAAAAAAGGAAGCCATCACTTCTCTTTCTTTCTTCCCCTCCATTTTTCTTATTGGATAAAGAAAATAAATTAAAATTTTGTATCAGATATAAAGAAAACATAAAAGTGAAATATGTTAATTACTTAACCAAATCAAAAAGAGACATCTATAAAACATAATAGTATAGGTTGAAAAGTGCACGAGAAGAGGGGGTTGAATCGTCTTTGACTTTTCTTTCCTTTTTAATTTCTGAAAAACTTAAATAAGTACTATCAAGTGTGAACTTGAAGTGTAGTAGAAATAATGTCAGTATATATTAGAAAAGAAATTTTTGAACTAAAACAGAGATAAGAAAAACAAGCTTAAAGAAGACCAAATATTATAAGCACAAAACATAATATAAAGGAGATTTTGGAAAAGAGAAAATACTACACAAGAGTTTTTATACTGATTCAGCCAACTTACCTACGTCCAGTTTTCAACAACTATTGAGTTCCACTAAATAACCCTCAACCCTGAGAAAGTTAGATAGTCTTTCTATAGTATTCTCAAGTTATCTCCATGTGACCAGTAGCTCACTCTACTGTCATTTTCAAGTAGTCTTTGACTAGCCTCTTCAAGCTAACTTAACGTGACTAGTAGCTCACTCTATTGTTGCTTTCAATTAGTATTTAACTAGACTCTTCAAGCTATCTCATAATGATCACTACCGGATTGGGTTACAAAGGATGTATTTGTGTTGGATCACTTAAACTATTAAGCACTCAAGTTTTCTCAGAATAAAATGGTATCAGAGTTAAAAACTTGAATGACTTCTTTCTAACTATTCTTCCTAAAGAGAAGATGTTATCTAAGGAGAACTTAGAAAGAATATTTTTATAGATAAAAGAAACATAAAGTTGTAAAAGATTTATAGAAAATGGAGGAAAATTTCTTCGACCTTTCAGCAAAAAGTGATGATCGAAAGCCTTTGGATGTAAGCACACCATCTCCCCTTTACACTTGATCTTCATTTATGACTCTTTCCCTTGATCTGTTTTCCCAGTAACACGTGTTGATATTCTTTTTATGTCTTGGAAATGAAGTCTAGAAGAGTAGCTCGGCATGTCATAGTTACTTTTGCAATTGCAGAAGCCGTTGTCTAATATAAGTTTCTGAGTCCACCTTCAGAAACTATGTTTTGCTTTCTAAATGAGATTTCTGAACTTTTTCTTTTTGAAGCTTGGGCAGTTAGGCAAGTTGAAAAGAGAGATGTCATGTCAATCTTTGATTGAGTTTGACTTTAATTTGAATTTCAAATTTTCCTTCTCATTTCTATAAAGTGAATTGTTTACAATAAACGTGCTTTCTGAAGTGTTGTTTTAGTTTCTGGACTTTTCTTTTGATCTTCTTTGCCTTAATCAGAGCTTGCTGTAAATGATATATCACGATCTTGATGATTGAATGTGGTAACCTCACTTTGCTTCAGAGTTGGATTGAAATCTTCACTGGAATGACACTTTCTGAAGTTGTGGGATGCTCTCAGAAGATCTGAGTCTTGCTTTCTTGATCGTGATAAGCTCATTTTATATTCTCACCATATTAACATACATTTTAAGGATTTTTTTTGTTACTTCATTTAAGTTCTAACTCTCTTTGAATGAGATTCAACATGTTTACACATGGTTTTGTGAAAATAAAGCTTGTTCATGAAGTTGTATGTTAATGAGAATGATCATGTTTGTATACTCAAGAAACTTAAGCAAACGATTAGTCCTTCTTTAAAATATTTTCATGAAATTGGTTTTGTTATCGCTCGAAATATTTAGCATTGGTGTTTTCTGAAGGATTCTAGAGCTAACAATCTCCCCATTTTTTATGATGACAAATCCAATTTTGAGAAAATCTTTTTGAGAGATTTTGAAAGAAATATGTGAACATATATTGGAACACAAGAATTCTACATTCTTTCAAAATACATCAGATAGAATTTCACAAGGTCTTATTCGTAAGGTATGATGTAGATGTCACGACATAAAGCAACCTTAAGTGACTTGAATCAGAGCTATTTCACTTCAAGGAAGGTTTCTGAGGTATATCAAAGTAGGTTTTAATAAGTATTAGAGCAAATTTTTGAAAATGTTTGGAGCATTTATGCTTTCTAAACAAAAGCAGCTTAATTTTAAGTCATTTGACTTTCTGAACTTAAGCGTATTTGAATAAAAAAGATAATACTCGTGATATTCATTCTTGATATTGAATCTATGCACAACACAAGTTTATCCAAAATATTTTTTCAACATACACTAGATATGCTTTGAACATAAGAGAAGTTTTCGAAGCATGTGTATCAGAGCATGTATTTGTCATAAACATTTTTCAACATCATGTTTCTGTCTATGAGAACATCATGCAGCATTTTGACATAACACTTAAGCATGTGTAACAGAGCAAGATTTGCAAATGAGAAAACTTTAAGTTCATGTGATAGAGCATACATGTTAGAGCATTAAAGATAATATAGACATATTAGAGCTATAATTGATATGTATCAGAGCTAAACATTAAATATATCAGAGCATATGATGAATGTAGATAAGTATCAGAGCATACACTTAAACTTTATAAGACATACGTTAAGATATATGATAAGGTATTCAAGCAAGATATATCAAAACTAAACATCTTGAGACAGATAAACTGATTATATATGTACCAGAGTAATAGTTCAGGGTACCAGAGCAATAATAATGAAAACAAGTTCAAAGTAAAACAAATAAAGAATGAATGAAAAAAAAAGAGTGCTAATGCTAATTATGCACAAAAAAAAAAAAATAATAAAGTCACTAGACTCTAAAGTCCCCCTTAGCTTGACCCCTTTGAATTTCTTAGCATAGAAGATTTTCTTCATTTCTTCCTTTCTTCTCCCCCTTTTAATTTGTCATCTACAAAAAAAAGGTGTGCTCGAAACCAAGTTACACCATCATGAGCCCTTCCTTCTTAGTTCTTGAAGAAGTTGAATCACCAGCTCTTCATGTCTTTTAAGTTGGGCACATATCTCCCTATTGAAGAACCTAGTGTTTATATAAAGCGATCAACCATCACTGAACCTCAATTAGTATTGAACCAAGTGTTTATATAATGCGATCAGCCATCGCTGAACCTGGAAAGGTACTAAACCTAGTATAAGGGGGTGTGAGTTCTCTTTTAGACATATAAACATTCATATTTATATCCTCCATGGTTCATGTTATGGTGTAACACTTAGTACATCCAACAGCTCGTTCTTGCTCCACTTTCCTTACTTTGCAAGTGGGCCCACAAATGCATTATGTGGTACGCCACAACAGTGTCCCAAGCTCATGATTTCCTTTATCCATGTCTTAATGAATACTTGACTCAACACATTCCGTTAATGAAACTCATTCAAGAACAATCATAAACAATGCTTAGAAAAAAATGCATAAGTAACTAGTCAAGCCAATAATATCCAATATGAAAATTAATATCACATATATTACCAATGCATCTTAATCAAATATGTCACAAAACTTATTCATAATCCGATCAAGTATAATAATCATATTTGACCCAACAAATATTTCAAGAGCCATCAGTGCATTAGTAATCACAGTTATAAGTCTCATCTACTAAACTGGTTTGAGTTTGATAATAAGAGTATTTTCAAAAAACACATCTTTCCTCTTCCCAAAGTACACCATTACCACGCCCACCTTCCTTTGTATTACAAGTTCTAAAAATTTACCTTTAAAGACTTTACAACTTTTAGTTTTATAAAGTAACCTCAAATATAGAATTTACAAAACAGCCCCTAACTTAGTCTTTCATTTGAAAACATATTTTCCACTCTAATTCTATTAAAATTACAGTCTTGCACTTGAAATTTCAGAATTTATACAAAACTCCAAACTTTTAGGAAATTACATTTTGGTCCCTAAACTTTACTAAAATTGCAAATAAGCCTAAAACTCATTTTTTTCCTTCCAAACACATACGTTACTGTTCTAGAATCCATTCTTACAGTTTTACACCCAAAAACTCAGTTTTTACATAAAACCCCCTAAACTTTATAAAATTGCATTTTAACAGCTGTACTTCACTAAAATTGCAAAATAATTTCAAAACTCATTTTTTTTTCTTCCAAACACCCACGTTACTGTTCTAGAACCTGTGTCTATAGTTTTTACATCCTAAAAATTCGATTTTTATATAAAACCCTCTAAACTTTGTAAAAATTGCATTTTGACCATTCAATTTTACTAAAATTGCAAAATAGCTCCAAAACTCTTTTTTTTTTTTCTTTCTCTCAAACACATGTCTTACTACTCTATATTCTATTTTTTTTAAATAGATTTATAACCAAAAATTTAATTTTTTTTACATAAAAGCGCCTTAACTTTGTAAATTACATTTTTAGCTAAAAATCTCTACACAATTACAAAATACCCAAATTGCATGTACCCACTCCATTTTTCATGTAGATTCCAAATATGTGATTAGTTTTAAAAACAAAAATTTGCTTCCATGAGAACCTGCCTTTGCAGAAACCATAAGACCCAAAAATCCAAGCTTTTGTAAAACTTTGAAACATATATAGATGAATGTGCTCCTTTTTATGTGTAGATTCCAAATATAAACATGATTCATGAAGCAAACATTACCAACATAATAAACCTTCTAAAACAGTGACTTAACTATAAAATACTAAAGCTTACTAAAAAATTTCATTAAATACATAAAAGTGACTCTTTTTCAGTGTAGAATAAAAATATGGTGTTGAGTTTTAAAACAAAAATCTCTGCCCATACCAAATGAAGGAGGTTGAAACTTGATGGAGAAGAGATGATGAGCTCTTCAAATATTTTTAAAAGAAAGGAAGAGTTTGAGCAAAATAACCAACTTTCAAGCATAAACATTCATCAAAACTCAAACCTTTTTAGAAAAAAAAAAACTAAAAACAAGGAAAGACAACAAGTTTGAACACAAATCCCTGCCTAAAAGAGGGTCTTTGTTGGAGATTAAGGTAACCACAAACTCCTTGAAGCTCAAGCTCTAAAGAAAGGAAGCAAAAATCTCTTCCTTTCTTACAACAACAATTTAGCCTCTTCAAGAACAGGTAGGAGGAGGATTTTTCTTAAAAAAATAATAGTGGATTTGGGTTTTTTGATTGGAAGAGCTATTGAAAAGTGTTTTTGTTTGTTGGATTTGGTGGAGAAATGAAGAAGTTATGAGGTTGGAGATGATGGAGGTAGATGATGAAGACAAGAAGAAATGAGAGTGTGGGTGTTCTTGTATGAAAAACGGGCAAGAGTGTAGAAATGAGGGGGAGGTGGCGACTGCATCATGGATAAATGGACTGGTTGGGTTAGAGTTGAGGGTATTTTAGGGTTTAGACAAAGAAAGTAGGGGTAGATTATGTGAAATAGTACTAATTATGGGTAGTTTAGAAAAAGCAATGGTCAAAATAGGATTAACTTAGTCTAACCATGATTAATTTGAATTAATCATCACTAAATGTGTCATTAGTCATAATAATCTTTTGTCTTTAAATATAGTGTCATAATGTGTAGTCATTGCATGAAAAGTGTAGTGGGTGGTGACATTATCATGTCCCCTCTTTGTCCTTAAGAGTGAGATTAAGTTTCTCTAACTATTATTGGGCCTCAATTAACTCAAAATAATTATTTTGACTCAATATTAACTAATATAAATAAATTATTTTTAATTAGAGCCTAATATTACCTATATTCCTTTAATTACTTTAATTAAGTTTAATCAGCATTAATTAGGGGTAAAATGGTAATTTCACATAAAAAATGCTCTAGGACTCATCCAAATATCAAATATCCTCTCAATTTAGGATATCCAACTCCTGGGTGATGACTGGCTTCGATCATTACTTAATCTCGCGTTAAATTACCCTCAAGGGCATTTTGATGATTTTGCGCACGGAAAAAAAATTAGAAATTGTGATTTTCGCATTGATTATCATCTAAAACATATATAGTCCCCTTCAATCATTAAACTAACCCTTTGAGGATGGCTGAGACTGGCCGTTCTCGATTTTTATGCAAAAATAACCTTAGGAGTATTTTGGTCATTTTGCACATAAGGGAAAATCGGGTCATTACAATGTTATACTCTTATGTGATTTTGCATATATGTTATGTGATGGAGGGATAAGAGTACGTTAATGAGATGTACTACTATTATGACAAACACTTAAGCACTATAACTTATATGCGAATGGCTCATAGTTTGGTCTTTCAAATAAAAAAAGGATCATATTTTCCATAGACTTATTTTCAAAGTTTAAAATCAAGTGAAGTTCTAAGATGAAAGAGTAACAACTAATAATCAACCATTATGCATCATAGTGGTATTGTGTTAAAAGTTAGAGTATTACGAAAAGAAGAATAAACTTTGATTTGCTTGGCTAACATGATATTAAGAATTTCAACAAATATGAGGCAAAAAATTATAGTGTACCACAAATCAAAACCCAATATTAACTGCATCTGGAGCTAGGTATCCTACTACATTGACGTACTCAAAACGTCTTTTTGTGTATTTTTCTCATATTGGAGATTGATCCTTGTTATTTTATCTTGCTTGTAACATTGTGACTGAAGGTTCATTTGGCGACAACAAGGAATCTGCTTCAAGTGTAGTATCTCTTTCGATATAAAAAGCAGGAACTTTTGGACTGGGCAATAATTTCTCACCATTTAGCATTAAAATCACAGATGACATGTTAGGCCTATCTTCTGGCCTTTGTTGCACGCATAATAAGCCCACTTGTATGCATCGTGTAACTTCTGAAGGTGTGCACCTGCCCCCTAACACTTCATCCAATACTTCTAATTGCATCCCTTCACTCCACAATTTCCATGCCTATAAAATGGAAACTACCAAATTAGTCTGTTATATGTAAGCAACTAAAATTTGACTAGTTAGCTAGGTATTCAAGTGGTTATTATGCATACATGTCCAAGAAGATAATGGCAGTGTTCTGGATCTGAAAATTCTCTATTCTTCTTTCCACTTACAATCTCTAGAATTATCACACCAAAGCTGAAAACATCTGATTTCATTGAGAAGTATCCACGCACAGCATACTCAGGAGGCATATAACCACTAAAAAATTAATTTCAAACAAAAATCAGTGACATTGCAATCCCTTATACCATAGTAAGGGAGAAGCTAACTTACTATGTTCCAACCACCTTGGTTGTATTTGCCTTAACTTGATCTCCCAACAGTGTTCGTGCTAGGCCAAAATCTGATATTTTTGAATCCAAATTTGCATCAAGTAGAATATTACTGGTTTTTAGATCTCTATGAATAATCCTTAGTCTAGAATCTTGATGAAGATAAAGAAGTCCTCGAGCGATACCACAAATAATGTTGAAACGCTTGTGCCAATCTAGCAAATGTCTTCGAGCTTCATCTAGTCAATTACACAGACATTTTTAGTAGACTATTTGTAGTACTTCATGGTTTCACAAACTATGGATAAATAATAAGCAGTTTTCACAAATGTTGCAGTGTTATTGATAAAGGCTCAAACCAAAAATAAAGTTGTCCAGGCTTTTGTTTGGCATATATTCATAAATCAACATTATTTCTTCTTCCTCAATGCAACAACCAAGAAGCTTCACAAGATTACGATGCTAAAGTTTGACTATCAACACCACTTTATTTTTGAACTCCTCTAGTTCTTGTCTGGAATTCTTTGAAAGCCTTTTGATGGCAAGCTCCTGCCCATTTGTCAATGTGCCCTGAAAAACATCATTTGCGAAAGTTAGAAATTTTTTATACAAAGCAAAAGTTCTTCGTCAGGGTTTTGTAGTACCTTGTATACCGGTCAAAAACCACCTTCGCCTAGTTTGTTAATGCTTGAAAAGTTTTCAGTAGCTTTAACTACGACTGGCAAATCAAATGTTGGCAGATAAATGTCTTCCTTCTTCAATATGTTTTCGTAATGCTTCCTGTAAACTATTCTTGCTACCCCTGATTGGTTGGAACATAACAGTGGATAAGAACATTGACATATTGATATGCAGAAGATGCACATTTTTAATTTTCCATTTTTCGTGCACGTATCAACAATCATATATGAGACGTTAAATTAATTATGCTTGACACAGACTTTACCTCGCTTTTTGAGTATCAATGGGCAGATACATGCCAATCCCAAAATAATGACACCAACTGTTATTCCTACCAGCACAATGTTCTTGTTTCCGTGGCCATTAATTGCAACATGATCTGACAAATAATATAACAGCTCAATTGAACTGACATTAGTGACTAATTTCTTATGACCGAGGGAATATGCAAATAAAGGTGATACATTTAAATTAGCCTTTATCGCGCGAGAAAGTTGGAAGAAGAAAATAAAAGGAATACAACAACAAAGTAGCATCAATAATAACTTCCTAGATATTCGTTAGCATCGTCTTGCAATCCTCATATATTAGTTTCAAATTCAATTACTTCAATATCAAAATATTTACCGTACTTACGGTTGAAAGTTCTCACTGCGCTTGACTCTCCATTCGGTTAAACAACTCTTTAAGATACTATAACATATTATATTCTTATTGGATATCGATTTTGTGTGAAACACTCACAATATGTGTCTTTAATTGTTTAATTTCTTTGAAAAAATTCTACTTTAATACGAAGGACATAACGAAGACAAAGGCCATTAAATATATTTTTTTTACAAATAGCACACAAAATTTGAATTTATTTTAAGTTTTTAACCAATTTCAAATCCAGATATATCAGAAAGCAAATGGAAATTTGAAAATAGGAAAAACCTTTAAGTACCTAGTTCTGAAGCAGCGGCTCTGACATAAAGGTCTTGTCCGCCTTGAGAGAATCTCCTCATGTCAAACATATCATCAAACCAAAGTAAACAGCCACTTCCATTTCGGATATCCAAATTTGCATATGATGAGCAAGAACAATTTCTCAGACATGCCTTCTGACAATCCTCGAGGCTCATGGTCTTATTAAACCATGGAAAAGAAGTATCTGGTAGCTTGATGTCCGTGTATCTCCAGAAACCATCTGTGTTGCTGCTATTACAACCTGAATTATGCCGTGGAACACAACCATTAGACCAATATGATATTCTCCATTGTTCAGGAAACTTGGGAACATACCCTTTCATGCATTCACATGATGGAAGGTTACCACCCAGATTGCATATAGAATTTACACCACACGCGGCATAGTTTTCACGCTGATCTTGAACCCCAGTTCAGATAACATTCCTAGTGCTAGTTTGACTTGGCCAAGCATAAGTCTGCCTAAGGCCCAAAGGGGTCAGCGTGTATACGGAGACAATCGATCTATCAAGGATGTCACACTGGTAATATACTTCTTTTTCATTCATAACAAATTTAGATCTATACTGTGTCAGTTGATGAGTTGGATATCCTGAAAAACCCAGACCATTACATGACCCTCCTCTAAATATTTTCACTGATCCCTTAAATGTAAAAAACTGTGGATATCCTATACGTACAATTCTTAAAAAATACTCTCCCTGGGATGGATCATCTGCACTTTTTCAAGATGATAGAAATCTTTCTTTGCTAGTTACTAAGTCCCATCCAAGCTTCATTCCTCCTGGCACAAATGTATCACCTGGATAATCAAAACTCTGCCACAAAATCTGACCCTCATTATTAGTGTCTTTTCCAGTATTCTTCACTACAAGATTTCCTGTCTCTAAGACCTCTGCAATTGGGTTACTCACTGCTTTGCTCGATATGTTGGACGACCAAACAGCGCTATTTATGCTGTTGAGAATCACAAGAGAGCCTTTTTCATTGAGTCTCAAAACACCTGAATTATTTCGGAGTGGTGCTTCTCGGTTGGCCACCCATATTACTGTTAAAGGGGATACATTCCTGTACCATACACCCAAGTATCGATTTGTTGAAGCTCCGGGGCTGAAGAAACCCACTTCAAATGTTCCAGCTTCTGAAACTAATGTCTCTCCATCTCGAACAGATTGACTCGGAGATAAACTATATAGTGAGGTGGTGGTTCTCATGTAGGAGAACAGAAGGAACCAAATAAATAACGTTGTGGAATCGTCGGTCACCATTATTTTATTATTAGAAACCAAATATTTTTTTCTCCGGCAAGGTCGTAATTCATTTCTAGCACGATTCGGGTTTTTGCTCTTAGATCGATCTTGGTTACTTTCCATTGCCTTTTCTATTCGAGGTTTCGGCTTCAGGTCCATCTTTGCCACTGCTCAGTTTCAGACATCACCGCTAGAGGATCCGGCCTTTATAGCGTGGCTCACCACCTCTCGCAGTTCCAGCTTCCTTCTTCACGGTTAGTTCTTGGCCACCAATGTTCCTTGTGCTAACGGTTCTGGCATCTGATTTGGATCTTAGATTGAAACCTCAAAAACCCATTATCTAGACCAGAATCGAAGCTTAGCTTCCAAACCAAAAAAATCTCTTCATCTGATCATGTTCTGATTCTTGTTGCTATTTATGCTTGATGTTATGGCTTTACTTGTAGTTGAAGATATGTGGTTTAGTCGAACATCTATGTTGTTGGTTCGGATTTGTGGATGTGGTGTGGAGAGGATGAACACTAATAGCAGGAACGCGTGGTGGTAGTACGGGCCTAGGGTCCACTAATGAAAGAAGGCCATGGAATATATTGGTAATTTAGATTTTTTTTTCATTTTAAAATTAGTTAAATCCATCACCCACAAGTCAATTTTCAATTATATGTTGTAGCCACATCATAATCTTCTATCTCTTTTTCTATATTTATTTTGATGATGTCTCAATAAATAATTAGATGAAAGAAGATGATTGATGATAGAATATTTTCTTCCGAACCAAAAAATAAAAAAATGCATTGAGTCTCAATTACAGTTGAGCAATTCCATGTGTATGATTCGGTGAGCAATGAATGCGTTTATGCCTAGCCTTCATATATCCCAAGTCAATGACGTGGTCATTGTGGCAAAGAAAAAAAAAATGTAATCATGTGAGTAGTTTTACCTAAGATAAGACTCTTTTTGACATCCATCGTCTCCAAATGGGTCTTAAAAGTCGATGATTATAATTTTATAATTAGGGAAATTACAACGATCACTTCTAACATCTTTTAATATTATATTTAACTCCTTCTAGTTTTTAAGTTGGCACTTATCTTTCTCAATTATTTACAAGTTATTATATTGACTTCCTTCATAAATTTAAAATGGCTTTTATACCCTCTTAATATTGCATATCACAACCCAATCAACAATTCATCACCGCCATTGCTAAACTCCACCCTTCTCCGTCCCCATACGTTTGCTTGAACTTTCGATCATCATCTTGATTAATTATCTTAGCATAGTCTTCTTGATATCACTGCAAGAATAACCCTTTGAAAAACAATGAAAAATTCATAATCAATTCCTTTTGCAACTTTTAACTTTCCTTCTCTCCTGGATGTATAAAATTTTCATATAATCCATAATTGTAATAAAAATCAAACACTTCCGGAAACTCCAAAATTTGAGCACGATAAAAAAATCCAAAATCAAAAAATAAAAAATAAAAATCCCCTAAATTCACAACCCTAGCTTCCCGAACCACACAATCAGGACCTTTTACTTTTCTCTCACAAATTAACAGAAAAAATATTATAGCTTGTTAAAGGATCGCTCCATTTGGTCATGGATTCTAAGAAGTAGCTGTAGAAAGCAAGAACAACGGCACTAGAGTGGAGGTGGCAGCATTGCAGTGATGATAGAGGCGTAGAAGTGGTTGATGATGAAGGCTTTGATAGTAAAGTGGAGACCACATTGGAGGAGTTGTTGTAGATGAACAAGAAGACGATGGCACCAGGGCTGAAGTGGTGGTATTGGGACGGTGAGGTTGAGATGTGGCTGATGTAGGGGAGGATGTGGGGTTTGTTTACAAAGGGTACTTTAGGAATTTAAAATAGTTATTGAGAAATAAGGGAGATAAAAGTAATATCAATGGATTTCAAGAGGGTTGTTATAATTATCCCTTTATAATTTATATTTCACAATAAGTGTTAGTTTCGATTAGACAAAATGTAAAAACTAACACGTGTTCCCATAGACTTGATTCCTAGGGGAAAGGTTACAATTATCAACAACCCAATTCAAACATCAATGGTTCACTCTTGATTAATCTTTGTCTCAATGTGACCTCAACTTGTAGAACAATTCAAATAATAATAATAATAATAATAATAATAATAATAATGAATAGAATAAGTTTGTGAGTGAGTGTTTATGAGTGTGTATGCTTAAAAAAGAAAAAGAATCAAAGTGAGAGTGTATTGGCAGAGAAAGAGCCATATGGCCACAATGGAGGTTAGGTGGGGATATTTGTATTTTAAATAGGGAAATTGTTAGGAAATGGTAATTTGTTGTTTATAACACTTTAAGCTTAGGTTAATGGGTTTCATGCATACATAAATATACTAATTTCAGTTATTTCAAATGCAATATTATTCCTATTCATATGAAAAACAAAAGTGATAAAGTAAATTTGTCTCCTACTTTTACTTTATTGTCAAATAAATTAAAGTACTTTTTGTTTTTTTGTCTCACTAACATTTGATTAATGATGAGATTAAGTTTGTTTAATTATTCTTGGATCTTAATCAACTTAAAATAATTATTTTAACTCAAAATTAACTAATAAAAGTAATTAATATTTAATTTGAGTATGATATTGCCTTTGTTCCCTTAATTATCTTATTTAAGTTTAATTAGCACTAATTAGGGATAAAATTGTAATTGTACATCAAATCTCATTGAAACTTGTCCAAACATCATATATCCTTTCAAATTAACATATCCAACTTTTGGGTGATGACTAGGCCCAGTCTATGATACCTGAGGTATATGTATTAGTAGAATTTTTTTTTTGTACAGTCTCAGGATCTCTCGGGACCCACCCTTGTTACCAAGTCCTGAATTTTACAAAATTTGGATTTTACACTTCCTTAGAGGGCTATATTTAGAGCTACATTCTTGGGATCAAAAGTCCTGGTAATTATTTTCCAAAGGAAAATAATTAAAGAATGATTTTTAATTAATTTTATGAAACATTTAAGTATTTTGTTTTTAGCCCACAAATTTAGAAAATCTTGAAGATTCCTATATTTGAACTAAAACTCAAAAATATTTGAACTAAAACTCAAAATTTGGATTTTGATAGGTTAGGATTTTTGATTTTTTTGATATTTTATTTGAATCCAAATGAGGGGTATTTCCTTATTTACATTTATGTTTTAAAGTTAAGTGAGTATTGAGACAATCCAGATGCTAGAAGGATCCAAAGGTGCTGAACTAGAGTTTACTGTCACTGCTATAGCAGTCATAGTGTTGGTTTTGGATTGTGTGGTCTGAGGAGCGATCCTAGACCGCTAAAGCGGTCGTACGTGAAGTGCTCGGGCGAAGCTTGACTATTATAACGGTATCAGTGGGGTAGAAACAATATCAAACGATATCGTTTCACTTAAATGATCCCCCTACCACTATTTATACCACCAAACTTGGGATTTTTCTCCTAAATCCAAAACCCTTCTCTTTCCTAACCCTTCCCACTCAATCCCACTCAAATCCTTCTCCTTCTAAGCTTCAATGTAAGAGATCTATGCTAGTTTATGCTTCCTTTCTCTTTGTTTTTCCATGTTCTTGAAGTTAGAATGTCTTTGTTCTCCAATGTTGTCAAGTGGGTGTGCTCCCCCAATGTTGTTAGAGTTTGATTAGAGTTGTCTTGATATTAATCATGAGTCTATGTTACTCTATGGTAGTTGTTGGTGTCATTCTAAGCTCCCAAGTCAAGTTAGTGGTGCCCACATATTCCTAGTCTCAAATGGTGAGTGGGTTTAAACTCGTGGCCTTATCTTTAGTCATTACAAGTATATTTTATGCATGATGATTTTTAAATATGAAATTAGAGATGAAAATATGAAAATTATGACAAACTAGCAAGAATTATGATTTTGATTATGGCATTAAAGAAATGTGATTTAGAAAACCATGGGACCATAGTTGATATATTGTATGCTATGAGAATGCCTTACATGTTCAAGAAAGGATTTGTTGAGAAATTTTGTACTGTAGCGTGTTTGCTACTTTCATTAAACATGTTTTATGAGTTTGTGATATCATTATGTTTTCAAGACCTCAGATTTCAGAAAGCTTTTAGAATATCAAGTTGAGTTATTATGTAAATATATTGAAGCAAAGTATGGTTTAGCTTTTGAATAAATATGTTATTATGGTTTTAGAGTTATTGTGATTATGACCCCTTTTGGTTTTGAAGTATAATATTAGAGTTATCATGTTTATGAAAAGATGTTAGCTTGAGAAATGAGATTTTAGAAATTCAGTTTTTATGTTGCTCAGAAGTATAAAATTCAGTATGATTCATAGCAACTGCCAGATACATATTCTGTAGGCTTGAAATTGGAATGCATGCAAGTGGGTGATCCTTTGGGCATGATTTCATAGTTACAGTTATGCTAAGTCAGATTGTTAGATTTATATGAGTTCAGAGCTTTCAGAGTTCCAGAAGTTTTTATATTTAAATGGTTTTTTTTATTTTTTATGAAGAGCTAGAGCATGGTTATGATTATATATACATCCGGAGATTTTGTGACTTCAAGAGTAGAGTAAGTAAATGATAGAGTTTTAAACTCAAAGAAGAGCCCATAACAGAGTTTTAGAGAAATGATTAATTTTTATGATTTAGAGACTAGATGGTAGCTATAGAGAAATAAATAGTAAGTTAACGGCTAGTAAAAAAGATCGTTAACCTTGGTACTAAGTTATCCTTAATTAGGGACAATCTCATAGAGTAGAGATGGAGCTTAGTTAGGTGTTCGATTTAGATTCTTGAGGGATCCTAGAGATAAAAAAAATTTGTTGTGCGATGGTGGACATGCATCATTAGAGAATGTTTTGTTATGCAATACATAACTAGAGGACCATGTTTCTCTAATAGAATAATGTTATTATGTTTTCAGGAATTATCGATGCCTTTCAGAAAATATTTGATTTAAGTGCTATTATGTATATGTATGGAAAAATAAGTTTGCGTTAGAGTAAGAATTTAGAGATGTTTGTCTATGAATTTATAAATATGAAGATATATGTTCTATATAGTTATGCATATGAATATCAAATGGTTTATGATTGCTGCATATATATGATATATTGTATATTCCTTGGTCATCCTATGTGGGTGATGGGTGAGAGCTTACTCATTGAGTCCGTTGACTCACCCCTTCCCTTTCCTCTCGTAGTTGCAGTACAAATATTGTTTATCACTACTTCAATTGATGCAGTTGTCCTCAGTGGTTAGTCTTACTTTGGAGTAAGGCTTAGTTTAGAGTCTTGTTAGGGTTAGAGTGCTCTAGTAGTGTAGTAGGCAAGATCCAAGTCATGCATGTATTTTGGGATATTATAGTTATTTTTAAATTTCTTGTATTCCCATATATGTTTTTAGAGTTTAAGTATGGATTTGAAATATGGACTATGATAAAAGATTTATCCAATGAACTAGAGATGCATTAATAATTTAATTTTCAAGTTTTAAAAACACATTTTCAGAGATTGATTAAGAGAACTTTAGAGCTTTGTATATTAAAGTATTTCAAATTTATGATTTCAAAAATCAGATCCTGGATAAAGATTTGAATAAGGATTTAAACGAAGCTATGTTTTAAGAATGAATATTTTGATAAATTATGCATTTAGAGAGACACCTCACCTAAAAGGCTCCCAAGTCGAGTTGTGACACAGTCATCACTTCATCCAGTGTTAAATTATCTTAGGGACATTGTGATAATTTTGTGCATGGGAAAATCTAAAATTACAATTTTCTCACTGATTACCGTCCAAATCACATATATCCCTATTCAAATAGTAAACCAATCCTTTGTGGATAGCTGGGATCCTCTGTACTCAATTTTTGGGCAAAAAATAACTTTAGAATTATTTTGATCATTTTGCACAAAAGAAAAAATTTGGGCATTACATGTTAAAATTTAAATATATAAGTTTTAATAAAAAAATATTTTGGTCAAAAATAAAATTATAAATATGAGAAAATATAGAATTAACAAAAAAATTAAAATAAATTAAAGTGTAGTTTATCTATATTTTTTAGGGGATAAAATATATATTTTAGAAATAAGGAGAATAAAAATGAAATAAGACCATCTCTCGATGAAAGAGTTGTATTTAAAAAAAAATAAGGATTCATTTTTTACATTATATTTCTCTAAATACTACTTTGTAAAACTAAATTTTGACAGAAAATATTTATATTTATTTATTATAAATCTATATAGAGATTTCTTATTGGTACGTCATGTTGGGAAGGGTTTGAAAACCCAAGATTTGTTCCATAGATTTACCCTAAATTAGAAAATACTTAAAAAGTACAAAATAGAAATTATTATTTTGATAGCTTATTGAGCTTTCTTTGTTGGCCATTTTATTAATTTATTTTGGGGTATTTTACTTATATAAAATAAAATAAACAACATATTATATACATCTCCCAACTTTAACCTGTTTACATATATGTCTTGTTTTTATATAATAGAAGTTGACTGTAATCGACTTCCATTGTACACAAAAATCGATTATAATCGACTTTCACATAGCTGCACCCTCAAATATTGTGTCTCTTGAGATAACGTGGAAGTAAATTATAATAGACTTCATCACAAAATAGAAGTTGATTATAATAGAATTTTGAAGACTATTATAATAGACTTTATAGCAATACAGAAGTCGATTATAATAGATTTCTGAATACTATTATAATAGACTTTTGTACCTTTTTTTAGTTGACTTCCATGTGCTCCTCATTTATAAATAGAGACCTTCCGAATCTACATTGCCATGTTGGAAAAATTTAGAGATCGAGTGTGAAAATCATAGTGAGATGATGAGAGTTATGCTTATGTTCTTATACATTATAATGGTGAGATTGTAAACACAATAGGTGGGGAGACGTTGTGCAGTGACAATCAAGCTTGGTTGGTTGTCCGTCCACCAATTAGTTTGCTACAATTGCAGAGCTGAATGTTGGAGGAGTATGAGGGAAACAACATGCAAGTCTCAAAAGTATTCTATAGGATGCTAGTTGATATTAGGCCAGATGAGATTTGATATAGAAGGTGGCGAATTCGAAAAGACGAGCACATTGATCACATGTTCAATTATTTTAACTCATTTGCTAAAGCTCGCACAATAGAGCTACTTGTCAAACTCCAAGGTGGTCCTTTTAGCTTTAGAGGTTTAGCTTTGGATCCATCATTTCCTGCTTCTAATGCAGCCCCATCCTTTGAAATGTCCTGCCATGATGTAAACAACTCATATGAAGAAGTATTTTCTCCAATTTTTGAACACTTTGCCAAACACTTTGATGTGCTAGACATAAATAAAATTGCACTAAAATATTACTTTAGATTTTATTAATATACAATATTGCATTTAAATAAATACATTACAATAAAACTTGACTTAAATTAACTACCCCACAAAATGAATTTAACAAAAACTAAAATTAAATTTATTAAAATTTACCAATTATAACAAAGTGCTCACAAACATGTCAAAGTGTAATAATATTTAGAAATCGGATTCAGAAGTCGATTATAATCGACTTTAAAAAAGTGCTATAGTGTGTCAGCACATTTGAGAAGTCAATTATAATAGTATTCAAAAGTCTATTCTAATTGAATTTTGTATTAAACTAAAATCTACTATAATCTATAAGTTTCAGAACCCTTTAGAAAATATGAGCTTTATTGTTTTGAATGACAACAAAGCCAATTTAAAGAAAATATTTTGAAGAATGACTAATAGCTACCTCGAGTTTCTTGACTAAGCCTAATAGGTATTTTCCAAAGTGTATTACATGGACATGAGCGAGAATAATTTCACTTTGCATGTGCAAACATATTTTATCTCATGGAAAGAGAATGAGCTTAATCGAATTAAATATTATAGTGTGCAAAGAACACTTATATTCATTAAGGAATGAAGCAGATCAATATAAGAATAAGAAACCCAAGGAAAGGGTCTTTAGAAAGTAATACGAGACGTTAGAAAGTATACTGAGGAATGAGGAAATCACGTAAACTCTAAAAGTAATGTGTTACTCAGTCAACAATCATCATAATCGCAAATCATTCATCATTGAAAGACATGACTAAAGACTGAAAGACCAAAGAATGATTAAAGGACTGATTACACATGTTAGAAAGCTCACTTAAATGTGGAGCACAGAACACTACAGGAAATGGAGGGAAATTTGAAATTGAAATTTCAAATCTTGAATCAAACCAAGTTTTATAGCTGGTATGTCATCTCTTTTGCCTGATTGGTAAACTATCCTAGCTTTTAGAAGGAGGAGTTCAAAAACCATGATCAGAAAGTAAAAAGAAAAAGGGACATAAAAAACCTCTACAATACAATGGCTTCTGCAACTGATGTGATAAGTCTGTCAGCCTACCTTTCTAGACTAACGTTCCAAGACACAATAAATGATCTACGCGTGTCACTTGAAGATCTGATCAAGGACAATGGTCATGAAGAATGACCACTATAAATGGAGATGCTATGCTTGAAAGCTAATGAGAGAGTTGAAGATATAAGAGTGGAAACTTTAGGAAAATCTCTCCACACTTCTTGTAATGTTCATCATAATATGTAATTAGTCTCCTTGAAGTGTAAAATCTTCTTTCTATGCTTTGTAATGATTTGTATACTCTTCTTAGGAAGAGATGTTAGAAAGAAGTCAGTCTTGTTGCCCAAGTATGTTCTATTGAATATTTGTAAGGAAACTTAAGCATAGATTAGTTTGAGTGGCAACCTAAATACATAACCTTTGTAACATTAATCCAGTAGTGATTAGAGTAAGATATAGCTTGGAGAGGCTAAGATAAAACTATGTGTGACACGATGGCAGAGGCGTTTTTACTCATCTTAGTCCAACTTGAAAAGGCTGTAAGAACTACTCCAACTTGATGATGGAGGCATTCCAGTTATCATGGTTCAACTTGGAGAGACTGGGAAGAACTACTTGCAATGTGGCAGTGGGGGTTGTCTACTAGTCATGATTCAACTTGGAGATGCTGGTTTAGTACTACTCAGCTCAGCTTGGAAAGGTTGGTTCAAGACTTCTCAGTTCAGCTTGGAGAGGTTGGTACAAAACTACTTGGTTTGTGACAGTAGGGGTTGTCTACTGTTCACTATGAGAGCTTGGGAAGGCTAATGTAAAGACTATCCAGTTCACTTTCTCAGGTTGAGAAAGTTGTTTAGTGGAATCTCAATATGTGTTGAGTACTGGATGTAGGCAGGTTTGGCATAATCAGTATAAAAATATTTATGTCATTTCTCTCGTCCCTGATCTCTTAATTTTATGTTTCGCATTTTAATGTAATAACTACTGAAATACTGTTGAAGTTAGGTTATTACAAAAAGGCTTCAGAGATTTACTTTTTGAAATAAGTAACCATGATTCTGCTACACTTCAAGCTTAATGCTTGATAGCATTTTCGTTAAATGTTTCAAATTTGAAGAAAGAACAAAAGCACAATTCAACCTTTTGTCCCGTGCATTCTTTTACCTACAAGTTGTATTAGAGCTGGGCCTCTGAGGGGTTGAGCAATCCAACGATTGCAAGGGACAAAGATCAAAGGGACAAAATGGCCTAGATCATCCATAACAACAGATCACTCATCAAACTGACCGTCCACTCTTAATGAGCTTCTAGGATATGACAAGGCAATCTCTACAGTATATGGAATCTAAATGAAGCAGATTGACAAAGAAGATCTATAACACCCTCCCAAGTACAATGTTATTCTTAAGTCATGACAACGTACTTGAGAGTTGTTACTTATAACATAACGGACCTTTCTTAAATATCTATGGTAGGCTCGACTAACACATGTAATAACTAAGCGTAATCTATTAAAATATATGACAAAGAAACACAATCTTTATTTAATACATGGCTAAGTACAAAAGGAAGCTCTACTATGAGTTTTAATACATATCCATTCTATATTACGTTCACAAATGTATTCATTCCATTAAGTACAACATAATAAAAGTATTACACACTACACTATTGTAGTTTTGAGTTCTTTTGCGAAGCAGCCTCATAGTCCTCTAGTTCAACCTGGAGACGACACGGGAACATAAAGACATAGGGGTGAGAATTATATAATTCTCAATAGGGCAAATCTCTCAACACAATAATAATATCATCATCATCCTCCCAGCCACTTCGGATTAAGAAAATGTGAGCATGCATCATATATCGAAGGTTCGTTTTAAAGTTCAAAAACCATTCTTCTGAAGTGGATCTCTTTTATTATTCAATCATTTAATATACATATGCCTTACTTCTTAACATTATAGTAACTCATCTACCACTTTACGTGCCCTTGGTACCTCAAAGGGAATCCTATACATATCATCCCTATTTTTCTGTGCCCTTGACATAATAAATGGGACCTTTTTGTGCCCTTTTCATATTAACGGTGACTTTTTTGTGCCCTTGTGATTAAAGGGGAACTTTTTCTTCTTTACTTAGTATATACATCATCCTCAAGCTCACATATACAAGCATCACAAACAAATGTATTAACATCAATTTCTAACCTTCTTAATACTTCAACCACACACACACACACACACACACACACACACACACATATATATGTCACTCATTTCCAATCATCTCTTTGTATAGGAACATTTATCATGAGCACTCACATTTATATAGGTGTAACAGCATCTTTAAGCTCACATAGTATCAATGAAATCAAATCATATACATTTCATCATCTTTTCAGCCAATCTAGTATGCTGCCACAATTTTGGTTCTAAAGAAAATTATGGTTAAATTAGTAAACATCATTAGAACAGAGAAAAAATAATTCTTAAAGACAATTCAATGTATTAATGAGCTACTATAAAATTTTCAAAGTATAATAAATTTTCTAGTTATATTTGTAAAATTTCACAATTTCGGAGGTCAGAAACTACACAATCTCAGTCAATAGTCATAAGTCCCAATTTTATACCCTATCAAATGAGCTTAAAACTTCATACAAAAATTGATGTTTCAATTTCAAGATGTCCTCAACCTCTTGTACAAATTTAAACTTAAAATACAATCATTTTCTAGGGTAACAAAATTAGACAAATTGAGTGCTACAAACTGGACTATACAGGAAGAAACCCTGACCTGTTAGGTTTTTCAATTTTTAAAAAATAGAAAAAGTGATTAATATGAGCCAAGAAAATTGGTGGAAACTATTTCATCTGTTAGCTTCATCATATAAAATTTTTAGCTGATAATAATGTTTCTAAATTAGTGAGAAAAATCAAAGTTTTTAAGCTGCTTACTCAAAAACGGGATTCCTAGTAGCAAGGGTTAGAAAATATGTTAAGAAAATAGCTTATTTAACTTCATCCAAACCCTCTACCAAAACTAATACATCAATATTCATATATAATCAGCCAATAAAACCATGAATTTGGGAATTAATCCATCAGAAAATTCCAGAGCAAAATTAGAAAGAAAAGTGGAAGAAATAAGCCCTACTTGGTGGCTTTAGTGATCTTGGCTCCACAGATGATCCGAAGATGATCTTGAACACTTCAAAGCCTTATAACCCACACCAAACACTTCCTTATATAGTAGAGGATGATCTCTCAAGGTGGGAAATGGTGAGGAATTAAAATTTCAATTGGTTAGATTTGTAGGTATTGATGTGTAGAACAAGTTTAGTGAAGGAAGATTTTGGTTTTGACAACCCTAGGCTAGGAGTTTAGGAATTTGAATAAAGTATTTGAGCTCTCAAGGAAATGAAAATGGAGCTGCTGTCCTCTCTGGTTTATGGTCAAGAATTTAGCTTCTTCAAGAAACTTGATTTTGTGTTTATCTTATATATAAAGAATGAATATTAATTTGTATGATGAAGTAATCTTTGACCTAGGAAAGAAAAATAGATGACTAAGATTTGATCTTGTTATTCAAGATTGAATCTTAGTCATTCATTTGATTTAAATGGATAAACTCATTTAGTTTGTAGAGATTAAATTATCTTTTAGTGTTAAAAATTACACATAGAAATTTTATCGAACGGGTAAAATAGTGTACCCGGATAATCAAACATTGCTCGAAAATTAATTATAGATATAAAATATTTATTTTTATCCATTTCTAATTTTAATCCTATAATTTATTATTTTCAGGCTTCTCCGGGTGCTAATTCTGGATTTTGACTGTCCCGGCGAGCCTACGGGACCCGCAAGAATACTATATATATATATATATATATATATATATATATCCGTTGGATCATTCTCATCATTTTTATGTCTGTCAGATTTTTGAAATCATGACTAGAAAAGATCAAATTAATTTTTATATAATGTTTTTAGGGTGTTACTAGATCGAAGCTAAAGTTCAGCAAAATTCGTAGTCAACGTTATGCTCACAAGTGTACCAAGCTAAGCGTAACATGACAAATTAACACTTGAAACACTATTAAATGAAGAGAGGATAAATTGGACATATTGAAGAAGTCATGCTTCCTGAAATGAATGACAATCCCATAGAAAGGAGAAAGCCTTCATTCATAAAAGTCTTCGCATCAGAAGCAGTAAAATGTTAAAGCGATAGAAGTTGCTGATACCTCATTAGATGAAGGAAATGGTCAACAAGTCATGATAAGAGCAAAGATGCAGAAAATCTAAAGTTCATGACATAAGAGTGACCTGACAACGAAATACAAGGTTAGAATATCCAATGCTCCCTTATCAGTTCCTATATTTCTTGCCCTGTTTATTGAGCTGTCGTATAACCTGCATATTTCTCTTCTCAATATTTCTCAAAATTAAATAGCTTAAGTTTGATTATGAAAATCATAAGGAAAATATAGATTCTATTTTCAAATTTTAAGCCTTAGAAGCTGAAGTATCAAAACTATATTGGAAAGATCTTAGAAAGTTATTTCTGAGTTTGAGAAAACTTCATGACTTATAAAATCTGACTCAAAGCTTATGAGAATAGGTCCTAAAATCTTAAACTCATGCTTGGAGATTAGAGACCATTGTTTGAAACAACAAATTTGAGAAATAAAAAGGAAATAAAAAATTTAATATAGACTCATCTAAGGTCTTTCATCATAGGCTCTTTTACCCTCTATCATAAGTAAGGACATCATCTGACAAATAATTCTTAAAACAGAAATATGTTGAGATAGGATGGGAAAACGCCCCTAAATAACTAACTAAGGTGGAATCAAGAAAGTTGAGTGCCAGAATCAAAACTTTTTTTGCAGGTACATCTGAACATTACAACTGTTAAAGCTTCCTTAGAGCTTAAAAGAGAGTAACTATCTCAGACATTTTGCAAGGCTCAAAAAGGAAATCAAGACCAGGATACTCAAGATCTCCAAATGGCTTGAATTCACTGATGAAAAGTATTTAAGAATAACTTTGCTAGCTATCATTTACAACTCGAAGAAAGCCTTGAGGAAAAGAGTCTCAAGGAAACTTCTGATAGCAAATAGATGGAAGCCAGACTGTCAGAAAGTAAACTCCAGAACTTAAATACTTTAGAAAGTATGCTAAGAACTACAAAGCAAATCAGAAAAATATTTCTGAACAAGAAAAAAAGTAATTTGAATGTTCTAGGAAACACGTCATTCCTAAGAAATATGTCAAACTGTGCTTCCTTCTCCACCATTGTGCCTGAATATAAGGAAAAAGCTTTGAGCAATCAAATTTAGGTGGATACTTTACTACCAGAGCTAAACTAGATCAAGAATATGCAAAGCTTGAATACTTGAGGAAAACGGAAGTCATCATGAGTACCAAAATGACAAGCCATATGGAACTAAGAGATTGCAGAATACTAACATTATCCTAAGAGATTTAAAACTCCTGATTGTGCAAAGAAAAGAACATACCTCTGATGCCTAAGGTGAAAATAGAGATTGTTGCAATCTACAACACCCAGATGCTGCGGATAAGGAACCAGTCAGAAAATCACTACTTGAGGTAACCCAAAATATAACATCCCTTTTTTTAAAATAGTAATAAAATAAAATAAAATAGTTTGTGTGTAACAATTTTAAGTCATGTATCAGATTCAAATATTTTATTAGTCTTACTTAATAATTTTACATCAACATTTATTTTAAATATTTGACCAAAATTTTAAAATATAGGTATTAACTGTTTAAAGTAAGACCATAAATTGATAGCAACAAACTCAGAATACATTATACTAAGTTGAAAAAATAAAATGTATTAAGAATAATAAGTAATAAAATGTTAAGTATTAATAATTAGGTGTATAATTTTTACACAAACAAAATATATAGAATAAAAAAAGGGCATTAATTTATGCACAGCAACCAACTTCCTATTGGTTTGTTGGCTGTGCGTCTCTATGTGCTGTGTGTGCATTGTGTGCGTGTGTCGTGTGAAAGAAAAGGAAAAAAAGAGTGAGAGCGTGGAGAAAAAGGAAAAGAAGGAAAAGAAAGAAAAAAGAAGAAAGAGAGAAAGTGATGGAGAGAGAGAACGTGAAAGAAGAGAGAGAGTGGGAAAAAGAGAAAGGAAAAGGAGAGAAAGTGGAAAAAAGGGGGGGTTTTGTGAGATTATTGTAGTATAGATACATCATCTCTACATCAATTTAAAGGTAGAAAATGAATTTATTTATGCAAAATAAAACCATGACTACAATTATTATTATTATTATTATTCATTTTATATACTGTCATCTTATATTATAGATGCTCTTTATTATTTATCAATGTCATTTTATTTTGTCTTTTTTTTTTATATTTATTGATGATTATGGACCTGAATATTGACTAAAATAATACTAATTACTTAATTAAGATGATTATCTTCTCTTTTTACCAGTCCTGTCGGTTTACTAAGCTCCGGTTCCTTTTATCACTTAATTATAAAGATTCTCTTCTCACCAGTCTAGTGTAGACTATCCCTGCTTCAGTTTATTCTATTTATTTTATCATTTAATTATAAAAATTCTCTTCTCTCCATTGGTCCAGTGCAGACTACCGCTGCTCCAGTTTTTTTCTTTATTTCAATATTTCTTTATATTTACAGGATTTGTTATTTAATTCAAGTTAGTTAAATATTTATTTTTATTTATGTTATCATCTATTGTATGTTAATATATCATTTTTCCATTCTAGAATTTAGCATACTATTTATATAATATTATATTAATCTGAGTTGTTAATATTTATATTAATAATTAAATTGACAACTCTATGGGTTAATAAATTCTATTGAGGCATTAATTTATTTATGCATGAATTTATAAATTTTATGCATTTATGTTTCACTATTTAAATTGTTGATAAATTTATAAGCTCTTATTATGGATTAATTGTATGAATTCCTATTAAATTAATTAAAAAATATGACTTATTAAAATTTGCTGCTAACCACTGATAAGGTAGAGGGATACACATAAGATTCTTTTATATCACTTGGCTCGGTTAGAATGCTGTAAAAGTGTTGCTTTGTCGTCACGATGTAAAGAACAAAGAATGAGAATTCTCTAAGATAAGGCCTTTAACTATGTGTGAGACAAGCAAACAAATGAAAGAGAAACTAAAGTAAAGAAATTACACATTTGATAAGATATGTATGATATGGCATATTTTATATGATAACAGATTATGTTCATATAATGTTATTGTAACCATGGGTATTTTTTGTATAGACATGGCTGAAACCAATCATAATTCAACTATTTTAAAACCATTCATTTTCTATTGAGAATTTTCTTAAATTCTCATTTTTCTTTATTTTGTTTCTGGTGTTTTCAGATTAGCCAAGTAACATCGAATGGAAGGCAGTTGCTAGAAATTTATGGACTTATGTTTAATTCAACTATTTTATGTTGCAAATTTTAGAAATATTCAGTTTGTATCTAATGACATTAAGTTGTCATGCTAGACCCTTATGCTTGTAATAATTATTAGTTAATGTAAACTGTTGTGCTTCATGTATAAAATTATATTATTAATTTTTGTACGAATGGGTGTTACAGTTTTGGTATCAAAGCCCTATTCTCTGGCTATTATAGAAATTATATGTAGTTTAGGTCTATTTCATTTGCATATCATGGCCCTAGTTCCTCTCTACATGCCTTATAGTATTCTCAATGCACTAAGTATACAATATTGAGCCTGATCAACTCAATATTAGGTTGTTTATGCACTTGTAGGACTATATGTCATCAGGAGACCAAGGAATCCCAGAAGATCAGAGTGCACCAAATGTCACTCTGTCAAGGATTATGGGAGCCATGATGAATCTAGCTGAAGTTGTCAAAGCTCAAACAAAATCAAATAGGATGAGTTTTCAACAAATTCAAGAGACTCAACATAGGAATAACCACCATAATGGGGAAAATAGTGGAAACTTTGCTGGGGAAGCACTTGTAACTAATCACAATTACCAAGGACTATCAGAGTTTAGAAAAGCCTCACCACCTTAATTCCATGGGAATATGACCCTGTCCTTGCTGAAAAGTAGGTCATGAAACTAGAAAAGATTTTTAGTGTTTTAGGATGTATAAACGTACAAAAAGTAGTCTTTGCCACCTATATGTTGGAAGGGGAAGCAGAACATTGGTGGAGGGGTGCTAAAAGTTTGTTAGAGTCTAGCAGAATTGAAATTACTTGGGAGGTATTTTTGACCACTTTCTTTGATAAATATTTCCTTGATAATGTCAAGGATGAGAAAGAAGCTGAGTTTATACAACTTAAGCAGGGGAATATGACCATAGGTAAGCATATGGCTAGATTCGATGAACTTTCCAAATTTTCTTCTTATCTGAAAAGTAACCCGGATAGGCGTTGGAAGGCAAAAAAATTTGAGTTAGGTGTAAGGCTTGAGATTAGAGACAAGGCATCCCACCTTAGAGATTAAAGACTATGCCACTCTAGTCAACAAATATAGGATAATCGAAAAGAGCCTAGATCTGGAATCAGAAAAAGAAAGACAAAATTTTCTTAAAAGAAAGAGGGTGATGGAGGCTCAAAAGAAAAATAATTTTAAGAGTGGAGTGAACCTGGGAAAGGGAAACAATTTCCAACCAAAGAACCTTTACCTACATGCAATAAGTGTGGAAAATCTCATGGATCCAAACCTTGCCTTTTTAGACAAAATGTTTGCTACTGGTGTGGGAAGCCAGGACACTATATTAAGGACTGTACCAATGAGAAACCATTGAACAACCTTACTCCAAGACCACAAACTAAAGGGAGAGTATTTACTCTTAATGGACAAGAGGCAATTCATTCCTAAGATGATCAAAGGTACATGTTTCATAAAAAATTATCCCTTAATTGTATTGTTTGACTTAGGAGCTACATATTCCTTCATATCTATTAATTGTGTCAAGAATTTAAAATTGTCTCTATCTTATTTGCCTTTTGATTTGTTTGTTTATACATCTTATGCCTATTTGTATTGTCTTATTTTAATTAAAGGAATACCTTTTATTATTGATCTTATTTGTTTACCTTTGTCTAGTGTTGATATCATAATTGGAATGGACTAGATGTCTTTTAATAATATCCTTTTATATTGTCCCAAAATGCTTGCTTACTTTTACAATGACCTAGTTAAAAAATAAAATTTCTTTGACACTATTTCCCTAAATGCCACTCAAGTATAGAAGTGTCTCTTAGATGAAGTTCAAGAGGTCCTCCTTTATTCTTTAAATTTTGAGGTTGGAAAACATATAAATAGCATACCTTTAGTGAGAGACTTCCTAGAAGTGTTTCCTAAGGATATAGTAGCCCTGCCACCAGAAAGAGAGGTTGAGTTTTCCATTGATCTAATACCTAGAATAGGACCTCTATCCTTTGCACCTTAAAGAATGCCACTTCTAGAGATTAATGAACTTAAGAAACAAATTGAGGATTTGTTGTCCAAAGGATTCATTAGGCTCAGTGCATCACCATGGGGTGCACCAGTTTTGCTGGCCAAGAAAAAGGATGGGAGCATGAGGTTGTGCATAGATTATAGATAGTTGAATAAAGCCACAATAAAAAATAAGTACCCACTCCCTAGAATAGATGACCTGTTGGATCAACTGTTAGGAGCATCAATTTTCTAAAAAATTGATTTGGGATCAAGATACCATCAAATAAGAGTAATGTAACACCCTAATTTTTAACCCAATACTCTAGAACATATTAGGCTAATCATTAGGTTATTACTTCTTAGTCTCATCATTTTATTAAAATACTTAGCAGAAATTACGGGTAAATTTTTCTTTTTGAAAACATAAAACAAAGTGAGAGCCGCGAGCTTAACTAATCGAACAGTGGAAATGTAAAGCAGGCATATCAATCATTAAAAACCATAAAGTAAAGCATATAACTAAGGAGCAACAATCATGATAACAAAGGAAGCATTTCATTAATAACTTAAGTAGAGTACATAAGTAGTCATACCTTCATGGAGACGGGCAGAACTTGTAATACAGCGGAAAATAAAATACAACATAAAACGAGAAAGCAGAAACAAATCGCAACTACCCGAGTGCACCTATGGTGGATAACCTTAAAAACAAAAGAAGGTTTATCCACTCTACATGTGGTGTGTGCACTAAGCCTCCCCTACGACGTCAACTGCTGGAATCCGGGAAACGGTGGAGTGTAACCAATCCATGGACGCAGAACAGCAGGAGTGGGAACACGTGAAGACTGAGCGTGAGCTCCTCGGTAGGGGCGCCTCTCCGCTCGCCTAGCCAGCCTCGGCTGTGTAACAGTCTCCTTGCTCACATCTCACATGAACTGAGGTGTAGGAGCATAACTCTCGCTATACATGTGCGTCGGCGGGTTCTCGGATGGGTCGTCCTCCGAACTCGAGGATCGAGGCACGTAGTTCTAGATGTCTCGAGGCATCAAACCACTAGTATACGTCCGCAGAATCTTCTCGTCTAGCATCCGGGCGCACTCAAAGACCATCGCATCGTCGTAAGGTGACATCGGGGAAAAACAGTAGCTCTGTATAGGATGTGCAAAGGGGCGTCCAATGAACATGAAAACTCGCACGGTACACTGCCCCTCAAAATGATATGACCCGTGGTCCGGGTCATAGTGGACCTCCCAAGTAGGTGTGTCAATGAAGACCACGAATGTCGCCATCGCTCTCTGAAGATGTGACAGGAGAAAGAAGAGAGAGAGGAGTGAGGATTCTTACTAAAGAATCTCAGTAGGAGTCTCCTACCCTAGGGTTACATCATTCACATCCTCAGGAACCTTGGGTTTAATTCTAAAATAGTGATCATGCATATAAGATTCAATTTAGGGTTTTCCAAAACTAATTATCCAAGGTCCATTCCTTTTAGTATGCATCTTGATGTTATGAATGCAACATGTTATCTCATGGATGCATGTCAATACTTGAGCATATAAAACAACACATCGAAGCATATAAACATAAACCATGTGGCATAAGGGCATATAACTTTCAAGTGAATCATTCCTCAACTTCGCGACATCGATCATGGTACTTTAGCATAATAAGCCACCCTAAAAATAACTAGGTTATGAGCTCATACCTCAGCTAGTCGTCACTAGCACTTGCTTATTATCTGGATAAGTGAAACATAAATAATAATAATCCCGACTCGCAAGTATGGGTAGGGGGCAGGGATCACCTCTCTTAGGATATACCTTCTTTGAAATGCTTTGCGGGCATTAAGCCACAGCAATTTGTCCGCTTTGGTAGGCTGCATCTACTCATACCCTCATGGATTTGTCTCCCCTGGGGGTGCTCGGCCGAACTGGTGTCACCCAGGGTTTTCAACTCATATGGTACTCATAAACATTTCTTTTAACCCTTTAAGGTTTGACGGAAATTCGGCAGCATAACGGCTGTTAAACCGAATTTCCTTCAAACTGCCACAAGCTAATTCACACAACATGTTCTCATGAAATCTCATGCTATGATAAACTTTAACATTTTCATCAATCATTTTCTCATGCATCAAGCACATCTCATCATATCATTGCATCATATAACACATCATAGCGTTAACAACTTCTTAGTGTCTTATGCCTTGACCCTTAAGGTCCTTAACTCACTTTCTAAGTTATAAATCGTCAAACCTAATCTCTCAGGAACCTATAAGGCTATAGCTAAGTATTTCTCACCTCACACTATGATCAAGAACATCTCTAAACCTCAAGGATGCAGAATTCATAATCCTAACTTTACAGGTACCTAGAAGTCATAATAATGACCATTTCAAAGTCCGCTTTGCTCCTAAGGCATCAAGATCAAGTCCTAAACCAATTATGAGTCATTCCTCCACATTTAAACTAATTTAGAACCATGATTATCATTACTAAACCTTGCTGGACAGAATCTAGAAAATTCATATATTAAGGGATCTAAAACTCTCAAATTAATTCGTTTCTAGTTTCTAACTTCTCTTATCTTTCACATATGAGTTTTAACATTAATTATACTCAAACATAAGCATATTATCATCATTAACACAGCTCATACAGTGGTTAAACATAGAAAGGCATAACTGAAACAAACATCTCCATTTAAAGACATCAAACACAATTTCTAAAGCACATAAAATACTAGTTTCTCTTGGAACCTTTTTCAAACTTTCAAAACTCATTTGTAAACATTTTTAACATCTAAAATCATCAAAATATTTATGAGGGCAGTAGCTAAATCAAACTTGTCTCAAGAGGCCCTAAATTCATAAAACTTGGTTCTATATATTCCTTTAACTCATAAAAGCTTAGAAAAATTATGAAACATAGTTTTCAATACTTGGAAGCAAATAAACTCTTAGGGGCCGAATGCTCAAACCAAGGAAATAAATATTTTCAAGCCTTTGTTTGAGATCACAATGGGCAAATCTTTAAGCTCTAGGTTCATTTAGGTGATGACATAAAAATAAACATGCTCATGCACTTATGTTAGGTTCCATTAGAAAGTAAAGTGATAGCATAAAATAAACATGAGATGCAACTTATTATTATCTTTGACATTATATGAGAACTTGAAACATAAACATGATAATGCATAGCTTGAAATATAAATATGATAATACAAGTTCATTCGTTATCTTGATACTTAGTGATAGCAAGGAAAGTAAATATGGTGTGCAAAGTATAAAAGTAAACATGATGCAAGGTTCATTTTAAGGTTGGCTAGAGCTCATACAAGACTTTAACATATATAACAACCCAACACTCATCTCATCACAAAGAGAGCTTTAGAGTTCTTGAACCAAGTTCTCAAAGGAACTACGAGGTTCTTGAACATCATCATCAAGCTCAAAATAAGTAAACTTTAAAAACAAAACAAAAACCTCAAAGATCAAGGGACCAAAACCGAAATATTAAAGGAAAGGAACAAGAAAAACCGAAACCAAAATAGCAAGGGAAGTAAAGGTGTTTCTTGAGTAAAAATCATCTCGAGTAAGTAAATAAAGTTGAAACTCAAAGAAAGTAAAAACTCAAGCTCTAGAGGTTCCTTTTAGATGAACACAAAGTCATCATCTAGGAGCTCTCATCATTGAGCTATCATATACTCATCAAGGCCAAGAGGCCGAATATTCAAAGAAAAAAGAAACAAAGAAAGTTTCAAAAGAAAATCCAAGAGAAAGCTAGAAAAACTCATTTTTCAAGAAACAAAGTTTAGAAAAACACTCCTACCTAGAGTGGAGACAAAAAGCTTGAACATTTGAAAAGAAAGACAAGATGATGAGCTCCTCCTTGGGGCTTGATGCTTTCGGTCTTGTGGAGAGAAAAAGAAAGGGAATGTGTTCTTGGTGAGCTTGTGTTTGAGAATGGAAGTTTAGGTGTTTGTGTGATGATCTAAGGTGGTGGGGTGGTGTTTCAAGATTGAGAGATGATGAGGAGATGAAGAGAGGATGAAGATGAAGATGAAGAACAAGACGAAACTCTCTTGAAACTTAGAGAGAAAAAGAAAGGAAACTCAAGAAAGCTTAGAAACTTGAAACTTGCCAAAAGACTAAAAGTGACACAAGTTCATCTAAGGCACCTATTTATAGAAAAACAAAACATTGAGGCCCTCCAAGAGGAAGCCTTGGCCGTAGCATTGAGGGGGAAAAAAGGGAGAGAAAAATATCTCTTACACAAGGTCATTCAAGCATGGTTTGAAAGTATGAGAGGTATGGCTTCAAGTATGTTGATTTGAGTGAATTTCCTATCAATTTTTGAATGAAATTAGGCTTTTAGAAACTTGACATGGCTGGAACTTTTTCAGCCATAAATAAATGAGGAAAATGGGTTATTTTAATTTGTTATGCATTTAGAAAATCAAGCTTGATTGAAATTATGACAAGGCATGGTGTATGTGACTTGAGGTATGGCCTTGGAGTGTGGAAAAATTGAACATGTGATGCATATGGAGGGGGGAAGTGCACGGCCAAACCTGGTACAACAAGGGGGAGGAAGATTTGATCATCTAATTGTGTGTTAATGATAGGTTTAAGTGTGTATTAGTTTAGGTACAAGGTTAGGAATAATTAAGCTTATGTTTAGGTGACTAAGAATGTGATTTAAGGATTTTATGACAAGATTAGGAGTGCTCATACATCATTAAAGAATTAAAAACTCATTTGTGAATAAACAATGTGTAACACAATTCCATGATTTAAGGAATTGGAAAGAGAAAACATTATTCAAGATTCCATGACTAGGAGTCCTGAATTTAAAATAAGATTTTAAGTTGTAATTAAGCACTTTTAGGTTCTAATCAACTTTAATAAATTATTTTGACTCAAGATTAATTATGGAAATTAATTAACTTTCGATTAGAGCCTAATATTGCTTAGATTTGCTTAATCACGCAATTAAGTGTAAAAACACGAAACTAGGGGCAAAACCGTAATTTTACACTAATTTCGCTCGGGACCTCCGGGACCAAAACTAAAGTCACAATCTACATAAAAATTCCTTTTAAAACCATCTAGAGAAGTTTTGGGTTCATCCGGCACTTACAAACGGGTAAAACACCACAAGGGCGTTTTGGTCATTTTGACCTGAAAACTCGAAAAATGAGATTTTTGATCCCGAAAAGATACACAAGTCATCTAATCCCCTTCCAACATTGAGTTTGCCCTTCGAGTACTGCCGGACCAGCTTTCCTCGAATTCCGGGCTGAAAATGACCTCAGGGGCATTTTGGTCATTTTTACTCTAATAGAAAATCGGGGCGTTACAAGTTAAGCAAAAAGATATACCTAAGAAAGCTTTAGGACTAGGTATGGTCATTATGAGTATGTTGTGATGCCCTTTGGACTTACCAATGCTCCTGCAGTATTTATGGATTACATGAATAGGATTTTTAAACCTTACCTTGTCAAATTTGTGGTAGTCTTTATAGATGATATTCTTATCTATTCAAAGACTAAGGAGGAGCATGAACAACATCTTAGGATAGTGTTGCAAACTTTGAAGGATAAACAATTCTATGCTAAGCTAGAAAAATGTGAGTTTTGGCTGCAGGAAGTAAAGTTTTTAGGTCATGTGATAACTCAAGGAGGGGTGGCTGTAGATCCAAGCAAAGTTGAAGCCGTAGTTCACTAGGAAAAGCCAAAGACAGTAACTGAAATTAGGAGTTTTCTTGGATTAGCTGGTTATTACAGGAGATTCATTGAAGGATTTTCCCAACTAGTTTTACCATTGACTAGGTTAACTAGGAAAATCAAGCCTTTGAATGGAACTTGACTTGTGAAACTAGCTTTCAAGAGTTGAAAAACAGGCTTACCTCTACCCCAGTGTTAATAATTCCTGACCCTAGGAAAATCTTTACGGTGTATTGTGATGCATCCAAGAAAGGATTATGTTCTGTTTTGATGCAAGAAAGGGTTAGGTTGTGTTTTGATACAAGAAAGGAGAGTTGTAGCTTATGCTTCTTGGCAACTTAGGTCTCATGAAGAGAACTACCCAACTCATGACCTAGAGTTAGCTGCTGTAGTATTTGCCTTGAAAATTTGGAGACATTATTTGTATGGGGTAAAGTTTGAGGTTATAGTGACCATAAGTGTTTGAAATATCTTTTTGATTAGAAGGAATTAAATATGAGACAAAGGAAATGGATGGAACTTTTAAAGGACTATGATTTTGAATTAAAATATCATGCTGGCAAAGCTAATGTTGTAGCTGATGCTTTGAGCAGAAAGTCCTTGTACATATCTCTAATAATGGTAGAAGAGCATAAGTTATTGGAGGAATTTAGGGATTTGAAAATTTCAGTGTCCCTACAGCCCCATTACTTATTTGTTAATGAACTTAGAATAAAATTTGATTTGAATGGCCAAGTAAGGAATGCCCAAGATAGTGACTCTAAAGTCCCTCAAAAGTAAGATTCAAGTAGAACAACTTGAGCATTTCTAACTTGATGAAAGAGGAGCTGTGATGTATGAAGGAAGTTTATGTGTGCCTAATAATGAAGAATTGAGAAACCAGATTTTGGCATAGGTGTAACGCCCCGATTTTCTTTTTAAGTGAAAATGACCAAAATGCCCTTGAGGTCATTTTCGGCCTGGAATTCGAGGAAAGCCAGTCCGACAGTTCTCGAAAGGCTAACTCAATGTTTGAAGGGGATTAGTTGACTTGTGAATCTTTCCGGAAGTGAAAAACTCGTTTTTTGAGGTTTCAGGTCAAAATGACCAAAATACCCTTGTTGTGTTTGACATAGGTATGAGTGTCGGATGAGCCTGAAACTTCTCCAGATGGTTTTAAAAGGTGTTTTTATATATTTTGTGACACTAGTTTTAGTCTCGGTGGTCCCGGGCAGTTTTTGTGCAAAATTATGATTTTGCCCCTAAGCATAGTGTTTTTGAGCTTAATCGTGTGATTAAGCAAACCTAAGCAATATTAGGCTCTAATAAAAAATTAATTAATTTTCATAATTAATCTAGAGTAAAAATAATTTATTAAAGTTAATTAGAACCTAAAATTGCTTAGATTAAACGTAAATCTCTTTTTAAATTCAAGATTTCTAGTCATGGAATCTTGAATAGTGTTTTCTCTCTCCAATTCCTTAAATCATGGAATTGTGTTCACAATTGTTTATTCATAAAATGAGTTGTAATTCCTCTAATGATATATGAGCACTCCTTAATCAAGTCTTAAAATTCCTAATTACATTCTTAGCTACCTAAACACATGCTTAGCAATTCCTAATCTTGCACCTAAGCTAATACACACCTAAACACATCATCAACACACATTTAGATGAAAGAATTTTCTATCCCTTGGGTTGACATTAGCTGGCCGAAGACATCTCCCCTATTTTCCATCGCATGTGTAAATTCTTGCACTCAAAAGACCATGCTTACACCATGCTTGCACGTTACCTTGCACCATACTTGATCATACTTCCACCCATGCTTGAATGACAATATGAATTAGATATTTCCCCTCCTTCTTTGCTGCCAAAAACTGTCACCCCTCCTCTCCCTTCTAAAAGGTTTATTTCAATTCAAATCAAAGAGAAAACACCGTGCTTTGAGCTATGTTTAAGCCCATGCTTGCCATACCTTCAACTATGCTTTGAATGACAACTTGTAAGAGATATTTTCTCTCCCCAAAATCATGAGAACCATACGGCCAGCCCTCCCCCTTTATGAGCCTTCATTGTTTTTGTTTTCTATAAATACATGTGTTAAAGAACTTGAGTGAACCTTTAGATCATTTGCCAAGTTTTAGTTTCAAGCTTTCCTTCAACTTCATCTTCTTCATCTCCTCTTTGATTCACAACCTCAAACCACCATACCACAACCTTGAATCACCTTCTAAACACTTAAACTCTCATTCCTAAATACAAGCTCATCCAAAACACATCTCTTTTCCTTTTATCCCTTGTTGGCTGAAACCTCATCATCACTCTAGGAGGAGGTGTTCTTCTCATTTTCATCTCAAGAATCAAGTTTCCTTTCTTCTCTTAAGATTTCATTGGTAGGGAGTTGCTTTAAAGTTTTTTTTTGGCTTAAAAATGCTTAGTTATTGAATGAAAAATGCTATTTTCCTTAAGTTTCTCTTAGTTTCTTTTTTTATTTTCCTTCTCATTTCCTTTTTCCTTTTTCGGTCTCAAGGCCTAGTATTTCTCATGATGGCTTGATGATGAGTGTCTCTAGAGGATGACCTTGTGTTTATCTCAATGAGACCTCTAAAGCTTGAGTTTTCTTTCTTTCTTCAAAGTTTCTCTTATAACTATATAGCTCACTAATGATTTCACCTTAAGAAAAATAATCAAGGATTTCAATAAGCTCAAGGCTTACCCTTGTCAACCTTAAAGTTGGCCGGCACGTTCTAGAGTTCGCTCTAGATAGGGGGTCCTAAGTACATAATAAAGAACATGGTGTATAATCCTTCTATTGTGATTTCGGTTTCTTGTTTCCTTTCCTTTATGTTTCGGCCCTTGTTCCTATTTCCTTATGGCTTTGTTTTCTTTTAAGTTTATTTCCTTGAAGCTTGATGATGATGTTCAAGAGCTATGTAGTTTCCTTGAAACCTTGGTTCAAGAATTTTAAAGCTTACTTTGTTTGTTGGAGATAAATGTTGGACTGAGATTTTGTTTCTCTAAAAGTCTTGTATGAGCTCTAAGTTAAGATAAAAAGAACTAGCATCCATATTTATCTTTATCTCATCACTAAACTTTCAAGATCAATGAATAAGATTGCATCCTCATGTTTATGTTTATGTCCTCACTAAATCTCCAAGATAATAATGGATTTGCATAGCATATTTATTTTATGCTCTCACTTCCTAATAAAGAGTAAAATAAAGTGCATTGCATATTTATGTTTATGCCATCACCTAGGAGATTTAGAGGTCAAAGACTTGCCTATTATTATCTCAAACAAGGTTTGGAAATGTATGTGTTTTATTCATATGATTTTCTGCCATCTGATGATGGTGAACTTAGAATAAGATCCACCTAATCAGAAGTGCTAAAACCTATGTTTTATGATTTTCCTAAGTTTAGATGATCTCAAGAAATGTTTTGAGCAAGGTTTTATGATTTAAATCTCTCTTGAGTTCATTTTGAAATAGCTACTGCCCTTATGTGTTTTATGATAATTTTAATGAAATAATTTGTTCTCAAATGAGTGTTGAAGTCCTAAAAAGGTTGCAAGAGAAACTAGTAATTTATGTGTTTTAGAAACTAGAAAAGAATTAAAGTTCTAGATCCCTTACAAATAAGAATTTTCTGGATTCTGTCCAGCAAGGGTAATACTAGTAAATAATGGTTTATAATTAGTTTAAATGTGTAGGAAGTACTCGTAATTGGTTTAGGGATTGATCTTGATACTTTAGGAGAAAATCGAACCAAGAAAGGGTCAAAGTTGTGACTCCTAGGTACCCGTAAAGGGTAAATTATGGATTTTGCACTAATGGTTTCTATATTAAGTGATGATCACAATAAATAGAAGAATAATTAGTTTTGAGCCTATAGGTGCATAAAATATTAAGATTTGATGATTAGAGAATTTAAGTTTCAAGTTTAAGACCTTAAGGGTCAAGCATAAGACACCTTAGGTTCCTCGATGAGATAAGTTTATTTGTTCAAGTATGATGTCATGATACATATATGATATGGTGAATGTTTCATTGAGATGTCGAGTATATCATGGTTATGAAAGTTGAATGAGAAATGCTTATGTGTTATGAGTTTCATGGCATAAAGTTAGTTTAAAGGAAATTCGGTGTACAGCCGTTATGTTGCCGAATTTTCATCAAATCTAAAGGACTTGAGAATGTTTTTGAAGAATCATATGAGATTAAAACCCTGGGTGACACTGGTTCGACCGAGCACCCCTAGGAGATTTTTTTGTGGCAAAGCACTGAGACGCGCTTTCCTGGGTGACACCAGTTTGGTCGAGCACCCCCAGGAAAGACAAATCCGTGAGGGTATGAGTAGATGCAGCCTACCAAAGTGGACAAATTGCTGTGCACTAGATGCCGGTAAAGCATTTCAAAGAAGGTATATCCTAAGAGAGGTGATCCTTAAGCCCCCTAACCCGTAGTCGGGGAGTCGGGATTTTATTTTGTTTTTTTCGCTTATCTAGATGATAAGTAAGAACTAGTGACAGCTAGTTAAGGTATGAGCTCATAACCTAAATGATGTTTAGGGTGGCCCTATGATGCCAAAGTATGATGTTCTAAGTCACAAAGTTGAGGAAAGTTCCACTTGAAAGTTATGTGCCACTTTATGCCACTTGTGTGCTTCTTGATGTTATGATTTGTTGAATTATTTGTTTAAGGTATTACCATGCAAGCATGCCTCAATATATTGCATTCATGACATTAAGATGCATTCTAAAAGGAATTAACTTTGGATAATTATATTTATAAAACCTAAGAATGAACTTGATATGCTTGTACACCTTTTTATAAATAAACCCAATTTTCCTAAGGATGTGAACGATGTAACCTTAGATAGAAGGTTCCCTACTGAGATTTTTTAGCAAGATTCTAACTCCTTTCTCTTCTTTCTTTCTCTCCCGTCACATCTTCAGAGCATGCCAACGTTCGTGGTTTTGTCGACACCCTGACGTGGTAGGTGCACTTTGATTCGGACCACGGATCCTACCATTTTGAGGGACGGTGCACAGTTTGAGTCTTCATGTTTCTAGGATGTCTCTTCGCTCACCCTGTACAGAGTTATCGCTTTTCTCCTACATCTCCCTTTGGCGGCGACCTGGTCTTCGACCGTGCACGAATGTAGAACGAGCGGGTTATGCGCACCTACACTGCTGGATCGGTTGCTTGCGGTCACGCAGATTACGTGCCTCGCTCGTAGCATTCGGAGGACGACCCCTCAGAGGATCCACCGACGCACATGTTGTAACACCCTAATTTTTAACCTAATACTCTAGAACATATTAGGCTAATCATTAGGTTATTACTTCTTAGTCTCATCATTTTATTAAAATACTTAGCGGGAATTGTGGGTAAATTTTTTTTTTGAAAACATAAATCAAAGTAAGAGCAGCGAACTTAAATAATCGAACGACAGAAATATAAAGCACGCGTAACACTCATTAGAAATCATGAGGTAAAGCATATAACCAAAAGAACATCAGTCATGATAATAGAGAAAACATTTCATTAATAACATAATTAGAGTACATAAGTAGTCATACCCTTATAGGGACTGGCAGAGCTTGTAATACAGCGGAAATTAAATACAACAGAAATCTAGAAAGCATAAAGTACATGGCACAACAGGAAATGAAATCCAAAATGCTACCCTCCTACTAAGCTACGAGTACTAATCTACAACCCCTCCCAAAAGGTACTGCCGAAGGGAATATCTCCACGAAGGCTTGGGTACTCGTAAGGCTCTCCATCAGAATCTAATGACGATGGGGACGCTCGGGCGATGGGGGTATGTAGCCCATGAACTGCTCGATCTCCTTCTGAGTTGGCCAATGGAGCGGGAAGGGAACACGTGCCGGCTGGGCATGAGCTCCTCGGCGTGGACGCATCTCGATCCTCCTCGCCAGACGCGATTGCAACACGGTCTCCTTACTCCTCGCACACTGGTACTGGGGAAAAAGTGCAGAACCGTCCGAAGGGACGTGCATAAGTGAATCCTCAGACAGGTCTGTCTTAGACCTCCTCGAACGTGGTACATACTCTGGAAAGTCACAGACGGTAGAAGCAGACGGACGAGCACAACGTCTCTTCTCGTCGCGCGGGTGGGTACACTCGAAGATCATATCATCACCACCAAAAGGTGCAGTAGGAGTGAACTGGTAGCTCGATACCGGATAGGCGAAAGGTCATCCCATGTACACAAAAATGCGAACTGCACAACGACCCTCGAAGTGATACGAGCGGTGGTCCGGGTCATAGTGCACCTCCCATACGGGCATGTCAATGAAGACTACGAACATCGCTATATATCTTTGAAGATGTGACGGAAGAAGAAAGAGAAGGGAGTGAGAATTCTTATGAAAGAATCTCAGTAGGAGTCTCCTATCCTAGGGTTACATCGTTTACATCCTCAGGAACCTTGGGTTTAATTATAAAAGGTGTGCATACATAAAAAGGTTCATTATTAGGGTTTATAAAACCAATTATCCAAGGTTCATTCCTTTTAGCATGCATTTAGATGTTATGAATGCAACATATTAAAATATGGATGCATGGCAATGCTTCAATCAAATAACTCAATGAATTATAAAATCAAGAAGCACACAAATGGCATAAAGGGCATATAACTATCAAGTGGATCTTTCCTCATCTTCGTGACATCAATCATGGTACTTTAGCATAATAAGGCCACCTTAAAATAACTAGGTTATGAGTTTATAGCTCAGCTAGTCGTCACTAGCTCTTGATTATTATCTGAATAAGCAAAATATAATAAATAATCCCGACTATGCAAGTACGGGTAGGGGGCAGGGATCACCTCTCTTAGGATATACCCTCTTTGAAATGCTTTGCGGGCATTAAGCCATATCAATTTGTCCGCTTTGGTAGGCTACATCTACTCATATCCTCACGGATTTGTCTCCCCTGGGGGTGCTCAGCTGAACCGGTGTCACCTAGGGTTTTCAACTCATATGGTACTCTTAAACATTTCTTTAACCTTTTAAGGTTTGACAGAAATTCGGCAGCATAACAACTGTTAAACTAAATTTCCTTCAAACCGAAACTTATGCCACAAGCTAATCACACAACATATTCCTCATTTAAAATCTCATGCTATGATAAACTCATATCTCAAACAATCATTTCCTCATGCCTTATAAACATCTCAACAATGCATTGCATCATATAAACATCATAGCATCAACAATTTCTTAATGTCTTATGCATTGACCCTTAAGGTCCTTAACTCATAGTCTAAGTTATAAATCATGAACACTTAAACTCTCAGGTACCTATAGGCTCATATCTAAGTATTCCTCACTCCATACTATGATCAAGAACATCTCTAAACCTCAAGGATACAGAATCTAAATCCTAACTTTACGGGTACCTAGGAGTCACAACAATGACCCTTTCTAAGTCCGGTTTGCTCCTAAGGCACCAAGATCAAGTCCTAAACCAATTATGAGTCATTCCTACCCATTTAAACTAATTTAAATCCATGATTACCATTTCTAAACCTTGCTGGATAGAATCCAGAAAATTCAAACATGAAGGGATCTAAAACTCTCAAAATAATTCTTTTCTAGTTACATACTTCTCTAATCTTTCACATATGAATTTTAACATTAATTATACTCAAACTTAATCATATTATCATCATCAAACAGCACATACAGTGGCCATAAAATAGCAAGGCAGAACCGAAACATACATCTCCATAAAAGGCATCAAATACAATTTCTAAAGCACATAAAATACTGGTTTTTCCTGGAACCTTTTTCAAGCTTTCAAAACCCATTTATAAACATTTTTAACATCTAAAATTATCAAAATATTTATGTGGGCAGTAGCTAAATCAAACTTATCTCAAGAGGTCCTAAATTCATAAAACTTAGTTCTATGCATTCCTTAAACTCATGAAAGCTTAGTACAATTATGAAACATAGTTTTCAACACTTATAACCACTAAAACCCTTAGAGGCCGAAAACAAGGAGACAAATAACATAGGTTTTCAAGCCTTTGTTTGAGACAACAATGGGCAAGTCTTTGAGCTCTAGGTTCATTGAAGTGATGACATAAAATAAACATGCTCATGCACTTATTTTAGGTTCCATTAGAAAGTAAAGTGAGACCATAAAATAAACATGAGATGCAATTCATTATTATCCCGATATTAAGTGAGAACTTGAAACATAAACATGATAATGCATAGCTTGAAATATAAATATGATAATGCAAGTTCATTCATTATCTTGATACTTAGTGATAGTAAGGAAAGTAAATATGATGTGCAAAGCATAAAAGTAAACATGGATGCAAGGTTCATTTTAAGATTATCTAGAGCTCTTACAAGACTTTAGAGATTAACAATCCAACACTCATCTCATTACAAAGAGAGCTTTAGAGTTTTTGAACCAAGTTCTCAAAGGAACTATGGGGTTCTTGAACTTCATCATCAAGCTTAAAATAAATAAACTTTCAAAGAACACAAAACTCAAAAGAAAGGAAACCAAAACTAAAATATTTAGAGGAAAGGAAGCAAGGAAACCGAAATGAAAAACAAGAAAGAGTAAAGGTGTTCTTGAGCTAAAATCATTTTGAGTTAGTAAATCAAGATGAAACTTAGAGAAAATAAAAACTCAAGCTCTAGAGGTTCCTTTGAGATGAACACATAGTCATAATCTAGGAGCTCTCATCATTGAGCCATCGTGTGCTCATCAAGGCCAAGAGGCCGAAACATCAAGGAAAGAAAAACAAAGAAAGTTCCAAAAAGAAAGTCCAAGAGAAAGCTAAATAAACCTCATTTTCAAGAAAACAAGGTTTAGAAAAACACTCCTACTTAGAGTGAAGTTAAAAGCTTTGATCTTTGAAAAGAAAAACAAGATGAAGAACTCCTCCTTAGGGCAAGATGGGTTCGGCCTTGGAGAGGGAGGAGGAAAGGAGATGTGTTTCAAGTGAGGTTGTGTTTGAGGTGAGGTGTTTGAGAGGTTAGGAGGTGATTTGAGGCCTTGGGGGTGGTGTTTGAAGGTTATGAGATGATGATGAGATGAAGAGAGGATAAAGATGAAGATGAAAAACAAGAGAGAACTCTCTTGGAACTTAGAGAGAAAAAGAGAGAACTTTGAGAAAGCTAAGAAATCTAAAAGTATGCAAATGAGCTAAAGTGTTTGCATGTGTTTCTAGGCAAGGTATTTATAGAAAATGAAAGCAAATGAAGTCTCATTGAGGGGGGGGGGGGGGGAGGAGCCGTGTACTTTTGGAGGCAACGAAGAGAAAAATATCTCTTTCAAGGTGTCATACAAGCATGGTTTGAGGTATGGAGTGTATGATACAAAGCATGGCTTCAAGCATGGGTTTTTGATTGAGTTTTCTTTCAAATTTTGAATGAAATAAGTCTTCTAGAAGCTTGACATGGCTGGAAGTTTTTCAGCCATATATAATTGAGGGAATTGGTTTATTTCAATTGGTTATTCATTTGGAAAATCAAGCTTGATTGAAAGTATGACAAGGTATGACAAAGCATGGTGATTTGAGGTGATTTTCCTTCAAATTTGAAATCAAATGATTCATTAAAATGGGGGAGAAGGCTAGCGATTTCAGACCAGAAAAATGGGGAAGGAAAAAGTCTTCTAGATGTTGTCCTTGGAAGTATGGATGAAAGCATAGTTTGTATGACTCAGTATGGCTCATGTAAGGTCAAAGCATGGTTCTTTGTGTGTGAAAAATTTGCACATGTGATGCATATGGAGGGGAAAGCATTTGGCCAGACCAGGTGCATGATAGAGGAAGAAAAATTTCTCATGTAATTGGGTGTTAATGATAGGATTAAGTGTAAGTTAGCTTAGGTACAAGGTTAGGAATAATTAAGCTTAAGTTTATGTAACTAAGAATGAGGTTTAAGGATTTTATGACAAGATTAGGAGTGCTCATACATCATTAGAGAGTTTAAAACTCATTTAGGAACAAACAATTGGAAACACAATTCCATGATTCAAGGAATTGGAGAAAGAAAACACTATTCAAGATTCCATGACTAGGAAATCTTGAATTTAAAATAAGATTTTAAGTTGTAATTAAGCACTTTTAGGTTCTAATCAACTTTAACAAATTATTTTGACTAATGATTAATTTTGGAAATTAATTAACCTTCAATTAGAGCCTAATATTGCTTAGGTTTGCTTAACCACACGATTAAGCGTAAAACACGAAACTAGGGGCAAAATCGTAATTTTGTACTAATTTCGCCCGGGACCTCCGGGACCAAAACTAAAGTTATAGTCTACATAAAAATGTCTTTTAAAATCATATGGAGAAGTTTCGGGTTCATCCGGCACTTGCAAATGGGTAAAACACCGCAGGGGTGTTTTGGTCATTTTGATCCGAAAACTCGAAAAATGAGATTTTCGATCTCGGAAAGGTACACAAGCCATCTAATCCCCTTCCAACATTGAGTTTGCCCTTCAAGTACTGCCGGATCGGATTTCCTCGAATTCCAGGCTGAAAATGACCTCAGGGGCATTTTGGTCATTTTTACTCTAGCAGAAAAATCGGGGCGTTACATTACTCCCCTCCTTAAAAAGAATTTCGCCCTTGAAATTCGTACCTTAGAACAACTCGGGGTACTTCGACCTCATCTCGGACTCAAGCTCCCACATGAACTCCTCGGTGTTGCCACGTCCCCACGTGACCTTCACCAAAGGAATAGACGTGTTCCTTAACTGCTTGATGCCTTGGTCCACAATTCTCGTCAGTGGTAGATTGAACGTCAGGTCCTCCCTTAACTGTACGCGTTCTGGCTCTAAGACATGGCTAGGGTCGGACTCATATTTACACAACTAAGAGACGTTAAAGACGTCATGAAGATTTGATAGATTGGGTGGCAGGGCTATTTTATAGGCTACGGATCCGATTCTTTGAAGAATTTCAAAAGGACCGAGAAATCGGGGACTCAACTTTTTGACTTTCATGGCTCTACCTATTCATGTAGTGGGAGTGATTATGAGAAATACATGTTCGCCTTCTTGGAATTCCAAGGGCTTACGCCTTTTGTCCGCGTAGCTTTTCTGCCGACTTTGAGCGGTTAAGATTCTATCCTTAATCTTCTTGATTTGCTCCATCGTTTCCCTCACTACATCGGGTCCTAAGACACTTTGTTCTCTGGGCTCGTACCAACACAAGGGTGATTGGCACTTCCTTCCATACAGCGCTTCGTACGGTGCCATACCGATGCTCACGTGATAATTGTTGTTATATGCAAACTCGATCAAAGGCATGTACTTATCCCAACTTCCTTTCTGGTCCAAGACACAGGCTCTCAGCATATCTTCTAGGGTTTGGATCGTTCTCTCAGATTGGCCATCTATTTGTGGGTGTTAAGTAGTGCTTAAGCACAACTTTGAACTAAACACCTTTTGAAAGGCTCCCCAAAAACATGACGTAAACCGCGAATCTCGATCCGAGATTATCGTCGATGGCACTCCATGCAACCTTACAATCTCTTGGATGTAAAGCTGAGCTAACTTATCCAACGAGTACGTAACTCGAATAGGTAGAAAGTGAGCCGACTTAGTTAGTCGATCCACGATTACCTATACGGCATCATGGCCAGCTTGGGTCCTTGGCAATCTTGTCACGAAATCCATCGATATACTCTCCCACTTCCACTCGGGGATTGACAGGGGTTACAACATGCCAGAAGGTTTTTGGTGTTCGATCTTAACCTTTTGGCAGACCAAACACTTACTCACCTAGGTGACCACATCCTTCTTCAATCCGAGCCACCAAAACATCTTCTTCAAATCTTGGTACATCTTGGTAATACCAGGATGAATAGCGAAGTGGCTTTTGTGGGCCTCCTCCAAGATCTTCTCTCGGAGGTCGCCATCTTGTAGCACACAGATTCACCCCTCAAACCTCCACAACCAGTCGGGGCCTCGCTCAAAACCTTTCAATTTACCGGCCTTAACTGCCTCTATTGTCTCCATAAAGTCCTCATTTTCTCTTTGTGCAAGCATAATCCTTTGCTTGAACCCATTGGTCATCGTGAGATGACACATCACTATGCTACTATCGGTTGTAGACATCCCCAGATTCATATCTCTAAACTGCTCTATTAACCCAACTTCGTTAACCATCATACAGGACAGACGTAATGGCTTTCGACTCAAAGCATCGGCAACTACATTAGCCTTACCAGGGTGGTAACTTAAGCTGAAATCATAATCTTTGAGGAATTCCATCCATTTCCTCTGCCTCATATTCATCTCCTTTTGATCAAAGAGGTACTTGAGACTCTTATGATCAGAGAAAACCTCAAACCTTACACCATATAAATGGTGTCTCCATATCTTAAGGGCAAACACGATGGCTGCTAACTCTAGGTCATGGTTGGGGTAGGTTACCTCGTGAAGCTTGAGTTGTCGGGATGCATAGGCTACCACTTGCCTATTTTGCATCAACACACAACCTAAACCTTTGCCAGAAGCATCACAATATACCTCGAAGGGTATATTGGGGTCAGGTAAAACCAAAACTGGGGTTGAGGTGAGCTTTTCCTTAAGCTCTAGTAAACTTTTTTCACACTCGGGGCTCTACTTAAACGGGGCATTCTTCCTAGTGAGCTTGGTTAGAGGTAGGGCTAGCTGAGAAAATCCTTTAATGAACCTACGGTAATAACCGGCTAAACCCAAAAAGCTTCTAATCTCGGTTACAGAGGTTGGTCTATCCCAATTCATCACGGCTTCTATCTTACTCGGGTCGACAGCTATGCCACCTTTTGACACAACATGTCCTAAGAACTTCACCTTATCCAGCCAGAATTCACACTTAGAAAGCTTGGCGTATAGCTTCTTTTCCTTTAATACCTCTACAACCAGCCTTAAATGATGTTCATGCTCCTCGTGGGTTTTCGAATAGATGAGAATATCATCTATGAACACAACCACAAACTGATCTAAATAGGGTCTAAAGATCCTATTCATGTAATCCATAAAAACTGCAGGAGCATTCGTCAAACCAAACGACATCACATTGAACTCAAAGTGTCCATACCGAGTTCGAAAGGCGGTTTTAGGAATGTCCAAATCTCTAACCCTAATCTGATGGTATCCGGACCTCAAATCAATCTTAGAAAACACTACTGCTCCTTTCAACTGGTCCATATGATCATCAATCCTAGGCAACCGGTACTTATTCTTTATGGTCACTCGGTTCAACTGCCTATAATCTATACACATCCTCATACTCCCGTCCTTCTTCTTCACAAATAAGACCAGAGTGCCCCAAGGTGAAGCACTCGGCCTTATAAAACTCTTCTCCAATAACTCATTTAACTGGGTTTTCAACTCGGCCAACTCCAATGGTGACATCCTATACGGGGCTATAGAGATAGGTCCCACTCCAGGAACCAGCTCTATGGAAAACTCTACTTCTTTTTTGGGAGGGAACTCGGGTATTTCATCTGGAAATACTTCGGGATAGTTTCTCACCATAGGTATATCACCTAGGTTTTGCTCAAAGTCCATATCGCAGGCGGCTAGGAAAACATATCCCTTAGCTTTCTCCCCACTACAGAAGACCTCTACGGAGTTTAGGTACAATCTTATGGGTTGACTAATGGGTTTAGGAGGAGAAGGAAAGACAATGGCTTGGGTTCCACAGTTTAACAATACATGGTTGGTGTGAAGCCAATCCATGCCTAAAATGATACCTATGTCTTTAAGGGGTAAGCAAATCAAATCTATGATAAATGATCTATTTTCTACAACAAGATGACAGTTCAAACAACATTTGCAAGTATTAACAGGGCGATTTGTGGGAGTAGAAACAATAAGATCAAAGGGAAGCTTAGAGACTCTCAAATTTAAAGACTCGACACTAGCATATGAGATAAAAGAATGGGTAGCGTCAGAATCAAAGAGTACAGTTAAGGTTCTACTGTTAAGCTCGCACTTATCTTGAATGAGATCGTTGGACGTCCGCGCATCTTCCGCGTTGAGGGTGAAGACCCGTCCTTGGTGTTGAGGTCGGGGGTTATGATTTGATGGTTCTCCGCTAGTGTAGTTGTTGGCGTAGTGGCCAGGCTTGCCACACTTGAAGCAAACCCTCTACCCTATGAGGTAGGGGCGGTTCCCATGATTCTTCCTGCACTGGGGACAGACATCAACAGATGCTGCTCCGGGGTAAGTAGCAGGGGTTCCTTGTAGTGCCTTGTTCTTGGCCCCACTTGGTCCTCCATTGTGGTTCCGGGGTCCACCCGGTCCACGGGGTTGGTTGTTGAAGTTCCTCGGGCCTTGATGTTGGAACGGTGGCCATTGGTGTTGCTTGGATTATTGGTATGCAAGAGTTCTCGGTTGTTGTTGTTGCGGAGGTCAGAAATGGTTGGTCTGGTAGGGGTGGTAGTGGTTCCTTGACGGGTATTGCGGTTTGAACCTCAGGGCTTAAGGTCCGAGCCCCTTAGCTCATTCCACTATCGTGGCTTGCATATTTCGTTGTCCTTCTTCAAGAATCCAGCACTTGTTGACCAGAGTCAGGAAGTCCCTGATCTCCATATGGGCCACGACGTAGTTCATCTCTGCCTTCAGACCGACCTCGTACTTAACACACTTCCAAACCTCATCGAGGTTGTAACATCCCCAAATTCATAATTAGGAGAAAATATTGATTAACCCTAATTAGTGAATTAGATGAAAGAAAGAAAAACAAAGTGGACAAGTGTCATGAAACATAACATATTATTAGAAAAGTCAAGTGTGTCTAGTGAAAGATGTAAAGAATTACAAAAGAAAAAATGCCATTACTTAGTAGAATTTTGAAAATACCCTTACTATGTAAAAGAAATTACCAAACTATCCTTGCCTTACTAGTAAATGACAAATATAACCTTAGTCTATAATTGGAATTAGAAGAATGCCACTATCATTATCCAATTACAAAAATACCCTTGTCTTGAATTAAGAAATTACTACAATACCACTACTTTAAATAATTACTACAATGCCACTACTTTAAATAATAACAACAATGCCATTATACCAATCCCTAGGTTTGTCTTGAAACAAGAATGAATCTAGGCCATTGGATTAATGTTAGAAAGAATCCAAAGGTCAAGTTGCAAATCTCTAGTATAAAATAATAAGTTATCAATATAAGTTTCTACAGATAATTGATTTAGTAGTAACATTAAGACACTAACAAAGTAAATAATCCAAATAATGTAATCATAGATGGTGGAGCTAATGAATGAGTATGTTACAAAAATTAACTTAGGATCCCAATTCTAAGAATAAAATATAATAGCTTTGCCATGATTTGGTCAAACTAATATATCTTATGATATCATAAATTATGATAAGAAAAGACATAATACATATACATATCATACCATGCATGAAAGAACTTAACACTTGGATCCTTTCATCTATGTATAAGCCAAAAATTAGCATTATCATGATAGAGGACAAATTGATTTAATGAATAAAATTGTGGCATAAAAAGCTCTTGATTCCATTAAAATTGGCCTACACTAGTCATCACTTCCAACATATAGATTATGCCTAGGACTTAGCAATCCAACATAATTATTAATCCAACTATATGAGAATCCAAGAACAAGAAATGGAAGCACAAAAACCCCTCCATTACAGCCCTCAAGTCATGGCTTCTTTCTCTCTTGTTCTTTCTCTACCATTTCTTCTTATACTCTCCTCTTCAAAGACTTCTCTTCACCCTCTAAACTTTATCTAAACATTTAAATCCTAAGCCCAAACATTCACTAGCACTCACAAGAGTTACAATCTTTAACTCTAGTGAGAAATATTTTCTTAAGCACTCAAGGTCTAGAGCTAAGATTCAAGGAGGGTCATCCACTCCAAGGACTCTTGCTCAAGCTCAAGAAAGAAGAGAAGGACTCTTTTTTAGACCCTTCATAAGAGGTAGGAGCTTCATCTTTAATTATTCAAGCATTGTTGGGTTCTAACTTTCCCATGGATAGAATGCCTTAAGCTTGAGTTATTGTCAAAAGTTGTAAATGTTTGTTTAATATATTTTTAGGTAGCACAACATGCTCTATTCTGTTCTGAGTATTTTCATAATGTCATCATACTCAAATATAACTTAAAAAGATTATATATGAAACTTGAATTAATAAAAGAGACTTAAGATATGAAAACCATAGGTGCTGGAATTTCTGGCTATTTCTGATAGTAGGCACTTCGAAAAGCATTGTTCATAAAATATGAAGTATCTTGAAATGAAAATAATTTTACCATATACTAGACACATTATAGAACACTCTCCAACGGAGTTCTTTAGCTCAAGATATAAATTTTCAAAGTTAAGTCAAAGATTGAAACTCTAAATCTGACCTTGCACTAGTAAATTAGGTTTAACTCACTCTATAAAGATGCAAATAGATTGATTTCAACTTTGTTAGAAAGCTAACATATATAGGAACACAACCTGGTATTATATACATAAAGCTTTACACCACGAAATATAGAATGAGGAATATATTTTTGGGATAGTGTGCTGAGAGAGTCTAGAAAAGGCGTAACTTTGTAAAGGTGCTATGGCATAACCAAAAATGTATTTTTAATGAAACTACATTTAACGGAAAGCTTGATGAGTTGGAAATCTGGAACTATCTTTACTAGGCTAAGATAACAAACATACAAAGAGTTACAATTTTTCTTCTAAAAGATGTCAGAATTATAAATAAAAGATTCAAGTCTTGTAAAGAGAGAATTTTAAGGATTTAATTAGTAATAATCATTAAAAGGAAAAATATGTATATAAAAGTCATAAGGGAGTTTTAAAATACGTAAAGAACCTCAATAATATTTAAAGCGCATTAAAGTAGTAATGAAATGCTAAGAGTACAAAGAAGACTAAGAGAAAAGAGATTTGGCTAGAAATTGTAAGAATGGAAAGGAGAGACATTCATCATGTATACATATTAACTAAGACATTCATGACCCCTTAGGAACATAAGAACTTGCCTTGATTAAGTTGGGTTGCTTAATATAAGATTTGTCTATAAGATTATCTGCTAAGGGCTATAAGATTCACTTGACAGTTCTATTGTTTGATATGAGGCTTAGTATGAAATGCCCACTAATTGATATAGGGTTATATTATGAGATGTTGTTTATGTTACCCAAAGTGATATATAGAAATATGAATGCTTATTGATGAGTTATGAAATGATGAGGATGAATGATTGCCTGTACTATGATTTATTTATGATTGCATGATGATATGCATACATTCATATTTCAATGAAAAAATAAGTGACAAACTCATTGCTTAATCCTCAAAGGGGATTAAGATATTGGTGATTTCACTCAATGAGAATAAAAGTAAAGCCTGGAAATGGTAGCAATGATAGTCTGGAAAAGTGGACTTGAGCTAAACTCATGGCATAACCCCCTAAACCGTTGAGATCACGGCAACGGAAAGAAAACCAAAAGGTTATGGTGACGACCACGGTATGAGCTCATTACCATTTTAGGGTGGTCTAAGGCATTGATGTATTCATCCCGTGAGTAATTAAAGAGACATGTCTGTAAAGTTTCATGCATAAACATTACAAATGGATATACTTGTGTAATAACAAAAAGGATGCATGAGATTATTAAGTGATGTGTTGATAGGTATGTATGACTCTACTAATAAGAATAGTTTAAAAGTAACTCCATCTCGGCTAATCACGTTTGTGAAAAATCTTGATAAATGAACCTTTACCTGCCCACGACTTTGTAATAAACCCGAGGTGGCTGGAGTGACAACGATGACACGATATGTTCCTAGTTGAAAACTCCTACTGAGAAATCCAGCATTTCTCATCCCTGCATATATTTTCGTTGTCATCACCAGATACAGATGCACTCCAGCTATTCGAGAAAGGGGGAGCCTCACTTCCCTGAGTTAGGATACGTGGAGTTTGGGGAACTAGGGAGAAGGGCCACTCCCGCAGCTAGACACCCCACCATTGATGGTCCTAGCATAAGGGAAGGATCAAGCAAAGCACAACGATCTCTAGTCATTAGCATATCATCGGATTCAGAGGGATTGCCACCTAAAAGATGAATACCCATTATCGAGCTATCCTCCGACTCGGAGGAAGAGATCGTAGAGCCCCTCAATGTAGAACCACTAAATGTAATGTTTCCATGGCAAATAGATGAGGGTTATGTGGCAGAAGAAGATGAAGACCCTGAGGAAGATCCCGAAGAGGACCCTGAAGAAGATTTTGAGGAGGACCCTAGAGAAGATTTTGAGGAAGACCCTGAGGAAGATCCAGAAGAGAACATGGAGCCCATGGAGGATGATGATGCTGAGTTGCTTGAATCTTTACCTTTTGGCTTTGATCATTTCCTAGATGAGCCTATGGAGGATGAGGAGGAGTTCATACCTGTAGTAGATCTTGTAGAAGAACCTGTGGAGATCACAGTTTCTGATTATGAACTGTATAGTGATGCTACCAGCCGAGCCTCAGATTAGACACTTAATAGGTTAAAAACCACTACCACTGCCTCCGTAGTGATACGCTAAGGATTTTCACTTTCCCCATTGTTACTATCCGTTTGTTGTATTTTCTTTTTCTTTGTATAGTCGTATAAAAAGCTTGTACTGCATTCACCATGTAGGTACTATTATGTAAACTCATGTTGGGAAGTTATGTATAATTATGTCAAGTTATTTCCGCAATATTAATAATAGAATTTATATTATGCCAGAACCACGACGTGCATATCATTCTCGCTACAGGCTTAATTTTAAAAAGATAGATTCATATAAAAAAAAATTTACTCCTATTTTCTTACCATTAATTTAAAAATAAATTCGGTTGAAGAGTATAGGTAACAGCTAATAGAGTCTAGGTCTATTAGCATGTTACAGGGGTTCCCTTGGAACACCCAAGAGAACTTAATCAGCTCCTCGAACTTGGCAGTGTACTGAGCCACAGTAGACCCTCCCTGGGTCAACTGCATGAACTCTATGTCCTTAGCGTTCCTCACGGACTTGGGGAAGTACTTCTCATAGACTTGAACAACTCCCAGTCAATGGGAGTTCCAGAAGCTTCTACCAGACGCTTCGTGCCGTTCCACCAAAACTCGGCGTCGGACTTCATCATAAAAGCGGCAAATGTAACCTTCTGCTCCTCAGACCAGGTAACCACAGAGTAGATCTTCTCCATGTCTTTGATCCACTCATTAGCTTTATCGGGGTCCATTACCCCTCGGAATACGGGCGGGTTCGCCTTGCGAAACTCGCCGAAATGGGCTTGTTCAACCACCTCAGTAGCAGGGGGAGCAGGTGCAGCATTCTCGCGTTGATCCATACGGTTGAACATCCGCTCCATGGCTTGCGCCATTCTATGGACAGTAGCAGCAGTCGCATTGTCTTGGTCAGCTTCAGGCGTAGTCCTAGGCTGTCGTCGCGGTGCCATTGGTTCCTAAACATATGAGACAGCGAACATCAAGTTGATCAGGCTCAATATTCATGCAAAATGAGCTAGTTACCATGGCACTTGCAAGCAACAGGAGTCATGCATCTCTAGTCCTATAGCTTGTCTCTATCAAGCACTACACATGACATAACTATCGCATCATGCTTCTAAAGCATGGTCAGTCCAATCTCAGGCTCCATGAGAATCGAACAGCTTTGATACCAAAATGTAACACCTTAATTTTTAACCCAATACTCTAGAACATTAGGCTAATCATTAGGTTATTACTTCTTAGTCTCATCATTTGATTACAATACTTAGCAGAAATTATGGGTAAATTTTTTTTTGACAACATAAATCAAAGTAAGAACCGCAAACTTAACTAATTGAACGGCAGAAATATAAAGCACGCGTAACACTCATTAGAAATCATGAGGTAAAGCATATAACCAAAAGAACATCAGTCATGATAACAGAGAAAATATTTCATTAATAACATAATTAGAGTACATAAGTAGTCATACCCTCATAGGGACGGGCAGAGCTTGTAATACAGCGGAAATGAAATACAACAGAAATCTAAAAAGCATAAAGTACATGGCACAACAGGAAATGAAATCCAGAATGCTACCCTCATACTAAGCTACGAGTACTAATCTACAACCCCTCCTAAAAGGTACTGCCGAAGGGAAGATCTCCACGAAGGCTTGGGTACTCGTAAGGCTCTCCATCGGAATCTAGTGACGACAGGGACGCTCGTGTGATGGGGGTATGTAGCCCATGAGCTGCTCGATCTCCTCCTGAGTCGACCAGTGGAGCAGGAAAGGAACACGTGCCGGCTGGGCATGAGCTCCTCGGCGCGGACGCATCTCGGCCCTCCTCGCTAGACGCGGCTGTAACACGGTCTCCTCACTCCCCGTACACTGGTACTGGGGAAGAGGTGCAGAACCCTCCGAAGGGACGTGCGTAGGCGAATCCTCAGACGGGTCCGTCTCAGACCTCCTCGAACGTGGCACATACTCCGGAAAGTCACGGACAGCAGAAGCAGATGGACGAGCACGATGTCTCTGCTCGTCGCGCGGGCGGGTACGCTAGAAGATCATGTCGTCACCACCAAAAGGTGCAGTAGGAGTGAACTGGTAGCTCGATACCGGATAGGCGAAAGGTCGTCCCATGTACACAAAAACGCGAACCGCACAACGACCCTCAAAGTGATACGAACGGTGGTCCGGGTCGTAGTGCACCTCCCATACGGGCGTGTCAATGAAGACTACGAACATCACCATCGATCTCTGAAGATGTGACGGAAGAAAAAAGAGAAAGGAGTGAGAATTCTTACTAAAGAATCTAAGTAGGAGTCTCCTATCCTAGGGTTACATCGTTCACATCCTCAGGAACCTTGGGTTTAATTATAAAAGGTGTGCATACATAAAAAGGTTCATTATTAGGGTTTATAAAACTAATTATCCAAGGTTCATTCCTTTTAGCATGCATCTAGATGTTATGAATGCAACATATTAAAATATGGATGCATGGCAATGCCTCAATTAAATAACTCAATGAATCATAACATCAAGAAGCACACAAGTGGCATAAAGGGCATATAACTATCAAGTGGATCTTTCCTCATCTTCGTGACATCAATCATGGTACTTTAGCATAATAAGGCCACCCTAAAATAACTAGGTTATGAGCTCATACCTCAGCTAGTCGTCATTAGCTCTTGCTTATTATCTGAATAAGCGAAACATAATAAATAATCCCGACTACGCAAGTATGAGTAGGGGGCAGGGATCACCTCTCTTAGGATATACCCTCTTTGAAATGCTTTCCGGGCATTAAGCCACAGCAATTTGTCCGCTTTGGTAGGTTGCATCTACTCATACCCTCATGGATTTGTATCCCGTGGGGGTGCTCGGCCGAACCGGTGTCACCAAGGAAAGCGTGTCTTAGTGCTTTGTCATATAAAAATCTCCTGGGAGTGCTCGGCTGAACCGGTGTCACCTAGGATTTTCAACTCATATGGTATGTAACATCCTAATTTTTTTCAGAAAATAACTGAGGCTTTAGTAGTAAGAATATCAAATTTTGGTGTACAAAAAAATGATGAGAACAATATAACGAACGTAAAAAAAAAAAAAAAAAAAAAAAACGTGAATAGTATTTTGCAGGCCCCGTAGACCCACCGGAACAGCTGAAACCTTATATTCAAGACCTGAAGGTGCCCGAAATTTGGAAATTATAGGATTAAGGTTAGAAATAGGTAGGAATAAATATTTTATAGGTAGAATTAATTTTCAAGCAATAGTGGATTACCCGGGTACACTGTTTTACCCGTTTAGTAAAATTACGGTGTGTAGTTTTTATACCGGATGAAGCTACCAGTGCAAGCTTGCCACCTAGGGTGACAAGTGTATGGTCTAGAGCAATACATATCCTTTCCTTTTTCAAGAGCCAATGAGAATGCTACAAAATTTCAAAGAAGATAATTCATAATTGCTAAATTATATACATTATCTTAATATAAATAAAATCAAAATCCTCATAATTATCATCTTCATTCTCGCCCAGCAATCATAAGTGCAGAAACTCCATTGTTGTCTCCACAAAAACCTTGAGAACTTGATTTCCAACCTCAAAATCATAAGCCTAAACTTGTCAAAACCAAAATCTTCCTTCACAAAACTTGTTCCACTCCTCAATATCTACCAAACTAACCGATTAGAATTTGAATCCATCAACTTTTGATACCTTAAGAGCCCATTATCAGCTGTTCAAGGAAGGGTTTGGTGTGGGTTTGAAGGCTTGGAAGTGAAGGGAATCAATCTTGGAGCCAAGATCTTGAAAGCTTCAAAGTGTAGGGTTTTCTTTGGCCTTTCTCTTTCCAAATTATTCTGTAAATTTTTTTGGGTTTTATTCCGAAATTTATGGTTATATTTGATGATAATATATTGATATTGATGTGTTAATTTTGGTGGAGTGTTTGGATGAGGTTAAATAATGATTTTTGTCAAAATAAGTTTTGGCTAGGCTGCTGAATTTTCGGATTTCAGCAGGACAGGATTTGTTCATGAATTTTCTGGTTCAATTCTACTCGTTTTTATGAGCTATAAAAATTATATGTTGAAGCTAACATCGTAAGGAAACTCTGATAATTTTCGTGGTGCATAATAAAGAGTTTTACTGCCTGAGAAAAATCAAGAACCAAGAGTATATCTATGCTGGCTGAAATCTTGGTACTGGAGCTGTGAATTTGTATAAATTTTTATTCATAGCAAATGATGGAGTTATCCTTTGAAAGTTTTACAGAGTTTTGTAGACATCTTTAAGTATAACTGTGATTTTTATTTTAAGTTGTTTCTATCATTTGCTAAATTTAAAAATTGTGTGAATCCTATTCTGAGCTGTGAAAAGTGGCCTCTGACCACTAAAATTGTAGAATTTATTTGACATGGTTCTAGTATTCTGTTTGCTATGAAAGTTTTACAGGGACTTTTAGACACATTGAGGTGTCATAGAGAATTTTTATGGCCAGTGAATTGCCCATTGGATATGTGAATTAAATGTTGTCACCATAATGGTAAATCTGTCAAGAAGCTGGAATGGTGAAGATGTATTAAGTTAATGATAGAAATCTATTTAATCCAAGTTTATATCATATGAATGTATGTTAATTGTTTGAAAGGCTTGTTTATAAAGTATGAATGAGACTCCAATGATACTGAATGCCTATATCTGGGATATAAACCTGACTTTGAAATAGAAGGTCCATGACATGGTTGTATGACAAAAAAGAATATGTGAAATTTAATGGTGCATGTTTTAACATACGGGGAAAATAGAAACAAGGCTTATGTGTGATAGAGAGGGAAGGCAAAAATAAGAACTTTCCAAGAAATTTTATGAGTCGGTAGACTTATCGACTAGGAAATAGAACTGTGTGATTGAAATGGAAAAAATGAAGTCGATGATCACGAATAGGAATGAGCTCATGTCCTAGCAGTCTATGGTCCTCTGAGGAGTTATCCACTACATATGTTACCTGATGTGAATCTAAGCCTTCCCTATGTTAATAAAAAGAACTACTACACTAAGTTGAATTCCATGTGATATAAGAGAAACACTTATGATTAATACCATTTTGCATATAATTTTCTTTGACTCATGTATGCTAATATTGATATATGTGATCTAACATGATGTTTTTCTTTATTATTATAAATGCATTTACTGTTTATATTCTGTCTGTATGTAAGGGTTACCCTACTGAGAATTTTATAATATTCTCACCCCTATTTGTGTATATGCTGTATTGTGCTCAGACTCTGCAGATGCCTCTGGCTGAGGAGAGGCCATCATACCGATGGCCAATGGTTTCGTAGGAGGACATGAGACTTACATGGGCTTTTGACTTGTATGTAGTGTAGTATAGTGCCAGGAACTTACCAGCTTGTAGACTAATTGGTGTTAGATGTCTTAGGTCCATTTGTGTGTGTTTAGTATTTTGTTGGACCTTGATATTTGAGCAAGCTTGGTAGATCTTTTGATAGTAGTTCCTGTGTTGTATTATAAGTGAAGTGACTTAACTTCAAATATGGTATGTATTATAGAAAGCGGTATGTAAAGTAATAATATATGTACATTTTATAGTAGTTTTCTTTATAACTCTAGAGTTTGATTTATCTTATTTCATTTCATTTGACTAGTGGATATTATAGAAAGGAAGTGATACTCTTCTAATTACAATGTTAATGCTCGAGTAATACATGGTAGTTAGGAGGGTGTTACATTATCATGTAACGCCCGGGGACGAGGATGAGGAGTGATCGCCGGTGCAAAAGAGGGCACGGACAAGGAGCGGCTCCTCGCAAGTTCCTTTAAGCGGAGGGGTACATGAATGAACCGATTACACACCCGAATGAGAGGGATCCTGAGACTGTATAGGTATGGGACTATACAGTTGAGGAGGGCTTATATGAATTGATTTGTACTACCTATACCAACAAGATGCATCTTCTTTTCGGTAGCCTAAACTGAAAGAACTCCACAGTTAAGCGTGCTTGACCTGGGTTAATTTTGGGATGGGTGACCTCCTAGGAAGTTTTCCTAGGAAGCGTGCGAGTGAGGACAAAGTATGCTGAAAAGACCCGTGTTGGTTTGTGGGGACAATCGTTAATGCATAAAGCAGCAGGGGATGTTACAAATGGTATCAGAGCCTGCACCTCTCCCAGTACGGTGTTGTTCGGGGACGAACCAGGCGGAAGCTGGTGGGCATGTAACGCCCGGGGACGAGGATGAGGAGTGATCGCCGGTGCAAAAGAGGGCACGGACAAGGAGCGGCTCCTCGCAAGTTCCTCTAAGTGGAGGGGTACATGAATGAACCGATTACACACCCGAATGAGAGGGATCCTGAGACTGTATAGGTATGGGACTATACAGTTGAGGAGGGCTTATATGAATTGATTTGTACTACCTATACCAACAAGATGCATCTTCTTTTCGGTAGCCTAAACTGAAAGAACTCCACAGTTAAGCGTGCTTGACCTGGGTTAATTTTGGGATGGGTGACCTCCTGGGAAGTTTTCCTAGGAAGCGTGCGAGTGAGGACAAAGTATGCTGAAAAGACCCGTGTTGGTTTGTGGGGACAGTCGTCAATGCATAAAGCAGCAGAGGATGTTACATGGTACTCTTAAACATTTCTTCAACCCTTTAAGGTTTGATGAAAATTCGGCAGCACAACAGCTGTTAAATTGAATTTCCTTCAAACTGAAACTTATGCCACAAGCTAATCACACAACATATTCCTCATTTAAAATCTCATGCTATGATAAACTCATATTTCAAACAATCATTTCATCATGCCTAATAAACATCTCAACAATGCATTGCATCATATAAACATCATAGCATCAACAATTTCTTAATGTCTTATGCATTGACCCTTAAGGTCCTTAACTCACAGTCTAAGTCATAAATCATCAACACTTAAACTCTCAGGTACCAATAGGCTCATATCTAAGTATTCCTCACTCCATACTATGATCAAGAACATCTCTAAGCCTCAAGGATGCAGAATCTAAAATCCTAACTTTACGGGTACTTAGGAGTCACAACAATGACCCTTTCTAAGTCCGGTTTGTTCCTAAGGCACCAAGATCAAGTCCTAAACAAATTATGAGTGATTCCTACACATTTAAACTAATTTAAATCCATGATTACCATTTCTAAACCTTTCTGGACAGAATCCAGAAAATTCAAACATCAAGGGAGCTAAAACTTTCAAAATAATTCTTTTCTAGTTACTTACTTCTCTAATCTTTCACATATGAATTTTAACATTAATTATACTCAAACCTAATCATATTATCATCATCAAACAGCACATATAGTGGCCATAAAATAGCAAGGCAGAACCGAAACATACATCTCCATAAAAGGCATCAAACACAATTTCTAAAGCACATAAAATACTAGTTTCTCTTGGAACCTTTTTCAAACTTTCAAAACCCATTTATAAACATTTTTAACATCTAAAATCGTCAAAATATATATGAGGGCAGTAGCTAAATCAAACTTGTCTCAAGAGGTCCTAAATTCATAAAACTTAGTTCTATGCATTCCTTAAACTCATGAAAGCTTAGTACAATTATGAAACATAGTTTTCAACACTTGTAACCACTAAAACCCTTAGAGGCCGAAAACAAGGAGACAAATAACATAAGTTTTCAAGCCTTTGTTTGAGACAACAATAAGAAAGTCTTTGAGCTCTAGGTTCATTTAAGTGATGACATAAAATAAACATGCTCATGCACTTATTTTAGGTTCCATTAGAAAGTAAAGTGAGAGCATAAAATAATGAGATGCAACTCATTATTATCTTCATATTAAGAGAGAACTTGAAACATAAACATGATAATGTATAGCTTGAAATATAAATATGATAATGCAAGTTCATTCATTATCTTGATACTTAGTGATAGCAAGGAAAGTAAATATGATGTGTAAAGCATAAAATTAAACATGGATGCAAGGTTCATTTTAAGATTATCTAGAGCTCTTACAAGACTTTAGAGATTAACAATCCAACACTCATCTCATTACAAAGAGAGCTTTAGAGTTCTTGAACCAAATTCTCAAAGGAACTATGGGGTTCTTGAACATCATCATCAAGCTTAAAATAAATAAACTTTCAAAGAACAGAAAACTCAAAAGAAAGGAAACCAAAACTAAAATATTTAGAGGAAAGGAAGCAAGGAAACCGAAATGAAAAACAAGAAAAAGTAAAGGTGTTCTTGAGCTAAAATCATTTTGAGTTAGTAAATCAAGATGAAACTTAGAGAAAATAAAAATTCAAGCTCTAGAGGTTCCTTTGAGATGAACACATAGTCATAATCTAGGAGCTCTCATCATTGAGCCATCGTGTGCTCATCAAGGCCAAGAGGCCGAAACATCAAGGAAAGAAAAACAAAGAAAGTTCCAAAAAGAAAGTCCAAGAGAAAGCTAAATAAAACTCATTTTCAAGAAAACATGGTTTATAAAAACACTCCTACCTAGAGTGAAGTTAAAAGCTTTGATCTTTGAAAAGGAAAACAAGATGAAGAACTCCTCCTTGGGGCAAGATGGCTTCGGCCTTGGAGAAGGAGGAGGAAAGGAGATGTGTTTCAAGTGAGGTTATGTTTGAGGTGAGGTGTTTGAGAGGTTAGGAGGTGATTTGAGGCCTTGGGATGGTGTTTGAAGGTTATGAGATGATGATGAGATGAAGAGAGGATGAAGATGAAGATGAAAAACAAGAGAGAACTCTCTTGGAACTTAGAGAGAAAAAGAGAGAACTTTGAGAAAGCTAAGAAATCTAAAAGTATGCAAATGAGCTAAAGTTTTTGCATGTGTTTCTAGGCAAGGTATTTATAGAAAATGAAAGCAAATGAAGTCTCATTGAGGGGGGGAAGGAGCCGTGTGCTTTTGGAGGCAAGGAAGAGAAAAATATCTCTTTCAAGGTGTCATACAAGCATGGTTTGTATGACTCAAAGTATGGCTCATGTAAGGTCAAAGCATGGTTCTTTGTGTGTGAAAAATTTGCACATGTGATGCATATGGAGGAGGAAAGCATTCGGCCAGACCAGGTGCATGAGAGAGGAAGAAAAATCTCTCATGTAATTGGGTGTTAATGATAGGATTAAGTGTGGGTTAGTTTAGGTACAAGGTTAGGAATAATTAAGCTTAAGTTTAGGTAACTAAGAATGAGGTTTAAGGATTTTATGACAAGATTAGGAGTGCTCATACATCATTAGCGAGTTTAAAACTCATTTAGGAATAAACAATTGGAAACACAATTCCATGATTCAAGGAATTAGAGAGAGAAAACACTATTCAAGATTCCATGACTAGGAATCTTGAATTTAAAATAAGATTTTAAGTTGTAATTAAGCACTTTTAGGTTCTAATCAACTTTAATAAATTATTTTGACTCAAGATTAATTATGGAAATTAATTAACCTTCGATTAGAGCCTAATATTGCTTAGGTTTGCTTAATCACACGATTAAGCGTAAAACACGAAACTAGGGGCAAAATTGTAATTTTGCACTAATTTCGCCTGAGACCTTCGGGACCAAAACTAAAGTCACAGTCTACATAAAAACGCCTTTTAAAACCATCTGGAGAAGTTTCGGGTTCATCCGGCACTTGCAAACGGGTAAAACACCGCAGGGGCGTTTTGGTCATTTTGACCCGAAAACTCGAAAAAACGAGATTTTCGTTCCCGGAAAGGTACACAAGTCATCTAATCCCTTTCCAACATTGAGTTTGCCCTTTGAGTACTGCCGAATCAGCTTTCCTCGAATTCCGGGCTGAAAATGACCTCAAGGGCATTTTGGTCATTTTTACTCTAGCAGAAAAATCGGGGCGTTACACATGTATAGCGAGAGTTCTGCCCCCACTCCCTAGTTCGTGCGAGAGGGGAGTGAGGTAACGGTGACGCAACCGAGGCTTGCGAGGAGAGCCGAGATACACCCACGCTTTGGAGCACATGTTCAGTCACAGTGCACCCACTCCCGCCGCGCTTCGCGAATGGATCGGATATGTCCCGCCTTACCCGGACTAGCATCAGTAGAGTGTCCCGGGGGGAGCTAGTACACCCGCACACTCATTGATAGGATAAACCTTCTTTTGTTATGAGGTTATCCACTTTAGGTGCACTAGGTTAGGAGTGTTTTATTTACATTTTCCATGTATTTCTGTTTCTGTTGTATTTCCTTTCTGTTGTATTCATGCTATTCTGTACTAAACTAAGTCCCGCCTTTGGGTGGGCCTATTATGATATTAATGTAATGTTTCTTTGATGAGTTATTGATTATTCCATGTTCTCTCATGCCTTGTTAGTTTCTTATGTATTTTCTTGTCTTACGATGTACATTGTAACACCCTAATTCTTAACCCAACTTTCTAGAACATATTAGGTTAATCATTAGGCTATTACTTCTTAGTCTCATCATTTTATTAAAAAATACTTAGCGAAAATTATGGGTAAATTTTTTTTTTTTTGAAAACATAAACCAAAGTGAGAGCTGCGCTTTATCGAGCGACAGAAGACAAGATGCACAAATAACAAAGCATAAGGAACACTGTAAGTAAAACATATAGCAAAGAGACAGAGATGAGCATCACAAAGGAAAACTCTTCATTAATACTTATAATTTTGAGATACATAAGTAGTCATGCCCTTATAGGAACGGGCTGAAATTGAAATACACAGGAAAATGAAAATACAATGAAAACAAGAAAGCATAGATAAACTGCGACTACCCGAGTGCACCTAAAGTGGATAACCTCAAGACAAAAGAAGGTGTATCCCATCTATGTGAGAGTGCCCCTATGATGTCGACTACTGGAACCCGGGGTATGGCAGAACATAACCGATCCACGGACACAGTGTGGCAGGAGTAGGCAAGCGCGATGACTGAGCATGAGCTCCTCGGTAGGGGCGCCTCTCGACTTGCCTAGCTAGTCTCGACTGCATGACGGTCTCCTCGCTCTCGCCTCGCACAAACTGAGGAGTGGGAGTGGAGTTCTCGCTGTACATATGTGTTGGCGGGTCCTCAGAAGGGTCATCCTCTGAACCAGGAGACCGAGGCACGTAATCCTGGAAGCCACAGGGCATCGATCCACCAGTATATGTCCGAAGAATCCTCTCGTTGTGCATTTGAGCGCGCTTAAAAACCATGGCATCATTGTAGGGTGACATCGGGGAAAAACGGTAGCTCTATACATGGTGTGTGAAGGGGCGTCCGACAAACATGAAGACTCGTACCGTGCACTGCCCCTCAAAATGGTATGATTCGTGATCCGGATCAAAGTGAACCTCCCACGCCGGCGTGTCGACAAAATCCACAAATGTTGCCATCCCTCTCTGAAGATGTGACGGGAGAAAGAGAAGGAAGAGAAAGGAGTGAGAATTCTTACTAAAGAATCTTAGTAGGAGTCTCTTATCCTAGGGTTACATCGTTCACATCCTCAAGAACCTTGGGTTTATTTATAAAAGGTGTGCATGCATATAAGATTCATTATTAGGGTTTATAAAGCTATTTATCCAAGGTTCATTCCTTTTAGCATGCATCTTAATGTCATGAAATGCAACATGTTAAGGCATGAATGCATGGCAATACTTAAGCATATGAGTCAACAATTCATATCATCAAGAAACAATCCATGTGGCATAAAGGGCAATAACTCTCAAATGAAACTTCCATCAATATGTGTGACATCATTCATGGTACTTTAGCAATATAAAAGGCCACCCTAAAAATAGGCTATGAGCTCATACCTCAGGTAGTCGTCACTAGCTCTTACTTATTATCTGAATAAGCAAATAATAAAAAAGATAATAAACCCGACTACTTAAGAGTACGGGCTAGGGGGCTAGGGATCACCTCTCTTAGGATATACCCTCTTTGAAAAGCTTTACTGGCCTCGAGTGCACAGCGAATTGTCCGCTTTGGAAAGGCTCATGTCCAGACCCTCACAGATTTGCCTCCTTCACTGTAACAGGAGAATTATGTCTCAGTGCTTGTCACATAAAAATCTCTTGGGGGTGCCGGGCAAAACCGTGTCACCCAGGGTTTTCAATCTCATATGGTACTTTAAAACATTTCTCAACCCTTTGGGTTTGACGGAAATTCGGCAGCATTATAGCTGTTAAACTAAATTTCCTTCAAATCAACATTTATGCCACAAGCTTACAACACAAGCATATTTCTCACTGAATTCTCATGCTCATAATAAACTTAACATTTCAATGAATCATTTCCTCATGCATCATCCAAACATATACATCTCAACATCATACTTGCATAGATATCATCATAGCATTAAAGGATTCTTAATGTCTTATGCTTTGACCCTTAAGGTCCTTTAACTCAATTCTAAGTTATAAATCATCATAACCTAAGCTCTCGGGTACTTATAGGCTCATATCTAAGTATTCCTCACTCAATACTATGATCATAACCATCTCTAAACCTCAAGAGTGCAAAATCTAAAATTCTAACTTTACGGGTACCTAGGAGTCACAACAATGACCCTTTCTAAGTTCGGTTTGCTCCTAAGGCATCAAGATCAAGTCCTAAACCAATGATGAGTCATTCCTACACATTTAGACTAATTATAAACTATGATTATCAATTCTAAACCATGCTGGACAGAATCCAGAAAAATCAATTACTAAGGGATCTAGAACTCTCAAATTAATTCTTTTCTAGTTACTAACTTCTCTTATCTTTCACATATGCATTTTACCATCAATTACACACAAACATAGTCATGTTATCATCATCCAAACAGCATAAACAGTGAACATAACATGGCAAGGCAGAATCGAAATCCAACTTCATAAAAAGGCATGAAATTTGATTTCTAAAGCACATAAAATACTAGTTTTTCTTGGAACCTTTCTAAAACTTTCAAAACTCATTACTAAACATTTTTATCAACTAAAAACACCAAAATACTTGTAAGGGCAGTGGCTATTTTAAATTAAACTCAAGAGGTTCTAAATTCATAAAACTTGTTTCTAGATATTTCTTGAACTCATAAAAGCTTAGAAAAATTATGAAACATAGATTTTAGTACTTGTAACAAACAAAACCTATTAAGGCCGAATTCAACAAGCTAAAGAACACATTTTTCAAGCCTTTGTTTGAGATAATAAAGGGCAAGTCTTTGAGCTCTAGGTTTTCTTAGGTGATGACATAAAAATAAACATGCTCATGCACATATTTTAGCTTTCATTAGAAAATCAAGTGAGAGCATAAAATAAACATGAGATGCAACATATTATTATCTTTGATATTTAAGTGAGGACTTGAAATATAAACATGATAATGCAAAGCTTGAAATATAAATATGCTAATGCAAGTTCATTTATTATTCTTGATATTTAGTGATAGCAAGAAAACAAATATGATGTGCAAGACATAAACATAAATATGTATGCAAGGTTCATTTTACTCTTAGCTAGAGCTCTTACAAGACTTTAGAGAACAACATAACCCAACACTTATCTCATCACAAAGAGAGCTTTAGAGTTCTTGAACCAAGTTCTCAAGGAACTACAAGGTTCCTGAACATCATCATCAAGCTCAAAAGAAACAAATTTTTAAAAAGAAATCAAAACCTCAAGGAAAAGAAACCAAAACCGAAACCTCAAAGGAAAGAAAACAAGGAAACCGAAACCAATAGCAAGAAACGGTGAAGAAGTTTCTTGAGCTAAAATCATTTGAGTTAGAAGATGAAAATGAAGCTTAAAGAGAGGAAAAACTCAAGCTGTAGAGGTTCCTATGAGATGAACACATGGTCATCATCTAGGAGCTCTCATCATTGAGCTATCATGAACCAAACAAGGCCTCATGGCTAAAACAAAGAAAAAAGAAAAATAAAGGAAAGTTAAAAAAGAAACCAAGAGAAAACTAGAGGAAAATCATATTTTCAAACAAAACAAAGTTTAGAAAACCACTCCTACCTAGAGTGAAGGTGAAAACTTGAACTTCTGAAAAGAGATGACAATAGCAACTCCTCCTTAAGGGATGATAATGATTTGGCCAAGGAGAAGAGAAAGGAAAGGAGGTGTGTTTTGAGTGAGGTTGTGTTTGAGATCAAGTGTTTGAGAGCTTAGGAGGTGATCTAAGGTGATGAGGAGGTGGTTTGAGACAATGAGATGATTATGTGAGGAAGAGATGAAGAGGATGAAGATGAAGAGGAAAGGAGAACTCTCTTGAAACTTGAGAGAAAAAGAAAGAACTCAAAGAAAGCTTGGAAACTTGAAACTTTGCAAATGATCTAAAGTGTTTGCAAGCTCAAGTAAGCAAGGTATTTATAGAAAATGAAAACAAATGGGAGCTCAATGGAGGGAGGGGCTAGTCGTAGCAACACAAGGCAAGGGGAGAGAAAAATATCTCTTACACAATGTCATTCAAGCATGGTTTGAAGTATGGAAGACATGGTGCAAGGTATGGCTCAAAGTATGGTAATTTCTCTTTGTTTGAAATTGAAATAATCCTTCTAGAAGGCAAAGAGGGTTGGCAGATTTTGAGCCACAAAAATGAAGGAAAATAGCTTAATTTATCTAGTCATTCACTTAGCAAATCAAGCATGAATGTAAGTATGACAAAGTACGGTGTAAGTGAGGTGGAAGAATGGCCTTTGGAGTGTGAAAAATTTGCACATGTGATGGAAAATGGGAGGGTATGTTTCGGCCAGACCTGGACAGCAAGGGAGGAGGAAAAATCTTCCATGTAATTGTGTGCTAATGATAGGTTGAAGTGTAGATTAGTTTAGGTACAAGGTTAGGAGTCATTAAGCATAAGTTTAGGTAACTAAGAGTGAGGTTTAGGAATTTTATGACAGGATTAGGAGTGCTCATACATCATTAGAGAATTTAAAATTCATTTGTGAATAATCAATTTGAAAACACAATTCCATGATTTAAGGAATTGGAGAGAGGAAATACTATTCAAGATTCCATGACTAGGAATCTTGAATTTAAAATAAGGTTTTAAGTTGTAATTAAACATTCTTAGGTTCTAATCAACTTTAATAAATTATTTTGACCTTAGATTAATTATGGAAATTAATTAGTCTCCGATTAGAGCCTAATATTGCTTAGGCTTGCTTAATCATACGATTAAGCTTGAAAACACAAAGCTAGGGGCAAAATCATAATTTTGTAATAATTTTGCCTGGGACCTCCGGGACTAAAATTGAAGTCACAACATACATAAAAACTCCTTTTTAAACCATCTGGAGAAGTTTCGGGTTCATCTGGCACTTGCAAACTGGTCAAACACCACAGGGGTATTTTGGTCATTTTGACCTGAAAACTCAAAAAACGAGATTCGATCCCAGAAAGGCACACAGGTCAACTAATCCCCTTCCAACATTGAGTTTGCCCTTCGAGGACTACCGGATCGGCTTTCCTCGAATTCCAGGCTGAGAATGACCTTAGGGGTATTTTGGTCATTTTCACTCTAATAGAAAATCGGAGCGTTACATAAGTGGCTTTCACTTTGCTTTATGTTTTCGAAAAAAAAGTTTACCCATAATTTTCGCTAAGTATTTTAAAGAAAGATTTTAAAGAACGAGACTAGGAGGTAATAACCTAATGATTGACCTAAATATGTTATAGGAATATTGGGTTAAAATTAGGCATGGATTGGCTTCATGCCAACCGTGTGTTGTTAGATTGTGGAACCCAGTCTGTTGTTCTTCCTTCTCATCCTAGCACAACTAGTCAACCCTTGAGGATTTACCTAAACTCTGTAGAGGTCTACTGTAGTGGGGAAAAGACTAAGGGATATGTTCTCCTAGCCGCTTGTGAGGTGGATTTTGAGCAAAACCTAGGTGGTATACTTGTAGTAAGAGACTATCTTGAGGTATTTCCGGATGAAATACCCAGTTCCCTCCCCAAAGAAAAGTAGAGTTTTCTATAGAGTTAGTTCGAGGGACGGGACTGATCTCTATAGCCCTCTATCAGATGTCACTCTTAGAGTTAGCTGAGTTGAAAACCCAGTTAGAGGAGTTGTTGGAGAAGAGCTTTATAAGGCCTAGTGCTTCACCTTGGGGAGCCTCGATCTTATTCGTGAAGAAGAAGGATGGAAGTATGAGGTTATGCATAGACTATAGGCAATTGAATCGAGTAATAGTGAAAAACAAATACTCGTTGCCTAGGATTAATGATTTGATAGACTAATTGAAAGGAGCTGTAGTGTTCTCTAAGATTGATTTGAGGTCGGGATACCACCAGATTAGGGTTAGAGATCAAGACATACCTAAAATCTTTTTTAGAACTCAGTACGGACACTTTGAGTTCAATGTGATGTCGTTTGGTTTGACGAATGCTCCAACAGTTTTTATGGATTACATGAATAGGATCTTTAGGCCTTATTTAGATTAGTTTGTGGTTGTGTTCGTAGATGATATTCTCATCTATTCAAAAAGAAGTTGGTTTTAGAGATTTTAAAAGAAAAGAAATTGTATGCTAAGCTTTCTAAGTGTGAATTTTGGTTGCATAAGGTGAAATTGTTAGGGCATGTAGTGTCAAAAGGAGGTATAGCTGTTGACCCAAGTGAGATAGAAGCCATGATGAATTGGGAAAGACCGACCACCACAACGGAAATATGGAGCTTTTTGGGTTTAGCTGGCTACTACCGTAGGTTTATCAAGGGATTTTTCTAGATCTCCCTACCTCTAACCAAACTCACTAGGAAGAACGCCCCGTTTGTGTGGAACCCTGAGTGTAAGAAGAGTTTCCTAGAGCTAAAAGAGAAGCTAACCTCGACCCCGGTATTAGTTTTACCCAGCCCCAATATACCTTTCGAGGTGTATTGTGATGCTTCAGGCAAAGGTTTAGGTTGTGTGTTGATGCAAAACAGGCAATTGGTAGCCTATGCGTCTAGACAACTGAAACCTCTCGAGGTGAGTTACCCCACCCATGACCTAGAGTTAGCAACCATAGTCTTCACCTTGAAGATGTGGAGGCACCATTTATTTGGTGTTAGGTTTGAAGTATTCTTCGATCATAAGAGTCTCAAGCATCTCTTTGATCAGAAGGAGTTAAATATGAGGTAGAGAAAATGGATGGAGTTCTTAAAGGATTATGATTTTGGCTTAAGTTACCACCCCGGCAAGGCTAATGTAGTCGCCGATGCCTTGAGTCGAAAGTCATTATGCCTGTCCCATATGATGGTCAAAGAAGTTGGGGTAATAGAGAAGTTTAGAGATATGAATCTAGGGTTGTCTGTGACCGATGGAAGTATAAAGATGTGTCACCTTAGTGTGACAAGTGGGTTTGAGCAGAGAGTTATGCTAGCACAAAGGGAGAATGAAGAGGTTAGAGAGACCATAGAGGCTGTTAATGTGGGAAAACTAAAGGGTTTTGAATAAGGTCCCGATGGCGTGTAGAAGTTTGAGGGACGGACCTGTATGCTACAAGACGGTGACCTCCGAGAAAAGATCTTGGAGGAGGCTCACAAGAGCCACTTCGCCATTCATCCTGGTACTACCAAGATGTATCAAGACTTGAAGAAGATGTTTTGGTGGCCCGGATTAAAGAAGGATGTGGTCACCTGGGTTTGTAAGTGCTTGGTCTATCAAAAGGTGAAGATCAAGCACCAAAAGCCTTCAGGCATGTTGCAACCCCTGTCAATCCCTGAATGGAAGTGGGAGAGCATATCGATGGATTTCGTGACAGGATTGCCAAGAACCTAAGCTGGCCATGTCGCCGTATGGGTGATCGTGGATCGACTGATCAAGTTGGCCCACTTTCTACCTATTAGAGTTACATGCTCATTGGATAAATTGGCATAGCTGTACATCCAAGAGATTGTAAGGTTGCATGGTATGCTATCGACGATAATCTCAGATAAGGATCTGCGGTTTACATCGCATTTTTGGGAAGCCTTTCAAAAGGCTTTGGTTCCAAGTTGTGCTTAAGCACCGATTACCACCCTCAAACAGATGGCCAATTAGAGAGAACAATCCAAACCCTAGAAGATATGTTAAGAGCCTGTGTCTTGGACCAAAAAGGAAGTTAGGATAAGTACATGCCACTAATCGAGTTTGTGTATAACAACAGTTACCACGCGAGCATCGGTATGGCACCATATGAGGCGTTGTATGGAAGGAAGTGCCAATCACATTTGTGTTGGTACGAACCTAGAGAACAAAGTATATTGGGACCCGAAGTCGTGAGGGAAATGACAGAGCAAATCAAGAGAATCAAGGATAGAATCTTAACCACTCAAAGTCGACAGAAAAGCTATGCGGACAAAAGGCTTTGCCCTTGGAATTCCAAGAAGGCGAGCATGTATTTCTAAGGATTACCCCCACTATAGGCATAGGGAGAGCTATGGGAGTCAAAAAGTTGAGTCCCCGATTTCTTGGTTCTTTTGAAATTCTTTAGAGAGTCGGGACAGTAGCCTACAAAATAGCTTTACCCCTAAACCTTTCCAATCTCCATGATGTCTTTCATGTCTCTCAATTAAGAAAGTATGAGTCTGACCCTAACCATGCCTTAGAGCCAGAATATGTACAGTTAAGGGAGGACCTAATGTTCAATCTACTATCTACGAGGATTGTGGACAACGGTGTCAAGCAGTTGCGGAATAAGTATGTTCCTTTGGTGAAAGTAGCATGGGGACGAGGCAAGACTAAAGAGTTTATGTGGAAGCTGGAGTCCGAGATGAGGTCGAAGTACCCCGAGCTATTCTAAGGTAATGAATTTCGAGGACGAAATTCATTTTAAGGAGGGCAGTAATGTAACGCCCCGATTTTCTGTCTGAGTGAAACTGACCAAAATGCCCCTGAGGTCATTTTCGGCCTAAAATTCGAGGAAAGTCGATCCGGCAGTCCTCGAAGGGCTAACTCAATGTTTGAAGGGGATTAGTTGACTTGTGAATCTTTCCGGAAGAGAAAAGCTCATTTTCTGGGGATTTGGGTCAAAATGACCAAACTACCCCTGTTGTGTTTGACACGGGTACGAGTGCCGGATGAGCCCGAAACATCTCCAAATGGTTTTAAAAGGTGTTTTTATGTATTCTGTGACCCCAATTTTAGTCCCGGTGGTCCCAGGCAGTTTTTGTGCAAAATTACGATTTTACCCCTAAGCATAGTGTTTTTGAGCTTAATCGCGTGATTAAGCAAACCTATGCAATGTTAGGCTCTAATCAAAGATTAATTAATTTCCATAATTAATCTAGAGTAAAAATAATTTATTAAAGTTAATTAGAACCTAAAATTGCTTAGATTAAACCTAAATCTCTTTTTAAATTCAAGATTCCTAGTCATGGAATCTTGAATAATGTTTTCTCTCTCCAATTCCTTAATTCATGGAATTGTGTTCATAATTGTTTATTCATAAAATGAGTTTTAATTCCTCTAATGATGTATGAGCACTCCTTAATCAAGTCTTGAAATTCCTAATTACATTCTTAGTTACCTAAACACATGCTTAGCAATTCCTAATCTTGCACCTAAGCTAATACACACCTAAACACATCATCAACACACATTTAGATGAAAGATTTTTCTCTCCCTTGGGCTGCCATCAGCTGGCCGAAGACATCTCCCCCATTTTCCATCACATGTGTAAATTCTTGCACTTAAATGACCATGCTTACACCTTGCTTGCACCTAACCTTGCACCATACTTGATCATACTTCCACCCATGCTTGAATGACAACATGAATGAGATATTTTCCCTCCTTCTTTGCTGTCCAAAATCGTCAGCCCCTCCTCTCCCTTCTAGAAGGTTTATTTCAATTCAAATCAAAGATAAAACACCATGCTTTGAGCCATGTTTAAGCCTATGCTTGCCATACCTTCAACCATGCTTTGAATGACAACTTGTAAGAGATATTTTCCCTCCCCAAAGCCATGAGAACCACATGGTCAGCCCTCCCCCTTTATGAGCCTTCATTTTTTTTGTTTTCTATAAATACATGTGTTAAAGAACTTGAGTGAACCTTTAGATCATTTGCTAAGTTTTAGTTTCAAGCTTTCTTGTGTGCTCTTCATTTTCTCTCAAGTTCTCAAGAACTTTCCTTCATCTTCATCTTCTTCATCTCCTCTTTGAATCACAACCTCAAAGCACCATACCACAACCTTGAATCACCTCCTAAACACTTAAACTCTCATTCCTAAACACAAGCTCATCCAAAACACACCGTCTTTCCTTTTATCCCCTCTTGGCCAAAACCTCATCATCACTCTAGAAGGAGGTGTTCTTCTCATTTTCATCTCAAGAATCAAGTTTCCTTTCCTCTCTCAAGATTTCATTGGTAGGGAGTTGCTTTAAAGTTTTTGTTTTGCTAAAAAATGCTTTGTTCTTGAAAGAAAAATGCTATTTTCCTTAAGTTTCTCTTGGTTTCTTTTCAGTTTTCCTTCTCATTTCCTTTTTCTTTTTTCTGCCTCAAGGCCTAGTATTTCTCATGATAGCTTGATGATGAGGGTCTCTAGAGGATGACCTTGTGTTCATCTCAATGAGACCTCTAAAGCTTGAGTTTTCTTTCTTTCTTCAAAGTTTCTGCTATAACTATATAGCTCACTAATGATTTCAACTTAAGAAAAATAATCAAGGATTTCAATAAGCTCAAGGTCTGCCCTTGTCAACCTTAAAGTTGGCTGGCACGTTCTATAGTTCACTCTAGATAGGGGTCTTGAGTACATAATAAAGAACATGGTGTATAATCCTTCAATTATGATTTCGGTTTCTTGTTTCCTTTCCTTTATGTTTCGGCCCATGTTCTTACTTCCTTATGGTTTTGTTTTCTTTTAAGTTTATTTCCTTGAAGCTTGATGATGATGTTCAAGAACCATGTAGTTTCCTTGAAACCTTGGTTCAAGAACTTTAAAGCTTATTTTGTTTGTTGGAGATAAATGTTAGGTTGAGATTTTGTTTCTATAAAAGTCTTGTATGAGCTCTAAGTTAAGATAAAAAGAACTAGCATCCATATTTATCTTTATGTCATTACTAAACTCTCAAGATCAATGAATGAGCTTGCATCCTCATGTTTATGTTTATGTCCTCACTAAATCTCTAAGATAATAATGGATTTGCATAGCATATTTATTTTATGCTCTCACTTCCTAATAAAGAGTAAAATAAAGTGCATTGCATATTTATGTTTATGCCATCACCTAAGAGATTTAGAGCTCAAAGACTTGCCCGTTATAATCTCAAACAAAGTTTGGAAATGTATGTGTTTTATTCATATGATTTTCGGCCATGTGATGATGGTGAACTTAGAATAAGATCCACCTAATCACAAGTGTTAAAACCAATGTTTTATGATTTTCCTAAGTTTAGATGATCCCAAGAAATGTTTTGAGCAAGGTCTTATGATTTAAATCTCTCTTGAGTTCATTTTGAAATAGCTACTGCCCTTATGTGTTTTATGATGATTTTAATGAAATAATTTGTTCTCAAATGAGTTTTGAAGTCCTACAAAGGTTCCAAGAGAAACTAGTAATTTATGTGTTTTAGAAATAAAGTTTTATGCATTATATGATGACTTTGAATTCAATTTTTCCTTGCTTGGTTGCCCACTATATGATGATGTTTTAATTATGTTAGAATGTGTATCTTCATGTATATTTGATGTTGGAATTAATTTGAGAGAGCTAAGACAAGTGAGAAACTAGAAAAGAATTAAAGTTCTAGATCCCTTAGAAATAAGAATTTTCTGGATTCTGTCCAGCAAGGGTAATCCTAGTAAACAATGGGTTATAATTAGTTTAAATGTGTAGGAAGTACTCATAATTGGTTTAGGAATTGATCTTGATACTTTAGGAGAAAACCGAACCTAGAAAGAGTCAAAGTTGTGACTCCTAGGTACCCGTAAAGTGTAAATTATGGATTCTGCATTAATGGATTCTAGATTAAGTGATGATCACAATAAATAGAATAATAATTAGTTTTGAGCCTATAGGTGCATAAAATATTAAGATTTGATGATTAGAGAATTTAAGTTTCAAGTTTAAGACCTTAAGGGTTAAGTATAAGACACCTTAGGTTCCTCGATGAGATAAGTTTATTTGTTCAAGTATGATGTGATGATACATATATGATATGGTGAATGTTTCATTGAGATGTCAAGTTTATCATAGTTATGAAAGTTGAATGAGAAATGCTTATGTGTTATGAGTTTCGTGGGATAAAGTTAGTTTGAAGGAAATTCGGTGTACAGCCGTTATGCTACCGAATTTCTGTCAAATCTAAAGGGCTTGAGAATGTTTTTGAAGAATCATATGAGATTAAAACCCTAGGTGACACTGGTTTGGTCGAGCACCCCCAGGAGATTTTTTTTGTGACAAAGCACTGAGACGCGCTTTCCTGGGTGACATTGGTTTGGCCGAGTACCCCAGGAAAGACAAATCCGTGAGGGTATGAGTAGATGCAGCCTACCAAGGTAGACAAATTGCTGTGCACTAGATGCCAGTAAAGCGTTTCAAAGAAGGTATATCCTAAGAGAGGTGATCCTTAAGCCCTCTAACCCGTACTCGAGGAGTTAGGATTTTATTATGTTTTTTTCACTTATGCAGATGATAAGTAAGAACTAGTGATGACTAGTTAAGGTATGAGCTCATAACCTAGATGATGTTTAGGGTGGCTCTATAATGCCAAAGTATGATGTTCTAAGTTGCAAAGTTAAGGAAAGTTCCACTTGAAAGTTATGTGCCACTTTATGCCACTTGTGTGCTTCTTGATGTTATGATTTGTTGAATTATTTGTTTAAGGTATTACCATGCATGCATGCCTCGATATTTTGCATTCATGACATTAAGATCCATTCTAAAAGGAATGAACCCTGGATAATTATATTTATTAAACCTAGGAATGAACTTTATATGCATGTATACCTTTTTATAAATAAACCCAAGGTTCCTGAGGATGTGAATAATGTAACCCTAGATAGAACTTTCCCTATTGAGATTCTTTAGCAAGATTCTCACTCCTTTCTCTTCTTTCTTTCTCTCCCGTCACATCTTCAGAGCATGGCAATATTCGTGGTTTTTGTTGACACCCCGACGTGGGAGGTGCACTTTGATTCGGACCACGGATCCTACCATTTTGAGGGATGGTGCACAGTTCGATTCTTCATGTTTGTAGGACATCCCTTCACTCACCCTGTACAAAGTTACTGCCTTTCTCCTACATCTCCCTTTGGCGATGACCTGGTCTTCGAGCACGCGCGAATGCATAACGAGCGGGTTATGTACACCTACACTGCTGGATCGGTTACCCATGGTCACTCAAATACCGTGCCTCGCTCGCAGCATTCGGAGGATGACCCCTCGGAGAATCCACCGATGCACATGTATAGCGAGAGTTCTGCCCCCACTCCCCAGTTCGTGCGAGAGAGGAGTAAGGCGACGGTGACGCAACTGAGGCTTGCAAGGAGAGCCGAGATACGCCCCCGCTGTGGAGCACATGTTCAGTCACAGCGCACCTACTTCCGCCGCGCTTCGCAAGTGGATCAGATATTTCCCGCCTTACCCGGGCTAGCATCAGTAGAGTGTCTCGGGTGGAGCTAGTACACCCACATACTCATAGATAGGATAAACCTTCTTTTGTTATGAGGTTATCCACTTTAGGTGCACTAGGGTAGGAGTGTTTTATTTACATTTTCCATGTATTTATGTTTTTGTTGTATTTCCTTTCCATTGTATTCGGGCTATTCTGTACTAAACTAAGTCATGCCTTTGGGTAGGCCTATTATGATATTAATTGAATGTTTCTTTGATGAGTTATTCATTGTTCCATGTTCTTTCATGCCTTGTTACTTTCTTATTTATTTTCCTGTCTTACGACGTATGCAGCTCTTACTTTGGTTTATGATTTTTTAAGAAAATTTTACCTGTAATTTCAGCTAAGTATTTTAAAGAAAGATTTTAAAGAACGAGACTAAGAGGTAATAACCTAATGATTAACCTAAATATGTTCTAGGAATATTGGGTTAAAATTAGGATGTTACAATAGGCATATTATAGTAAATTCACCATGTATCTAGGAACAACAAAGATGTATCAGGACCTCAAGAAGTAGTTTTAGTGGAATGGCATGAAAAGAGACATAGCTAATTTTGTGGCTAAGTGTCTTACTTGTCAAACGGTTAAGATAGAACACAAAAAATCTGCGGGATTATTACAACCTCTAGATATCCCTGAGTGGAAATGGGATAGCATATCAATGGATTCTATTGTAGGATTACCAAAAACTCTTTCAGGCTATGATGCTGCATGGGTAATTGTCGATAGGTTGACCAAATCCACCCATATCCTACCAATAAAGATTAGTTGGCCATTGTATAGGTTGGCTCAAAGCTACATCCAGGAAATTGTAAGTTTACATGGGGTACCAACTAGCATAGTCTCAGACAGAGATCCTAGATTTACCTCAAAATTTTAGGTAGCCATATAAGATGCCTTAGGTGCTAAACTTCATTTTAGTATAGCTTACGACCCTCAAACAAATGGTCAAACTAAGAGAATTATCCAAACATTGGAAGACATGCTTAGAGCCTGTGTGCTAGAGTTGCAAGGAAGTTGGGATACCCATCTACCATTGATAGAGTTTGTCTATAGCAATAGTTATCATTCAAGTATAGCCATGGCAACATTTGAAGCTCTATATGGTAGAAAATGCAGATCACCCTTGTGTTGGTTTGAAGTGGGAGAAAGGAGTTCACTGGGACTTGACATAGTGCAACAAACCACAGAGAAGATCAAATTCATTAGGGAAAAGCTACTCACTGCACAAAATAGGCAAAAAAGTTATGCTGATAAAAGAAGGAGACCTTTAGTATTTAAAGAAGGGGACCATGTCTTCCTTAAAGTCACTCCTATTATTGGAATTAGCAGAGCCCTTAAATTCTAAAAAGTTAAGCCCAAAATTCAGTGGTCTATTCCAAATTCTAAAAAGAATAGGATCGGTTGAATATCAAATTGCACTTCCACCCAATCTTTCAAATCTTCATTATGTCTTTCATGTTTCTCAGCTCCAAAAGTATTGTTTTGACCCTTCACACATTATAGAATATAAGACAATGCAAGTAAGAGATAATTTAACGTATTAAACTAAACTAATGCAAATCATAGATAGATCTACAAAAATTTTAAGAGCAAAAGAAATTCGTTTAGTCAAAATGGTTTGGAAAGAGTTGTCACCTAAAGAGGCAACATGGTAACTGGAATATGAGATTAAGAAGACCTACCTAGAATTATACCAAACAGGTTAGTGAATTTTGGGGACAAAATTCCTAGAAAGAGGGGAGAATTGTAACATCCCCTTTTTTTAAAAAAAAAATAGTAATAAAATAAAATAAAATAGTTTATGTGTAATAATTTTAAGTCATGTATCAGATTCAAATATTTTATTAGTCTTACTTAATAAATTTACATCAACATGTATTTTAAATATTTGACCAAAATTTTAAAATACATGTATTAATTGTTTAATGTAAGGCCATAAATTGATAGCAACAAACTCAGAATACATTATACTAAGTTAAAAAAAAATGTATTAAGAATACTAAGTAATAATATGTTAAGTATTAATAATTAGGTGTATAATTTTTACACAAACAAAATATATAGAATAAAAAAAAGGGGCATCGATTTATGCACAATAACCAACTTCCTATTGGTTTGTTGGTTGTGCGTCTCTATATATATGTATGTGCTGTATGTGCTGTGTGTGCATTGTGTGTGCGTACCGTGTGAAAGAAAAGGAAAAGAGAGTGAGAGCATGAAAGAGAAAGGACAAGAAGGAAAAGAAAGAAAAAAGAAGAAAGAGAGAAAGTGACGGAGAGAGGGAACATGAAAGAAGAGAGAGAGGGAAAAAGAGAAGAGAGAAAGAAAAAGTGGAAAAAAAGGGGTTGTGTGAGATTATTGTAGTATAGATACATCATCTTTGCGTCAATTTAAAGGTAGAAAATAAATTTATTTATGCAAAATAAAATCATGGCTACAATTATTATTATTATTATTCATTTTATATACCATCATCTTATATTATAGATGCTCTTTATTATTTATCAATTTTTTTTTATTTTGTCATTCTTTTATATTTATTGATGATTATGGACCTAAATATTGACTAAAATAATACTAATTACTTAATTAAGATGATTCTCTTCTCTCTTTACTGGTCCCATCGATTTACTGTGCTTCGGTTTCTTTTATCACTTAATTATAAAGATTCTCTTCTTTTCTTACCAGTTCAATGTGGACTACCACCGCTCTGGTTTCTTCTTTTTATTTTATCACTTAATTATAAAGATTCTTTTCTTTCTTCATCGGTCTAGTGCAAACTACCGCCACTCCGATTTCTTTCTTTATTTTAATATTTCTTTACATTTACATGATTTGTTATTTAATTCAAGTTAGTTAAATATTTCTTTTTATTTATGTTATCATCTATTGTATGTTAATGTATCATTCTTTCGTTCTAGAATTTAGCATACTATTTATATAATATTATATTAATATGAGTTGTTAATATTTATATTAATAATTAAATTGGCAACTCTATGGGTTAATAAATTCTATTAAGGCATTAATTTATTTGGTTCAATTTATTTATGCATGAATTTATAAATTTTATGCATTTATGTTTCACTATTTAAATTGTTGATAAATTTATAAGCTCTTATTATGTATTAATTGTATGAATTCCTATTAAATTAATTAAAAAAATGATTTATTAAAATTTATTGCTAATCACTGATAAGGTAGAGGGATACAGATAAGATCCTTTTATATTACTTGACTCGGTTATAACGGCGTAAAAGTGTTGCTTTGTCATCACGATGTAAAGAACAAAGAATGAGAATTCTCTAAGATAAGACCTTCAACTATGTGTGAGACAAGCAAACAAATGAAAGAGAAATGAAAGGAAAGAAATTACACATTTGATAAGATATGTATGATATGTTCTACATGGCATATTTTATATGATAACAAATTATGTTCATATAATGTTATTGTAGCCACGGGTATTTTCTGTACAGACACAACTGAAACCAACCATAGTTGAACTATTTTAAAACCATTCATTTTCTATTGAGAATTTTCTTAAATTCTCATTTTTCTTTATTTTGTTTTTGGCGGTTTTAGATTAGTCGAGTAACATCGAATGGAGGGCAGCTGCTAGAAATTTATGGACTTATGTTTAATTAATGTGTATTTTATGTTGCAAATTTCAGAAATATTCAGTTTGTATCTAATGACATAAAGTTGTCATGCTAGACCCTTGTGCTTGTAATAATTTTTACTTAATGTAAAACATTTTGCTTCATGTATGAAATTATATTATTAATTTCTATATGAATGGGTGTTACATGTAACGCCCCGATTTTCTGTCTGAGTGAAAATGACCAAAATGCCCCTAAAGTCATTTTTGGCCCGGAATTCGAGGAAAGTCGGTCCAGCAATCATGGGCTAACTCGATGTTTGAAGGGGATTAGTTGACTTGTGAATCTTTCCGGGAGCGAAAAACACGTTTTCCGAGGTTTCGGGTCAAAATAACCAAAATACCCCTGTTGTGTTTTACACGGGTACGAGTGTCAGATGAGCCCGAAACTTCTCCGGATGGTTTTAAAAGGTGTTTTTATGTATTTTGTGACATCAGTTTTTCTCCCGGTGGTCCTGGACAGTTTTGTGCAAAATTACGATTTTGCCTATAAGCATTGTGTTTTTAAGCTTAATCGCATGATTAAGCAAACCTAAGCAATATTAGGCTCTAATTGAAAATTAATTAATTTTGTTAATAAATCTAGAGTAAAAATAATTTATTAGAGTTAATTAGTGTAACACCCTAATATTCGACCCAATACTACTAGTACGTATTTAGGTCAAATATTAGTCGTTACCTCTTGTCATAGTTCTATTACTTTGAAAATAACTTAAGGAAAATACGAACTGAATTTTTTTTTTAAAAAAAACTTATTAAAATAGGAGCCGCGCATAACTCATCTAGTCGGCATCGTAAGGTGCAAAAATAGAAACATAGAAGTGGCTCCAAAGCAATCATGACATTATCATATCTGAAATAGCTCATGCATGTAACATGCCCACCCTAAGGGGCGGGACTCTTCAAGTACATAGGAAATACAAATACAACAGAAGCATAAAATACAAGGAAAAGACATGAAGGAAACACCTCTACTCCAGTGCAATCTAAGGTGGACAACCTTAACACAAAAGAAGGTTATCCTAACGATGTGTCATGTGTGCACTAGGGACTACCCTCCAAGCTACACGGCGAAAATCACGGGTTCGGTGGAACATAGCCAATCCAGGGTCGTAGCGCCTCGGGGACAGGTACACGATAGGGTCGGGTCTAGCCTCCACGTGCTCTCTGAGGTTAGGTAACTGTCTCCTCGCTACCCATGGGCACCCGTGGGGGAGTGGGGGCAGCTGTCCTCTCCATAGAAAGTGAGCTAACTTAGTCAACCTATCCACTATTACCCATATAGCATCATGATTCGCTTGGGTCCTTGGCAGTCCAGTCACAAAATCCATCAAGGGGTACTTATTCTTTATTGTTACCTTGTTCAACTGCCTATAATTAACATACATCCTCATACTTCCATCCTTCTTTTTCACAAACAACACCGGGGCTCCCCACGGTGATGCACTAGGCCTAATGAACCTTTTCTCCAAAAGGTCCTCCAATTGGGTTTTCAACTCGGCCAATTCCAAAGGGGGCATTCTATATGGGGCTATAGATATGGGTCCGGTACCTAGGAGTACCTCTATTGAGAATTCAATCTCTCTCTTGGGGGGAAACTCAGGTATTTCATCTGGGAATACTTCAAGATAATTTCTCACTATCGGTATCTCTTCAATACTTTGCTCAAAGTCAACATCACTAGCGGCTAAAAGAATATAACCTTGTTCACCCTTACCACAGCCTAGGTCTACAGCATTTAAGTACACCCTCATGGTTTTCCTAGGTTCAAGGGGGATAGGAAGAAAAGTAATGGTTTTCTCATAACAGTTCAATGACACACGGTTGGCATAAAGCCAATCCATGCCAAGAATTATATCTAGGCCTTGCATGGGTAAACATATGAAATCTAGAACAAAGGGTCTATCCTTAAGAACAAAGCTACATTCTAGGCAACATTTGCTAGTCCTAACTGGTTTCCCAGTGGGGATAGAGACAATGAGATTAAAAGGGAGTTCTGACACATGTAATTTAAGAGTCTCAACACAAGAATAAGATATAAAAGAATGGGTAGCTCTAAAATCAAACAGTACAATTAAGTTTTTACCGTTCATTTTACACTTACCTTCGATGAGATCCTGGGACTCTGTCATTTCTTCAGCATTGAGGGTGAAGACCCTCCCTTGTCGTTTCGGCTTTGGGTTAGGGGCTGGTTGATTCCTCTTTGGGTAATCCTTGGAATAGTGCCCCAGTTCTCCACACCAGTAGGAAACATTCAAACCAGCTCGGCACGGCAGGCTCCAGTGTGGTCTGCCGCACTTATAGCATTCAGCATAGGGGGTAGTTAGGGCTCCTTGGGGTGCTTTTCCTTTGTTGTTCTGTTGTTTGTTCTTGTTGTTGTTGTTATTGTTTCTTGGGTTGGCGTCTCTTTGGGGTCCTTGGGGTTTCGACCCAGATTGTGGCTTCTATTGGGGCTGGAACTATTGCGGATTCCTCTTCTTGAACTTCTGGCCTTGAGGTACCAGTTTCTTGTTGAAGTTGTTGGACTTAGTCACGTTCAACCTCCTTTGCCCATCATCAATGATGCGGCATTTGTTAGCCAAGGTCAGGAAATCCCTGATCTCTAAGTGAGCAACTACAAGATTGAGTTCGGCCTTCAACCCAAACTTGTACTTAACGCACTTCCAATACTCATCGGGGTTAGCTTGGTACAACCTTGAAAACTTGATGAGGTCTTCAAACTTGGCGGTATACTGGGTGACCATCATGTTCCCTTGAACGAGTTGCATAAACTCGATGTCCTTTACGTTGCGGACAGATTCTGGAAAGTACTTCTCATAGAAGTGAGCTTTGAACACCTCCCACGTGATGGCATCCTCGGTTGCATCCAGCAATCTTTGGACTCCAGTTCACCAAAAACCAGCATCACCTTCCAGAACGTAAGTGGTGAAAGTCACCTTTTGCCCCTCTAAGCATGGCACCACATTGAAGATTTTCTCCATGCTTCGGATCCACTCTTCTGCATGGTTCGGGTTGGTAGTTCCATTGAAAGTTGGCGGATCCGCTTTACGAAACTCCCCAAATCAGACGTGTTCGGGGATCTCAGCCGCGTTGGGACCACATCCCTCTCTGGCACGACGTTCTTGATTCATCTGTTCCATCATCATTCTCATGGTCCTCGCCACATCGCGGAGTGCCTCAGTGGTCTCATTGTTTTGAACTCCGGGAGTCGCGTTCCTAGCTGATTGTCAACGTGCCATTAGTCCCTATACACACAAAATAGCAACACTGAGTTGATCAGGCTCAATACTCCATGTAAAGTGAGCAAGTTACCATGGCACCTGCACAAACAGTAGTCATGCATATCTAAACCTTATACACCTATTCATGACATTTCTAACGTATTATGCTTAAGAAACATAGCCAGTCTAATCCTTAGGCTCCGTGAGAACCGAACTGCTCTGATACCAAAATGTAACACCCTAATATTCGACCCAATACTACTAGTATGTATTTAGGTCAAATATTAGTCATTACCTCTTATCATAGTTCTATTACTTTGAAAATAACTTAAGGAAAATACCCACTATTACCCATATAGCATCATGATTCGCTTGGGTCCTTGGCAGTCCAGTCACAAAATCCATCAAAGGGTACTTATTCTTTATTGTTACCTTGTTCAACTGCCTATAATTGACACACATCCTCATTCTTCCATCCTTTTTTTTCACAAACAACACCGGGGCTCCCCACGGTGATGCACTAGGCCTAATGAAACGACCCATGCTCGAGGTCGTGGTGAACCTTCCAAATAGGCGTGCCAATGAAGAGTATGAATGTTGCTATCTCAATCTGAAGACGTAAAGGAAAGGAAGAGATAGAGGGAATGAGATTTCTTACTAAAGAAACTCAGTAGGGTTTTTCCTTCTACCTAGGCGTCATCTTTTACGTCTCTAGGGACCTTGGTTTCTTAAAAAAAAATCATGGATATATAATGGTTCAATTATGAAGTTCAAAAATGTTAACTTCCGAGACCCATTCCATTTAATTCTAAAACTTCTTGGTTACATAGTCTATAAATCATGAAACTTGAATCATAAATCATGGTTCCTAACCTCATGGATCATGGCACATAAATTCATAGTTCATGGTACAGAAAATCATGGTTCATGGTACATAGAATCATAGTTCATAAAACATGGAACATGGTGCATAGTAGCTTAACTTGGTTACTTAGGTGACATTAAAACATCATCACATTCTTCCTGGGGCCAACCTAATTGGGCTCCCTTGGGAGATATCACTAGGTTATGAGCTCATACCAAGTTAGTCGTCACTAGCATCTGGACTTATCCTTTCGGATAAGTTAAAGGTCCCGACTTAAAGTACAGGTCTAGGGGGCATAGAACACCTCATCCCCCCCTTAATTTGGTGGTTCAAAAGGATAATTTTCTCATAGTTTAAGTCACCTTAAGTCTTAGCATGTTTAATGAAATGCTGCTCAAAACATACATGTCATATATCTCATGTTACAACATAGGCATTTCTAAGTTGTTAACGAACAACCACATGCAATAATAAAACTAGCATTTAGAAATAATAGTTCACATAGCATCATACTAGTCACGAGATGACATAGTAATTCATCCTTAATCCAAGAGCTTATAAATCACTCCCTTAAAGTAAAATCCCTAAATCAGGTAACTTCAAACTAGCATATTATGTTCTCATAGGTTTAAGGGATTGATTAAGCTATTCTCCATAATTTATTAAGTCCTAAAACCTAATTAATTATGGCTAGACAGTTTAGGCAGTGTGCTAATTTAGATGAATTACGGTGTTCTAGAATGTGCATTTTACGTCCTTTCTCACTTCTGACTTTTTCTATGATGTAATAATTAATACCTAACTAATTATAAGTCACTCTCACTCATCTAGACATCATATAATGTGAATCTAACTACTTTACAAGGCTGGAAAAAATCTCCAATTTCCTGTTCCTATGTAGTTCTAGAATTCACATATCAAGCAAATAAAGTTACTAGGTGCACATTAACAATGCCTAAAACGATTATCACATACTTGGCAAGGTATTTAAGCATATTTAGACCACCCAAAACAGAATTTAAGGTGCTGTAAACTATCAAGGTAGAACCAAAAACATGTGTTATTAAATCATAGGAAAAACTTCACTTTAATGCACATGGATTGCTAGTTTCTCTTGGAACACTTTTGGGACTTCCAAAACCCTTTGGAAATCATTTTATTTCATTAAAGATCATCAAAAACCACATAGGGCAGTAGCTATATAAGGTTCTTTGGAACAAGATTAAACCTTGAAAATATGTCTAAAACATTGACTAAGTCCACATAAGCTTAGGAAAACCCTTAAGTCATAGGTTATAGGCCTTAGTAACTAAATGAACTCCTTTTGGAGCCATTTTCATCATTTGGCCAAATACATATTCAAGGAGACACCCCCCTTGATTAATCTTTTCTCAAGATGAAATGGGCAAGTCTTTTGAGCTCTAGTAGTTTAGAGTGATGACATAAAGTAAACGTGCTATGCATTCTATTTTAATGGTTCATTAGATAGTAAAGTGATGGCTCAAAGTAAATATGAAATGCACATTCATTTTAATCTTTGAGTTTAGTGGTGACTTGAAATATAACATGCAATGCAAGGCTTGGAATTTAAATGTGCACTATGTAAGTTCATTCTTTATCTTGGGATTTAGTGATAGTATAGGAAATAAACGTGCTATGCAAAGCATAAAATAAACGTCAATGCAACTTCTTTTACATCTTGTCTAGAGCTCTTGTAAGACTTTAGAAAGAACCAAAGTTCCAACCCAAAACTCATCCTCACAAGAAAAGAAAACTATTAGTGCTAAAAATCAAAAAGAAATCATGATCCTCAAAGAACCATGGAGGTGACTGAAATATTTGAAAGGAAAAGAGAAGCTAAACAAGTGTTCAAGAGAAACATAAACTCATTCTTAACTAATGTTTAAAAAAAAAGTCAAGCTTTTCTTTCAAAAGCTCAAGCTTTAGAGTTTATTCATGTGACCAACATCAACATGAAACCCTCATCATCAAGCTCTCATTTTTCCAATCATCAAGGTACTCATGGCCGAAACTTGAAAGGAAGAAATAGGAGCCAAGCGTATCACAATGTAGACGGTATGAATAAATGCAGAAACAATAACATAGAAGTGGCTCCAGTCAACATGACATTATCACATCTGAAATACTTCATGCATATACTATGCCCACCCTAAGGGTAGGACTTTTCAAGTACATAAGGAAATGCGAATACAACTGAAACATGAAAAATACATAGCAATAGGAATCACATAGCGTGAAAACATAAAAGGAACACCCATTCCCAAGTGCATATAAAGTGGATAACCTCGATACAAAAGAAGGTTTATCCAATCTACGTGACGTGCGTGCACCAAGGACTACTCCCAATCCTACATCTAACGCCATGGGTAAGGTGGAAGATAACTGATCCATGGACGGAGCTCAGCTGGGGCTGGCATGCTTGAAAACTGGCCTTGCCCTCCGCGTCTAGGACGTGGACCGGGCACCGGGGCTCTCCGAGGCTGAGTCACCGTCTCCTCGCTACCCCTGGGCATACGTGGGGGAGTGGGGGCAGAATCCTCTCCAAACAGGTGGATAGGGGTGTCCTCTGAGGGATCCTCCTTCGAGTGCTGAGTGCGTGGTACGTACTCTGGTACCGCTCCCGAACTGGCAGGGGGTGTCCGTAAGATCCTCTCCTCAAGCATACGGGCGCGCTCAAAAATAGTAGCGTCATCATAAGGAAACATTTTATTTCTTTAAAATCCCCATAAAATACATGAGGGCAGTGACCATTTCAAAATATTCTCTAAGGGTATTTAAATCATGAAATCATACTTAAAACATTTGTCATAGACACCTATACTTAAGAAAAATCCCAAGACATAGATTATAGGCCCTTGTGACTTAATGAAACTCATTCTAGCTTCATTATTACCACATGGCCGATGTATATTCCAAGGAATTATCTACATATTTAACTTTTACTTAGGATGAAGAGGGCAAATCTTTGAGCTCTAGGAGTTTTAGGTGATGACATAAACATAAACATGATATGCACTCCATTTTAGATTTCCATAGAAAATAAAGTGAGGGCTCAAGATAAATATGGGATGCAAGTTCACTTCTTTATCTTTGAGTTAAATGATAACCTGAAAAAAAAACGTGAAGTGCAAGTTCATTTCTTTATCTTGGGGATTTAGTGGTAGCATAAATTAAATATGGATGCAACTCCTTTTTACATCTTGATTAGAGCTCTTGCAAGATTTTAAAAGGGAACAAAGGTTCCAACCCAAACTCATCCTCACAAGAAAAGAAACACTAGTAGCACTAGGTTTTGTAAAAAGAGACATTTTATCCTCAAATACCATGAGGTGGCCGAATCCTCCTCATGAAGGAACAACCCATTTTTGAACTCTAGGGGCCAATATCTTGATGATCCAAACACCAACATCCTAAGCCCTCATCATTGAGTATTTCACTATACCTTAAACTTCCATCAAAACCAAATTCATGTCAAATATAAAGGAAGAAATCGAAATCTCACTTGGTCTAGAAGCCAAGTCCAAGCTTTAGAGTTTATTCATGTGACTAACCTCAACATGAAACCCTCATCATCAAGCTCTCATTTTTCCAAGTCCCAAAGGCCTTCATGGTCGAAACCTTTAGGAAAAAGAATGGGGTTTCAAAGGTTCAAGAGAAACATAACTCTTTCTTGAATAAAACTTGAAAATGATAAACATTTCTTTGAAAAGACCCAAGCTTTAGAGGTTGCCCCTAGGTTATACACCAACATGGAACCCTCATCATCAAGCCTTTATTTTTCCAAGTACCATAGGCCTTCATGGCCGAAACATTCAAGGAAAAACAAAAGTTCCAAGGAGTTTCATAAGAAACATAACCCATTTTTGATCAAAACTTGAACAAGATGAAACTTTTCTCCAAAAGGAATTCTAAGCTTTAGAGGTCTCATGCTAGGATGAACACATGGTCATCCCAAGAGAGCACTCATCATCAAGCCCTCATCATTTTGGCCATGAGGCCAAAAATCAAACACTAGAAAAGGAAAAAGAATGAAACTTTCTTTAAGAAAGGTTCAAGCTTTAGAGGCCTCATGTTAGGATGAACTCATGGTTGCATCTTAGAGAGCACTCATCATCAAGCCCTCATCATTTTGGCCTTGAGGCCGAAAATCAGACACTAGAAAAGGAAAAAGAATGAAACTTTTCTTTAAGAAAGGTTCAAGCTTTAGAGGCCTCATGTTAGGATGAACTCATGGTTGCATCTTAGAGAGCACTTATCATCAAGCCTTCCTCACCATGGCCTTGAGGCCGAAATGGAAGAAAAGAAAAAGAAAAAGGGAGATGAAAACCGAAAATGAAAGCTCCATGAAAACTCATTCACAACATATTTTCAAGCAAGATCAAAGCATCAATATAAAGAAAGCATTTCTTTTTGAGAAGCTCCCTACCTAGTGGTTGAGGTTGAGAGGAGATGAAGAAGTTGAAGGAGATGAACTCTTGAGCTTGAGAGGAAGAAAAAGTTTCAAAGTGCTCTAAAACTCTAAACTTAGTGAATGAACAAAAGGTGCTTCAAGTTCTCTAAGCTATCTATTTATAGAAGAATGAAATGAAGGTGTTTTTGGGGGAGAAAGGCTTCGGCCTTTACAGCCACAAGGAGAGAAGAAATATCTCCTTCAAAGCATGATGACAAGTCTAACTAGGCATGTCCTAAAGCATGGCTAAAAGTAGCTTGTGTAAGTAAGCTTGATTGACAACATAAACTAATATAAATTTTGAATTCTGTTTGAATTTTTGGGGGAGGAGTGGCGCCACTTTTGGGCAGCCATGGAAGAGAAAATATCTCCTCTAAATCATGGTTTAATAGGGTGCTTAGGTGCAGGATTGATTTAACTTAGGATTAGGGGTTGCTAAGTAAAGGTTTTAGGTAAACTAATTAGGTGACTAGGGTTGTAACACCTTAGATTAGGAGTGGTCTTGTGAGATTTAATGGAGTCAAGACTTCTATGACTAATGATGTGAGTATGACAACCCTTCTTGAAAATGGGGGTGTGAATAGTGAAAACACTATTCATATATGCTTTCTTAAAGAAAAAGAACTAGAATTAGGTTTTTAAGTTTTCCTTAAGCAGTCTTTGGTTCTAATTATCCTCAAATAATGATTTTAGCTCTAGATTAATCATGAAAATTAATTAATCTTTAATTAGAGCCTAATATTGCTTAGGTTTTGCTAAAAACGTCCTTAAGCCCAAAATGCATTAAGCAGGGGTAAAATCGTAATTTTCACCAAAAGTTGCCCGGAACCTCCTAGACTAAAACAAACATGGTCCATGCCTTAAAATCATTGTTTTGGACCTCCAAACAAGGTTCGGGTCAAAACAGAACTTAAAACTGCCTTAAATTGCTGTAGGGGTATTTTGGTCATTTATACGCGGAGACCCTAAAAATAGGATTCCTCTGCTTTATTAAACACTCAAACACATACAATCCCCTTCATATATCATATGAACCTCATGGGGATGACCGAGGTCGGCCGTCCTCGTATTTCAGTAAAAATGACCTCAGGGGCATTTTGGTCATTTGAAAATTTAGTGAAAATCGGGGCGTTACAAGAACAATTAGGGTGGCCCCATGTTCAAAGTAAATGTCCTAATGTCACCTAAGAAACCAAGATAAGACACCATGAGATTTATTGTTATACTGGGGACAGCGATACGTAACGCCCAGATATAAGTAAACATTTGTGTCTTTAAGTTCCATGCCTTATGTTCTATGCTCTATGCACCATGTACCATGTTCTATGTCTTATGTTCTATGCTCTATGCACCATGTACCATGTACCAGGTGTAACACCCTCCTAACTACCATGTATTACTCGAGCATTAACATTGTAATTAGAAGAGTATCACTTCCTTTCTATAATATCCACTAGTCAAATGAAATGAAGTAAGATAAATCAAACTCTAGAGTTATAAAGAAAACTACTATAAAATGTACATATATTATTACTTTACATACCGCTTTCTATAATACATACCATATTTGAAGTTAAGTCACTTCACTTATAATACAACACAGGAACTACTATCAAAAGATCTACCAAGCTTGCTCAAATATCAAGGTCCAACAAAATACTAAACACACAGAAATGGACCTAAGACATCTAACACCAATTAGTCTACAAGCTGGTAAGTTCCTGGCACTATACTACACTACATACAAGTCAAAAGCCCACGTAAGTCTCATGTCCTCCTACGCGAAACCATTGGCCATCGGTATGATGGCCTCTCCTCAACCAGAGGCATCTGCAGAGTCTGAGCACAATACAGCATATACACAAATAGGGGTGAGAATATTATAAAATTCTCAGTAGGGTAACCTCTTACATACAGACAGAATATAAACAGTAAATGCATTTATAATAATAAAGAAAAACATCATGTTAGATCACATATATCAATATTAGCATAGATGAGTCAAAGAAAATTATATGCAAAATGGTATTAATCATAAGTGTTTCTCTTATATCACATGGAATTCAACTTAGTGTAGTAGTTCTTTTTATTAACATAGGGAAGGCTTAGATTCACATCAGGTAACATATGTAGTGGATAACTCCTCAGAGGACCATATACTGCTAGGACATGAGCTCATTCCTATTCGTGATCATCAGACTTCATTTTTTTCCATTTCTGAATCACACACAGTTCTATTTCCTAGTCGATAAGTCTACCGACTCATAAAATTTCTTGGGAAGTTCTTATTTTTGCCTTCCCTCTCTATCACACATAAGCCTTGTTTCTATTTTGCCCGTATGTTAAAACATGCACCATTAAATTTCACATATTCTCTTTTGTCATACAACCATGTCATGGACCTTTCTATTTCAAAGTCAGGTTTATATCCCAGATATAGGCATTCAATATCATTGGAGTCTCATTCATACTTTATAAACAAGCCTTTCAAACAATTAACATACATTCATATGATATAAACTTGGATTAAATAGATTTCTATCATTAACTTAATACATCTTCACCATTCCAGCTTCTTGACAGATTTACCATTATGGTGACAACATTTAATTCACATATCCAATGGGCAATTCACTGGCCATAAAAATTCTCTATGACACCTCAATGTGTCTAAAAGTCCCTGTAAAAATTTCATAGCAAACAGAACACTAGAACCATGTCAAATAAATTCTACAATTTTAGTGGTCAGAGGCCACTTTTCACAGCTCAGAATAGGATTCACACAATTTTTAAATTTAGCAAATGATAGAAAAAACTTAAAATAAAAATCAAAGTTATACTTAAAGATGTCTACAAAACTCTGTAAAAATTTCAAAGTATAACTCCATCATTTGCTATGAATAAAAATTTATACAAATTCACAGCTCCAGTACCAAGATTTCAGCCAGCATAGATATACTCTTGGTTCTTGATTTTTCTCAGGCAGTAAAACTCTTTATTATGCACCACAAAAATTATCAGAGTTTCCTTACGATGTTAGCTTCAATATATAATTTTTATAGCTCATAAAAACGAGTAGAATTGAACCAGAAAATTCATGAACAAATCCTGTCCTGCTGAAATCCGAAAATTCAGCAGCCTAGCCAAAACTTATTTTGACAAAAATCATTATTTAACCTCATCCAAACACTCCACCAAAATTAACACATCAATATCAATATATTATCATCAAATATAACCATAAATTTCGGAATAAAACCCAAAAATTTTACAGAATAATTTGGAAAGAAAAAGGCCAAAGAAAACCCTACACTTTGAAGCTTTCAAGATCTTGGCTCCAAGATTGATTCCCTTCACTTCCAAGCCTTCAAACCCACACCAAACCCTTCCTTGAACAGCTAATAATGGGCTCTTAAGGTATCAAAAGTTGATGGATTCAAATTCTAATCGGTTAGTTTGGTAGATATTGAGGAGTGGAACAAGTTTTGTGAAGGAAGATTTTGGTTTTGACAAGTTTAGGCTTATGATTTTGAGGTTGGAAATCAAGTTCTCAAGGTTTTTGTGGAGACAACAATGGAGTTTCTGCACTTATGATTGCTGGCCGAGAATGAAGATGATAATTATGAGGATTTTGATTTTATTTATATTAAGATAATGTATATAATTTAGCAATTATGAATTATCTTCTTTGAAATTTTGTAGCATTCTCATTGGCTCTTGAAAAAGGAAAGGATATGTATTGCTCTAGACCATACACTTGTCATCCTAGGTGGCAAGCTTGCACTGGTAGCTTCATCCGGTATAAAAACTACACACCGTAATTTTACTAAACGGGTAAAACAGTGTACCCGGGTAATCCACTATTGCTTGAAAATTAATTCTAAGTATAAAATATTTATTCCTACCTATTTCTAACCTCAATCCTATAATTTCCAAATTTCGGGCACCTTCAGGTCTTGAATATAAGGTTTCAGCTGTTCCGGTGGGTCTACGGGGCCTGCAAAATACTATTCATGTTTTTTTTTTTTACGTTCGTTACATTGTTCTCATCATTTTTGTGTACACCAAAATTTGATATTCTTACTACTAAAGCCTCAGTTATTTTCTGAAAAAAATTAGGATGTTACACCAGGTTCTATGATTGTGATTCCATGTTCTATGTTTATGCTCTATGATCTATGTTATATGCTCTATGTTTTATATTTTATGTTTTATGCTCTATAAGTTAGTTATTTCCGCATATCATAATGAATTATGATGCATCCATGTAAGTACAAGAGTGTATGTTAAAAAGAACGGGCCTCGGTAATTAACGTTTTAGAACTTCATAATTGAACTATTATATGCCCACTTTTCGTAAGTAACCCGAGGTTCCTGGAGACGTAGATGATGACACTTAGATAGGAGGAAAACCCTACTGAGTTTCTTTAGTAAAAATTCTCACTCCCCCTACCTTTTCTTCCGTCACATTTTCAGATTTCGATGGCGACCTTCATCCTGCTCGTTGACACGCCCACATGGGAGCTCCACTGGGATCCGGAGCACAGATCGTATCATTTTGAGGAGGCCAGCCATGTGCCCTAGACGTGGAGGTCATGTGCGACCATCTAGTGTACCTGTCCCCATCGAGCTATGACCATGGATTGAATATGTTCCCGTAGACCACTCTTGGAGTTTTAGTGCATACACACCTCACTAGCTATGATGACCTTCTTTTGTTAAGGTTGTCTACCTTAGGTGCACCATGTAGGTTCGTGTTCTACGCATTTCGTTTCCCATGTATTTCTCTTTTATGTATTTGTATTTCGTTCTGATGTATTTCAACTTAACTCACCTAGGAGGGTAGTTTAATATATATGATGTGTTATGTTCATTATGGAGCCTTCTTGATGTTTAAATTTCCGCATTATTTTATATCGATGATATATATGCTACACGCGGCTCTTACTTTATCAAGGTTTTAAAAAAGAAAAATTTGGCTCATATTTTCAGTAAGTATTTTCAATGATAAATGAACTAATACAAGAGGTAATGACTAATATTTAGCCTCAGTATGTTCTAGGAGTATTGGGTTGAATATTAGGGTGTTACAGAAGAAGAAGTTTAGAAATCTGGTATAGTTGGTGTTATGGAAGTCAGAGTGTAAAGACAACACAAGAATCAAAACATCGTAAGGGATTAGAAAATGAGGAGTGAAGCTAAGAAAGCAAGCCCTTCAGAAAGTAAATATAAAGAGTCTAAATCACTTGCCCTGATTACAGACAAAAACTATAACACCCTAATTTTTAACCCAATATTCTAGAACATATTAGGCTAATCATTAGGTTATTACTTCTTAGTCTCATTATTTTATTAAAATACTTAGCGAAAATTACGGGTAAATTTTTCTTTTTGAAAACATAAAGCAAAGTGAGAGCCATGAACTTAACTAGTCGAACGACAGAAACATAAAGCATGCATAACAATAATCAGAAGTCATAAAGTAGAGCATATAACCAAAGAACAATCATGATAATAAAAGAAACATTCCATTAATAACATAATTAAGGTACATAAGTAGCCATGCCCTCATAGGGACGGGCAGGGCTTGTAATACAGTAGAAAAGGAAATACAACAGAAAACAAGAAGGCAGAAATAAACCATAACTACCCGAGTGCACCTATGGTGAATAACCTCAAAAACAAAAGAAGGTTTATCCACTCTACAAGCCTCCCCTACGACGTCAGCTACTGGAATCCGGGAAACGGTGGAGTGTAACCGATCCATGGACGCAGAGCAGCAGGAGTGGAAACACGTGAAGACTAAGCGTGGGCTCCTCGGTGGGGGCGCCTCTCGGCTCGCCTTGCTAGCCTTGGCTGCGTAACGGTCTCCTCGCTCATGTCTTGCATGAACTGAGGTGTAGGAGCAGAACTTTCACTATATATGTGCATCGGCGGGTCCTCGGATGGGTCGTCCTCCGAACTCAGGGATCGAGGCACGTAGTTCTGGAAGTCTCGAGGCATCGAACCACCAGTATACGTCCGTAGAATCCTCTCATCTCACGTCCAGGAGAGCTCAAAGACCATCGCGTCGTCATAAAGTGACGTCAGGGAGAAACGGTAGCTCTGTACAGGATGTGCAAAGGGGCGTCCAATGAACATGAAGACTCGCACGGTGCACTGCCCCTCAAAATGATATGACCCATGGTCTGGGTCATAGTGGACCTCCCAAGTAGGCGTGTCAATGAAAAGCACGAACGTCGCTGATAATTGATTTTTTTTATCACTTTATTTTTGCAATTGAATAATGATTTCGGGGTTATTTAGTGTTTAACTATTGGTTTCCGGTCTAAATTGGATTTTGGGCTTTTAAGTGGAATTAATCATAACTTTTGTTTCAGGTGCCCGATTAAAGGCCAAATTCGGACAAAGCAGTCATGAAATGCTGAAGCAGAGTTGCATGGGACCAAAACCATAGTTTCGGTTTTTGCTTGGACCGGTTTTTGTCCTTTGAACCGGTTTATGTTATTTTATTTTATTTTATTTTAGGAGTGGGAAAACAGAGAGACTACCGTTTTATTTTATTTTGTTTTATTAAGAGCTGAAAACAGGAAGAGGGAGGTGTGCTGTGTTTTGGGGATTTCTCATATTCCAACTCTTATTCTATCTGAAATTTTCGCATTGTTCAAGTTCTTCATTATTTTTTTTTGGTTTTTCATTTCTGCCATGGTTGGCTAAGGAGCTAAAGGACCAACCCACGAATTGAGTTCCGTCGTTCCAGAGGCCTCATATTGAGTTCGTTCTTTCTTTTCCCTTTTGTATTTCGATTCTGGATAACTTAAGGGAAGAGGTGTTGAATGTTAGATTTAACATTTAGGTTGATTAATCGAAAGGGCTTAAAATCAAAACGGGTTTAAGTGCGAACTGTACGTTGAATGAGTGAACACGCCGAGTTTCTGATAAAATGCTAGGTGATCATCTAGTAGTTTCGTTTTTCTAATTGAATGCAGGGATTCCGATTTGCTTAGGATCAACCACGAATTCAGTGGTCTAATGATGGATTTTTAGGAACTCAAGTCTGGGTTGGTTGCTTTTAAATTGTTAATTTTGTTTTTATCTTTTATCTGTTGCTATTGAAATTGAACAACCCCCCTCCCCCCCGTTTTCGTTTCTGTTGCTATTTTCAATCGAGCGAATTGGTTCATTGCGAATTCCTTGGGAAACGATTAAGGTTGCTCTATATTACAAGTTTATTTTCAGAGCCTGATTAATTTGAGTGAGTTCGACAGCCACGTCAAATTTTGGCGCCGTTGCCGGGGAATTCGCATTGTCCTCTGACCTTGATTGCTTATTTGCTTAGTTGCATAGCATAGCATAGCTTATTTGACGTCAAATTTTCATCATATCACATGTTGCATAGCATAGCTTAGTTGCTTATTTTTTGTTGCTGTCAAATTTTCATCATCTGTTGACGTCAAATTCGCATTGTCCTCTTTTTGTTGCTGTATTTTTTTTTTTGGTTTCTGTCAACTATCTCCGATTGCTCTGAAAATTGGTCAGGAGCTGAGAAAAAAATCAAGGAATATTTTTCTGACGGAGTAGGTGGCTGATGTAGGGTGGAATTTTGCCAAATTCCATCGTTTAGACCATTTTTTTAATTTTTTTTCAATTTCATGATTTTTAAAAATCATCAAAAAATTACAGAAAATCATAAATACATTTTATAATTTTGCTGTGGTGTTTGTTTAATTTTTAAAATTCATTTGATAGTGTTTTAGATTTTATTTTGGTTTATTTCATGTTTCTGCCTAGTTTTCCTAGTTTTCCTTATGCTGCTGTATGACTAGGAGTAGTAGTAATGACCTGTTAGCTTTTGATCCTGAGATAGAGAGAACATTGCATGCTGCTCAAAGGGTTTCTAGGCTAAGTCATACAATTGATACTGAGCATTTTGAGCATACTGATTCTGATTCTGATTCCCATTCTGTTGCATCTGTTAGTTTTCATTCCTCTGATAACATGGAAAATCGGACATTGAAGGAATTGGCTGCACCTGATGTTAATTATCAGCCTTTATGCATCCAATATCCTAATCTTGAAGCTGACTTTGAACTTAAATCTGGTCTTATCCATTTGCTTCCGAAGTTTCATGGTCTTGCAGGTGAGGATCCACATAAGCATTTGAAGGAGTTCCATGTGGTTTGCAGCACAATGAAGCCGCAAGGAATTGATGAGGAACAGATTAAATTAAGAGCTTTTCCTTTCTCTCTAGATGGTGGAGCTAAAAACTGGTTGTATTACCTCCAACCCTCATCTATTACAAGCTGGAATGACATGAAAAGATTGTTTCTGGAGAAATTTTTCCCAGCCTCAAGAGTCACTGCAATCAGAAAAGAGATATGTGGGATAAGGCAAGTGAATGGAGAGAATTTGCATGAATATTAGGAGAGGTTCAAGAGGCTATGTTCGAGTTATCCACACCACCAGATAGCTGACCAGTTACTGATAGTATATTTCTATGAGGGCTTGCTGCCCATGGACAGAAATATGGTGGATGCAGCTAGTGGTGGAGCTTTGGTTGATAAGACACCTGCTGCTGCCAGACAATTGATAGCAAACATGGCAGCCAATTCTCAGCAATTTGGCACTAGAGCAAACAGCAGTGGGTCAGTGTTCTCAATTCAAGCACCCCCAGCCCAACATCATAGTGCCCAGAAACCAGCAGTAGTGTCCAGTACAGACCACCAGAGACTGGAAAACAGACTAGATGAATTGACCTCATTGGTAAGGCAGTTGGCAGTGACACAAACAGTGCAGGCTCCCACTCCCTATGATCCACTCCAGTCCACAGATGTTTTGCAAGAAAGTAGCTCTCAAGACCAATCAGTAGCTGCTGTAGGAGTTTTTCCTGGAAAACCACAGTATTAGCAGCAATAGCAGCATAATCCGTATTCCAATACTTTCAATCATGGCTGGAGAGATCATCCAAATTTCAGGTAGAACCAGAATCAGCAGTACCAGCAGAGGCAGAATTATGCACAGCAAAGGCCGAATGTCCAACAGTCTGTACCTCCACCACCAGTGCAACAGCAGCCACCAGTGCAACAACAGACTAGTAGTAGTGGTCCTTCATTGGAAGATTTGGTGAAGCAGCTTGCAACAAACAGTTTGCAATTCCAGCAAAGAACAGAATCTTCAATTCAGAACAGCAGCAGCAATCGCATTGTCTTGGTCAGCCTCGGGCATAGTCCTAGGCTATCATCGTAGTGCCACTGGTGACTAAACACATGAAACAATGAACAAGATGATTAGGCTCAATATTCATGCAAAATAGGCTAGTTACCATGGCACTTGCAAGCAACAGAGGTCATGCATTTCTAGTTCTATAGCTTGTCTCTATCAAGCACTACACATGATGTAACTATCGCATGATGCTTTTAAAGCATGGTCAGTCCAATCCTCAGGCTCCGTGAGAATCGAACTGCTCTGATACCAAAATGTAACACCCTAATTTTTAACCCAATATTCTAGAACATATTAGGCTAATCATTAGGTTATTACTTCTTAGTCTCATTAATTTATTAAAATACTTAGCCGAAATTACGGGTAAATTTTTCTTTTTGAAAACATAAAGCAAAGTGAGAGTCATGAACTTAACTAGTCAAACGACAGAAACATAAAGCACGCATAACAATTATCATAAGTCATAAAGTAGAGCATATAACCAAAGAACAATCATGATAATAAAAGAAACATTCCATTAATAACATAATTAAGGTACATAAGTAGTCATGCCCTCATAGGGACGGGCAAAGCTTGTAATACAGCGGAAAAGGAAATACAACAGAAAACAAGAAGGCAGAAATAAACCATAACTACCCGAGTGCACCTATGGTGAATAACCTCAAAAACAAAAGAAGGTTTATCCACTCTACATGCGGTGTGTACACTAAGCCTCCTCTACGACGTCAGCTACTGGAATCCGGGAAACGATGGAGTATAATCGATCCATGGACGCAGAGCAGCAAGAGTGGAAACACGTGAAAACTGAGCGTGGGCTCCTCGGTGGGGGCGCCTCTCGGCTCACCTCGTTAGCCTCGGCTACATGACGATCTCCTCGCTCACGTCTTGCACGAACTGAGGTGTAGGAGCATAACTCTCACTATACATGTGCGTCGGCGGGTCCTCGGATGGGCCGTCCTCCAAACTCGAGGATCGATGCACGTAGTCTTGGAAGTCTCGAGGCATCAAACCACCAGTATACATCCGTAGAATCCTCTCGTCTCACGTCCGGGCGAGCTCAAAGACCATCGCGTTGTCTTAAGGTGACGTCGGGGAGAAACGGTAGCTCTGTACAGGATGTGCAAAGGGGCGTCCAATGAACATGAAGGCTCGCACGGTACACTGCCCCTCAAAATGATATAACCCGTGGTCCGAGTCATAGTGGACCTCCCAAGTAGGCGTGTCAATGAAAAGCACGAACGTCGCCATCGATCTCTGAAGATGTGACGGAAAGAAGAAGAGAGAGGAGTGAGAATTCTTGCCAAAGAATCTCAGTAGGAGTCTCCTATCCTAAGGTTACATCGTACACATCCTCAGGAACCCTGGATTTAATTATAAAATAGTGATCATGCATATAAGGTTCAATTTAGGGTTTCTCAAACTAATTATCCAAGGTCTATTCCTTTTAGCATGCGTCTTGATATTATAAATGCAACAGGTTATATCATGGATGCATGTCAATACTTGAGCATATAAGACAACACATCAAAGCACATAAACATAAATCATGTGGCATGAGGGCATATAACTTTCAAGTGAATCATTCCTCAACTTCGTGACATTAATCATGGTACTTTAGCATATAAGCCACCCTAAAAATAACTAGGTTATGAGCTCATACCTCAGCTAGTCGTCACTAGCTATTGCTTATTATCTTGAATAAGCGAAACATAAATAATAATCCCGACTCGCAAGTACTGGTAGGGGGCAGAGATTATCTCTCTCTAGGATTACCCTCTTTGAAACGCTTTGCGGGCATTTCACCACAGCAATTTGTCTGCTTTGGTAGGCTGCATCTACTCATACCCTCACGGATTTGTCTCCCCTGGGGGTGCTCGGCCGAACCAGTGTCACCTAGGCGAGCGCGTATCAGTGCTTTGTCACATGAAAATCTCCTGGGGGTGCTCGGCCGAACCAGTGTCACCCAGGGTTTTCAACTCATATGGTACTCATAAACATTTTTTTCAACGCTTTAAGGTTTGACGGAAATTTGGCAGCATAACAGCTGTTAAACCGAATTTCCTTAAAACTGCCACAAGCTAATTCACACAACATGTTCTTATGAAACTCATGCTATGATAAACTTTAACATTTTCATCAATCATTTTCTCATGCATCAAGCACATCTTATCATATCATTGCATCATACAACACATCATAGCATTAACAACTTTTTAGTGTCTTAGGCATTGACCCTTACGGTCCTCAACTCACATTCTAAGTTATAAATCATCAAGCCTAATCTCTCGGGAACTTATAAGGTTATAACTAAGTCTTTGTCACCTCACACAATGGTCAAGAACATCTATAAACCTCAAAGATGTAGAATTCATAATCCTAACTTTACGGGTACCTAGGAGTCACAACAATGACCCTTTCTAAGTCCGGTTTGCTCCTAAGACATCAAGATCAAGTCTTAAACCATTTATGAGTCATTCCTACACATTTAAACTAATTTAAATCCATGATTAGCATTCCTAAAGCTTGCTGGACAGAATCCAGAAAATTCAAACATTAAAGGATCTAGAACTCTCAAATTAATTCTTTTCTAGTTTCTAACTTCTCTTATCTTTCACATATGAGTCTTAACATTAATTATACTTAAACATAAGCATATTATCATCATTAACACAGCTCATACAGTGGCTAAACATGGCAAGGCAGAATCGAAACAAACATCACCATTTGAAGGCATCAAACAAAATTTCTAAAGCACATAAAATACTAGTTTCTCTTGGAACCTTTTTAAAATTTCCAAAACTCATTTATAAACATTTTTAACATCTAAAATCATAAAAATATTTAAGAGGGCAGTGACTAAATCAACTTTGTCTCAAGGGGTCCTAAATTCATAAAACTTGGTTCTACATATTTCTTATACGCATAAAAGCTTAGAAAATTTATGAAACATAGTTTTCAATACTTAGAAGCATCAAAACCTCTTAGGGCCGAAACATGAACCAAGGGAAATAAATATTTTAGACCTTTGTTTGGGACAACAATGGGAAAGTCTTTGAGCTCTAGGTTCATTTAAGTGATGACATAAAAGTAAACATGCTCATGCACTTGTTTTAGCTTGCATTAGAAAGTAAAGTGATAGCATAAAATAAACATGAGATGCAACCTATTATTATCATTAATATTTAGTGAGAACTTGAAATATAAACATGATAATGCATAGCTTGAAATATAAATATGATAATGCAAGTTTCACTTATTATCTTGAATACTTAGTGATAGCAAGGAAAGTAAACATGATGTGCAAAGTATAAAATAAACATGATGCAAGGTTCATTTTATGGTTAGCTAGAGCTCATCCAAGACTTTAACAAAATAACAACCCAAAATATACCTCATTACAAAGAGAGCTCTAAAGTTCTTGAACCAAGTTCTCAAAGAAACCATGAGGTTCTTGAACATCATCATCAAGCTCAAGAAAGCAAACTTTTTAAACAAACAAAACCTCAAAGATCAAAAAGGAAATAGAAACCGAAATGTTAAGGAAAAGGAAACAAAGGAACCAAACTCCAAATAGCAAGAAAAGAAAAAAGTGTTCTTGAGTAAACATCATATTTGAGTTAGAACATGAAGTTAAAACTCAAAGAAAATAAAACCTTAAGCTCTAGAGGGCCCTTTGAGATGAACACATAGTCATCATCTAGGAGTCCTAATCATTGAGCTATCATGTGCTCATCAAGGCCTCATGGCCGAAATCTCAAGGAAAGAATAACAAAGGAAGTTCCAAAAAGAAAATCCAAGAGAAAGCTAGAAAGAACTCATTTTCAAGAAAACAAAGTTTAGAAAACACTCCTACCTAGAGTGAAGACACAAAGCTTGAACTTTAAAAAGGAAAACAAGATGATGAGCTCCTCCTTGAGGTGGAAAATGATTCGGCCTTGTGGAGAAGAAAAGAATGGAAATGTGTTCTTGGTAGGCTTGTGTTTGAGAATGGAAGCTTAGGTGTTTGTATGATGATCTAAGGTGGTGGGGTGGTGTTTCAAGGTTGATAGATGATTATGAGATGAAGAGAGGATGAAGATGGAGATGAAGAACAAGAGGGAACTCTCTTGAAACTTAGAGAGAAAAAGAGAGAATACAAAGAAAGCTTAGAAAACTAAAAGTATGCAAATGAGCTAAAGTGTTTGCATGTGTTTCTAGGCAAGGTATTTATAGAGAATGAAAACAAATGAAGGCTCAAAGGGAGAGGAGGGTAACCGTGTGGCTTTGGAGGGAAAGGAAGAGAAAATATCTCTTACACAAGGTCATTCAAGCATGGTTTGAAGTATGGAAGCTATGCTACAAAGTATGGCTTGATGTGAGTTAATTTCCCATCAATTTTGAATGAAATTAGGCTTCTAGAAACTTGACATGGCTGGAACTTTTTCAGCCACAAATAAATGGGAAAAATGGGTTGTTTTAATTATTTATTCATTTGGAAAATCAAGCTTGATTGAGAGTTATGACAAGGTATAGTGTATGTGACTTGAGGTATGGCTTTGGAGTGTTAAAAAATTGAACATGTGATGCATATGGGAGGAGGGGGTGCACGGCTAGGTCTGGTACAGCAAGGGGGAGGTGAGGTTTGATCATCTAATTGGGTGTTAATGGTAGGTTTAAATGTGTATTAGCTTAGGTACAAGGTTAGGAACAATTAAACTTAAGTTTAGGTAACTAAGTATGAGTATTAGGAATTTTATGACAAGGTTAGGAGTGCTCATACATCATTAGAGAATTAAAAACTCATTTATGAATAAACAATGTGTAACACAATTCCATGATTTAAGGAATTGGAAAGAGAAAACACTATTCAAGATTCCATGACTAGGAGTCTTGAAAATAAAATATGATTTTAAGTTGTAATTAAGCACTTTTAGGTTCTAATCAACTTTAATAAATTATTTTGACTCAATATTAATTAAGAAAATTAATTAACCTTCAATTAGAGCCTAATATTGCTTAGGCTTGCTTAATCACGCGATTAAGCGTAAAAACACGAAACTAGGGGCAAAATAATTTTGCACTAATTTCGCCCGGGACCTCCGGGACCAAAACTAAAGTCATAGTCAACATAAAAACGCCTTTTAAAACCATTTGGAGAAGTTTCGGGTTCATCCGGCACTTGCAAACGGGTAAAACACTGCAGGGGCGTTTTGGTCATTTTGACCCGAAAACTCAAAACACGAGATTTTCGATCCCGGGAAGGTACACAAGTCATCCAATCCCTTTCCAACATTGAGTTTTCCCTTCGAGTACTGGCAGACCGGCTTTCCTATAATTCTGGGCCGAAAATGACCTCAGGGGCATTTTAGTCATTTTCACTCTAACAGAAAATCGGGGCGTTACAAAAACAACAGGAAAATTCCCTCGAGTTTCTTCGTTTCTCTCTCCCATGTTGCTTCAACTTTAGAAAGCCATGTCCCATCATGTAAATAACCACCTCTACTCTCATGACACGTCTCTACCTTCATATTCTTCAAGAATGCCTCCTTAAACTGTTCGATTTTTTCTTTCATCTCCAAAATTTCTCTTAAACGATTCATCATCATCTAAAACTCCTTCTAAAACCAAAATTCTCTTGTTATCTCTCATAAAATCACTACCATATCTCTTTCGAGTCTCAACTTTTGCATTTGCTTCACATACCAATGGTTAAAGGGAAATATTTCAATAAACGCACTACCAACATGAGAACCCTTCTCATGTATGATGAACCGGTACATCAACAGCACTATGCTAAAAATTTCTTTCAATGACCTATAGCTTCTGGAAAAAGGTTGAATAGGGAACTGTTGATGTAAGTGGCCATTCTTATGGAGGTAATTTCTTTCCAAGGTTAGGTAGATTTTCTAAACTTCTATGGAAGAGTGTATACTGGAATGGTCACAACCTTATACTCCCAGTTAAAACAAGTGTATGATTTTGTGCTAACTTCTCACATCAGAGGAACTCATATGGTGTTGAGCATAAATAATCTCTCAAACATTGTTCAGGCACCTGACGAAGGAATCAGATATTCTTTAGAGGAGAATTGGTTCATGACTCTTGGTGTCCTAGCAGAGGAGGTGTCAAGATGTCTTACAGACTTTTCCAAACATCATCCTGGTGAAATAACCACTGCAATGCTAAACTCAAAGGCTTACCAAGTTTTCACTCTTATCCAGTTATCCATACTACTAACACTAGGAAGCACACACCTACTAGTGGGAATGGATTGCATGTTGTTGTATTGTCTACTGGCAAAAAGAAAAGTTAACTTGCCCAGACTTATTTTTGATTACATGCTGAATGCCATCTTACCAAAAAAGAGAAGAAACACCTTTGCTCCCTATGGTATCTTACTGACAAAGGTCTTTGAATATCTGAACTATCCTCTTAGAGACAAGTGGTGTGAAAACATAGAAGACACCTTATACACCTTCATCTCGTTTCGAATCCTAAGAAGACATATAGGTGCTGCAACATCCGGAGCAACTAGACAAAATACAAGGACAAGATATGCGGCCCTTGAAAAGACAGTAGCAGAAGTTGAAAGAAAAAGAGGAAAAAGAAAATTAATTGTCAATGAAGATGATTTCGATGATAATGAGAAATATGGAGTAATTCTCAACACGGGACGAGCCCATCTCACTCATCCACAAACTCAGAGGAAGAATGAGAATTAGAGACCTCTGAGAATGTACAAGTCATCAAGGTTGTGAAAAGGAAAGAAAAATCTTCTTCTTTTGAATCTCATAACTCAAAAGGAACATCTCCTATGAATACATAAGACAACGACACTACTTTTCTTCCTGCTAAAACTACCTCTAGACAATCTCCAGTTCAAAATGTTGATCTTTCAACAAGTCAACCTTCGCCAGCAGCACCATCAAGCAATATAGACACCCAGTTATTAGACAAGAGCAATGACTTATTAAAAACTAGCTGGATCAATTGGAGGCTAAATCATGAAGGCATGAGGCTCTCCTAATGGAAATTCTCCAAGAGGTAAAGGGTCAAGGCTGATGATGTGGCTTCTGGTTCCTGGCACACTTTCTTTTAATGATGACAAAAGGGGGAGAAGAAATGAGATGAAGAAAATCATGTGTTGAGGAACTCAGGGCGAGAATAAGGAACTCAAGGGGAGAATAAGGAACTTAGAAGGAGCTTATGCTAAAGGGAGCCCATAAATTTTGTTTGAAGCATGCTACACCATGTCACTTGTTTATTCTTTGACAATTCTTCTTCATAATCTAACAATTTTCGTCTTGAATATTAGAATTTAATGTAGCTGCTTGACTATAATGTATCATGCTTAGTTTACTTACTTTAAGTCTTTTCATGCTTTGATACATATATGGCTCTTTAAGCTCTGATACATATCAATGCCTACCTGTAACACCCTAATTTTTAACCCAACTTTCTAGAACATATTAGGTTAATCATTAGGTTATTACTTCTTAGTCTCATCATTTTATTAAAATACTTAGCAGAAATTATGAGTAAAGTTTTTTTTGAAAACATAAACCAAAATGAGAGCCATGTTCTTATCTAAACGAGAGGCATAAACATAAATCATAAGGAACACAAGAGCTAAGCAAGTAATAATAGAATAATGATCATCACAACAGAGGAAACATTTCATTAATAACATAGTTAAGATACGTAGGTAGTCACGCCCTTATAGAAACGGGCTGAACTTGGAATACACAGGAAAATGGAAATATAACAGAAACAAGAAAGCATAGATAAATCACAACTACTCGAGTGCACCTAAAGCGGATAACCTCAAGACAAAAGAAGGTTTATCCCATCTATGTGAGAGTGTGTTCACTAACCCTCCCCTAAGACGTCTACTACTGGAACCCAGGAAAAGGTGGAGTGTAACCGATCCATGGACGCAGGGCGGCAGGAGTAGGCACACGTGAAGGCTGAGGTGAGCTCCTCGATAGGGGCGCCTCTCGGCTCGCCTAGCCAGTCTCGGCTGTGTAACAGTCTCCTCGCTCTTGTCTCGTATGAATTGAGGTGTAGGAGCAGAGCTCTCGCTATACATATGTGTCGGCGGGTCCTCGGAAAGGTTGTCCTCCGAACTAGGAGACCGAGGCACGTAGTCCTGGAAGTCTCGAGGCATCGAACCACTAGTGTATGTAATACCCTAATTTTTTTTTATTCAGAAAATAATTGAGGCTTTAGTAATAAGAATATCAAAATTGTGATTGACATAGAAATGATGAGAACAATGTAACGAACGTAAAAAAAAAAACTGAATAGTGTCTTTCGGGCCCCATAGGCCCATCGGGACAATCGAAACCCTAGAACTGGGCCCCGGAGATGTCCAAAATTGAGAAATTATAGGATTAAGATTAAAAATAGGTAGGAATAAAATTTTTATACTTATAATTAATTTTCGGACAACGTTTGATTTCCCGGGTACACTGTTTTACCCGTTCAGTAAAATTTTGGTGTGTGCTTTCTAACACCGAAAGCTAATTTAATCTTTACAAAATAAAGGAGCTTATCCATTTATATCAAATGAATGGCTAAGATTTAATCTTGGATTACAAGATCAAACCCTAGCCATCCATCTTACTTTATCACTTTGATAATTATCCTTTTATATTATATAATATCCTACAATTATTACATGATAAACACAAACTCAAATCTTCTTTAAGAAGCCAAAGCACTCATCATTCTCGGTCATGACACAGCCACCATTTCCATTCATCTCAAGAGCTCAAGTTTTGTTTTCAATCCACCAAAATACTTGCTCAAAGTTCCTAAAATCATAAACTCCCTTTACTAAACTTGTTCTACTCCCCAATATCTACCAAACTAACTGATTAGAATTTGAATCCAACAACTTTTGCTATTTTGAGAGCTCAACACCTGCTATTTAGGGAAGGGTTGGGGGCTGATTGGTAGGCCTTGGAGTGAGCAAGATCACTCTTGGACACATCCTTGAAAGCCAAGATCCTTAAAGCTACAAAGTAGGGTTTTATTGAGTCTTTTCTTGCCAAATTTATATTTCAAATCTCTGACTTTTTCTGCTCAAAATTTTTTGTTATTTTGGTTAATGATATATGGTTGTTGAAGTATAAATTTTGTTGGAGGGTTTGGATGAGGTTAGAGTAATCATTTTATCAAGTGAAGTTTTAGATAGTGTGCTGGAATTTCGATTTTGCTGAAAAATAGTAAAATATCATGAATTTTTAGACATATTTGTAGTTATGGTCATAGCCTAGAAAAAATATCTGTTGGACCTACATCTTGAACTACTTACAAGAAAATTCTTGAGCACTAATTTTATGTTTTACTATCTCAAAAAAATCAGAAACCGAAAAGGTAACCTTGCTGTCTGGATTGTGGGGACTGAAGCTCCGATTTTATATGATTTTAGTACCATAGTAAATGATTGAATTATCATCTGGAATTTTTGCAGGGTGTTGAAAACTTCTTGAAGTGTAACTGTGATTTTTATTTTGGGTTGATTTGATCAATTGCTAGGATTAAAAATTATGAGAATTCTGATCTGAGCTGTGAATAAGTGGTCTCTGACCATCAAATTTGTATAATTTATTTAAACAGGTTACAGAATTCTTTTTCCCCTGAAATTTTTACAGAGACTATTAAACACATTGAGGTATTATAGGGAATTTTTTTGGCTCTTAAATTAGCCATTTAGTATGGAAAGTAAATGTTGCTACTGGAATGATAAATCTTCCAAGTTGCTGAAATGGTGGAAATGTCTTAAATTGATAATAGAATGGCATTTAGTCCACGTATATGATATATGAATGCATGCTAATGGTTTTAGAGAGTTACTTATAAAGCATAATGAGACTCTAGATGTAACTAAATTGCCTACGTGTGATGTAAACATGATTTGTCAAAAAGAAAAGTACATGCGGCTGTTATATGACAAAAGAGAATATGAGAAATGTGATGGTGCATATTTTAACATACGAGGAAAATAGAAACAAGGCTTATATGGGATAAAGAGGGAAGGCAAAAATAAGAACTTCCCAGGAAATGTTATGAGTCGGTAGACATATCGGCTAGAAGATAGAACTGTGTGATTCGGAAATGGAAAAGAAATATGAAGTCCGATGATCACGAATAGGAATGAGCTCATGTCCTAGCAGTCTATGGTCCTTTGAGGAGTTATCCACTACATATGTTACCTGATGTGAAACTAAGCCTTCCCTATGTTAATGAAAAGAAACAACTGCACTAATTGAATTTCGTGGATTACAAGAGAAAGATTTATGGTTACCATCATGTTACATTTTGACTTTACTTGAATTATATACATTAATAACTATTCCTATGACTATGCATAGTTTAATTGTTATTTTTGCATATAAGTTTACTTGATATTGCTTATAAGAATGAAATTCCTACTTATGTTTTGTTTAGTAATTTTGATTACTGGTGAGGGATTACCCTACTGAGAATTATATAATATTCTCATCCCTATTTGTGTATATTTTGTATGGTGCTTAGACGCTACAGATGTCGTCAGTGATCTTCTTCCTTGACTCACCCCAATGGCAATGACACTACGATCCTAACTTGGATTCACTATATGTAGTAGCATATTCTCAGATACGAGCTTATGTATTCTTTAGCCGTTCTTTTAGTACCTCTATTTTTACTGTTGAGTTTGACCCTGCTTTTCCTTATGACGGTGTGCCCCTACACATGGCACACCCTGTTGAGTTTGTAGCTCCACCCGCACCACCTATGCCCCCTCCTGGAGATGATCCGTCCTCGTCCTCCTCCTCGGACTCCGATCCACCAGCTAGTCCTGGTGCCCCTGCTGAGGGCAACACCATTCCACCGATGGCGAACGATTTTCTTTAGGGGAGCATGTAACATTCAAGGACTCATGTTATGTATGTAGTTGTAGTTTAGCATTAGGAACCCGCCAGCCTACAAACTGATTTTGTGAGATACTTTAGAGTCCATTTCTGTATGTATGAAATTTTGCTGGATCTCAACTTTGAGCAGGTCAGACTACTTAGTAGAAGTGTTCTTTTGTACACTAAGTTCCTGACTAGTTAGGATATAACTAGTTTTTTTTTTTTTTGTATGATGTACTTAATGTGAACTTAACAACAATGTATATATATATATGTACATATTAGTTTGATAACTTATACATCTACAATATTTTATTTCAATTATTTCCGACTAGAATAGAGTATGTGAGTGAGTAATACTTTTCTAATTACTATGTGAATACTCGAGTAAAAACATGGTAATTAGGAGGGTGTTACAGTGTACGTCTGCAGAATCCTCTCGTCTTGCGTCCGGGCACGCTCAAAAACCATCGCATCATCATAGGGTGACATTGGGGAGAAACGATAGCTCTATACAGGGTGTGCAAATGGGTGTCCGATGAACATGAAGACTCATACGGTGCACTGCCCTCAAAATGGTATGATCCGTGATCCGGATCAAAGTGAACCTCCCAAGTCGATGTGTCGATAAAAGCCACGAACGTCGCCATCGCTCTCTGAATATGTGATAGAAGAAAGAGAAGGAAGAGAAAGGAGTGAGAATTCTTACTAAAGAATCTCAGTAGGAGTCTTCTATCCTAGGGTTACATCGTTCACATCCTCAGGAACCTTGGGTTTAATTACAAAAAGGTGTGCATGCATATAAGATTCATTATTAGGGTTCATAAAACCAATTATCCAAGGTTCATTCATTTTAGCATGCATCTTGATGTCATGAATGCAACATACAAAAACATGAATGCATGGCAATACTTGAGCATATAAATCAACAAATCAAATCATATAAAAACAATCCATGTGGCATAAGGGTAATAACTTCTCAAATGGAACTTTCATCGATATGTGTGACATCTTTCATGAAATCTTTAGCAGTGTAGAGGCCACCCCAAATAATAAAACCTAGGCTATGAGCTCATACCTCAGCTAGTCATCACTAGCTCTTGCTTATTATCTGAATAAGCGAATAATAAAATAACATACTCGACTACTTAAGAGTACGCGCTAGGGGGCTAGGGAATTCCTCTCTTAGGACATACCCTCTTTGAAACGCTCTGCTGGCCTCGAGTGCACAGCGAATTGTTCGCTTTGGTAAAGCTCATGTCAGTACCCTCACAGTTTTGCCTCCTTCTCACCATAGTAGGAGAAGTACGTCTCAGTGCTTTGTCACATAAAATCTCCTGGGGTGCTCGACCGAACTGGTGTCACCCAGGGTTTTCATCTCATAGGGTACTTTAAAAACATTTTTCACCCTTTTTAGGTTTGACAGAAATTCGGCAGCACAACGGCTATTAAACTGAATTTCCTTCAAACCGAAACTTATGCCACAAGCTATTTGCACAACATATTCCTCATTTAAACCTCATGCTATGATAAACTCATATCTCAAACAATCATTTCCTCATGCATCATAAACATCTCAACATATTATTGCATCATATAAACATCATAGCATTAACAATTTCTTAATGTCTTATGCATTAACCTTTAAGGTCCTTAACTCACAATCTAAGTTATAAATCATCACAACCTAAACTCTCGGGTACCTATAAGGTCATATCTAAGTATTTCTCACTCCGCACTATGGTCAAGAACATCTCTAAACCTCAAGGATGCAGAACCTAAAATTCTAACTTTACGGATACCTAAGAGTCACAATAATGACCCTTTCTAAGTTTGGTTTGCTCCTAAGGCACCAAGATCAAGTCCTAAACCAATTATGAGTCATTCCTACACATTTAAACTAATTTAAATGCATGATTATCATTTCTAAATCATGCTGGACAGAATTCTGAAAAATCATTTACTAAGGGATCTAGAACTCTCAAATTAATTCTTTTCTAGTTGCTATCTTCTCTTATCTTTCACATATGAGTTTTAAAATTAAATATACTCAGACATACTCATATTATCATCATCAAACAGCACATACAGTGGTCATAAAATGGCAAGGCAGAACCGAAAATACATATCCATACAAAGGCATAAAACTTGGTTTCTAAAGCATGTAAAATACTAGTTTCTCTTGGAACTATTTTCAAACTTTCAAAACTCATGAATAAACATTTCTATCATCTAAAATCATCAAGATATTGGTAAGGGCAGTGGCTAAATTAAATCAAACTTAAGAGGTCCTAAATTCATAAAACTTTGTTCTAGATATTTCTTGAACTCATATAAGCTTAGAAAAGTTATGAAACATGGATTTTAAAACTTGTAATCAAGGAAACCTCTTAAGGCGAAATAACAAGCTAGGGAAAAACATATTTTCAGGCCTTTGTTTGAGACATAATGGGCAAGTCTTTGAGCTCTAGGTTCTCTTAAATGATGACATAAAAATAAACATGCTCATGCACTTATTTTAGGTTCCATTAGAAAATAAAGTGAGAACATAAAGTAGACATGAGATGCAACCCATTATTATCTTTGATGTTAAAGTGAGACTTGAAATATAAACATGATAATGCAAAGCTTGGAATATAGATATGATCATGCAAGTTCATTCATTATCTTGATGTGCAAGGCATAAACGTAAATATGATGTGCAAGGCATAAACATAAATATGAATGCAAGGTTCATTTTAATGTTATCTAGAGCTCTCACAAGACTTTAGAGATCAAACAACCCAACATTAATCTCATCACAAAGAGAGCTTTAGAGTTCTTGAACCAAGTTCTCAAAGGAACTATGAGGTTCTTGAACATCATCATCATGCTCAAAAGAAACAAATTTTCAAAAGAAACACAAAATCTCAAAGAAAAGGAAACCAAAATCGAACCTCAAGGAAAGGAAACAAAGAAGCCGAAATCAAAAGCAAGAAAAAGTGAAGGTGGTCTTGAGTTAAAATCATTTTGAGCTAGAAAATAAAAATGAAACTTAAAGGAAGTAAAAACTCAAGCTCTAGAGGTTCCTTTGAGATGAACACATGGTCATCATCTAGGAGCTCTCATCATTGGGCTATCATGTGCCCAATAAGGCCTCATGGCCGAAACTAGGAGGAAGAAAAACAAAGAAAAGTTTCAAAAAGAAATCCAAGAGAAAGTTAGAGAAAAACTCATTTTCAAGAAAAACAAGTTTTGAAAAACACTCCTACCTAGAGTGGAGATGAAAAGCTTGAACTTGAAATGAAAAACAAGATGAAGAACTCCTCCAAGAATGGCAAGGTGGCTTCGGCCTTGTGAAGGAAAGGAAGAGAACAATGTGTTTTGGGTGAGGTTGTGTTTGAGGTCAAGTGTTTGAGAGGTTTGATGGTGGTTCAAGGTTGTGAGGTGGTGTTTAGAGGTTATGGGATGATGATGAGATGAAGATGAAGATGAGGAGAGAACTCTCTTGAAACTTGGAGAGAAAAAGAAAGAACTTAGAGAAAGCTAGGAAACTTGAAACTTTACAAATGATCTAAAGGTTCTCACAAGTTCTTAGGCTTAGGTATATACAGAAAATAAAAACAATCAAGGAGTGAAAGGAGGGAGGGCTAGCCGTGTGGTTTTTGGAGGCAAAGGAAGAGAAAATATCTATTACAACTTGTCATTCAAGCATGGTTTGAAGTATGGAGGTTATGATACAAAGCATGGCTTCAAGTAAGGTGATTTGAGTGAATTTCCTTTCAAATTTGAATGAAATATTTCATCTAGAAGCAAGGCATGGCTGGTGGTTTTTGGGCCACAAATAAATGAGGAAATTAGCTTAATTCATTTAGTCATTCTCTTGGTAAATCAAACATGGTGGAAAGTATGACAAAGTATGGTGTAAGTGAGGTGGAAGCATGGCCTTGGAGTGTCAAAATTTTGCACATGTGATGGAAATGGGGGAGAAGTAGCTTTGGCCAGATTACAGCAAGAGAGAGGAAGAAAAATCTCTCATGTAATTGTGTGTTAGTGATAGGTTTAAGTGTAGATTAGTTTAGGTACAAGGTTAGGAATTATTAAGCATAAATTTAGGTAACTAAGAATGGGGTTTAAGAGTTTTATGACGAGGTTAAGGAGTGCTCTTACACATTTAGAGAGTTTAAAATTCATTTTATGAGTAAACAAGGTAGACAAATTTCCATGATTTAAGGAATTGGAAAGAGAAAACACTATTCAAGATAGTTATGGATACGCTAGAGAAATTAGCTTACATATTTATCCATGATTAGCTTTAGGAAGTATCCTTAAGAAGCACAAATTCTTTCTACTGTTGCTTGGATACTCGAACTCTATTGATGTGCTTAGATATGTATATATTGCTTGAAATGCCTATCCTTATAAAACACATCCCTTTTGATACATGTATGAGATGCTCAGTTTAATCTGATCAAAGATAGTTATGAATAGTTTTTGAGGATCTTCAAAAACCTATTTTTAAATGCTTCTACTTCAACTATGGTCAGTAAGTTACTCTCAGAATCATCTCGAGTGTGTTGAGCTTAAATGACTAACAATGTTTTATATTTTGATTCATATGTACTAAGAAAAAATTCATAGTTTGTACAAACATATATTAGTTTTGAGAAAAGTTTTCAAAAGGAATTCATCCTCTGATATTCATGAAAGTAGTTTCATAGCTCATAACAATCAGCTCGTTTGTGCTTAATGCTCAGATAAAACTGGGTTGGATCCCTGATTGAGCTTTAGAAACCTTGTCTTATAATCTGTTGATATCAATTATATCAAGGTTTCTCTGAGTACTAGAAACTACATATATATCCCTTAAGTTTTCTCAAGACATGCTGAAAAAGGTTTATCACACACACACACACACATACACATACATCTTTGGGCATTAGTTTTTGAAAAAGGGGCTTAGAAAAAGAATATGCTGAATAAGATTTCGATCAAGAAAAAATATCACAAGTATTACTTGTTTATTTATTCAAGCACACTTAAATTTTAGAAAGTTGTTTTATGACAAGGATCAAGATATTGGGACAATTGAAATTAAACGATGACATATGCTTTAGTATCCTTATGATACAATTTCAAGAAGCATTCTGATTTAAATAGAAAATATCATTATAAACCAAATGACTCTTATTTGAGTTAACTTAAGGCTTGAAAATTTTCTTGAACACATCTAATCATGCCTTAAAAAAAGGGCTTACTAAAATTTAGAGTTTATCATGTTTTGAAAGAACATGTGCTTATCTAGATATATTTCATTATATTTCTTTCAACATCTCTTCAAAAGATTTTTTTCATATTGGTTTGTCATCATAAAAAAGGAGGAGATTGTAAGCTCTAGAACCCTTCAGAAAGTATGAGCTTTATTGTTTTGAATGACAACAAAACCAATTTAAAGAAAATATTTTGAAGAACGACTAATGACTGCCTTGAGTTTCTTAACTAAGCTTAACAGGTATTTTCCAAAGTGCATTACATGGATTTGAGCGAGAATAATTTCACTTTGTATGTGCAAACATGTTTTATCTCATGGAAAGAGAATGAGCTTAAATGAAGTAAATATTATATTGTGTAAAGAATGTTTACATGTATTAAGGAATAAAGCAGATCAATACAAGAATAAGAAACCCAAGGATATGGTTTTCAGAGAGTAACACGTGACATTAGAAAGTATGCTGAAGAATAAGGAAATCATGCAAACTCTGAAAGTAACATGTTACTCAATCGATAATCATCATAATGGCAAATCATTCATCATTAAAAAGCCAAGATTGAAAACTAGAAAACCAAAGAATGATCAAGGAACTAATTACGCATGTAAGAAAGCTCACTCAACTGTAGAGCATGGAACGCTACAGGAAATGGAGGGAAATTTGAAATTCAAATTTCAAATCTCGAATCAAACCCAATTTTATAACTGGTACATTATCTCTTCTGCCTGATTGGTCAACCATCCTAGCTTCTACAAGGAGGAATTTAGAAATCATGATTAGAAAGTAAAAAGAAAGAGGGATATTAGAAACTTCTATAATACAATGGCTTCTGCAATCAATGTGACAAGTCTGTTAGCCTATCTTTCTAGAATAACATTCCAAGACACAACATATGATCTACACATGTCACTTGGAGATCTAATCAAGGGCAACAGTCATGAAGAAGCACCACTATAAATGGAGATGCTATTCTTAAAAGCCGATGAGATACTTGTAGATAAAAAAGTGGGAACTTTGGAAAAATTTCTCTGCACTTCTTGTGATGTTCATCATAATATGTAATCAGTCTCCTTGAACTATCAAATCTGTAAGCTCTAGAACCTTTCAAAAAGTATGAGCTTTATTGTTTTGAATGACAACAAAGTCAATTTAAAAAAAATATTTTGAAGAACGAATAATGGCTGCCTTGAATTTCTTGACTAAGCGTAGCAGGTATTTCCAAAATCCATTACACGGACTTGAGCATGAATAATTTCACTTTATATGTGCAAACATATTTTATCTCATCGAAAGGGGATGAGCTTATATGAAGTGAATATTATATCGTGCAAATTACGTTCACATGCATCAAGGAATGAAGTATATTGAAATAGAAATAAGAAACCAAGAAAATGGTCTTCAAAAAGTAGCACGAGACTTCAGAAAGAATGCTGATAATGAAGTTATTGAACACAAATTGAGATCAACGTGTTACTCAATCTTTAATCATCACAATCGAAGATCATTCATCAGTTGGAATTCGAGGAAAGTCGATTTGGCAGTACTCGAAGGGCAAACTCAATGTTGGAAGGGGATTAGATGACTTGTGTACCTTCCCGGGATCGAAAATCTCATTTTTCGAGTTTTCGGGTCAAAATGACCAAAACGCCCCTGCGGTGTTTTACCCGTTTGCAAGTGCCGGATAAACCCAAAACTTCTCCAGATGATTTTAAAAGGCGTTTTTATGTAGACTATGACTTTAGTTTTGGTCCCGGAGGTCCCGGGCGAAATTAGTACGAAATTACGGTTTTGCCCCTAGTTTCGTGTTTTTACGCTTAATCGCATGATTAAGCAAACCTAAGCAATATTATGCTCTAATCGAAGGTTAATTAATTTCCTTAATTAATCTTGAGTCAAAATAATTTATTAAAGTTGATTAGAACCTAAAAGTGCTTAATTACAACTTAAAATCATATTTTAATTTCAAGACTCCTAGTCATGGAATCTTGAATAGTGATTTCTCTTTCCAATTCCTTAAATCATGGAATTGTGTTACACATTGTTTATTCATAAATGAGTTTAAAATTCTTTAATAATGTATGAGCACTCCTAATCTTGTCATAAAATCCTTAAAACACATTATTAGTTACCTAAACTTAAGCTTAATTATTCCTAACCTTGTACCTAAGCTAATACACATTTAAACCTACCATTAACACACAATTAGATGATCAAATCTCCCTCCCTCCATGCTGCCTAGGTCTGGCCGTGCACCCTTCCCCCCCATATGCATCACATGTTCAATTTTTCAACACTCCAAGGCCATACCTCAAGTCACATACACTATACCTTGTCATAACTTTCAATCAAGCTTGATTTTCCACGTAAATAACTAATTAAAATAGCCCATTTTCTCCATTTATTTGTGGCTGGAAAAGTTCCAGCCATGTCAAGGTTCTAGAAGCCTAATTTCATCAAAAATTGATAGGAAATTAACTCACATCAAGCCATACTTTGTAGCATAGCTTCCATACTTCAAACCATGCTTGAATGACCTTGTGTAAGAAATATTTTTCTCTCCCTTTTTCCCCTCAAAAGCCACGGCCACTCCCCCCCTTGGTGAGCCTCATTGCTTTGTTTTTCTATAAATAGGATGCTTGTGATAGCTTAGTTGCATTTTGAAGCATTTGCTAAGTTTAGACTTCTAGAGTTGTCTTGCTAGTTCTTTTCTTTTTCTCTCAAGTTTCAAGAGAGTTCTTCCTTTCTTTCCTTCTTCATCTCTTCATCATCTCTCAACCTTGAAACACCACCCCATAGGCTTGAACCATCATCAAACCTCTCAAACATCACACCTCAAACACAAGCTCACTTGAAACACAACTCCAACCTTCTTGTTTCCTCTTGGCCGAAACCATCAAGCCCCCAGGAGGAGCTCATCATCTTGTTTTTCTTTTCAAAAGTTCAAGCTTTGTGTCTTCACTTTAGGTAGGGATTTGCTTTTCAAACTTGTTTTGCTCAAGAATGTGTTTTGCTCAAGAATGTGTTTTTCTCTAGTTTCCTCTTGGATTCTTTTTGGAACTTTCCTTTGTTTTCCTTTTCTTTTTCATTTCGGCTTCTTGGCCTTGAATATGAGTATGATAGCTTGATGATGAGAGTTTCTAGATGATGACCTTGTGTTCATCTCAAAGAAACCTCTAAAGCTTGAGTTTTCCTTTTCTTATAACTTCATCTATATGATATCTAGCTCACATGGTTTTTCAACTTAAGAAAATTAATCTAAGGATTTCTAAAAGCCCAAGCCTACCCTTTGTAACATCCTAATTTTTTTTTCAGAAAATAATTGAGGCTTTAGTAGTAAGAATATCAAAATTTTGGTGTACACAAAAATGATGAGAACAATGTAACGAACGTTAAAAAAAAAAAAATGTGAATAGTATTTTGCAGGCCCCGTAGACCCACCGGAACAGTTGAAACCTTAGATTCAAGACCTGAAGGTGCCCGAAATTTGGAAATTATAGGATTAAGGTTAGAAATAGGTAGGAATAAATATTTTTAACCTAGAATTAATTTTCAGGCAATAGTTGATTACCCGGGTACACTATTTTACCCATTCGGTTAAATTACGGTGTGTAGTTTTTACACAGTATAAAGCTACCAGTGCAAGCATGCCACCTAGGGTGACAAGTGTGTGGCTTGAGATATACCACACCATTGCACCTTTATGGCTAACCAATAGGAATTGTACAAAATTACCATATTTAACTTTAAGAAAAACCATTTTGTACTTGAAATCATTATCCATTTTGCCCTAAACTCACAAGATCAATATCTTATCACCACCACTCCATCATTTTCGTCCAACACTCCAAAAATACAGCCTCCATGTTTGTTTCCTCTCAAACCTCCATTAACAAGCTTCAAGCTCCAAAAACCCTAGCCTAAAGTCACTAAAACACAAAGTTTCCTTCACAAAACTTGTTCTAGACATCAACACCTACAAATATAACCGATTAGATTCTCCAAAAACCTCACCTTATCACATCACTCATCTCTGGTTAGAGGAGTATTTTACTGTATTTTAAGAGCTTTGGGGTAGAGTATATCTATCTTGGAGTATACAAGAGACAAAGAGGCATTAGCTTCCAAGGGTAGGGTTTTCTTTGGCCTTTTTCTTTCCAAATTATTCTGTAAATTTTTTTGGGTTTTATTCTGAAATTTATGGTTATATTTGATGATAATATGTTGATATTGATGTGTTAATTTTGGTGGAGTGTTTGGATGAGGTTAAATAATGATTTTTGTCAAAATAAGTTTTGGCTAGGCTGCTGAATTTTCGGATTTCAGCAGGACAGGATTTGTTCATGAATTTTCTAGTTCAATTCTATTCATTTTTATGAGCTATAAAAATTATATGTTGAAGACAACATCATAAGGAAACTCTTATAATTTTCATGGTACATAATAAAGAGTTTTACTGCCTGAGAAAAATCAAGAACCAAGAGTATATCTATGCTGGCTGAAATCTTGGTACTGGAGCTGTGAATTTGTATAAATTTTTATTCATAGAAAATGATGGAGTTATCCTTTGAAATTTTTACATAGTTTTTTAGACATCTTTAAGTATAACTGTGATTTTTATTTTGAGTTGTTTCTATCATTTGCTAAAGTTAAAAATTGTGTGAATCCTATTCTGAGCTGTGAAAAAGTGGCCTCTGACCACTAAAATTGTAGAATTTATTTGACATGGTTCTAGTATTCTGTTTGCTATGAACTTTTTACAGGGACTTTTAGACACATTGAGGTGTCATAGAGAATTTTTATGGCCAGTGAATTGCCCATTGGATATGTGAAATTTAATGGTGCATGTTTTAACATACGGGGAAAATAGAAACAAGGCTTACGTGTGATAGAGAGGGAAGGCAAAAATAAGAACTTCCCAAGAAATTTTATGAGTCGGTAGACTTATCGACTAGGAAATAGAACTGTGTGTGATTCAAAAATGGAAAAAAATGAAGTCTGATGATCACGAATAGGAATGAGCTCATGTCCTAGCAGTCTATGGTCCTCTGAGGAGTTATCCACTACATATGTTACCTGATGTGAATCTAAGCCTTCCCTATGTTAATAAAAGAACTACTACACTAAGTTGAATTCCATGTGATATAATAGAAACACTTATGATTAATACCATTTTGCATATAATTTTCTTTGACTCATGTATGCTAATATTGATATATGTGATCTAACATGATGTTTTTCTTTATTATTATAAATGCATTTCTTGTTTATATTCATGTCTGTATGTAAGGGTTACCCTCTGAGAATTTTATAATATTCTCACCCCTATTTGTGTATATCTTGTATTGTGCTCAGACTCTGCAGATGCCTCTGGCTGAGGAGAGGCCATCATACCGATGGCCAATGGTTTCACGTAGGAGGACATGAGACTTATGTGGGCTATTGACTTGTATGTAGTGTAGTATAGTGCCAGGAACTTACCAGCTTGTAGACTAATTGGTGTTAGATGTCTTAGGTCCATTTCTGTGTGTTTAGTATTTTGTTGGACCTTGATATTTGAGCAAGCTTGGTAGATCTTTTGATAGTAGTTCTTGTGTTGTATTATAAGCGAAGTGACTTAACTTCAAGTATGGTATGTATTAAAGAAAGCGGTATGTAAAGTAATAATATATGTACATTTTATAGTAGTTTTCTTTATAACTCTAGAGTTTGATTTATCTTATTTCATTTCATTTGACTAGTGGATATTATAGAAAGGAAGTGATACTCTTCTAATTACAATGTTAATGCTCGAGTAATACATGGTAGTTAGGAGGGTGTTACATTATGGTATCAGAGCCGGACTATCCTATAAGCCTGAGGATTGGACCGGCTCTGCTTTCTTAAAAATTGTCATGCATTATGACTTTATATATATGTGTATGACTGCTGATTGGAAATGTTGTGGCTTGCTGTACTCTTTGCTTGGTATTGAGGTGATCAACTCAATATTTTCGTTTGGTGTGATAGGAACCAATGACTTGAATCGGCGAACTAGGAGTGGAGCTGAAACGATGCCGACATGATGAATACTTTTCGTGAGATGGCGGCTAGCATGAGGGCACAAGCTAATGCTAGTACCCGAATGATGGAGCAAGCTGAACCGCAATGAAAGGCAAAACCCGGTGATAATCCTGTAGTGAACGAAGTCGATGTAGAATATCGAAATTTGCCGAGTTCGAAAGGCAAATCCCCTCCATTTCGAGGAGCTCTTAATCCCTCGTAAAGCGTAAGAATGGATAAAGGCCATGGAAAAGATTTTCTCCGTTCTTCCTTGCACAGAGATCCAGAAGGTGGCCTTTGCCACCTATATGCTAGAAGCAGATGCAGATTTTTGGTGGGTTGGCACCAGGGGATTATTTGAAGCTTCCCTTCAGTAGTTACCTGGACTATTTTTAAGGAAGCTTTTTACCATAAGTACTTCCCTATTTCTGTGAGAAATGCGAAGGAATTGGAGTTCATGGCTCTCAAACAAGGACCTATGAGTGTAGCAGAGTATACTGCCAAATTTGAAGAGCTCTGCAAGTTTTCTACAATTTATCAACGTGACCCGGATGAAGTTTGGAAATGCATGAAATATGAAGGAGGTCTACGAGAAGATATAGAAGCAACTGTAAGTCTCTTGGAGATTAGGGACTATCCTACCTTGGTAAATAAATGTCGACGTGCAGAGGAGTCCAACAGAAAGCTGACAAATTTCAAGTATGCCCAAAACAATGCTAGAAGGGGATTAGCACCTCAAGGTCCCCGATTCAAGCCTGTCAACCAACCTCGGAGAAGGTTTCCACCCAACAATAACAACAACAACAACAAAGGAAAACAACTTCAACCTCTAAGACCTGAGACAGGAGAGATTGCCTAAGTGTGGGAAAAATCATGGGAATCGACCTTCTTTGGACAACGCAAATCATTTGCTTTGGCTGTGGGAAACCAGGACATAAGATATTTGAGTGCCCTAACAAGAAAGGTCATCAGCCCGCCTCCAGGCCACAACAACATGGGCGCGTTTTTACTATAAGTGCCAAGGAAGCTTCTCAATCTGCCGATCTGATCCGAGGTAAGTGTGAAATAAATGGTAATGTCCTAGATATACTGTATGATCTGGTGCCACTCATTCTTTCATATCCCATGACTGTGTCTGAAGTTGCAATTATACGTGTCTGAACTACCTTATGATCTTCTTGTATCCACTCCTACTGCTGGTCCTGTTAGGACTTGTTATACCTGTGTAAATATTCCTCTTCAAATAGGTGCTAGAGACTTTACTGCCAATTTAGTTTGTCTTCCTTTATCTGGTCTAGATGTAATTTTAGGTATGGATTGGCTAGTACCCAATTATGTCCTTTTACCTTTGTCGGATCGAGCTGCCATATTTCTTTCCACTCTACCCTCCATTCCTGTGGTTCCTTTTTCTTTTTATTTGAACCTTGTAACATCCAACCCTAGTAAGACAGATCGTCAGGAATATGTTCTCCTTTCTACTAGTGGCCAGATGTGACAACGAGTTGAGCAAGATTCCAAAGTGGTGAGGGAATATCGGATGTTTTTCCAGAGGATATTCCAGAATTTCCTCCTGAAAGAGAGATTGAATTTTCCATCGAGTTGGTTCCAGGAACGGGTCCTATTTCAACCTTATAGGATGTCCCCTTTGGAGTTGAAAGAATTAAAGTCCCAAATTGAAGAACTGTTAGGGAAGCATTTTATTAGACCAAGTGCCTCTCCATGGGGAGCCCCTGTTTCTTCTGGTGAAGAAAAAGGATGGGGGTATGAGGCTTTGTGTAGACTATAGGCAATTGAACAAAGTGACAATAAAAAATAAGTACCCCTTGCCAAGAATTGACGATCTCATGGATCAATTACGAGGTGCAACTGTATTCTCAAAGATTGATCTTAGATCGAGGTACCATCAGTTCGGGTTGAATGAGGATATACCTAAAGCTGCTTTTAGAACTCGATATGGGCATTACGAGTATAGGGTGATGTCTTTTGGATTGACTAATGCTCCGGCTGTATTCATGGATTATATGAATCGAATCTTCCGCCCTTACTTGGATAAATTTGTAGTTGTCTTCATAGATGACATACTTATATATTCAAGGACTGAGGAAGAACATATGGAGCACCTTAGGGTTGTGTTACAAATCCTAAGAGAGAGAAAGTTGTATGCTAAGTTGTCGAAATGTGAATTACGGATGGGAGAGGTTAGATTCCTAGGTCATGTAGTATCACGAGGAGGAATCTCTGTAGATCCCGATAAGGTAGAATCGATACTCCATTGGGAACGACCAACAACGGTGACGGAGATTCGGAGTTTCCTAGGGTTAGCTGGATATTATAGGCGTGTTATCATGAATTTTTCTCAGATAGCATTACCTTTGACTAAATTAACCCGAAAGAATGCTCCATTCAATTGGACACTAGAGTGTGAAAATAGTTTCCAGGAGTTGAAACAAAAGTTAACCACGGCTCCAGTCCTAGTATTACCTGATCCTTATATACCCTATGAGGTTTATTGTGATGCTTCTAGTAAGGGTTTAGGATGTGTGTTGATGCAAAATCATAACGTGGTTGCCTATGCTTCTCGACAGTTGAAACCTCATGAAGTAAACTATCCAACCCATGACCTTGAACTTGCAGCTGTGGTTTTTGCCCTAAAGATCTGGCGACATCATTTGTATGGTGTGCAGTTTAATGTTTTCTCTGATCATAAAAGTTTAAAGTATCTTTTTGATCAAAAAGAGTTGAATATGCGGCAAAGAAGGTGGATGGAATTCCTCAAGGACTATGAGTTTAGTCTGAATTACCATCCAGGCAAGGCAAATGTTGTTGCTGATACTCTAAGTAGAAAATCCCTAAGTGTAGCATGCTTGATGATTAAAGAGACGGAGCTAGTTGAAAGTTTCAAGGAACTTAGTTTAGACATGTCTGTGAACCCTCAGGGTGTGGTGCTAGGGCAAATAAAGGTAACAAGTGCGTTCAAAGGACAAATTTTAGCTGCACAACGTGAAAACCCAGAATTTCAGAAGATATTAAGATCAATTCATGCAAAGAAGTTGCCAGGATTCACTCAAGACCAACAAGGTATATGGAGATACAAGGATAGGGTATGTGTACCCACAAGTGGCGATCTTAGAAAGAAGATCTTAGAGGAAGCTCATAGGGGCGAACTTACTATACATCCAGGCATTAGTAAAATGTATGCGGATCTCAAGAAAATGTTAAGTGGTCAGGAATGAAAAAAGATATAGAAGAGTGTGTCAGGAAGTGTTTAACTTGTCAAAAAGTTAAAATAGAACATCAAAAACCAGCTGGGACCCCGCAACCCTTAGAAATCCCGGAATGGAAGTGGGAAAGTATTTCTATGGACTTTGTAATGGGTTTGCCAAGGACATCATCAGGTCATGATGCTATATGGGTTATAGTAGATAGATTGACCAAGTCTGCTCATTTCTTACCCATTAAGGCTAATTTTCCTTTAGATAAGTTAGCTTCCTTGTACATCCAAGAAATAGTAAGACTACGGTGTTCCTTCCTCGATAGTTTCGACAGAGATCCAAGGTTTACTTGAGGTTTTGGGGAACGTTCCAAAAGCCTTTGGTACCAAACTTTGTTTGAGCACGCCTATCATCCCCAACGGCGGGCAAGCAGAACGAACCATACAAACCCTGGAAGATATGCTAAGGGCATGCGTGATTGAGCAGAAGGGAAGTTGGGACAAGTTACTCCCATTGGTTGAGTTTGCTTATAATAACAGCCATCATGCTAGTATTGGCATGGCCCCGTATGAAGCTCTATATGGAAGAAAATGTCAATCCCCATTGTGTTGGTATGATTCGGGAGAAGCGAGACTATTGGGACCCGATCTTGTTAATCAAACAACGGAACAAATCCAGAAGATCAGGAGCAAGATTCTCACCGCACAGAGTCGTCAAAAGAGCTATGCTGATACTCGAAGGAAACCTTTAGAATTTCAAGAGGGAGAACATGTATTCCTGAAGGTCACGCCCACTCTTTGGAGTAGGTAGAGCCCTTAGAGTTAAAAAGTTGTCACCTAGGTTTATAGGTCCTTTTCAAATTCTTCAACGAATTGGGTCAGCTGCTTACCAGATAGCCTTACCCCCACATTTATCCAACCTTCATAATGTCTTCCATGTATCTCAACTTTGAATGTACCACCCAGATCAAAACCATATCATTGAGCCCGAGTCTATATGAGTTAAGGGATGACTTGACGTTTCAAGCCCCTCCTATTCAGATCGTTGATAGAGAAGTCAGGCAACTTAGAAATAAATCTGTGCAACTTGTAAAAGTGGCTTGGGTTGGACCTGGAAATGAAGAGTATACATGGGAACTAGAATCAAGTATGAAGACAGATCATCCGGAATTATTTCCAGGTATGAAATTTTGAGGGCAAAATTTTTTTAAGGTGGGGAGTAATGTAACATCCTAATTTTTTTTCAGAAAATAATTGAGGCTTTAGTAGTAAGAATATCAAAATTTTGGTGTACACAAAAATGATGAGAACAATGTAACGAACGTTAAAAAAAAAAAAAAAAAAAAAAAAAACGTGAATAGTGTTTTGCAGGCCCCGTAGACCCACCGGAACAGCTGAAACCTTAGATTCAAGACCTGAAGGTGCCCGAAATTTGGAAAGTATAGGATTAAGGTTAGAAATAGGTAGGAATAAATATTTTTAACCTAGAATTAATTTTCAGGCAATAGTTGATTACCCGGGTACACTATTTTACCCATTCGGTTAAATTACGGTGTGTAGTTTTTACACAGTATAAAGCTACCAGTGCAAGCATGCCACCTAGGGTGACAAGTGTGTGGCTTGAGATATGCCACACCATTGCACCTTTATGGCTAACCAATAGGAATTGTACAAAATTACCATATTTAACTTTAAGAAAAACCATTTTGTACTTGAAATCATTATCCATTTTGCCCTAAACTCACAAGATCAATATCTTATCCCCACAACTCCATCATTTTCGTCCAACACTCCAAAAATACAGCCTCCATGTTTGTTTCCTCTCAAACCTCCATTAACAAGCTTCAAGCTCCAAAAACCCTAGCCTAAAGTCACTAAAACACAAAGTTTCCTTCACAAAACTTGTTCTAGACATCAACACCTACAAATATAACCAATTAGATTCTCCAAAAACCTCACCTTATCACATCACTCATCTCTGGTTAGAGGAGTATTTTACTGTATTTTAAGAGCTTTGGGGTAGAGTATATCTATCTTGGAGTATACAAGAGACAAAGAGGCATTAGCTTCCAAGGGTAGGGTTTTCTTTGGCCTTTTTCTTTCCAAATTATTCTGTAAATTTTTTTGGGTTTTATTCCGAAATTTATGGTTATATTTGATGATAATATGTTGATATTGATGTGTTAATTTTGGTGGAGTGTTTGGATGAGGTTAAATAATGATTTTTGTCAAAATAAGTTTTGGCTAGGCTACTGAATTTTCGGATTTCAGCAGGACAGGATTTGTTCATGAATTTTCTAGTTCAATTCTATTCATTTTTATGAGCTATAAAAATTATATGTTGAAGACAACATCATAAGGAAACTCTTATAATTTTCGTGGTACATAATAAAGAGTTTTACTGCCTGAGAAAAATCAAGAACCAAGAGTATATCTATGCTGGCTGAAATCTTGGTACTGGAGCTGTGAATTTGTATAAATTTTTATTTATAGCAAATGATGGAGTTATCCTTTGAAATTTTTACATAGTTTTTTAGACATCTTTAAGTATAACTGTGATTTTTATTTTGAGTTGTTTCTATCATTTTCTAAAGTTAAAAATTGTGTGAATCCTATTCTGAGCTGTGAAAAAGTGGCCTCTGACCACTAAAATTGTAGAATTTATTTGACATGGTTCTAGTATTCTGTTTGCTATGAACTTTTTACAGGGACTTTTAGACACATTGAGGTGTCATAGAGAATTTTTATGGCCAGTGAATTTCCCATTGGATATGTGAAATTTAATGGTGCATGTTTTAACATACGGGGAAAATAGAAACAAGGCTTATGTGTGATAGAGAGGGAAGGCAAAAATAAGAACTTCCCAAGAAATTTTATGAGTCGGTAGACTTATCGACTAGGAAATAGAACTGTGTGTGATTCAAAAATGGAAAAAAAATGAAGTCTGATGATCACGAATAGGAATGAGCTCATGTCCTAGCAGTCTATGGTCCTCTGAGGAGTTATCCACTACATATGTTACCTGATGTGAATCTAAGCCTTCCCTATGTTAATAAAAGAACTACTACACTAAGTTGAATTCCATGTGATATAATAGAAACACTTATGATTAATACCATTTTGCATATAATTTTCTTTAACTCATGTATGCTAATATTGATATATGTGATCTAACATGATATTTTTCTTTATTATTATAAATGCATTTACTGTTTATATTCTGTCTGTATGTAAGGGGTTACCCTACTGAGAATTTTATAATATTCTCACCCCTATTTGTGTATATGCTGTATTGTGCTCAGACTCTGCAGATGCCTCTGGCTGAGGAGAGGCCATCATACCGATGGCCAATGGTTTCATGTAGGAGGACATGAGAGTTACGTGGGCTTTTGACTTGTATGTAGTGTAGTATAGTGCCAGGAACTTACCAGCTTGTAGACTAATTGGTGTTAGATGTCTTAGGTCCATTTCTGTGTGTTTAGTATTTTGTTGGACCTTGATATTTGAGCAAGCTTGGTAGATCTTTTGATAGTAGTTACTGTGTTGTATTATAAGCGAAGTGACTTAACTTCAAGTATGGTATGTATTAAAGAAAGCGGTATGTAAAGTAATAATATATGTACATTTTATAGTAGTTTTCTTTATAACTCTAGAGTTTGATTTATCTTATTTCATTTCATTTGACTAGTGGATATTATAGAAAGGAAGTGATACTCTTCTAATTACAATGTTAATGCTCGAGTAATACATGGTAGTTAGGAGGGTGTTACACCCTTGTCAACCTTAAAGTTGGCCGGCACATTCTAGAGATCTTTCTCTAGATAGGGGTTTTGGGTATTTAATAAAGAACTTGACTTAGTTTCACTTTCTTTTTCTTTTGTAAGGTTTTCGGTTTTGGTATTTTGATCCTTGAGATTTTGTTTGGTTTTGTTTTGGAAGTTGTTTACTTGAGCTTGATGATGCTGTTCAAGAACCTCATAGTTCCTTTGAGAACTTGGTTCAAGAACTTTAAAGCTCTCTTTGTAATGAGATATGTGTTGGGTTGTTATCTTGTTAAACTCTTGAATGAGCTCTAGCTAACCATAAAATGAACCTTGCATCATGTTTACTTTTATGCATTGCACATCATGTTTATTTTCCTTGCTATCACTAAGTACCAAGATAATAAAGGAACTTGCATCATCATGTTTATATTTCAAGCTACGCATTATCATGTTTACATTTCAAGTTCTCACCTAAATATCAAACATAATAATATGATACATCTCATATTTATTTTATGCTCTCACTTTACTTTCTAATAAAAGCTAAAACAAGTGCATAAGCATATTTATCTTTATGCCATCACTTTAATGAACCTAGAGCTCAAAGACTTGCCCATGGTTGTCTCAAACAAAGGTTTAAAAATATTTATTTCCTATGGTTCATATTTCGGCCCTAAGAGGTTTTGATGTTTCTAAATATTGAAAACTATGTTTCATACTTTTTCTAAGCTTTTATGAGTACAAGGAATACGTAGAACTAAGTTTTATGAATTTAGGACCTCTTGAGACAAAATTGAATTGGTCACTGCCCTCTTAAATATTCTTATGATTTTAGATGTTAAAAATGTTTATAAATGAGTTTTGAAAGTTTTAAAAAGGTTCTAAGAGAAACTAGTATTTTATGTGCTTTAGAAATTGTGTTTTATGCCTTTATGGAGAGTGTTTGTTTCGGTTCTGCCTTGCCATTATTTTGCCACTGTATGTGCTGTTTTATTGATGATAATATGCTTATGTTTGAGTAAAAATAATGTTAAGACTCATATATGAAAGATAAGATAAGTTAGAGACTAGAAAAGAATTAATTTGAGAGTTCTAGATCCCTTAATTATTGAATTTTCTGGATTCTGTCCAGCAAGGTTTAGATTTGATAATCATGGTTTTAAATTAGTTTAAATGTGTAGGAATGACTCATAATTGGTTTAGGACTTGATCTTGATGACTTAGGAGCAAACTAAACTTAGAAAGGGTCACTATTGTGACTCCTAGGTACCCGTAAAGTTAGGATTATAAATTCTGCATCCTTGAGGTTTAGAGATGTTTTTGATCATAGTGTGAGGTGAGAAATACTTAGTTATAACCTCATAGGTACCCAAGAGATTAGGTTTTGATGATTAATTACTTAGAACGTGAGTTAAGGACCTTGAGGGTCAATGCATAAGACATTAAAAAGCCTTGAGTTTTATGATGCTTAATTTATGTAAATATGATATATGATGCATGAGCTTTATCTATGATAAGATTGATATGTGCTATGAAGAAGTTTTATATGATGATAAACCTCAAAAGATATGTTTGTATGATCTATATGTTTTCATGGCATAAGCAAATTTGAGGAAATTCAGTCTACAACCGTCCTGCTACCGAATTTCCATCAAATTTAAGGAACTTAGAAAAAGATCTTTTTGAAAATCATGAGAACTTAAATGTGACACAACACTGAGATGCCTTCTTGGGTGACACCGGTTTAGTCGAGCACCCCCAAGAAAACAAATCCGTGAGGGTATTGACATAGAGCTTGCCAAAGCGGACAATACTACTATGCACTAGTTGCTAGTAGAGCGTTTCAAAGAGGAAATGACCCTAAGAGGTGATCCTTAATTTGCCCCCTAGCTCATACTTTAAGTCGGGTTTATGTATGTTACGCTTATCATAGGATAAGTAAGAACTAGTGACGACTAGTTAAGGTATGAGCTCATAAGCTAAAGATGATTTAGGGTGGCCCCATGAGATAAAAGTTAAAGTTTAAAATGTCACATGTGCTATGAAAAACCAAGAAAAGTTATACCTGTCACCTTATGCCAATGTTATAATGTTTCTTAGTTATTCCATTGATTGGCTTACCTTTATGAAGCATTCATGACATTAGTGTTTTCCCTGCTTAGTCATAAGACGCATTGTAAAATATGACGGACCTTGGATAATTAATACTTTAGAAAACTAACTTAAAAGAAGTTTACCTGCATGCGCACCTTTTTAGAAATAAAACCCAAGGTTCCTAAGGATGTGATGATGTCACTTAGTTAGGGATTACCCTACTGAGAATTCTATTAGAAGATTCTCATTCCCTCTCTCTTTTCTTCTGTCACATCTTCAGATGGCGACTTTTGTACTCTTCATCGACACCCCGACATGGGAGCTGCACCATGACCCAGCACTCGGGTCATACCATTTTGAGGGTCGCTGCACTGTCAGAGTATTTATGTTTATGGGATGACCCTTCACGCACCCAGTACGGAGCTACCGCTTCACCCCGACTGCCCCCTACCATCATAACACGATTTTCGAGTGAGCTAGACCACGCGACTAGCAGATCCTCCGCATGCAGCCCGAGGCGTCAACCGGATGTGACTACCCGGAGTACGTGCCCCGAACTCAGTATTCGAAGATGGATCCATCAGAAGACCCGCCCTCGCACATGTACAGTTGGAGCTCCAGCCCCCCTCCCCCACCGATGAGAGCTGGGAGTGAGGAGACGGTGGTTCAGCCGAGGTTGGCTCGTAGGCCATCCATGCGCCCTCGCCGCGGTGGACACGCTCCGATAATCCGCACGACCACTCCTGCCGAGATCCGCCAGTGGATCAATTCCACCCCTTAGTACTCGGACCAGCAAGAGTAGGTGCATAGGATGGGTAGTAGCTAGTGCATACACTCCACATAGTTGAGGACAAACCTTCTTTTGTATATGAGGTTGTCTACTCTAGGTGCACACGAGTATGGGTGTTGCTTTCATGGTTTCCTTGTACTTGCTTTTATGATTTCCTTGTATTTGCTTTTCAGTTGTATTTCGTTCTTCTATGTATCGAATAGTCCTTCCTTTTGGTAGGCACATTATCTATATATATATGATTAGTTGATGTATCCATGTTATTTATGTGTTTTATTATGATTTGCTCATATGACTTGTATGAATTCCTGTTCAAAGAATCATGCGTGGCTCTCACTTTGGTTTATTTCAAAAAGAAAAATTTTACCCATATTTCCGCTAAGTATTTTCAAAGTAAAAGATCAAACCAAGAGGTAATTTTCTAAGGATTAACCTAAATACATACTAGTAGTATTAGGTTAAGATTTAGGGTGTTACAACTTTCTGAATAATTTAACATTGTTTCTACTGCACTTCAAGCTCTATACTTGATAGTTTTTGTTTCAAAGTTTCAGCTCCAAAATGTTTCGGAAAGAGAAGCAATATTCAACCCCGCTTTCTTGTGCACTTTCTTATCTACAAGATCTTCTTTTTATGTTTTGTAATGATTTGTATACTCTTCTTGGGAATAAATGTTAGAAAGAAGTCGCTTTTGTTTCCCAGGTATATTTTATTGAATATTTGTAAGGAAACTTGAGTTAGGTAAGTTTGAGTGGCAACCCAAACACATAACCTTTGTAACCTTGATCCAGTAGTGATTAGAGTAAGACATAGGTTGGAGACGCTAAGGTAAAACTACTTGTAATGTGAAGGCAGAGGCATTCTGCTCAACTTGATCCAGCTTGAAGAGGCTGTAAGAACTATTCACAACTTGATGATGAAGGCATTCTAGTCATCATGGTTCAGCTTGGAGAGGCTGGGAAGAACTACTTGCAACGTGGCAGTAGGGTTTGTCTACTAGTCACGGTTAAGCTTGGAAGAGCTGGTTTGAGACTACTCGGTTCAGTATGGAGAGACTGGTTCAAGACTACTCGATTTAATATGGAGAGGCTAGTATAGAACTAATCGATTTGTGACAGTAGGGGTTGTTTACTGTTCACTGTGAGAGCTTGGGAAGGCTAATGTAAATACTATCTAGTTTACTTTTTTAGGTTGAGAAAGTTGTTTAGTGGAACCTCAACATGTGTTGAGTACTGGATGTAGGCAGGTTTGGCTGAACCAGTATACAAATATTGTCATTTCTCTCTTCCCTGATCTCTTATTTTTATGTTACGCATTTTAATTTAATAATTGTTGAAATGCTGTTAAAGTTGGGTTTTTACAAAAAGGCTTTTGAGATCTACTTTCTAAAACAACTAATCATGATTTCGCTGTACTTCAAGCTTAACACTACAAAAAAATAATCATTGATTAGTGACCGATTTTTTGGCCACTAATTTCATGAAATCGGTCGCTAAATCTGGTAGTGACCGATTTAGTGACCAAAAATAGAAGTAACTAAAACCATGGTAGCTAAAAAATTAGCGACTGATAAAATCGGTCACTAAATATTGTGACCGATTTTGCTGTCCATACAACCAATTTGGGCTGGTGGTTTGGTGTGCTATTAGCGACTGATAAATCGGTCACTAAATCTTGTGACCAATTTAGTGACCGATTTTTCCAATTTTGGGTGGTGATTTAGTGTGCTATTAGTGACTGATAAATCGTTCACTAAATCTTGTGACCGATTTAGTGATCGATTTTTCTATCCATACAACCAATGGTTTGGTGTGCTATTAGCGACTGATAAATCTATCACTAATTTTGTGACTGATATATCGGTCATTAATGTGTGATCCTTTTTTAAAAAAAAGAAAAATTTAAATTTCTAAAATCTTGCTTTTCAAATTTAAATATATATCATCAAATAAGAAATTATATATCTATACGCAAAGAAACTTAAAAATTGTCAATATATTTTAACAAGTAGTTAACATCATACAACAAAGTAAGTTTAATCCAAATATTTCCAATTTTACAATAACATAAAGCCCTTTGATCTAAAATAAAAATAGAGATATGAATTAATAAATCTCTGGACAATAAATTTTCAACCTAGTCGTGACTACTTCTTGCTTTCATGAGTCTTCAACAACTTCCATTGAGTCTTCAATTACCTCCATCCCAGTTATACATAAAATAATTAACCTGAACAAAAAAGCTAGAGTGAAAGTGTCAACAAATTTTAATAGGTATAAAATTATAATTTCATATGGACTTTACTGTTTGGATGTAGATCATAGGTATAAAATTATCAAGGCAACTCCAACATGAATTTCCTTCATTTTTCTTTCTGTTCCTAATCCACCAATTTTAAAATTTTTGTTTGTTATTAGGCATCTAAGGTGTTACTTTAAGCCTTGAACTAGATGTAAGTAATCAAACTACTTGGAAATGAACTCAAGCACTTGATTGGGGCAATTTGTGATGTTCTTTTTAGGGAAAGTAAAGTCCTTTGGATTGACATATGTACCACGATTTGGCAAGAAGTAATTCCTGAGGTAGTCTTCATGCCCCAGTGAAGCATAAATGAAGAACTTGAGCTAAAATTAAAACTAAATTCTTCCCTCCTAAAGAATAACTTGTAGGATTGGGCATCAAGTAACTAACCTTGGTTATCACATAAACATCAACATTACTTTTGCTTCCCAAGTCCTTAAATATACTAGCACATATTGCCTCAATGACTAGCTGTATTCCTTCATCCCTCTGCTCCTCAAATAGTTTATACAAAATTAAAATCTCTAAAAAATTGAAAAATCAAACTGGATGACATTTGATAGAGTTTATATACACCACTAGCATCAATTATAACAATCATAATACACATATTCACATATAGACTCATAATTGACATTAGTTTCATACCATCCCATTGAAAAGATTATAAATAAAGTGCAACTTGACAATATTATCCAATGTAAAAGTTTTGTTTTATAGAATATTATCAAATGTACTTGTGTAACAAGTTTTATGGGTGTCTTTCCTCATAATTATTGTAGGAAAGACCTAAAGTGAAAAAGACCATGTTTCTGAGCCTTACGATGCTCACTTACACTTAAGTTTCCCTTGTATTTAGACTCGAATATAGACATTGCAGCAAGTGAACCTAATCCCATTGTAGCAAAGGGGATGGTATCAGTTGACCCATGTGGATAAATGTACAAAACATATCATCAAACGTCATGTTACGACAAATCAAAACACATTCAAAACAAGGAAACTTGAACATAGCAATGAACTCACAATATGCAAATAAGGTCCACTGACATTAACTCCACCAAGAACTAAAGCAGCCGAGACATAACCTTGATAACTGCATAATAATTCAAACAGTCAAAATGAGAGGTTGACACATACAACAAGTTCATTTGAGATGAAGTTCTGAAACTTAACTTGAAAAGGTGTCTCTTCAGAAGGGTTAATGTTGTAATAAATCTTGATTCTTGACCAGTATGGTATTGATGTAGTTGCAGCTAACCATGTCTATAGTAAATAACAAAAAATCTAATTTCAATTTTACTTTACAAGGGCAAAACCTAAACACCAGCCAAATGAAACCATGCATAAGGCAATGACATAAAACTTTGTAACAAGAAAGATATGCATGTTAAAAACTACTTGTTACTGCCTCTATATTAGCAGTAGTTCCAGCTCCACAACAATATATATTTGGTGCCATATAATGAATTTTCTCACAGCTTTTATTAGCAACTATGGGTCCTTTAGTTGCCATCCTATCTGCTCCAAGAATGACACCATCCTGAGAAAATTTATTTATGTGAGAAACTTCAACATTAGATTATAATATTATATAAAATAAAAAAATAATAAATTAATAAATAAACATGCAATCAACATATGCAGCTATATATAGAACTTTATCTGGAAATGGTAATAGTGTCATGGACATTCACAGTTAACGAGGATAGAATTGCCAAATGGAATAGTTCCTTATTTGTAGACTATCTCATAATAAACTAGTGTGCAGATAAAGGACTCAAGTTCCAAAAAACTAGATGTAAGTAATCAAACTACTTGGAAATGAACTCAAGCTTAAAGAATTTAAGGTGGCTTTTGAACAAAGTGCTTAATGCAGATAGCATTAGACAATATATCAGAATGATATAAATTAAAATAGAAGTATACGTAATGTCTGCTATATCAGAACTGAAAGATAAAATGAATAAATTAAAATAAAAGGAAATTAGAATAAATAAGTTTTACTAAATAAAGCTACTCAAAACACATCATGGACCAGAATTCAAACACCATACATGTAAATAAGAATCCAAAATTATTCATCAATAAAGATGCAACAGGAAAATAATGAAAACAGCATTGTACTGACATCTGAACCAAACTAAAAGGCTATCTATTATGGTAACACAAATCAACAAAGATAAGTACTTGATGGAGAAATTAGTTCAAACAGCTTATGAAATAAGTTTAGAAAGATAAGTACTTTGAAGTTAGTGTTGCTGTTTCACAAATTATTAAGTTAGAATTAACATAATGGCATTTGTGACCTTCTCAAATCCCTAGTTCTATTTTCTGGGGCAAAAACAATTGTAGGTTTATGCAAACCCAATGTAACATCCTCCCAAGTACAACATCAGTTTTAATCCATGACATCGGACTCGAGAGTTGTTACTTATAGATTAGTGGACCTTTCTTAAATATCTATAGCAAGATCGATCGTATTGTCAAATAACTAACGTAATTCAATTAAAATATATAATAAATATACCAAACATTTATTTAATATGTCAATTACATAAGGAAGCTCTTTTACGAGCTTTAATATACATCTATTCTCTATGTCAAGTTTACACACCTATATATACAACTAAGTACAACATAATAAAAACATCAACTACTAAAATACTGCAATCTGATTCCTTTTGTATAGCAGCCCCATAGTTCTCTGGATCAACCTAGAGATGACAGGGGTGAGAATTATACATTTCTCAATACGACTTTCTGCCAGACACAAAATAATAAATGTCATTGTCATTGTTCCAGCCACTTCGGTTTATTAAGAAAAAGTGATCATGCATTACATAAAAATGGTTCAATTTTAGAGTTCCAAATCGTACTTCCGAAGTGGGTAGCTTTTAATGATCAATCACTTAATGCATATACGCCATATTGTTCAAACATCTAATAAATCATCCTAAGCAGACAATTCAAAAATAATAAACAAAACATAAGTAGAAATTTCATTCTTACAAGTATTATCAAGTAAACTCATCTGCATAAATAATAATAAATTATGCGTAGTCATCTTTACTTGTTCTAAACATGTTAAAGAGGATTTCCCTAGTTTTTCTTGTGGCTATAGAACTTAATTCAGTACATTTTTCTCTTTTCATTGACATAGGAAAGACTTAGTTCATATCATACTGCAAAACTCAATTCAGTACATTTTTCTCTTTTAATTGACATTGGAAAGAATTAGTTCATAACTCTTAGTTTATGCCAAATGGTATCTATAGTGGATAACACCACATATGGGAAATAGACTATTTATCAAGACTGATCCCATTCCTATACATGATCATCGAACTTCATTTTATTTCATTTTCGAATCATACACAATTCTATTCCTAACCGATACATCTTCAACTTCCTGTAAAACTTTCAAGTGGTAATTCAATCATTTGCTATGGTATCAAAATTAGAAAAATTTAGTGTTCTAGAATTGGCTGTCCAGACTAGTCAACAACAATCTCGGTTTTATATTTTTAGAAAATAGTAAAGTTCATTTTTAAGACTTAAGAAAAATTATGGAGTTGCCTTAGAATGTTAGCTTTAACATATAATTTTTCTAGCTCATAAAAATATGTATAAATTCATCAAAAAATTCGAGAACCATAACCTGTCAATACAAATCCAAGAATTCCAGCATGTGATTCAAAACTTGTTTTGCCAAAATGGTTTGTCTAACATCATCCAAACACTCCACAAAAATTAATACATTAATATCAACATATTATCAACCAATAAAACTAAAAATATCAAATTAAATCAGTGATTAAGATAGAAAAACGTATTTGAAAGGAAAAAAAAGGTTCAAAAACCCTACTTGGGTGGCTTTAGGGATCTTGGTTCTAAAGGATAATCCAATAATGATTTTTCTGACTTGAAACCTTCCAAACAGCATCTAATCCCATCCCTTGGCAGTGAAGAATGAAAATATCAAAGTGAGAAAGGTGAGGAATTAAAATTTTAATCGGTTAGTTTTGTAGGTGGTTATGTGTAGAGTAAGTTTTGTGAAGGAAGTTTAAGCGCTTAGCAATTTTATGCTATGGTTTTTGAAGCTTGAAACTTGATAATGGAGGTTTGGAGGCAAAGAAATGGAGGCTATATTTCTTTTGTTCATAATCGAGAATGACAAGTTTGGAGGTTTTAGAGTTGTCTTGCTAGTTCTTTCTTTTTCTCTCAAGTTTCAAGAGAGTTCTTCCTTTCTTTTCATCTTCATCTTCTTCATCTCTTCATCTCATCATCATCTCTTAACCATCAAACACCACCCCAAAGCCTTGAACCATCATCAAACCTCTCAAACACCACACCTCAAACACAACTTCACCCAAAACACATTTCCTTTCTTTTCCTTCCTCTTTGGCCGAATCATCATCACCATCCTAGGAGGTGTTGCTCATCTCATTTCATCTTCAAGTCCAAGCTTTTACCTTCATCACTAGGTAGGGATTTGTTTTCAAACTTTGTTTTGCTCAAGAAAGTGTTTTTCTCTAGTTTCCTCTTAGATTCTTTTTGAACTTTCCTTTGTTTTTCCTTTTCTTTTCATTTCGGCCTCTAGGCCCTATTATGAGAATGATAGCTTGATGATGAGAGTTTCTAGATAATGACATTGTGTTCATCTCAAAGGAACCTCTAAAGCTTGAGTTTTCCTTTTCTTGTAACTTCATCTATATGATATCTAGCTCACATGGTTTTCCAACTTAAGAAAATTAATCTAAGGATTTCTAAAAGCCCAAGCCTACCCTTGTCAACCTTAAAGTTGGCCGGCACGTTCTAGAGATTTTTCTCTAGATAGGGGTTTTGGGTATTTAATAAAGAACTTGACGTAGTTTCACTTTCTTTCTCTTTTATATGACTTTCGATTTTTGTGTTGTGATCTTTGAGATATTGTATTGGGTTGTTATCTTGTTAAAGTCTTGAATGAGCTCTAGTTAACCATAAAATGAACCTTGCATCATGTTTACTTTATGCTTTGCATATCATGTTTACTTCCTTGCTATCACTAAGTTTCAAGATAATAAGTGAACCTTGCATTGTCATATTTATATTTCAAGCTATGCATTATCATGTTTATATTTCAAGTTTTCACTTAATACCAAGATAATAATGAGTTGCATTCATATTTACTTTGTGCTATCACTTTACTTTCTAATGGAACCTAAAATAAGTGCATAAGCATGTTTATTTTTATGTCATCCCTAAATGAACCTAGAGCTCAAAGACTTGCCCATTATTGTCTCAACAAAGGTCTAACAATATGTATTTTCCTTGGTTCATATTTCGGCCCCAAGAGGTCTTGAAGTTTCTAAGTATTTGAGACTATGTTTTATAATTTTTCCAAGCTTATATGAGTTTGAGGAATGCATAGAACTAAGTTTTATGAATTTAGGACCTCTTGAGACAAAGATAAATTTGTCACTGCCCTCTTAAATACTCTCATGATTTTAGATGATAAAAATGTTTATAAACGAATTTTGAGAGTTCTAAAAAAGTTCCAAGAGAAACTAGTATTTTATGAGCTTTAGAAATTATGTTTTATGCCTTTTTTGGAGAAGTATATTTTCGGTTCTTCCTTGCTCTTTACTGCCACTGTATGTGCTGTTTTAATGATGATAATGTGCCTATGTTTGAGTAGAAATAATGTTAAGACTCACATGTGAAAGATAGGATAAGTTAGGAACTAGAAAAGAATTAATTTGAGAGTTCTAGATCCTTTAATTATGTAATTTTCTGGATTCTGTCCAGCAAGGTTTAGATTTAATAATCATGGTTTTAAATTAGTTTAAATGTGTAGGAATGACTCATAATTGGTTTAGGACTTAATCTTGAAGCCTTAGGAGCAAACTAAACTTAGAAAGCGTCATTGTTGTGACTTCTAGGTACCCGTAAAGTTAGGATTTCAAATTCTGCATCCTTGAGGTTTAGAGATGTTCTTGACCATAGTGTGAGGTTAGAAATACTTAGTTATAACCTCATAGGTTCCTAAGAGACTGGTTTTGATGATCAATAACTTAGAATGTGAGTTAAAGATTTTAAGGGTCTTAACTGTAATTTCTAGAACCCCGTAATCACACAAATATAAAGTTGTCTAAAATCTGCATAGTGCTGTTTGGATAGGTCCTTGAGCATAAAAATTAGTAAAACTTATTAGTTGTGAACCTATAGGTGTGTGAGAGGTTAAGAATAATACTAGAACAATTAGTTTACAAGTTTAAGACTCAAAAGAACCAAAGCATAATATACTATAGGTTTATAACATAATAAGCTTGGGAGTTTGTATGTATGATTGTCTAAGGTGTGATTATGTGATAATGTATATGCTATAGTTTTATGTATACACTATGAAGAAGTTTCATGTGATGATGTATATGCTATGAAAAAGATTTATGTAATGAATAATGATGTATCTATGAATTAACACTTTATGAGAACTTAAATGTGACACAACACTGAGACGCCTTCTTGGGTGACACCGGTTTAGCCGAGCACCCCCAAGAAAACAAATCCGTGAGGGTATTGACATAGAGCTTGCCAAAGCGGACAATACTACGATGCACTAGTTGCTAGTAGAGCGTTTCAAAGAGGAAATGACCCTAAGAGAGGTGATCCTTAATTTGCCCCCTAGCCCGTACTTTAAGTCGGGATTATGTATGTTACGCTTATCATAGGATAAGTAAGAACTAGTGACGACTAGTTAAGGTATGAGCTCATAACCTAGAGATGTTTTAGGGCGGCCCCATGAGATGAAAGTTAAAGTTTACAATGTCACATATATTATACCTATGTCAATGTTATAATGTTTCTTAGTTATTCTATTGTTTGGTACACCTTTATGACGCATTCATATCATTAGTATATTTCATGCTTAGTTATAAGATGCATTGTAAAATATGACGGACCTTGGATAAATAAATACTTTAGAAAACTAGCTTGAAAGAAGTTTATATGCATGCACACCTTTTTAGAAATAAAACCCAAGGTTCCTGAGGATGTGACGATGTCACCTAGGTAGGGATAACCTACTGAGAATTCTTTTAGAAAGATTCTCATTCCCTCTCTCTTTTCTTCCGTCATATCTTCAGATGGCGACATTCGTACTCTTCATCGACACCCCAGTATGGGAGCTGCACCATGACCCGGCACTCGGGTCATACCATTTTGAGGGTCGCTGCACAGTTAGAGTGTTTATGTTTATGGGACGACCCTTCGTGCATCCAGTCCCGAGTTACCATTTTGCCCCTACTGCTCCTTACCGTCATAACGGGATTTTTGAGCGAGCTAGACCACGTGATGAGCAGATTCTCCGCATGCAGCCTAAGGGATCAGCCAAGGTTGGAGCTCCGATGATGGACCCATCCGAGGACCCGCCATCGCACATGTACAGTTGGAGCTCCAGTCCCGCTCCCCCACCGATGAGGGCTGGGAGTGAGGAGACGGTGGTCCAGCCAAGGTTGGCTCGTTGGCCATCTATGCGCCCTCGTCGCGGTGGACATGCCCCGATGATGCGCTCAACCACTCCCGCCGAGATTCGTTAGTGGATCGACTCGACCCCACAGTACTCGGACCAGCAGGAGTAGACATAGGAGGGGTAGCAGTTAGTGCACACACGCCACATAGTTGAGGACAAACCTTCTTTTGTATATGAGGTTGTCTACTCTAAGTGCACATGGGTATGGGTGTTGTTTTTCTTGTATTTACTTTTATGATTTCCTTGTATTTGTTCTTCAGTTGTATTCTGTTCCCTGATGTATCAAATAGTCCTACCCTTTGGGTAGGCACATTATATATATATATATATATATATGATCAGTTGACGTTCCCATGATATGATGTGTTTCTTTATGCTTGCTTATATATTTCGTTATGCTTCCTTTTAAAGATTCGTGCATGGCTCTCACTTTGATTTTAATTCCAAAAATAAAAATTTTACCCATATTTCCGCTAAGTATTTTCTAAGTAAAAGATGAGACCAAGAGGTAATATTCTAAAGATTAACCTAAGTACATACTAGTAGTCTTGGGTTAAGATTTAGGGTGTTACAAATGCATAATTCTTTTAAGAAAAGAAAAATAAATGGATGGCTAGAATTTGTTTTGGAAGTCAAAGAATGAATCTTGATCATCCAATTGGCTCAAGATAATTGGCTCACTTTAACTTGGGGAGTAAGTAGTTTTTTCAGTGTTAAAAATCGCGCACCGAAATCCTATCGGACGGGTAAAATAGTGTACCCGGGTAATCAACTACTGTCCTAAAATTAATTCTAGATATAAATTCTTTATTCCTAACTATTTCTTATTTTAATTCTATAATTTCTCACTTCCGAGCATCTCCGAGTCCCAATTCTAGGGTTTCGGCTGTCCCCGCAGGCCTATGGATCCCGTAAGTTACTATTCACTTTTTTTTAACAGATCCATTGGCTCATCTTCATCGTTGCTATGTCTATCGGATTTTTGAAATTATGACTAGTAAAACTCAACTTAATTTTTAAATAATTATGACTACTCGTTTTAGCTTGAAGAGGCTAGTGAATAACTACTCGGTTCATCTTGGAGAGACTAGTGAATAACTACTCGGTTTGTGACAGTAGGGGTTGTCTACTGGTCACAAGTTAGAGCTTGGGAAGGCTATTACAAAGGCTATCCAATTTTTTTTTTCTCAGGTTAAGAAAGGTTTTAGTGAATCTCAACAAATGTTGAGTACTGAATGTAGGTAGGTTTGACCAAACCAATGTAAATTATCTATGTCATATCATCTTCTCCTTAATCCCTTTTATTTTCACTGCTTACATTATTTTTAATATCTACTATTTTTTTTAATTCTATTACTAGCAGTATGCTTCAAAAAATTACTTTTTGAAATACTTAACCTTGTTTCCGCTGCATTTCAAGCAAAATGCTTGATAGTATATTGTTTAATATTTCAGTTTCAAAAGAGGATAAAAGAGAAGCAAAGCATGATTTAACCCCTTTTCTTATACACTTCTTTACCTAGAAGTGGTATCAGAGCAAGGCCTATGAGGGGTTGAGCAATCCAACGATTGCAGAGGATAAAGGCCTATGAGGTCACTCTATCAACTGGCCATGTTTCTCTAATAATGTTCTAGGATCTGATGAGGCACCCTCAACATCAAGAGAATGTAAACTCTAGAACCCTTCAGAAAGTATGAACTTTAATGTTTTGATTGACAACAAAGCCAATTTAAAGAAAATACTTCGAAGAATGACTAATGATTTCCTTGAGTTTCTTGACAAAGCTTAACAAGTGACTTTGAGATGCACTATCAGAATTTAGTGAAAAATAATTTCACTATGCATATGTAAACATGTTTTTCTCTCATGGGAAGAGAACAAAATTCAGATGAAGTGAAAATTATATCAAGCAAAATGTGATTGTGTGCATCAAGAAGCAAGCTCTTTAAAATAGAATCAAGAAACCAAGGATATGATCATCAGAAAGTAACACTGAACTTCAGAAAGAAAGGCTACAATGAAGATAACATACAAAAGCTAGAAACATTGTGTTACTTAGTCTTCAGTCATCATAATCGTGGATTAATTATTATTAAAAAGTTGAGATTGAAGATCAAAAGACAAATAAATCAACAAGGAAGTTCACATCATAAAAAGAGAAGGAAAGCAATCAGATTTGAAATTCAAATTCAAAAGTCAAATTAGTCTCTTTTACCTAGAACATCATCTCTGCAGTACCCTCGATCAACAAAAGAAACACTTATTAAGGAGTTCAAAACCACATTAAAAAAATAGAAGAGCAATGTCTGACAGACTTCAGAAATCTCAACTCATCAATGGCTTCTTAAAAAGACACCAAATGAGCTACTCCTCTAGATTATGTTCCCAATACACAATTTGATGCTCGACACGTGCTGGCTGGATAGAAGATCAAGGGCAATAGTAACAAAAGGAAATCATCTATGAATAGAGATGAAAAGACAATACATAGGGCAAAAATGCTATGAAAATATTCCAAAAATCTCTCTATGAAAATTTTCTGCTAGATTCTTGTATATTAAAATCTTCTTTCTACATACTGGATTGTTCATACGTTCTTTTAAGGAAGAATCAATAAAATGAAGTTCCTCAATACGCCTCAGATTTATCATTTCACATTCGTTAATAAGAGAAGCTTGAGTGTCAGATTGTTTTAAAGAGACATCAATCTTGAATCCATTGTATCATCGATTTAACAGTGATCAGAAGTTGAAAGCTTGAAGAGGCTATTGCAAAACTGCTTGCTATTGTTGTGTTCGTAAGTGTGGTTTACTAACACTAGTAAGAGCTTAGGAATACTATGGTAAAGACTATCTTGTATTGTTATCTCCTCGGATTGAGGAAGAGTAGTGAAACTCAGTAGTTACTGAGAACTGGATGTGGGTAGGTGTTGGTCGAACTAGTATAAAACTCCTGATTCAGTATTCTCTTATCCTTTATCTTTCTATTTTCTGTTTTTAATTCTACATAAGTTTTTTTTAATCTCAATTTCTTAGTTTTAAACTATTTACTAGAACTGCTTAATTCAGAAAGCTATTTTTTGAATAATCTAACCCAACTTCTGCTGCATTTCAAGCCAAAAGGTTAATAGATTTTCATTGTAAAGACTTCATGTAACATCCTAATTTTTAACCCAATACTCTAGAACATATTTAGGTTAATCATTAGGTCATTACTTCTTAGTCTTATTCTTTGCTAAAATACTTAGCAGAAAATAAGGGTAAAATTTTTCTTTTTGAAACTTAAAAACAAAACATGAGCCGCGTGCTAAAATAAAATCTAACGATTTGCACAAACATAATCATGAGAGAGAAGGAAAGCATATCATTAATAACCACAAAATACAAGTGTTACACATTTTAACACAACATAGTCATATCTTCATAAGTACATTAATTACTACTAACATAGCTTCATTGTCACATTAAAAGAAATACGTATGTAAATCTAAGCGACATCTGCGCACTTCTGTTGCATCCCACTAATCCGACTCGTAGCGTATGCCGTATGCCCATACCTTAGTAAAAGTCACGAACCACGTCGCTAACTTTGTCTGGAGACAACACGGAAGAAAAGAGAGAGAGGGGTGAGAAACTCATTCAAGGTTCTCAGTCAGGATTTCCGACTCTAACACATGTGTCATCGTCATCGTCCCCAGCCACTTTGGTTTTAATTATGAAAAGGTGCTCATGCATAAGATTCGGTTTTAAACTTCTCAAATCTATTTATCCAAAGTGGGTGTCTTTTAGTATGAGTCTTAATGACATGAATGCAATAGATATTGGATAAATGTATGACAATACGTTATGCAAGCAATTCAATAAAACATAGCATTAAGTAAATATATAAGTGGCATAAAGAGCACAGAACTTTCATATAACTTTTTCTCATACTTGAACTCTTAAATTCTTTTTCTCAAAGACCACCTTCTTATCGTAGCTACCAAAATCCAACTAAACACACCCTGCCCCGGCGATATTTATCATAGCCACCAAAATCCCTCTCACCATATCGCCTAGGAATGAGCTCAAACCTAACTAGTCATCACTAGATTTCATATAAGGTAATAGAAGGGGTAACATAGGAATACTTCCTTCTTTGAAACGCTCTACTGGCATCTAGTACATAGCAAATTGTTCGCTTTGGTAGGCTGCATCCACTCATACCCTCATGGATTTGTCTTTCCTGGGGGTGCTTGGCCGAACCGATGTCACCTAGGGAAACGCGTCTCAGTGCTTTGTCACATAAAAATCTCCTGGGGGTGCTCGACTGAACCGGTGTCACCCAGGGTTTTTAAATCTCATATCATACTTCAAAAACATTCTCAGGTCCTTTAGATTTGATGGAAATTCGACAGCATAACAGTTGTGTACCAAATTTCCTTCAAATCAACTTTATACCACAAGCTCATATATAATTCCTCAACCAAATTCTCTAATCATGCTCAACATGAAATCACATTGATATACTCATCATATCATCCATATCATCACATCACACTTGCATAAAATAATCTCATTTCATTACGGAACCTAAAATGTCTTATGCTTGACCCTTAAGGTCTTTAAACTTGAAATCTAAGTTGTCTATCATCACGACTTAAGCTCTTGGGTACCTATAGGCTCATATCTAAGTATTCCTAACTCAATTCTATGATCATAAACAATTCTAAACCTCAAGAGTGTAGAATCCATAATTTACACTTTACGAGTACCTAGGAGTCACAACTTTGACCCTTTCTAAGTTCGGTTTGCTCCTAAAGTACCAAGATAAATCCCTAAACCAATTATGAGTAGTTCCTACACATTTATACTAATTATAAACCATCATTTACTAATTCCACCCTTGCTGGACAGAATCCAGAAAATTCATTTTCTAAGGGATCTAAAAGTCTCATTTAATTCCTTTCTAGTTATTAACTTGTATTCACTTTCTCAAATTAATTCTAACATTAAATATACATGAACATACTCATTTTATCATCATAGAAACAGCATCATACAGTGAGCAACCAAGCATGGCAGAACCGAAAACATCTCCATTAAATAATGCATAGAACTTCATTTATAAAGCACATAAATTGCTAGTTTCTCTTGGAACCTTTTTAAAACTTATATAACACACTTAAAAACAATTTATTTCTTTAAAACCATCATCAAACTCAAGAGGGCAGTAGCTATTTTAAATTTGTCTCAAGAGGGATTTAAATCATGAAATCTAGCTCAAAATATTTCTTAAGATCATCTAGACTTAGGAAAATCATGAAACATGAATTTTAGCTCTTGTACCTAGATGAATCTCATTCTAAGACTCAAGATAATCACAAGGCCAAAATCAAAGGAGTTAAAGACATATATTTTCCAACTTTGTTTGAGATAATAATAGGTAAGTCTATGAGTTCTAAATCTCTTAAGTGATTGACATAAAAATAAATATGCAATGCACTTTGTTTTAGTCTTTATTAAGAGGTGAGAGCATAAAATAAATATGTTATGTAAATCCATTATTATCTTAGAGATTTAGTGAGAGCATAAACATAAATATGAAGATGCAAGTTCATTTTTTACTCTTGATCATTTAGTGATGACATAAAAGTAAATATGGATGCAAGTCCTTTTTATCTTAACATAGAGCTCATATAAGACTTTTAGAGAGAACCAAAAATCTCAACCCAACACTTATCTCACAAACAAAGTGAGCTCTAGAGTTCTTGAACTAAATTCTCAAAGGAACTACCTGACTCTTGAACATCATCCTCAAGCTCCAAGGAAATGAACTTAAAAGGAAACAAAACCATAAGGAAGTAAAAACCGAAACATACAGTAAAGGAAACAAGAACCGAAATCACAAGAAAGAAAATATATATCAAGTTCTTTATTATGTACTCAAGACCCCTAACTAGAGCATAACTCTAGAACGTGCTGGCCAACTTTAAGGTTGACAAGGGTAGGCCTTGAGTTTATTGAAAACCTTATGATTAATTTTTCTTAAGTTAAAAACCAAGTGAGCTAAGTAACATAGATAAAGTTCAAGGAAAGGAAAAACTCAAGCTTTAGAGGTTTCTTTGAGATGAACACAAAGTCAGCAACTAGAAACTCTCATCATCAAGCTATCATGCTCAAAATGAGGCCTTGAGGCCGAGATGAAAAGAAAAGGAAGAAGCAAGGAAAAACTTAAAAAGAAACCAAGAGAAACTTTGAGAAAACATCATTTTTGAGCAAAACAAAAACTTGAGAGCAACTCCCTACCAAGTATGATGACAAAGGCTTGATCTTGAGGATGAGAATGAGAAGAACAACTCCTCCTAGATTGATGGTGATGATTCGGCCACCAAGAGGAAAAAGGAAAGGAGATGTGTTTTGGATGTGTTTGTGTTTGAGGATGAGTGTTTGAGTGTTTAAAGGATGATTCAAGGTTGTGGTTTGAGGTTGTGAGGTGATGATGCAAAGAGAAGATGAAGAAGATAAAGATGAAAGAAAGTTTTTAAGAACTTGAGAGGAAATGAACAACTTGAGAGGAAAAGGAAAGAACTTGCAAAGAGTGCTTGAAAGCTTAAACTTACCAAATGATCAAAAGTAACACAAGTTCATCTAAGGCACCTATTTATAGAAAATAAAACAATGAGGAGTACAATGGAGGAGGGCTAGCCGTGTGGCTCACAAGGCTTTAGGGAGGAAAATATCTCTTACAAGTTGTCATTCAATGCATGGTTGAAGGTATGACAAGCATGGTGCAAAGTATGGTCTAGGTAAGGCTTGGTGTAGACTTGAAAATGCAATTGAACTTCAAATATTTGAGGCATGGGGGGAGGAGTGGTCGTGCACATCTAGAAGAGAGGAGAAGAGATTTCTTTTGTTTAATGATGGTTTAGAGATGTGTTTAGGTGTGTATTAGAATAGGTGCAAGATTAGGAATTGTTAAATATGTGTTTAGGTAACTAAGAATGTGAGTAGAAATTTTATAAGGAGTGCTCATACACATTTAGAGGGTTTTAAATTCATTTTATGAATAAACAAGTGTAGACACATTTCCATGATTTAAGGAATTAGAGAGAGAAAATACTATTCAAGATTCCATGACTAGGAATCTTGAATTTAAAAAGGAGATTTAGGTTTAATCTAAGCAATTTTAGGTTCTAATTAACTTTAATAAATTACTTTGACTCTAGATTAATTATGAAAATTAATTAATCTTCGATTAGAGCCTGATATTACTTAGGTTTGCTTAATCATGCGATTAAGCTCAAAAACACTAAATTAGTGGCAAAATCATAATTTTGCACAAAAATTGCCCAGGACCACCTTGACCTAAACTAAGGTCACAGAATACATAAAAGCACCTTTTTAATACCATCTGGAGAAATTTCGGGCTCATCTGGTGCTCGTGCCCGTGTCAAACACAACAAGGGTATTTTGGTCATTTTGACCTAAAATCTCAAAAAATGAGATTTTCAATCCCGGAAAGATTCACAAGTCAACTAATCCCCTTCAAACATTGAGTTAGCCGCTCGAGGAATGCCGAGTTGGCTATCCTCGAGTTCCGGGCTGAAAATGACCTCAGGGGCATTTCGATCATTTTTACTCTAACAGAAAAATCAGGACGTTACACTTCAGTTTGAAAATTTCAAGAAACAAGGCACGATTCAACCCCTTATTTTCGTGCATTATCTCACCATAAGCGAATTCCTAAGGAGCAGGAGGATAGAACAACAAAAGCCAGAGTTCAGTTGAACTCCAAAGGAAAGCATCTGCTCACATGTGCACTAAGTATAGCTGAATATGATAAAATTCATGCTTCATGGGAAAAGACATATGGGATAGACTATGCATGCTGCTTGAAGATCATAAACCAACTAAAAAGTCATGGAAAAAAGTATTCTAACTCAGAATTGATTAGGAAAATACTTGGAAGCTTTTCCGTAAGATGGCCGCCCAAAGTCATAGCTTTTATTGAAAACAAGATCTTCAAACTCTTGTCGGGGATGCTCTTATTGGATCTCTTAAAATCCATTAAGATGTGCTCCTTGAAATACATGATAAATCCACAAAAAGAAGCAAGTCTTTTTTCCCTAAAGTCATCACATAAGAAGCAGTGTAAAGCTAAAGCAATGGAAGTTACTGAAACCTCTGATGAAACGGAAGAATTTGATGAAGTGCATACTAAGTTCCTGGAGTAACTCTGAAGATGAAAAAATGGGTCAGAAAGCCATGATGAGCTAGAAGATGTTGAAAATCTTTGTTTCATGGCATGAGTATGCTTTAACCAAGAAAGTAAGGTAAAAGTATCTGAATCCGATCTTTCATATTACTTATTACTTGCACTGTACGATGAGTTACTGAAAAACTCATAAAGTTATTTTTGAACTTAAGAGGATTCACGACTTCTAAAAGCTGACCTGGAACAAATGGTAAATAGTTCAAGAACCTTGAACTTATGCTGGGAAGTTAGAGGTTATAATTCCAAAAAACATTTTTGAGATATGAAAGAGGAAATAGAATAGTAAAAGAAACACAACCTCATTTAGAAACTATAAACATAGTGTCTTACACTCTTTGCTAATATAAGGGACACCCACTTGACAAATGGTTCTTGAGAAAGAAAACTGTTAGAAAGGATGGGAAATCTCCCCTTTGAAAAACTAGCCAAAATGGATTCAAGAAAGTTACGTAACAAAATCAAAACTCTTTTTGTTGCAGGTATGTCTGAACATACCCACTGATTATGGTGCTAATGGACATAAAGATTGAGACTACCCTAGATACCTTTTTGGGTTTAGAGGGTGGATCAAGAGCATGAAGCTTAAGGACTTGAAATGACTCAAGTTCGCTGATGAAAAGTATCCTAGAATGATTTTGCAAATTATCTCGAAGAACTAAAAGAGAGCCTTGAAAAATAAGTCTCAAAGAAACTTTTGAAAGCAAGCAGATGAAAGCCAGACTTCCAAAAAGTAGACTCCAGAACTCAGATACTTCAAAAAACATACTAAAACATCCAAAGCAATAAGAAAATAACACTTCTAAACATAGAGAAAAGCAATCTGAAGATGCAAAAGAAGCTGAAGATTCTCAAAGAACATAAACTACAAAAGAGTTTTTGATTTAAAGGCAGTTTTTGAAAACAGAGTTCTTGGAGACATTTTAAAGGAAGTGAGAACTAGATTATTCCTAAGAAATATGTCAAATTATGCTTTCATCTTTGCCATTGAACTTGAATATATTGAAGAAGCTTTAAGTGATCAAAGTTGGGTGGATACTATGCAAGAAGTGTTGGACCAAATCAAGAAAAGCAAAGTCTGGATGCTTGACTAAGAGAAAGGTTATCATTGGTACACAATAGGTATTCAAAAATAAGCTGGATGGAGCTGAATGAAAGAGAAGAATACCTTTGCACTTTCTGCTGCTGGAGCTAAATATGAAGATTGTTGCAAGCTACTGCATCCAGATGCTATGGATAAGGAACTAACTAGAAGACCATCATTTGAGATATTCCAAACTCCCTATCCTCTATAGTAATACTAGTGATATTTTAATCCATTTAAAAATTTCATTCTGCACTCTAGATCCAAGCAGCTTGATGTCAAACCTTGTTTTGAAATCGTATTTGAAAAGGATCCTTTAAGTCAATGCTTGTTAATACTGAAGATGATAGTGTAAGAAATATTGACAAGACTTTTAGCTAAAAATCATTTTTGTTGTGTTTTGAAAAGGCTATATATTCTAAAAAGTTTTAAATCTACATAAACATTCATGCACAACATCTTTGGGCATTCTCCTATTAAATGCTCTGATCTGAAGACCATATAGAGACATCAATTTGCAAGACCTGTTCACTCCTTGAAGTTTCGAAGATCTGTTCATAAGTTCAAAAAGAAAATGAAGTGACTAGAAGAAAGAAGAGTAGAATAAAAAAATAGGATATAAACGGTCTTATAACGCTCAGAATATAAAGATGAACCTATGGCAAAAGAAAAATAATAAGACTCCAATAGGTCAAAAAGGTGAAAAATAAAGCTCAGAAAGTAAACACTTCATAAAGAAATTCAAATAGTCAGAAATCACTCTTTCTAAAATAGGATGAAAAAGGGCAGGATAATTTCTATTCTTGTGAGTTTCTTTCTCCCATGTCGTTTCACCTTCAATCAGTCTTGTCCTATCAATTAAATAACCTCCTATGCTTGACACATCACACCTTACTCTTATATTCCTTCACACGCTTCCTAAACTGTTTCATATTCTTATTCCTTCAAATCCTTATCTCGAAGCCCAAACCAATCTTCATCTCACACAAACTCTCACCATTTCTCATCAACCAATCCTTTCAAGCTCCAACCTTCCATGATCTAACAATCTTTAATATGGCTAAAGGAAAGAAATATGATGGTAACCTTGCCAATCTAGGGATAATCCACATGTATGATGAATTTTTTCATCAACAATACTATGCTGATAACTATGCCTATTGTCCTATATGTAACACCTCGATTTTTCTTTTTGAGCGAAAAATGATCGAAATGCCCTTGAGGTCATTTTTACCCAAAAATTCAAAGATGGCCCACTTGGCAATCCTCGGAGGGTCAACTCAATGTTTGAAGGGGATTATATATGTTGTGATTGATATCCGAGATGAAAATCTCATTTTCCGAAGTTTTGGCTCAAAATGACCAAAATACCCCTATAGCGTTTTACGCGGGTATCAGTGTTGTTTGAACCCGAAATCTCTCCCGAGAGTTCGGAATGCTAATTATATGTGCTTGATGATAATTGTTTTGGTCTGAGTGGTCTCGGGCAGAGTTTGTGTAAAATTACTGTTTTGCCCTTGGAATAGTGTTTTACGGGCCTAATGCCGTAATTAAGGGAACCTAAGTAATATTAGGCTCTAATCAAAGATTAATTAATTTCAATAATTAATCTAGAGTCAAAATAATTTATTAAGATTAATTAGAACCTAAGATTGCTTAGATAAGCTTAAATCTCCCCCATGGTTACATAGGAATTGGTCATTCCTCCCCCATATTCTTCACATGTTGATTTGCATCACACTCAAAGAACCATGCTTACACCATGCTTGAACCATACCTTGGACCATGCTTGAGCCATACTTAGCCATACCTCTAACCATGCCTTTGAATGACCACATTAAGGAGATATTTTCCCCCCATTTTCTTGATGAAGTCCACAACCTCCTCCTCCATTTATCCTCTCATATTTCTTTTTTTTTTTTTTCTATAAATTCCTATCTCAAGAGAACTTGGTTCCATTTTACACATTTTTTAGTTGTTGTCTTAAAATTTCATCTTGTTTCCTTTCTTTTCTCTCAAAGAACTCTAGAGCTCTTTTCTTTCATCTTCTTCATCCTCTTCAAAGATCACCCTCTTGCAACCTCAAACCACCACACAACCACCATAGATCATCATCCAAACACCTAAGCTTCCATTCTCCCTCACAAAGCTCACACAAACACATTTCCTTCCCTTTTTCCCTTACTTGGCCGAACCCTATACACCACCTTTGAGAGGAGTTTTCTTCTCATTTCCTTGCAAAAAACAAGCTCATTTTCCTTCCAACAAGAAACACCACTTGGTAGGGGTTTTGTTTTTCAAAAGCGTTATCTTTTACATGATGTTTTAACATGAAAAAGTTCTAGTTTCTCTTAGTTTAAACTCTTTTCCTCTCTTTTTATTTTTGGCTAGGAAGCTTGGTTTTGAAAGGAAAATTTTAGCTTGATGATGAGGTTTCAAGATAATGGTCTTGTGGTTATTATTTGAGAAACCTCTAAAGCTTGAAACTTGGTCTTGATTTCATCACATTTTGGTTTTTCTTTTCCTTCTTCCTTGCTATGATTTCGGTTTCCTTTCTTTTCCTTTTGCATGAATTTTGGTTTTTCCTTTCCTTGTCTTTGCTTTGATTTTCTTTTGATTCTCAAAGAAATGTGGTTATTTATTTTGTTCTCTTGGTCCATTTCCATGAGTTTGATGATGATGTTCAAACCATAAGGTTTCTTTGAAACCTTGGTACAAAGAACTCTAAAGCACACTTTGGCTTGCTAAGATAAGTGTTGGGTTGAGGTTTATGTTCTTTTAAAGTCTTGTATGAGCTTTAGTAAGGAATAAAATGAACTTGCATCCATATTTAAGTTTATGCTTTGCACATCATGTTTACTTTTCCTTGCCATCACTAAAATCTCAAGAATAAAGAAATGAACTTGCATCCTCATATTTAAATTTCAAGCTTTGCATTTCATGTTTATGTTTCAAGCCATCACTTAAACTCTAAAGATAATAATGAACTTGCATCTCATATTTACTTTAAAGCTCTCACTTTACTTTTATAATGGAGAATAAAATAAAGCGCATAGCATGTTTAAGATTTTGTCATCACCTAAGAATCCTAGAGCTCAAAGACTTGCCCTTTTTTATCTCAAGTAAAGTTTGGAAAATGGAAGCACTCTTTGGATGCTATTTTCGGCCATGTGATGATGATGGGCTTATCATAAGTTTCATCTAGTCACAAGGACCAACAAACTATATTTTAAGATTTTCTTAAGCATAGAAAAGTTCAAAGAATACTTTGAGTATGATTTTTATGATTTAAAAACTCATTCAAGAGTGATTTAAAATAGCTACTGCCTTAGCATTATATTTTTATGATTTTAATAAAATAAATTGGCTTCTAAAAGAGTTTTGAGATTCTAAAATGACTCCAAGGGAAACTAGTAACTTATATGCATTAGAAATGTGATTTTATGTGATTGTTTGAGATATATGTTTCGGCCACTGCCTTGTTAATTTGGCTACTACATGATGCTGTTCTAAAGTGTTAAAGTGTGCAAAAATTATGTTTGAGTGAAGCAAAAATTATTTTGTGAGTGTTAGGGACAACTAGTAAGTAGAAAGAATGAAAAATGTGAGTTCTAGATCCCTCAGAAACTAAAATATGGTTGCTGTTTTAGGATGAGTAAAATTAGAGATAAAATTGTTTTAGAATAGTTCAGAAGTGTAGGATTAGTTCCTAAAAGTAGTGGAAATTAGTTTTAGTGCCTTAAGAAAAGCTGAAACTTAGAAAGGGTCAAAGACGTGACTCCTAGACACCCGTAAGTGAGACAAGGAGATTCTGCCCTTACTGCCCAAAGCTGTAACACCCTAAATCTTAACCCAAGACTACTAGTATGTCCTTAGGTTAATTTTTAGAATATTACCTCTTGGTCTCATCCTTTGGAAAATACTTAGCGGAAATACGGGTAAAATTTTTCTTTTTAAAATCAAAGTGAGAGCCACGCGTGAAACTTTAAGGGGCAACATAGCGAAACATATAAGCAAAGCATAAGAAACACATCATGTCATGGAAACATCAACTGAAACATATATATATATATATAACGTGCCTACCCAAAGAGGCAGGACTATTTGATACATCATGAAGCAAAATACAACTGAAATGCAATACAAGGAAATCATAAAAACAAATACAAAAGACACTACCCCCATACCCGTGTGCACCTAAAGGAGACAACCTCATATACAAAAGAAGGTTTGATCTCTACTATGTGGCATGTGTGTGCACTAGCTACTACCCCTCCTATGACTACTCCTGCGGGTCCGAGTACTGTGGGGTCGAGTCGATCCACTGGCGAATCTCGGCGGGAGTGGTCGAGTGCATCATCGGGGCATGTCCACCGCGCGAGGCGCATAGATGGCCGTCGAGCCAACCTCGGCTGGACCACCGTCTCCTCACTCCCAGCCCTCATCGGTGGAGGAGTGGGACTGGAGCTCCAACTGTACATGTGGGATGGCGGGTCCTCGGATGGGTCCGTCTCCGAGTACTGGGGACGCGGTACATACTCGGGGTACTCGCGTACTGCTGATGTCTCGGGCTCCATGCGGAGGATCTGCTCATCGCGTGGTCTCGCTCGCTCAAAAATCCCGTTATGGGGTAAGGAAGCGATCGGGGTGAAGCGGTAGCTCGGGGACGGGAATGCTGAAGGGTCGTCCCATGAACATGTATACTCACGGCGTGCAGCGACCCTCAAAATGGTATGACCAGTCTTGGGTCATGGTGCAGCTCCCATACCGGGTGTCGATTTAAGAGTCTAACGTCGCCATCTGAAGATATGACGGAAGAAAGAGAGAGGGAATGAGAATCTTTCTAAAAGAATTCTCAGTAGGGTTATCCCTACCTAGGTGTCATCGTCACATCCTCAGGAACCTTGGGTTTATTTCTAAAAGGTGTGCATGCATATAAGTTCCTTTTAAGTGGATTTCCCAAAGAGGTATTTTATCCAAGGTCCATCATATTTTATAATGCGTCTTTATAACTTAAGCAGAAATATACTAATGATATGAATGCATCATAAGGTAAACCAAACAATAGAATAACTAGGAAACATTATAACATTGGCATAAGTATAGTTTATGTGACATTGTCAACTTTAACTTTCATCTCATGGGGCCGCCCTAAAACTTCTCTAGGTTATGAGCTCATACCTTAACTAGTCGTCACTAGCTCTTACTTATCCTATGATAAGCGTAACATAATCCCGACTTAAAGTACGGGCTAGGGGGCAAATTAAGGATCTCCTTTCTAGGATCATTTCCTCTTTGAAACGCTTTGCTAGCCACGTGGGCCTCGCAATTTGTCCGCTTTGGCAGGCTGCATCTACACATACCCTCACGGATTTGTCTCCTCCTGGGGGTGCTCGGCCGAACCGGTGTCACCCAGGAGAAGCGCGTCTCAGTGTTGTGTCACATTTATATCTTCATAAGTATTACATCATAATTACCTCATCATTTATCATATTCATTTTTATCATGCATTCTCATGTATCTTTTTCATAACATATATATCATCACATGAAACTTTCTCATAACATTCGTCACATAAAACTTTCACCCAAACATCATCACATAGTCATATTTAACAATCATCCAGAGGCTCATAAACATGTTATGTTATATCTCATAGTGCTTTAAACTTTGATTATTATGAGTCTTAAACTTGCAAATTAATTATTCTTAACTTCTTTATACACCCATAGTTTGACAATTTATGAGTTATACAAATCTCATGCTTAAGTACTAATCCAAATAGCACTAAGCGGAATTTGGACAACTTTATGTTTAAGTGATTACGGAGTTCTAGAAATTACGGTTTAGATCTTTATCTCACTTTCTAAGTTATTGATCATCAACACCTAGTCTCTTGGGAACCTATAAGGTTATAACTAAGTATTTCTCACCTCACCCTATGGTCAAGAACATCTCTAAACCTCAAGAGTGCAGAAATCAAAATACTAACTTTACGGGTACCTAGAAGTCACAATAATGACCCTTTCTAAGTTCGGTTTGCTCCTAAGGTTTCAAGATTAAGTCCTAAACCAATTATGAGTCATTCCTACACATATAAACTAATTTAAAACCATGATTTTTGAATCTAAACCTTGCTGGACAGAATCCAGAAAAATAAATCTTTAAGGGATCTAGAACTCTCAAATTAATTCTTTTCTAGTTCCTAACTTATCCTATCTTTCACATATGAGTCTTAACATAATTATTACCCAAACATAAGCATATTAACATCATTAACACAGCTCATGCAGTAGCCAAACATAGCAAGGCAGAACCGAAACAACAACTCCATTTAAAGGCATTGAATCATAGTTTCTAAAGCACATCAAATACTAGTTTCTCTTGGAACCTTATTAAAACCTTCAAAACTCTTTTATGAATACTTTTATCATCTAAACTCATGGAAATACTTAATAGGGCAGTGGCTATGTTATTTTCATCTCAAGAGGTCCTAAATTCATAATACTTAGTTCTACACCTTCCTTATACTCATATAAGTTTAGCAAAAATTATAAAACATAGTTTTCAATACTTGAAGACATTAAGGCCTCATAGGGCCGAAATATGAGCCATAGGAGATAGATGTTTTAGACCTTTGTTTGAGATATCCTTGGGCAAGTCTTTGAGCTCTACAATCATTAAAGTGATGACATAAAAATAAACATGCTCATGCACTTATTTTAGTTATTGCTAGAAAGTAAAGTGAGAGCATAAAGTAAACATGTGGTGCAATATATTATTATCTTTGATATTTAGGTGAGGACTTGAAATATAAATATGATAATGCGAAGCTTGAAACATAAACATGATAATGCAAGTTCATTCATTATCTTGGGATTTAGTGATAGCAAAGAAATAAACATGATATGCATAGCTTAAAGTAAACATGATGCAAGTTTCATTTTTATGTTTAACTAGAGCTCATTTAAGACTTTAACAAGATAATAACCCTATACCATATCTCAAAGGTCACAACACAAGAATCGAAAATCATATAAAAGAGAAATAAGGTGAAACTACATCAAGTTCTTTATTAAGTACCCAAAACCCCTATCTAGAGACAAATCTCTAGAACGTGCCGGCCAACTTTAAGGTTGACAAGGGTAGGCTTGGGCTTTTAGAAATCCTTAGATTAATTTTCTTAAGTTGGAAAAACCATGTGAGCTAGATAACATATAGATGAAGTTGTAAGAAAAGGAAAACTCAAGCTTTAGAGGTTTCTTTGAGATGAACACAATGTCATCATCTAGAAACTCTCATCATCAAGCTATCATGCTCAAATCAAGGCCTCATGGCCGAAAATGAAAAGGAAAGGAAAGACAAAGGAAAGCTCAAAAAGAATCCAAGAGAAAACTAGAGAAAAACACTTTCTTGAGCAAAATAAAGTTTGAAAACAAATCCCTACCTAGTGATGAAGATAAAAGTTTGAACTTGAAGATGGAAATGAGATGAGCAACACCTCCTAGGATGGTGATGATGATTCGGCCTTGATGAGAGAAAAAGAAAGAGAATGTGTTTCAAGTGGAGTTGTGTTTGAGGTGTGGTGTTTGAGAGGTTTGATGATGGTTCAAGGTTTTGGGGTGGTGTTTGATGGTTGAGAGGTGATGATGAGATGAAGAGATGAAGAAGATAAAGATGAAAAGAAAGGAAGAACACTCTTGGAACTTTGAGAGAAAAAGGAAAAACTAACAAGACAACTCTAAAACTCTAAACTTTGCAAATGCTTCAAAGTGTAACAAGGCTAACACAAGCATCCTATTTATAGAAAATCAAAACCATGGAGGAGTGAATGGGGAGGGCTTTGGCGTAGCTTTTGAGGGAGGAAGGAAGAGAAAATATCTCTTACACAAGGTCATTCAAGCATGGTTTGAAGTATGGAAGCTATGCTACAAAGTATGGCTTGATGTGAGTTAATTTCCTATCACATTTTTATGAAATTAGGCTTCTAGAACCTTAACATGGCTGGAACTTTTCCAGCCACAAATAAATGGGGAAAATGGGTTGTTTTAATTATTTATTCATGTGGAAATTCAAGCTTGATTGAAAGTTATGACAAGGTATAGTGTATGTGACTTGAGGTATGGCTTTGGAGTGTTGAAAAATTGAACATGTGATGCATAATGGGGAAGGAGGTTCACGGCCAGCTTGGGACAGCAAGGGAGGAGGTGAGTTTGACCATTTAATTGTGTGTTAATGGTAGGTTTAGATGTGTATTAGCTTAGGTACAAGGTTAGGAATAATTAAGCTTAAGTTTAGGTAACTAAGAATGTGATTTAGGGAGTTTATGACAAGTTTAGGAGTGCTCATACATCATTAAAGAATTTTAAACTCATTTATGAATAAACAATGTGTAACACAATTCCATGATTTAAGGAATTGGAAAGAGAAAACACTATTCAAGATTCCATGACTAGGTGTCATAAAATTAAAATATGATTTTAGGTTGTAATTAAGTACTTTTTGGTTCTAAACAACTTTAATAAATTATTTTGACTCTAGATTAATTAAGGAAATTAATTAACCTTCGATTAGAGCCTAATATTGCTTAGGTTTGCTTAATCGTGTGATTAAGCGAAACTAGGGGCAAAACCGTAATTTTGCACTAATTTTGCCCGGGACTTCAAAAATTAAAACTGAGGTCATAGAATACATAAAAACGCCTTTTAAAACCATCTGGAGAAGTTTCGGGTTCATCCGGCACTTGCAAACGGGTAAAACACCACAGGGGCGTTTTGGTCATTTTGACCTGAAAACTCGAAAAACGAGATTTTCGATCCCGGGAAGGTACATAAGTTTTCTAATCCCCTTCCAACATTGAGTTTGCCCTTCGACCATCTGCCACTGGCTTTCCTCGGTCCAATGAAAATGACCTCAGGGGCATTTTGGTCATTTTCACTCTAACAGAAAATCGGGGCGTTACATTACTCCCCTCCTTAAAAAGAATTTCGCCCTAAATTGCACCTTAGTAAAGCTCTGGATATTTGGACTTCATCTCTGACTCTAGTTCCCACGTGTATTCTTCCGACTTGCCTTGTCCCCACGCCACTTTTACCAAAGGAACAGACTTGTTCCTTAACTGCTTGACTCCGTGATCCACTATTCCCGTAGGCGGTACATTGAAAGTGAGGTCCTCCCTTAACTGTACATGCTCTGGTTCTAGGACATGGCTAGGGTCGGACTCATATTTACGTAACTGGGAGACGTGAAAGACATCATGAAGGTTTGACAGATTGGGTGGTAAGGCTATTTTGTAAGCTACGGATCCGACTCTTTGAAGAATTTCAAAAGGACCGAGAAATCGGGGACTCAACTTTTTAACTTTCATGGCTCTCCCTATTCCTGTAGTGGGGGTGATTCTTAGAAATACATGTTCTCCCTCTTGGAACTCCAAGGGCTTGCGCCTTTTGTCCGCGTAGCTTTTCTGTCGACTTTGAGCGGTTAAGATTCTATCCTTGATCTTCTTGATTTGTTCCGTCGTTTCCCTCACTACCTCAGGTCCTAAGACACTTTGCTCTCCGGGCTCGTACCAACACAAGGGTGATTGGCACTTCCTTCCGTATAATGCCTCAAATGCGGTGCCATACCGATGCTTGCGTGATAAGCTGTTGTTATACGCAAACTTCGATCAAAGGCATGTACTTATCCCAACTTTCTTTTTGGTCTAAGACACAGGCTCTCAAAGATATCTTCCAGGGTTTGGATTGTCCTCTCGGACTGACCATCCGTTTGTGGGTGGTAAGCAGTGCTTAAGCACAACTTGGAACCAAACGCCTTTTGAAAGGCTCCCCAAAAACGTGACGTAAACCGCGGATCTCGATCCGAGATTATCGTCGATGGTACTCCATGCAACCTTACTATTTCTTGGATGTAAAGCTGGGCCAACTTATCCAACGAGTACGTGACTCGAATAGGTAGAAAGTGAGCCGACTTAGTCAGTCGATCCACGATTACCCATACGGCATCGTGGCGGCTTGGGTCTTTGGCAATCCTGTCACGAAGTCCATTGATATACCTTCCCACTTCCACTCGGGGATCGACAGGGGGTGCAGCATGCCAGAAGGTTTTCGGTGTTCGATCTTGACCTTTGGCAGACCAAACACTTACTCACCCAGGCGACCACATCCTTCTTTAATCCGGGCCACCAAAACATCCTCTTCAAGTCCTGATACATCTTCGTAGTACCAGGATGGATGGCAAAATGGCTCTTGTGAGCTTCCTCCAAGATCTTCTCTCGGAGGTCACCATCTTGTGGCACACAGATTCGCCCCTCGAACCTCCATAACCAGTCGGGGCCTCGTACAAAACCTTTCAACTTTCCAGCCTTTACTGCCTCGATTGTCTCCATAAAGTCCTCATTTTCTCTTTGGGCAAGCATAATCCTTTGCTTAAACCCACTGGTCACCGTGAGATGACTCATCACGATGCCATTCTCCGTTATAGACATTCCAAGATTCATATTCCTAAATTGCTCTATTAACCCAACTTCATTAACCATCATACTTGACAGACGTAACGAGTTTCGGCTCAAGGCGTCGGCTACTACATTAGCCTTGCCGGGGTGGTAACTTAAACCAAAATCGTAGTCCTTGAGGAACTCCATCCATCTTCTTTGCCTCATATTCAACTCCTTTTGATCAAAGAGATGCTTGAGACTCTTATGATCGGAGAAAACTTCAAACCTCACACCATACAAATGGTGTCTCCACATCTTTAGAGCGAACACGATGGCCGCTAGTTCTAGGTCATGTGTGGGGTAGGGTACCTCATGAGGCATGAGTTGTCCTGGACGCATAGGCTACCACTTGCCTATTTTGCATCAACACACAACCTAAACTCTTGGCTGAAGCATCGCAATATACCTCGAAGGGTACATTGGGGTCAGGTAAAACTAAAACTGGGGTTGAGGTGAGCTTTTCCTTAAGCTCTAGGAAACTCTTTTCACACTCAGGGCTCCACTCAAACGGGGCATTCTTCCTAGTGAGCTTGGTTAAGGGTAGGGCTAACTGGGAAAATCCTTTAATGAACCTACGGTAATATCCAGCTAAACCCAAAAAGCTTCTAATCTCAGTTACAGAGGTTGGTCTATCCCAATTCATCACAGCCTCTATCTTACTTGGGTCGACAGCTATGCCACCTTTTGACACAACATGTCCTAAGAACTTTACCTCCTCTAACCAAAATTCACACTTAGACAACTTAGCGTATAACTTCTTCTCCTTTAATACCTCTAAAACCATCCTTAAATGACGCTCATGCTCCTCGTGGGTTTTCGAATAGATGAGAATATCATCTATGAACACAACCACGAATTGATCTAAATAGGGTCTAAAGATCCTATTCATGTAATCCATAAAAACTGCGGGAGCATTCTTCAAACCAAACGACATTACATTGAACTCAAAGTGTCCATACCGAGTTCGAAAGGCGGTTTTAGGAATATCCGAACCTCTCACCCTAATCTGATGGTAACCGGACCTTAAATCAATCTTAGAAAACACTACTGCTCCTTTCAATTGGTCCATAAGATCATCAATCCTAGGCAATGGGTATTTATTCTTTATGGTTACTTGGTTCAACTGCCTATAGTCTATACACATCCTCATGCTTCCGTCCTTTTTCTTCACAAATAAGACCGGAGCGCCCCAAGGTGAAGCACTCGGCCTTATAAAACTCTTTTCTAACAACTCCTCTAACTGGGTTTTCAACTCTGCTAACTCCGAGGGTGACATCCTATACGGGGCTATAGAGATTGGTCCTGTCCCAGGAACCAACTCTATGGAGAACTCCACTTCTCTTTCGGGAGGGAACTCGGGTATTTCATCTGGAAACACCTCGGGATAGTCTCTCACCACAGGTATCTCACCTAGGTTTTGCTCCAAGTCTACATCACAGGCGGGTAGGAGAACATATCCCTTAGTTTTCTTCCCACTACAGAAGACCTCTACGGAATTTAGGTACAGCCTAATGGGTTGAGTGATGTTTTCGGGAGGAGAAGGGAAAACTACGGTTTGGGTTCCACAATCTAACATCACACGATTGGGGTGAAGCCAGTTCATGCCTAAGATAATGCCTATGTCTTTCAAGGGTAAACAAATTAAATCTATGATAAAAGACCTATTTTCTACAACAAGATGACAGTTTAAACAACAACGGCAAGTATTAACAGGGCGATTTGTAGGAGTAGAAACAATAAGATCGAAGGGAAGTTTAGAGACTTTTAGATTTAAGGACTCGACACTAGCAAGTGAAATGAAAGAATGGGTAGCACCAGAGTCATATAGTACAGTTAAGGCTTTACCATTTACTTTGCACATACCTTCGATGAGATCTTTGGATTTCTTGGCGTCTTAGCGTTAAGGGTAAAGACCCTTCCTCGATGCGTGGTCGGGGTTTTGGTTCGATGTCCCTTGTCGGTGCAGTCCTTTGCATAGTGACCAGGCTTGCCACACTTGAAGCACGATTCGACCGGCTAAGCATGGGCGATTCCCGTGGTTCTTTCCGCATTGTGGGCAAACATCCGCAGTCGTTGCTCCGGGGTAAGCAGCAGGGGTTTGTGGTGCCTTGTTCTTAGCTCCACTTGGTCCTCCATTGTGGTTTCGGGGTCCACCCGGTCCACGGGATTGATTATTGAAATTCCTCGGGCCTTGATGTTGAAATGGCGGCCTTTGGTGTTGTTTGGATTGTTGGTGAGCAGGAGCTCTTGGCGGTTGTTGTTGTTGTCGGAATCGGGTTGGGTGGTAGGGGTTGTAGTGATTCCTCGACGGTGCTGCGGTTTGAACTGGGGCTTGAGGTCCGAGCCCCTTAGCTCGCTCCGCCCTTGTGATTTGAATCTTTCTCTGTCCTTCTTCAAGTATCCGGCACTTGTTGACCAGGGTCGGGAAGTCTCTGATCTCCATATGGGCCACAGCCAGTTCATCTCTGCCTTCAGACCGGCCTCATACTTCACACACTTCCAAACTTCATCGGGGTTCCCTTGGAATACCCGAGAGAACTTGATTAGCTCCTCAAACTTCAGTGTATTGAGCTACTGAGACCCTCCTTGGGTTAATCTGCATGAACTCAACGCCCTTTATGCTCCTCACGGACTCCGGAAAGTACTTCTCATAGAAGTAAGTCTTGAACAGCTCCCAGTAAATGGGAGTTCCAGAGGCATCTAGCAGATGCCTCGTGCCGCTCCACCGTAACTTCGGACGGACTTCAAAGATGAAAGCAAAGAATGTGACCTTCGCTCCTCCGAGCAGTAACAACAGAGTAGATCTTCTCCATGTCTTTGATCCACTCATCGCCTTGCTCTGGGTCCATTACCCCTCGGAACAACTGGCGGGTTCGCCTTGCGGAACTCGGCCGAAGCGGACTTGTTCCACCATCTCTGCAGCAGGGGAGGAGGGGGAACAGAGCAGCATTCGCTTGTTGATCCATTCGGTCGAACATCCGCTCCATGGCTTGCGCCATGCGACGGACAGCAGCAGCTTGTATCATCTTGTTCAACATCGGGTGTAGTCCTAGGCCGTCCGCGGTGCCATTGGTCCCTATACACATGAAACAATGAACATCAAGTTGATCAGGCTCAATATCCATGCAAAATGAGCTAGTCACCATGGCACTTGCAACCAACAGAAGTCATGCATCTCTAGTCCTACAGCTTATCTCTATCAAGCACTATACATGTCATAACTATCGTATTATGCTTATAAAGCATAGTCACCCAATCCTCGTGCTCCATGAGAATCGAATCGCTCGATACCATAATGTAACACCCTAAATCTTAACCCAAGACTACTAGTATGTCCTTAGGTTAATTTTTAGAATATTACCTCTTGGTCTCATCCTTTGGAAAATACTTAGCGGAAATACGGGTAAAATTTTTCTTTTTAAAATCAAAGTGAGAGCCACGCGTGAAACTTTAAGGGGCAACATAGCGAAACATATAAGCAAAGCATAAGAAACACATCATGTCATGGAAACATCAATCAAACATATATATATATATATAACGTGCCTACCCAAAGAGGCGTGACTATTTGATACATCATGAAGCAAAATACAACTGAAATGCAATACAAGGAAATCATAAAAACAAATACAAAAGACACTACCCCCATACCCGTGTGCACCTAAAGGAGACAACCTCATATACAAAAGAAGGTTTGATCTCTACTATGTGGCATGTGTGTGCACTAGCTACTACCCCTCCTATGAGTAGTCCTCGGGTCCGAGCATTTGTGGGGTCGAGTCGATCCTTTGGCGAATCTCGGCGGGAGTGGTCGAGTGCATCATCGGGCATGTCCACCGCGCGAGGGCGCATAGATGGCCGTCGAGCCAACCTCGGCTGGACCACCGCCTCCTCACTCCCACCCTCATCGGTGGAGGAGTGGGACCGAGCTCCAGCTGTACATGTGGGATGGCGGGTCCTCGGATGGGTCCGTCTCAGAAATACCGGGACGCGGTACATACTCGGGGTACTCGCGTACAGCTGATGTCTCGGGCTCCATGCGGAGGATCTGCTCATCGCGTGGTCTCGCTCGCTCAAAAATCCCGTTATGACGGTAAGGAGCGATGGGGTGAAGCGGTAGCTCGGGACGGGTACGCCAAGGGTCGCCCCATGAACATGTATACTCCGACAAAGGCAGCGACCCTCAAAATGGTATGACCCGAGTGCCGGGTCATGGTGCAGCTCCCATACCGGGTGTCGATTTAAGAGTACTAACGTCGCCATCTCAAGATATGACGGAAGAAAAGAGAGAGGGAATGAGAATCTTTCTAAAAGAATTCTCAGGAGGGTTATCCCTACCTAGGTGTCATCGTCACATCCTCAGGAACCTTGGGTTTATTTCTAAAAGGTGTGCATGCATATAAGTTCCTTTTAAGTGGATTTCCCAAAGAGGTATTTTATCCAAGGTCCATCATATTTTATAATGTCTTTATAACTTAAGGTAAATATACTAATGATATGAATGCATCATAAGGTAAACCAAACAATAGAATAACTAGGAAACATTATAACATTGGCATAAGTATAGTTTATGTGACATTGTCAACTTTAACTTTCATCTCATGGGGCCGCCCTAAAACTTCTCTAGGTTATGAGCTCATACCTTAACTAGTCGTCACTAGCTCTTACTTATCCTATGATAAGCGTAACATAATCCCGACTTAAAGTACGGGCTAGGGGCAAATTAAGGATCTCCTTTCTAGGATCATTTCCTCTTTGAAACGCTTTGCTAGCCACGTGGGCCTCGCAATTTGTCCGCTTTGGCAGGCTGCATCTACACATACCCTCACGGATTTGTCTCCTCCTGGGGGTGCTCGGCCGAACCGGTGTCACCCAGGAGAAGCGCGTCTCAGTGTTGTGTCACATTTATATCTTCATAAGTATTACATCATAATTACCTCATCATTTATCATATTCATTTTTATCATGCATTCTCATGTATCTTTTTCATAACATATATATCATCACATGAAACTTTCTCATAACATTCGTCACATAAAACTTTCACCCAAACATCATCACATAGTCATATTTAACAATCATCCAGAGGCTCATAAACATGTTATGTTATATCTCATAGTGCTTTAAACTTCGATTATTATGAGTCTTAAACTTGCAAATTAATTATTCTTAACTTCTTTATACACCCATAGTTTGACAATTTATGAGTTATACAAATCTCATGCTTAAGTACTAATCCAAATAGCACTAAGCGGAATTTGGACAACTTTATGTTTAAGTGATTACGGAGTTCTAGAAATTACGGTTTAGATCTTTATCTCACTTTCTAAGTTATTGATCATCAACACCTAGTCTCTTGGGAACCTATAAGGTTATAACTAAGTATTTCTCACCTCACCCTATGGTCAAGAACATCTCTAAACCTCAAGAGTGCAGAAATCAAAATACTAACTTTACGGGTACCTAGAAGTCACAATAATGACCCTTTCTAAGTTCGGTTTGCTCCTAAGGTTTCAAGATTAAGTCCTAAACCAATTATGAGTCATTCCTACACATATAAACTAATTTAAAACCATGATTTTTGAATCTAAACCTTGCTGGACAGAATCCAGAAAAATAAATCTTTAAGGGATCTAGAACTCTCAAATTAATTCTTTTCTAGTTCCTAACTTATCCTATCTTTCACATATGAGTCTTAACATAATTATTACCCAAACATAAGCATATTAACATCATTAACACAGCTCATGCAGTAGCCAAACATAGCAAGGCAGAACCGAAACAACAACTCCATTTAAAGGCATTGAATCATAGTTTCTAAAGCACATCAAATACTAGTTTCTCTTGGAACCTTATTAAAACCTTCAAAACTCTTTTATGAATACTTTTATCATCTAAACTCATGGAAATACTTAATAGGGCAGTGGCTATGTTATTTTCATCTCAAGAGGTCCTAAATTCATAATACTTAGTTCTACACCTTCCTTATACTCATATAAGTTTAGCAAAAATTATAAAACATAGTTTTCAATACTTGAAGACATTAAGGCCTCATAGGGCCGAAATATGAGCCATAGGAGATAGATGTTTTAGACCTTTGTTTGAGATATCCTTGGGCAAGTCTTTGAGCTCTACAATCATTAAAGTGATGACATAAAAATAAACATGCTCATGCACTTATTTTAGTTATTGCTAGAAAGTAAAGTGAGAGCATAAAGTAAACATGTGGTGCAATATATTATTATCTTTGATATTTAGGTGAGGACTTGAAATATAAATATGATAATGCGAAGCTTGAAACATAAACATGATAATGCAAGTTCATTCATTATCTTGGGATTTAGTGATAGCAAAGAAATAAACATGATATGCATAGCTTAAAGTAAACATGATGCAAGTTTCATTTTTATGTTTAACTAGAGCTCATTTAAGACTTTAACAAGATAATAACCCTATACCATATCTCAAAGGTCACAACACAAGAATCGAAAATCATATAAAAGAGAAATAAGGTGAAACTACATCAAGTTCTTTATTAAGTACCCAAAACCCTATCTAGAGACAAATCTCTAGAACGTGCACCAACTTTAAGGTTGACAAGGGTAGGCTTGGGCTTTTAGAAATCCTTAGATTAATTTTCTTAAGTTGGAAAAACCATGTGAGCTAGATAACATATAGATGAAGTTGTAAGAAAAGGAAAACTCAAGCTTTAGAGGTTTCTTTGAGATGAACACAATGTCATCATCTAGAAACTCTCATCATCAAGCTATCATGCTCAAATCAAGGCCTCATGGCCGAAAATGAAAAGGAAAGGAAAGACAAAGGAAAGCTCAAAAAGAATCCAAGAGAAAACTAGAGAAAAACACTTTCTTGAGCAAAATAAAGTTTGAAAACAAATCCCTACCTAGTGATGAAGATAAAAGTTTGAACTTGAAGATGGAAATGAGATGAGCAACACCTCCTAGGATGGTGATGATGATTCGGCCTTGATGAGAGAAAAAGAAAGAGAATGTGTTTCAAGTGGAGTTGTGTTTGAGGTGTGGTGTTTGAGAGGTTTGATGATGGTTCAAGGTTTTGGGGTGGTGTTTGATGGTTGAGAGGTGATGATGAGATGAAGAGATGAAGAAGATAAAGATGAAAAGAAAGGAAGAACACTCTTGGAACTTTGAGAGAAAAAGGAAAAACTAACAAGACAACTCTAAAACTCTAAACTTTGCAAATGCTTCAAAGTGTAACAAGGCTAACACAAGCATCCTATTTATAGAAAATCAAAACCATGGAGGAGTGAATGGGGAGGGCTTTGGCCGTAGCTTTTGAGGGAGGAAGGAAGAGAAAATATCTCTTACACAAGGTCATTCAAGCATGGTTTGAAGTATGGAAGCTATGCTACAAAGTATGGCTTGATGTGAGTTAATTTCCTATCACATTTTTATGAAATTAGGCTTCTAGAACCTTAACATGGCTGGAACTTTTCCAGCCACAAATAAATGGGGAAAATGGGTTGTTTTAATTATTTATTCATGTGGAAATTCAAGCTTGATTGAAAGTTATGACAAGGTATAGTGTATGTGACTTGAGGTATGGCTTTGGAGTGTTGAAAAATTGAACATGTGATGCATAATGGGGGAAGGAGGTTCACGGCCAGCTTGGGACAGCAAGGGAGGAGGTGAGTTTGACCATTTAATTGTGTGTTAATGGTAGGTTTAGATGTGTATTAGCTTAGGTACAAGGTTAGGAATAATTAAGCTTAAGTTTAGGTAACTAAGAATGTGATTTAGGAGTTTATGACAAGTTTAGGAGTGCTCATACATCATTAAAGAATTTTAAACTCATTTATGAATAAACAATGTGTAACACAATTCCATGATTTAAGGAATTGGAAAGAGAAAACACTATTCAAGATTCCATGACTAGGTGTCATAAAATTAAAATATGATTTTAGGTTGTAATTAAGTACTTTTTGGTTCTAAACAACTTTAATAAATTATTTTGACTCTAGATTAATTAAGGAAATTAATTAACCTTCGATTAGAGCCTAATATTGCTTAGGTTTGCTTAATCGTGTGATTAAGCGAAACTAGGGGCAAAACCGTAATTTTGCACTAATTTTGCCCGGGACTTCAAAAATTAAAACTGAGGTCATAGAATACATAAAAACGCCTTTTAAAACCATCTGGAGAAGTTTCGGGTTCATCCGGCACTTGCAAACGGGTAAAACACCACAGGGGCGTTTTGGTCATTTTGACCTGAAAACTCGAAAAACGAGATTTTCGATCCCGGGAAGGTACATAAGTTTTCTAATCCCCTTCCAACATTGAGTTTGCCCTTCGACTACTGCCGCACTGGCTTTCCTCGAATTCCGGGCTGAAAATGACCTCAGGGGCATTTTGGTCATTTTCACTCTAACAGAAAATCGGGGCGTTACAAAAGCTGTTTGGAATTGATCATATGCATAAAAATTAGTGATAATTGTTAGTTGTGATCCTCTAGGTGCATAAAAGACTTTTACAAGGCATTAGGTTAATTAGATCGTAAGTTTAAGATCCGTAAGGGTCAAAAGCATAATATACTGTAAGATAAGATAAGGGAGGCAATGAGAGTTAGTATTTCAAGTGTATGATTGTTTATTTATATGACTTGTAATGCATAGCATTTGCATTAGCTGAGCTCGGTCCCTTACTCCAGCATTCTGGGTAGGATCATGTTTATTATTTTGCGAAAGTGCTGATGATGTGTGCTTATGAATATATGAATTTGAGACATGAGTATGGTATGAATTGTGGCATGCTACGATGATAATGGATTGAGAAGCATGAATTGCATGAACTGATGAGCATGAAGTGTTGAATAAAATGCCATGATGATATTTATGAACATGTGTTTATGTCGTATCCTTGCATAGCATGCCGAGATACATTTCTCCTGCTACAGTGAGGAGAAAGCAAAACCGTAAGGGGTATGGACATCGAGCCTGCTAAAGCAGACAATATCACTATGCACTGGATGCCAGTAGATGCATTTTGAAAAGGAGATGACCTTATAGACTCCCTGAATTAAAGGTTATGATAGGTGATGCTTAAGTTCCCTAACTCGCACTCTGGGAATTAGGATATATTTATACTTATCTGAGGGTAAGCTGAAAACTAGTGATGATAGTTAGGTATGAGCTCATAACCTAGAGATTTCTCAAAGGAGAAAAGTTTATTAGGGTGGCCCCATGAGACAAACTAATGATGCAAATAATGTCACATACGCAAAGAAAATGCATTCATATGAAAGTTTTGATCCCTATTGATACTATATACATAAGCATGTTCCTTTATGTTTTTGTTTTAAGTAATAATTGCATAAGTTTTTGCCATACATTCATGCTATGATATACTGCATTCATGACATCAAGATTCATCCTAAAATGAACAGACCTTGGATAAATATGTTTGAAAAATCGAATAATGAACTTTATGCATGCTCACCTTTTTATAATAAACCCAAGGTTCCTAGAGATGTAGACGATCACACTAGGATAGGAGGATTTTCCTACTGAGATTCTTTATCAAGATTGTCACCCCCTCTATCTTTCTTTCTTTCTTTCCATTATGTCTTCAGAGGACGATGGCTTTGTTCGTGATCTTTGTTGATACTCCAGTGTGGAAGGTGCACTACGACCTGGACCACCATTCATACCATTTTGAGGGTCATTGTGCCGTGCGTATTTTTGCTTACAAGGGACGTCCTTTTGCTTACCCAGTTTCTAGCTTTAGAGTCACTCCCACTTCTCCCTACAGCGACGATCTGATCTTCGAGCGCACTCGCCCCCACGATGAGTAGACCAGTCATGCTCGCCCAATCGCCTCAGCAGTTCACGACTACCCTGACTATGTTCCTCGCTTGAGGCAATCAGACCGATCCATCCAAGGATTCCCCCACTCTCATATCTACTCGAAGGGTTCTGCTCCTACGGTGCCCATGGACGTAGGCAGAGGCAATGAGGATACGGTGACTGAGCCCCGACTAGCACGATGACTGAAGATGCATCCACGCCGTGGAGGCCATGTCCGTCGCCCGTTTCTCCTGTGTACACCTGATAATTGATTTTTTATCACACTTTATTTTTGCAATTGAATAATGATTTTTGGGGTTATTTAGTGTTTAACTATTGATTTCCAGTCTAAATTGGATTTTGGGCTTTTAAGTGAAATTAATCACAACTTTTGTTTCAGGGCCCGATTAAAGGCCAAATTCGGACAAGGCAGTCATGAAATGCTAGAGCAGAGTTGCATGGGACCAAAACCATAGTTTCGGTTTTTGTTTGGACCGGTTTTTGTCCTTTGAATCGATTTATTTTATTTTATTTTAGGAGTGGGAAAACAGAGAGACTACCGTTTTATTTTATTTTATTTATTTTTATTAAGAGCTGGAAACAGGAAGAGGGAGGTGTGCTGTGTTTTGGATTTTTCATATTCCAACTCTTATTTTCTCTAAAATTTTCGCATTGTTCAAATTTTGATTTTTCGTTTCTGCCATGGTTGGCTAAGGAGCTAATCGACCAACCCACGAATTGAGTTCCGCCATTCCAGAGGACGTTTTTGCCTCATATTGAGTTCGTTCTTTCTTTTCCCTTATGTATTTTGATTCTGGATAACTTAAGGGAAGATGTGTTGAATATTAGATTTAACATTTAGGTTGATTAATCGAAAGGGCTTAAAATCAAAATGGGTTTAAGTGCGTACTGTATGTTGAATGAGTGAACATGCCGAGTTTCTGATAAAATGCTAGGTGATCATCTAGTAGTTTCATTTTTCTAATTGAATGCAAGGATTCCGATTTGCTTAGGATCAACCACGAATTCAGTGGTCCAATGATGGATTTTTAGGAACTCAAGTCTAGGTTGGTTGCTTTTAAATTGTTAATTTCGTTTTTATCTGTTATCTGTTATCTGTTGCTATTAAAATTGAACAAACCCCAGGTTTTCGTTTCATTGCTATTTTCAATCGAGCGAATTGGTTCGCTAAGTAATTCCTTGGGAAACGATTCAGGTTGCTCTATATTACAAGTTTATTTTCAGAGCTTGATTAATTTGAGTGAGTTCGACAACCACGTCAAATTTTGGCGCCGTTGCCGGGGAATTCGCATTGTCCTCTGACCTTGATTGCTGCATAATACAGTAGAATAAATTCATCATATCACATGTTGCATAGCATAGCTTAGTTGCTTTTTTTTTCGGTTTCTTTTTGCTGCTGTATTTTTTTTTTTCAGTTTCTATCAACCATCTCCGATTGCTCTGAAAATTGGTCAGGAGCTGAGAAAAAAATAAAGGAATATTTTTCAGGCCCCTACAAAGTAGGTGGCTGAGGTAGGGTGGAATTTTGCCAAATTCCATCGTTTAGACCACTTTTTTAATTTTTTTTCAATTTCATGATTTTTAAAAATCATAAAAAAAATTATAGAAAATCATAAATACATTTTATAATTTTGCTGTGGTGTTTGTTTAATTTTTTAAATTCATTTTATAGTGTTTTAGATTTTATTTTGGTTTATTTCATGTTTCTGCCTAGTTTTCCTTATGCTGCTGTATGACTAGGAGTATTAGTAATGACCTGTTAGCTTTTGATCCTGAGATAGAGAGAACATTGCATGCTGCTCAAAGGGCTTCTAGGCTAAGTCATACAATTGATACTGGGCATTTTGAGCATACTGATTCTTATTCTGATTCCCATTCTGTTGCATCTGTTAGTTTTCATTCCTCTGATAACATGGAAAATCGGACATTGAAGGAATTGGCTGCACCTGATGTTAATTATCAGCCTTTATGCATCCAATATCCTAATCTTGAAGCTGACTTTGAACTTAAATCTGGTCTTATCCATTTGCTTCCGAAGTTTCATGGTCTTGCAGGTGAGGATCCACATAAGCATTTGAAGGAGTTCCATGTGGTTTGTAGCACAATGAAGCCGCAAGGAATTGATGAGGAATAGATTAAATTAAGAGCTTTTCCTTTCTCTCTAGATGGTGGAGCTAAACATTGGTTGTATTACCTCCAACCCTCATCTATTACAAGCTGGAATGACATGAAGAGATTGTTTCTGGAGACATTTTTCCCAGCCTCAAGAGCCGCTACAATCAGAAAAGAGATATGTGGGATAAGGCAAGTGAATGGAGAGAATTTGCATGAATATTGGGAGAGGTTCAAGAGGCTATGTTCGAGTTGTCCACACCACCAGATAGCTGACCAGTTACTGATAGTATATTTCTATGAGGGCTTGCTGCCCATGGATAGAAATATGGTGGATGCAGCTAGTGGTGGAGCTTTGGTTGATAAGACACCTGCTGCTGCTAGACAATTGATAGCAAACATGGTAGCTAATTCTCAGCAATTTGGCACTAGAGCAAACAGTAGTGGGTCAGTGTTCTCAATTCAAGCACCCCCTACCCAACATCACAGTGCCCAGAAACCAGCAGTAGTGTCCAAAGATGCACTCACCGTGAGACTGGAAAATAGACTAGATGAATTGACCTCATTGGTAAGGCAGTTGGCAGTGACATAAACAGTGCAGGCTCCCACTCCCTATGATCCACTCCAGTCCACAGATGTTTTGCAAGAAGGCAGCTCTCAAGACGAATCAGTAGCTACTGTAGGAGTTTTTCCTGGAAAACCACAAGATCGCAAGAACAAAGAAAGATAATCTGTATTCCAATACTTTCAATCCTAGCTGGAGAGATCATCCAAATTTCGTGTGGAACTGTAACCAAGAAGCATCAAAGCAGAGGTAGAATTATGCACAGCAAAGACAGAATGTCCAACAGTCTGTACCTCCACCACTAGTGCAACAGCAGCCACCAGTGCAACAACAGACTAGCAGTAGTGGTCCCTCATTGGAAGATTTGGTGAAGCAGCTTGCAACAAACAGTTTGCAATTCCAGCAAAGAACAGAATCTTCAATTCAGAATTTGCAAACTCAAATTGGGCAGTTAGCAACTTCATTGAACCAACTGCAACCCCAGGGATCCAGTAGCTCTCTTCCTTCCCAGACAATTCCCAATCCGAAGGGGAATGTCAGTGCTATATCCCTAAGGTCTGGAAAGCAACTAGAGGAGCCCAAGCAAGCTACTGCTGAAGTTGAACCAACCCCAGAAAAGGGGAGCAATGAAACACTGAAGCAAGGCAGTGATCAGTCCAAAATTTCCAACCCTCTACCTTTCCCTCAGAAAGCCCTTCCATCTAAAAAGTTAGCAGAGAAAGCACAAGAGAAGGAGATCCTTGAGACATTTAGAAAAGTTGAAGTCAACATTCCTCTCTTAGATGCGATCAACCAGATTCCCAAATATGCCAAATTTCTGAAAGAGTTGTGCACCAACAAGAGGCGACTATAAGGGAATGAGCGAGTGAGCTTGAGTCCAAATGTGTTAGCACTCATCCAGCCCATGCCTAAGAAGTGCAAAGATCCAAGGACATTTACTATTCCTTGCATTATTGGAAATTGTAAATTTTCTGATTGCATGCTAGACTTAGGTGCTTCCATAAATGTCATGCTTGAATCTGTTTATAATTCTCTTGGTCTTAGTCCTTTGCGTGCTACTGGTGTTGTCATTCAGTTAGCTAATAGGAGTAATGCTCACCCTGCTGGTTTGATTGAGGATGTTCTGGTTAGAGTTAATGAATTGATATTTCCTGCTGATTTTTACATTTTAGAAATGGAGGGTGAGTCTTCTATCAATGGACCCCCGATTATTCTTGGGAGGCCTTTCTTGAAAACAGCTAGGACTAAGATAGATGTGCATTCTGGTACTCTTTCCATGGAATTTGGTGATAGTATTGTGCATTTTAATATTTTTGATGCCATGAAATACCCTAGAGAGGAGCATTCAGTTTTGTGCATTGATGTGATTGATGATGTGATTGATGATGCTTATATTGAGTTGTACGCAGATTATCTAGAATTTGTATATGTTAATGACACTGTTGTGTGTGGTTGTAGTGACAACGAATGGTGTCTTATTTGCACTAATTTTTCATGTTTTTCTAATTTTTGTGATGCACTTCATAATGATGTTGATGTTGCTGATAATTTTAATGTGCCATCTGGGCAGAATCTAGATCTTTTGAATTTATTTTCAGGCACAACAGGTTCAAATGATGCACATGCTGCAGAGTTGGTGCAATCTGCAAACCTTCTTCCCTCTACTGAGCAACCACCTAAATTGGAGCTGAAATCTTTGCCTGATCACTTGAAATATGCCTTCTTGGAGGAGAATGAGCAGTTGCCAGTCATTGTGGCAAGGAACCTTCTACCCGATCAAGAAGAACAGCTGCTGAGATTATTGAAGGCAAATAAGAAGGCGATTGGGTGAACCTTAGCTGACATTGTTGGTATTAGCCCTTCCATGTGCATGCATCGAATTTCATTGGAAGAAGGTGCTAAGCCAGCGAGACAACCTCAGAGGTGCCTAAATCCCCTTATTTTGGATGTGGTAAAGAAGGAAGTGACTAAGTTCTTGCAAGCTGGCATTATCTATCCCATCTCAGACAGCCAATGGGTTAGCCCAATTCAGGTAGTTCCTAAAAAATCTAGAGTGACTGTTGTAGCCAACCAGAAGAATGAGCTAATTCCCACAAGAGCTCAAAACAGCTGGAGAGTCTGCATAGACTACAGGAAGCTCAACCAAGCCACCCGCAAGGATCATTATCCTTTACCCTTTATTGATCAAATGTTGGAATGGTTGGCTGGTAAATCTCACTATTGTTTCTTGGATGGCTACTCAAGCAACTTCCAAATCCACATTGCGCCTGAAGATCAAGAGAAGACTACCTTCACATGCCCCTTTGGAACATTTGCATACAGAAGGATGCCCTTTGGACTCTGCAATGCACCTGGAACCTTCCAGCGGTGCATGGTAAGTATCTTTTCTGAATTTTTAGAGGATTGCATGGAAGTGTTTATGGATGATTTTACTGTTTATGGGTCTTCTTTTGATGCATGCTTGGGTAATTTAGCTAGAGTTTTGAATAAATGCATTGAGACCAATCTTGTGTTGAATTTTGAGAAATATCATTTCATGGTTGAGTCAGGGACAGTTTTGGGACACATTGTATCTAGGAAAGGCATTGAGGTAGATCCTGCTAAGATAGATGTTATTTCTACTTTACCTTACCCTGTTTCTGTTCGGGAAGTGCGTTCTTTTCTTGGTCATGCAGGATTCTACCGGCGCTTCATCCAAAACTTCAGCAAGATTGCCCGACCCTTGACTAAACTTTTGCAGCATGACACAGATTTTGTGTTTGATGATGAGTGTAAGTCGGCCTTCAACCATTTGAACCACTGCCTGACCACGACTCCGGTGATCCAGTCACCAGATTGGTCTTTTCCATTTGAACTGATGTGTGATGCCTCCAACTATGCTGTTGGTGCTGTTCTTGCTCAACGAGTCAAAAAGGCTCCTCATGTCATTGCTTATGCCTCCAAGACTTTGGATTCTGCCTAGTCCAATTACACAACCACTGAGAAAGAACTTTTGGCTGTTGTTTTTGCACTTGATAAATTTAGGTCATATCTGCTAGATACTAGAGTTCTTGCTTTTTTCTGACCATGCAGCCTTAAAGTATCTTTTGAAGAAGGCAGATGCTAAGCCCTGACTCATTCGGTGGATGTTGTTGCTCCAAGAGTTCGACATTGAGATTAAGGATAGAAGTGGAGAAGAGAACTGGGTAGCTGATCATTTGAGTCGAGTCACTCACCATTATGACTTTTCTCCCGTTCAGGATGATTTTCCTGATGAGCAGCTTTTACAGCTACAAGGTATGCTTCCCTGGTATGCTGATTTGGTAAATTATTTGGTTGTTGGTGTTTTTCCTGCTGATTCCACTAGGGCCAAGACTATGAAATTGAAAAGTGAATCTAAATACTATGTTTGGGATGACCCTTATTTATGGAGATTTTGTAATGACCAAGTAATTAGGAGATGTGTACCTGATAATGAGTTTCATTCCATTTTGCATTTTTGCCATGCTTCTGCCTGTGGTGGTCACTTTGGACCCCAAAGAACTGCTAGGAAGGTACTAGATTCTGGTTTATTTTGGCCTTCCTTATTTCATGATGCACATCTATTTTGTAAGTCATGTGAGAACTGTCAGCGAACAGGGAGTATTTCCCATAGGCATGAGATGCCCTAACAACCCACACTGTTTTGTGAAGTTTTTGATGTCTGGGGTATTGATTTTATGGGTCCATTTCTTGTTTCTCATGGTTTTACTTACATATTGCTGGCTGTTGATTATGTTTCAAAATGGGTTGAGGCAAAAGCCACCCAGACTGATGATTCTGCTGTTGTTGTAGATTTTGTTAGGTCTCACATTTTCTGCAGGTTTGGTGTTCCTAGAGCTATTATCAGTGACCAGGGCTCTCATTTCTGTAATCGAAGCATGGGTGCTTTATTACGAAAGTATGGAGTGATACACAAGGTTGCCACAGCATACCATCCACAGACCAATGGCCAAGCTGAAATCTCGAACAGAGCGATTAAGCAAATTCTTCAGAAAACTGTTAACTCTAACTGGAAAGACTAGAGTAAGAGGCTAGATGATGCATTGTGGGCATATCGAACTGTATACAAGACTCCGATTGGGATGTCTCCTTTTCGGCTTGTTTTTGGTAAGGCATGTCATCTTCCGGTAGAGTTGGAGCATCAGGCATATTGGGCCATTAAGCAGTGCAACATGGATTTGGCCAAGTCAGGGGTGGAGAGGAAGCTGCAGTTGCAAGAGCTGGAAGAGCTTAGATTGGATGCCTATGAGAGTTCACGTTTATACAAAGAAAAGACAAAGGCATTTCATGATAAGCACATCCTAAGAAAAGAGTTTGTTGTGGGCCAGAAAGTTCTTTTATTTAACTCCCGTCTTAAATTTATGCCTGGTAAACTTCGATCAAGATGGGATGGCCTTTTTGTGATTACTAATGTATTTCCTTATGGTGCAGTAGAGTTATGTGATGAACAAACCAGGAGGATTTTCACTGTGAATGGACACCGTCTGAAGCATTTTTATAAGGGACCTCAGTAGCAACCTGAGGAGACAAATATTAAGCTCACTGATGCTACATATCCTCCTTAAGGGAGTTTCTTTCCCTTTTCTCTATTTTTTTTTCTTTGAGCTTTTAATTTCAACTTTGACTGTTAATAAAAGGATTTTGGAAATAATGCAGTTTGCACCCTCCTTCTAATAATTGTTGAGTTGTACATAGTATTATTGGACTTGGATTTTTTGTTTTTGATAGAACATTTTGTTGGACTAAATTTCTTAACTTTTGGATTATCTGGCTTGGTAGTTGATCTTGTCATGCTGAATAGGTGTTGGTATTAACCTTTGTGAGATTTTGGACCTGTGTGAATGGAATATATTTCCTGCATTCTTTCTTTCTTGTGTGCTTCTGCTCATGATTCTGTTCTCTAGAACTTGCTCTTAATCTTTTTGAAACTGCATTTTTCACTTGTATGCATGAATATGATAAAGGCCTTCTTTCTTTTAGTTACCACTTTGGCCAGATAGCCTTCCCTTGTATTATATCCCTGTTGGTTAGCCCCTTTGTGCTCTTAATTACCATCCTTGTCTTAGCCACATTACAAGCCTAAGTGTAAAACCATTTTATTCCGCACCTTGGACATTTATTGAGCATTTGTTGCACCTTAGTGTTTGTGTTTAAGTGTGGGGGTTGCCCAGGTGTGCAACAATTTAAGTGTTGGGGGGGGGGAGCTATTTGATGCCAATTGTTATTTGGTATTGGTTTCTCATTGTTTTGTTATCAAAAATAGAACTGTTCTCTGTTACAAAAAAAAAAAAACAAACAAACAAACAAAAAAAAAGTAAAAAAAAAAAAAAAAGTAATTTGTTTGTAAAGTGCATTTCATTACTTAATTGGTTTTGAGCAAACCTTGGTGTTACTTGACTAATGCTCTTCTAAATTTCTTGGGTGCTTAGCCTTTCATTCCTTGTCCATACCTTGCCCATAGCCCCATTACAACCTTGAATAATAAGTCCTCTTGATTTGTGTATGCATGTGTTTTGAGTAGTAGAGAAGTAGAATTTGAGCAAGCTTATGGTAGGGCAGTTTTGTTGAGTGGAATTTGAGTGATACACTTGCTACCCTATACACTTGAGAGGTTGATTGAGAGCATGCCTTGAGAGGCCATTTTGTGTGATTAGCATCATCAATTGAAATTGCCATGTTTTGTAATCTGAGATGAAGAAATTTTTTGTCATGATTGGTTGGTTGATCTTGTGAAGTTTTGTGTTCCCTGTCCAAATTTTGCATTCTTGACAATTGTTAGAAAGGAGAGGTCTATCCTTTAGTCTTTACCTTTGAGTCTTTGAGTCTTTATGTTTTGTTGTGTTTTTAATTTTGCCCCGGAGTGCAAAAGGATAAGTGTGGGGGGATTTGATAATTGATTTTTTATCACACTTTATTTTTGCAATTGAATAATGATTTTTGGGGTTATTTAGTGTTTAACTATTGGTTTCCGGTCTAAATTGGATTTTGGGCTTTTAAGTGAAATTAATCACAACTTTTGTTTCAGGTGCCCGATTAAAGGCCAAATTCGGACAAGGCAGTCATGAAATGTTGGAGCAGAGTTGTATGGGACCAAAACCATAGTTTCGGTTTTTGTTTGAACCAGTTTTTGTCCTTTGAACCGGTTTATTTTATTTTATTTTAGGAGTGGGAAAATAGAGAGACTACCGTTTTATTTTATTTTGTTTTTTTTTATTAAGAGCTGGAAACAGGAAGAGGGAGGTGTGCTGTGTTTTGGATTTTTCATATTCCAACTCTTATTTTCTCTAAAATTTTCGCATTGTTCAAATTTTGATTTTTTGTTTCTGCCATGGTTGGCTAAGGAGCTGATCGACCAACCCACAAATTGAGTTCCGCCATTCCAGAGGGTTTTTGCCTCATATTGAGTTCGTTCTTTCTTTTCCCTTATGTATTTTGATTCTGGATAACTTAAGGGAAGAGGTGTTGAATGTTAGATTAACATATAGGTTGATTAATCGAAAGGGCTTAAAATCAAAATGGGTTTAAGTGCGCACTGTACGTTGAATGAGTGAACACGCCGAGTTTCTGATAAAATGCTAGGTGATCATCTAGTAGTTTCATTTTTCTAATTGAATGCAGGGATTCCGATTTGCTTAGGATCAACCACGAATTCAGTGGTCCAATGATGGATTTTTAGGAACTCAAGTCTAGGTTGGTTGCTTTTAAATTGTTAATTTCGTTGTTATCTTTTATCTGTTATCTGTTGCTATTGAAATTTGATCAAAACCCCCCCGTAATGAACCTACGGTAATATCCAGCTAAACCCAAAAAGCTTCTAATCTCAGTTACAGAGGTTGGTCTATCCCAATTCATCACAGCTTCTATCTTACTTGGGTTGACAGCTATGCCACCTTTTGACATAACATATCCTAAGAACTTTACCTCCTCTAACCAAAATTCACACTTAGACAACTTAGCGTACAACTTCTTCTCCTTTAATACCTCTAAAACCAACCTTAAATGACGCTCATGCTCTTCATGGGTCTTCGAATAGATGAGAATATCATCTATGAACACAACCATGAACTGATCTAAATAGGGTCGAAAGATCCTATTCATATAATCCATAAAAACTGCGGGAGCATTCGTCAAACCAAATGACATCACATTGAACTCAAAGTGTCCATACCGAGTTCGAAAGGCGGTTTTAGGAATGTCCGAATCTCTAACCCTAATCTGATGGTAACCGGACCTTAAATCAACTTAGAAAATACTACGGCTCCCTTCAGCTGGTCCATAAGATCATCAATCCTAGGTAACGGGTACTTATTCTTTATGGTTACTTGATTTAACTGCCTATAGTCTATACACATCCTCATACTCCCGTCTTTCTTTTTCACAAATAAGACCGGAGCACCCCAAGGTGAAGCATTCTGCCTTATAAAACTCTTCTCCAACAACTCCTCCAACTGGGTTTTTAGCTCTGCTAGCTCCAAAGGTGACATCCTATATGGGGCTATAGAGATTGGTCCTGTTCCAGGAACCAACTCTATGGAGAATTCAACTTCTCTCTCGGGAGGGAATTCGGGTATTTCATCTGAAAACACCTCGGGATAGTCTCTCACCACAGGTATCTCACCTAGGTTTTGCTCAAAGTCTACATCGCAGGCGGCTAGGAGAACATATCCCTTAGCTTTCTCCCCACTACAGAAGACCTCTACGGAATTTAGGTACAGCCTAATGGGTTGAGTGATGTTTTCGGGAGGAGAAGGGAAAACTACGGTTCGGGTTCCACAATCTAACATCACACGGTTGGTGTAAAGCCAATTCATGTCTAAGATAATGCCTATGTCTTTCAAGGGTAAACAAATCAAATCTATGATAAAAGACGTATTTTCTACAATAAGATGACAGTTTAAACAACAACGGCAAGTATTAACAGGGCGATTTGTAGGAGTAGAGACAATAAGATCAAAGGGAAGTTTAGAGACTCGTAGATTTAAGGACTCGACACTAGCAAGTGAAATAAATGAATGTGTAGCACCAGAGTCATATAGTACAGCTAAGGGTTTACCGTTTACTTCGCACATACCTTCAATGAGATCCTTGGACTTCTTGGCGTCTTCCGCATTAAGGGTAAAGACTCTTCCTCAGTGTTGTGGTTGGGGGTTCTAGTTTGATGTCCCTTGGCTGGCGCAGTCCTTTGCATAGTGGCCGGGCTTGCCACACTTGAAGCACACGTTTTGACCGGCTAAGCATGGGCGATTCCCGCCTCATTGTGGGCAGATATCAACAGATGTTGCTCCAGGGTAAGTAGCAGGGGTTTGTGGTGCTTTGTTCTTGGCCCCACTTGGTCCTCCATTGTGGTTCCGGGGTCCACCAGGTCCACGGGGTTGATTGTTGTTGAAGTTCCTCGGGCCTTGATGTTAAAACGGCGGCCGTTGGTGTTGCTTGGATTGTTGGCGTGCAAGAGCTCTTGGTGGTTGTTGTTGTTGTGGTCGGAACTGCTTGGTCTGGTAGGGATTGTACTGATTCCTTGAGGGGTACTGTGGTTTGAACCTCGGGGCTTGAGGTCCAAGTCCCTTAGCTCGTTCCGCTCTCGTGGCTTGCATCTTCCGTTGCCCTTCTTCAAGAATCCGGCACTTGTTAACCAGAGTTGGGAAGTCTTTGATCTCCATGTGGGCCACGACGTAGTTCATCTCCGCCTTCAGACCGGCCTCATACTTAACGCATTTCCAAACCTCATCGGGGTTCCCTTGAAACACCCGAGAGAACTTGATCAGCTCCTCGAACTTCGCGGTGTACTGGGCAACAGTAGACCCTCCCTGGGTCAACTGCATGAACTCAATGTCTTTTGTATTCCTTACAGACTCCGGGAAATACTTCTCGTAGAAGTAAGTCTTGAACAGCTCCCAGTCAATGGGAGTTCCAGAAGCCTTTAGCAGACGCTTCGTGCCGTTCCACCAGAATTTGGCATCCGACTTCAGCATGAAAGCAGCAAAGGTGACCTTCTACTCCTCCGAGCAGGCAACCGCAGAGTAGATCTTCTCCATGTCCTTGATCCACTCATCAGCTTTGTCGGGGTCCATTACCCCTCGGAATACCGGTGGGTTTGCTTTGCGAAACTCGCCAAAGCAAGCTTGTTCCACAATCTCAGCAGCAGGGGGAGGAGGGGGAACAGGAACATCATTCGCTTGTTGATCCATCCGGTCGAACATTCGTTCCATGGCTTGCGCCATGCGACGGATAGCAGCAGCAGTTGCATTGTCTTGGTCAGCATCGGGCATAGTCCTAGGTCGTCGTTGCGGTGCCATTGGTCCCTAAACACATGAAACAATGAACATCAAGTTGATCAGGCTCAATATCCATGCAAAATGAGCTAGTTATCACGGCATTTACAAGCAACAGAAGTCATGCATTTCTAGTCCTACAGCTTATCTCTATTAAGCACTACACATGACATAACTATCGCATCATGCTTGTAAAGCATAATCAGTCCAATCCTCAGGCTCCATGAGAATCGAACTGCTCTGATACCATAATGTAACACCCTAAATCTTAACCTAAGACTACTAGTATGTACTTAGGTTAATCTTTAGAATATTACCTCTTGGTCTCATCTTTTACTTAGAAAATACTTAGCGGAAATATGGGTAAAAATTTTCTTTTTAAAAAAACAAGGTGAGAGCCACGCATGAATCTTTAAAAGGAAGCATAACGAAACATATAAGCAAAGTGTAAAGGAACACATCATATCATGGAAACATAAACTGAAACATATATATATATATATATACAATCTGCCCACCCAAAGGGCAGGACTATTCGATACATCGGGAAACAGAATACAACTGAAGAACAAATACAAGGAAAGCAAATACAGGGAAATCATAAAACAACACCCATGCCCGAGTGCACCTAGAGTAGGCAACCTCATACACAAAAGAAGGTTTGCCCTCAACTATGTGGCGTGTGTGCACTAACTGCTACCCCTCCTATGTCTACTCCTGTGGGTCTGAGTACTGTGGGGTCGAGTCGATCCACTGTCGAATCTCGGCGGGAGTGGTCGAGCGCATCATCGGGGCATGTCCACCGCGATGAGGGCGCATGGATGGCCTACGTGCCAACCTAGGCTGGACCACCGTCTCCTCACTCCCGGCTCTCATCGGTGGGGGAGCGGGACTAGAGCTCCAACTGTACATGTGTGATGGCGGGTCCTCGGATGGGTCTGTCTTCGAGTACTGGGTGCGAGGCACGTACTCCGGGTAGTCGCCTACCGCTGATCCCTCAGGCTGCATGAGGAGGATCTGCTCGTCCCATGATCTAGCTCGCTCAAAAATATTGTTGTGATGGTAGGGGGCAGTCGGGGTGAATCGGTAACTCCGTACTGGGTGTGTGAAGGGTCGTCCCATGAACATGAAGACTCTAACAGTGCAGCGACCCTCAAAATGGTATGACCCGAGTGTCGGGTCATGGTGCAGCTCCCATACCGGGGTGTCGATGAAGAGTACGAATGTCGCCATCTGAAGATATGACGGAAGAAGAGAGAGAGGGAATGAGAATCTTCTAAAAGAATTCTCAATAAGGTTATCCCTACCTAGGTGACATCGTCACATCCTCAGGAACCTTGGGTTTTATTTCTAAAAAGGTGTGCATGCATATAAACTACTTTTAAGTTAGTTTTCTAAAGTATTATTTATCCAAGGCCCGTCATATTTTATAATGCATCTTATGACTAAGCATGGAATATACTAATAACATGAATGCATCATAAAGGTAAGTCAATCAATAGAATAACTAAGAAACATCATAACATTGGCATAAGGTAATGGTTGTAAATCTCATAATAACTTTTCTTTTCATAGCACATGTGACATTCTAAACTTTAACTCTTGTCTCATGGGGCTACCCTAAAACATCTCTAGGTTATGAGCTCATACCTCAACTAGTCGTCACTAGTTCTTACTTGTCCTATGATAAGCGTAACATAATCCCGACTTAAAGTACGGGCTAGGGGGCAATTAAGGATCACCTCTCTTAGGGTCATTTCCTCTTTGAAACGCTCTACTAGCAACTAGTGCATCGTAGTTTTGTCCGCTTTGGCAAGCTCTATGTCAATACCCTCACGGATTTTATTTCTTGGGGGTGCTCGGCTAAACCGGTGTCACCCAAGAAAGCGTCTCAGTGTTGTGTCACATTTAAGTTCTCATAAAGTGTTAATTCATAGATACATCATTATTCATCATATAAATCTTTCCCATAGTACGCATATAATCATATATAAAACTATAACCTATTTTCACATAAAACTTTTTTCATAGCATATACATCATCACATGAAACTTCTTCATAGCGTGTACATAAAACTTCTTTATAGCATATACATCATCACATAATCACACCTTAGACAATTATTCATACAAACTCACAAGCTTATTATGTTATAAACCCATAATGTTTTATGCTTTGGTTCTTTGAGTCTTAAACTTGTAAACTAATTGTCCTAGTATTATCCTTAACCTCTTACACACCTATAGGTTCACAACTAATAAGTTTTACTAATTTTTATTTTCAAGGACCTATCCAAACAGCAATATGCAGATTTGGACAGCTTTATATTTGTGTGATTACGGGGTTCTAGAAATTACGGTTTATACCCTTAAAGTCCTTAACTCACATTCTAATTTATCGATCATCAAAACCTAGTCCGTTGGGAACCTATGAGGTTATAACTAAGTATTTCTCACCTCACACTATGGTCAAGAACATCTCTAAACCTCAAGGATGCAGAATTTGAAATCCTAACTTTACGGGTACCTAGAAGTCACAACAATGACCCTTTCTAAGTTCGGTTTGCTCCTAAGGCCTCAAGATTAAGTCCTAAACCAATTATGAGTCATTCCTATACATTCAAACTAATTAAAAACCATGATTATTAAATCTAAACCTTGCTGGACAGAATCCAGAAAATTACATGATTAAAGGATCTAGAACTCTCAAATTAATTCTTTTCTAGTTCCTAACTTATCCTATCTTTCACATATGAGTCTTAACATTATTTTTACTCAAAAATAGGCACATTATCATCATTAAAACAGCACATACAGTGGCAGTAAAGAGAAAGGAAGAACCAAAAATATACTTCTCCATAAAAGGCATAGAACACAATTTCTAAGGCACATAAGCTACTAGTTTCTCTTGGAACTATTTTAGAACTTTCAAAACTCATTTATAAACATTTTTAACATCTAAAATCATAAGAGTGTTTAAGAGGGCAGTGACCAATTTATCTTTGTCTCAAGAGGTCCTAAATTCATAAAACTTAGTTCTATGCATTCCTTAAACTCATATAGGCTTGGAAAAATTATAAAACATAGTCTCAAATACTTAGAAACTTCAAGACCCCTTGGGGCCGAAATATGAACCAAGGAAAATACATATTTTTAGACCTTTGTTGAGACAACAATGGGCAAGTCTTTGAGCTCTAGGTTCATTTAGGTGATGACATAAAAATAAACATACTCATGCACTTATTTTAGGTTCCATTAGAAAGTAAAGTGATAGCACAAAGTAAATATGAATGCAACTCATTATTATCTTGGTATTAAGTGAGAACTTGAAATATAAACATGATAATGCATAGCTTGAAATATAAACATGATAATGCAAGGTTCACTTATTATCTTGGTATTTAGTGATAGCAAGGAAGTAAACATGATATGCAAAGCATAAAGTAAACATGATGCAAGGTTCATTTTATGGTTGACTAGAGCTCATTCAATACTTTCATAAGATAACAACCCAATACAATATCTCAAAGATCAAAACATCAAAACCGAAAGTCTTAAGAAAGTGAAACTAAGTCAAGTTCTTTATTAAATACCCAAAACCCCTATCTAGAGAAAATCTGTAGAACGTGCCGGCCAACTTTAAGGTTGACAAGGGTAGGCTTGGGCTTTTAGAAATCCTTAGATTAATTTTCTTAAGTTGAAAAACCATGTGAGCTAGATATCATATAGATGAAGTCATAAGGAAAGGAAAACTCAAGCTTTAGAGGTTTCTTTGAGATGAACATAATGTCATCATCTAGAAACTCTCATCATCAAGCTATCATGCTCATAACAAGGCCTAGAGGCCGAAATGAAAAGAAAAGGAAAAACAAAGGAAAGTTCAAAAAGAATCCCAGAGGAAACTAGAGAAAAACACTTTCTTGAGCAAAACAAATTTTGAAAAAAAATCCCTACCTTGTGATGAAGGTAAAAGCTTGGACTTGAAGATGGAAATGAGATGAGCAACACCTCCTAGGATGGTGGTGATGATTCGGCCAAAGAGGAAGGAAAAGAAAGGAAATGTGTTTTGGGTAAAGTTGTGTTTGAGGTTGAGTATTTGAGAGGTTTGATGATGTTTCAAAGCTATGGGGTGGTGTTTCAAGGTTGAGAGATGATGATGAGATGAAGAGAGGATGAAGATGGAGATGAAAAGAAAGGAAGAACTCTCTTGGAATTTTGAGAGAAAAGAAAAGAACTAGCAAGATAACTCTAGAATTCTAAACTTAGCAAATGCTTCAAAGTGCAACTAAGCTATCACAAGTATCCTATTTATAGAAAAACAAAACAATGAGGCTCACAAAAGGGGGGGGGGGAGTGGCCGTAGCAAATGGAGGGAAAAGGGAGAGGAAAATATCTCTTTGATTGTGTCATAGAAGCATGGTTTGAAGTATGGAAGCTATGCTACAAAGTATGGGTTGATGTGAGTTAATTTCCTATCAATTTTTATGAAATTAGGCTTCTAGAAACAATGCATGGCTGGAACTTTTCCAGCCACAAATAAATGGAGAAAATGAGCTATTTTAATTAGTTATTCACTTGGAAAATCAAGCTTGATTGAAAGTTATGACAAGGTATAGTGTATGTGACTTGAGGTATGGCCTTGGAGTGTTGAAAAATTGAACATGTGATGCATATGGGGGGGAAGAGGGCTCACGGCTAGGTCTGGCAGCATGGGGGGAGTGAGGTTTTGATCATCTAATTGGGTGTTAATGGTAGGTTTAGATGTGTATTAGCTTAGGTACAAGGTTAGGAATAATTAAGCTTAAGTTTAGGTAACTAAGAATGAGTAATTAGGATTTTATGACAAGGTTATGAGTGCTCATACATCATTAGAGAATTTTAAACTCATTTATGAATAAACAATGTGTAACACAATTCCATGATTTAAGGAATTGGAGAGAGGAAACACTATTCAAGATTCCATGACTAGGAGTCTTGAAATTAAAATATGATTTTAAGTTGTAATTAAGCACTTTTAGGTTCTAATCAACTTTAATAAATTATTTTGACTCAAGATTAATTAAGGAAATTAATTAACCTTCGATTAGAGCCTAATATTGCTTAGGTTTGCTTAATCACGCGATTAAGCGTAAAAACTCGAAACTAGAGGCAAAACCGTAATTTTGCACTAATTTCGCCCGGGACCTCCGAGACCAAAACTAAAGTCACAGTCTACATAAAAACGCCTTTTAAAATCATTTGGAGAAGTTTTGGGTTCATCCGACACTTGTAAACGGGTAAAACACCACAGGGGCGTTTTGGTCATTTTGACCCGAAAACTCGAAAAATGAGATTTTCGATCCCGGGAAGGTATACAAGCCATCTAATCCCCTTCCAACATTGAGTTTGCCCTTCGAGTACTGCCGAACCGGCTTTCCTCGAATTCCGGGCTGAAAATGACCTTAGGGGTATTTTGGTCATTTTCACTCTAACAGAAAAATCGGGGTTACAGAGGGTCTGTTCTAGTGCTCAAGCCATCACGAGGATCCCCTTTTCGTGTCGTATCTTTTGCTAGGGGTATCTTTAGTTTAGCACTTGTAGGACTAGTGAGAGAGAGCTGCTATTGGCTTTTGATTTTCTACATTCCATGTATTTTTTGTTTCCTTGTATTTACTGCTTTCATGTATTTCTTTCTTTCATTTCTATGTACTGCAAGCTTAGCCCACTATGCATAGGTGTGACTTAGTCTATTATATTTCTGTTGTATTATGAACCATGTTCTATTATGATAATTAATGTATTTGTGTTGATGTTCTTAAATGTTGTGTTCTAGATATGTGCAAGTATGCTCTGTGTTTCCTATTCATGTTGATGGTGCTTTATGCTTGGTTTATGTTAGCACGCGCAGCTCATGTTTTGTTTTATGTATCAAAAAAAGATTTTACCCTATTTTTCGATAAGTATTTTGGTAAAAAGAAGTTAAAGTATGAAATAAAAAAGTAATAACTAATAATTAATTGTAATACGTCCTAGGCGTGTTGGGTTAAATATTATGGTGTTACACTATAGCACCTGGAAAGAGGCTTAGCAAAGAAGTGATTGTTGGTAAAAGAGTGCATGAGAAGAGAGGTTGAATCTTGCTTTCTGAAGTCTTCTTTTTCAATCTAAAACATTAGACATAAAACATGCTATCAAGCATGAAGCTTGAAGTGCAACGGAGTAGTGGTTAGATGTTTCAGAAAGAAGGTTTCTGAAGCTTAATAATCATTATGCATTTTAGCTATACTTGATTAATAATTAACTTAAGGAGCATAATATGAAAATAAAAGGTTAGGGAAGAGAAAGATGAACACAAGTATTTTTATACTGGTTTGGCCAACATGCCTACATCCAGAACTCAACACATGTTGAGATTTGAATAAATAATAACTTTCTCAACCTGAGAAAGCAAACGGATAGTCTTTACAATAGCCTTCCCAAGCTCTAACTTGCATAGTGGTCAACCCCAACTATGACTTAACTAAGTAGTTCTATACCAGCCTCTCCAAGCTGAATTGAGTAGTTCTGTACTAGCCTCTCCAAGCTAAACAATGACCTGCAGACAACTTCTGCCACTTTGTAAGTAGTCTTGAACCAGCCTCTCCAAGCTAAATCGTGATAAGCAAATACCTTTTCTATCCTGTTGCAATTAGTTTTACTTGAGCCTCTCCAAGCTATGTTTCATACTGATCACTACTGGATCAAGGTTACAAAGGTTATGTGTTTGGGTTGCCACTCAAACTAACCTACACCCATGTTTCCTTAAGAATATTTGCTAATACAAACCTGGGAAACATAAGCGACTCCTTTCTCATATATCTTCATGAGAAAAGCACATAAATTGTTACAGAATAAGGAAAAAAAAATTTGCACTTCAAAATGATTGATTACATAATATGATGAACATCACAGGAAGTGTGTAGAGTTTCTACTTTTATGTCTTCAACTCTCTCATCTGCATTCATGTATGGCATCTCTATTTATACAGGTCCATCTTCATGACCGTTGCCTTTGATCTGATTTCCAAGTGACACATGTAGATCATTAGTTGTGTCTTGGAATGTTACTCTAGGGAGGTAGATTGATGGACTTGTCACATCGGTTGCAGAAGCCGTTGTATTACAGAGGTTTTTGATGTCCTTACTTTCCTTTTACTTTCTGACCATGGTTTCTGAACTCCTCCTTCTAGAAGCTATGATCATGAATCAATCAGGTAAAAGAGATGATGCACCAGTTATAACACTGGGTCTGATTTGATATTTGAATTTTGAAATTTGAATTTTCCCTCCATTTTCCTTAGCATTCTATACTCCACAGTTAAGTGAGCTATTGACGACGTAATCAATCTCTTTAATTTTTCTTCGATCTTCTAGTATTTAATCTTGGTTGTTTGATGATGATTTATTTGCGATTGTAGTGATTGATGATTGAGTAACACATTGCTCTTGGACATGAATTGATTTCATCATCTTGAGTATACTTTCTGATGTCCTATGTTATTTTCTAAAGATCTTTTCCTTGGTTTCTTGATCTTTGGCTTGAATTGCTTCAGTCTCAAGCATTTACACTTTCTTTCCATGAGATAATATTCACTTTTTTAAGCTTGATCCCTTCTCTTGAGATAAACATGATTTCTCATGTGTAGTGAAATTATTCTAGATTCAAGTTTGCTTCTATGCCTTTGGTCCGTCAACATGCATACGTGCTTTGTATGAAATAACATTCACTTTCTTTTTAAATTAATCTCTTCCCTCAAGATAAATTATGCTTTCGCATGCAAAGTGAAATATTATTCTTGCTTTAAGTCCATGTAATGCTTTAATCTGTATACACATTCTTTGTTTGATATAATATTCACTTTCTATTTAGCTTGATCTCTTCCCATGAGATAAAACATGCTTACACATGTAAAGTGAAATATTAATCTTACTTTAAGTCCATGTGATACAAACTAGATTAACCTATTATGCTTTGTCAAGAAACTCAAGGTAGCTGTTAGTCATTCTTCAAAGTATTTTCTTTAAACTGACTTTGTTGTCAATCAAAACATTTAAGCTCATACTTTCTGAAGGGTTCTAGAGTTTACAGTGATGAATTATTTTGTGATTCTACTGGAAGTCATCTCTTTCCAAGGATGGGAGGGATTTCTCACCGTCACCGATCATGTATTTGCTAGAATGGTGATGGCCTTTTACTCCTAACTGATACAGGTAGCTAAATCTATACTCACAACCTATATCAAAGGTGTAGATCTAGAACTGAGCACGAAGGATCTCTCCTACATCATCCATGCACCTAACGAGGGACTTAGATGCTTGTCTGACAAAAATTGGTTCACTACCATTGAAGTCTCGACTAAGGAAGTTTCAAATTTTCTCACAAATTCTCAAGGGCACCAACCTAGTGAGATAACCATCTCAATGCTGAACTATAAGACTAGGTAGGTTTTCATTCTCATTCAGTTCTCCCTTCTTCCAAGATTAAAAAGCATGAACTTTCTAATTGGAATAGATTGCATGTTGCTTTTCTATTTGCTAACAATGAGAAAAGTCAACTTACCCAAACTTATCTTTAACTATATGCTCAATGCCACTGTTGCCGACAAAGAAGAAACAACCTCTGTTCCATATAGAATGCTATTAACCAAGGTGTTCAAACACCTAAGGTATACTCTAGTAAACGAAGGTATAAAAATATGGTTGGAACTGACTATACCATATCCTCCTTTAGAGCTAAGAGAAAACCTATTGGTGCTACTGTAGAACACTCAGAAAATATGAGAAGCCATCCATCAAGAATGCTGAGCTTTCATAGGAAAAGGATAAGAGGAGATTGGTGATCAATTTGGATAGCACCTCAGAAGATACTGCAAAACTTCGTATAGACGTTGGATGTGAATACATACCTAATCCATCATCCAAACTTGCAGAATTTGAGACTAATCAAGGAAGTAGAGTTTGATTGAGCAAAGAATAACCTTCCTTATCTGGTAAAAAGAAGTTATCATATGATAACACAGAAGGTGTAGTTCCTGAGACTAACTTTACTCTTGCTACTGACTCTCCTCCTATTCATGTTAAGCAAAAGATATGAAGAAAATCTTATGCTGTGGAACTCAGAGGGAGTTAACTTAAAGGGAGTCAAGCTATGGAATTTAAAGGGAGCTTATGTTGAGGGCGAGCTCATAGATCATTACTTTTCAGCATGCATTTTTGTCTTGAACTATCATTTTTCCTAACTATCATGTTTTTGTTTAATGCTTTGACAGATATTTTATCTTGAATTATACAATTCATTATATATTCTCAAATATCATGTTTGTGCTTTCAATTTAAACTCTGATATACATATATATTTTTAAGCTATGATACATGCTTAGCTAATCATATATCATGCTTGTTGATGTATGCTTTTGATGTCTTAAGCAATTGCTCTGATCTGCTTACTCATTGACATGGTAGAGTATTTGGCTCACATCTCTATCTGTGACTAGCACTAGCAAGTATCTTTAGTCTTCAATCTTGGCTTCTTGATGCTGATTTATTTTATGAGTGTGATGATTGTCGATTGAGTAACACATTACTATCAGAGTTGGCATGATTAGCTCATTCTTCAATGTACTGTCTGAAGTCTTGTGCTACTTTCTAACGATAGTTTCCTTGAGCTTCTTATTCTTGTATTGATCTGCTTCATTCCTTACTACATATGAACATTCATTACTTGATATAATATTCACTTCCTTTAAGCTCATTCTCTTCCCATGAGATAAAACATGTTTGCACATGCAAAGTGAAATTATTTTTGCTTCAGTTCGTGTAATGCACTTTGGAATTTTACCTATTAAGCTTAGTCAAGAAACTCAAGGTAGCCATTAGTCGTTCTTCAAAATATTTTGTCTAAATTGGCTTTGTTATCATTCAAAACAATAAAACTCATACTTTCTGAAGGGTTTTGGAGTTTACAAATATCTCATTCGTTCAATGGAATTTTGGTGTACGATTTTAACACCAAAAAGGCTACTTAATCCCTAAGTTTAAATGAGGCATGTATCTCGAGCCAAGTTGATGGCCAAGATTCATTCTTTGACTAAGAAATCAATTCCTATTCATACATCTCATTATTTCTTGTTAGAATGAAAGAAATACACTTTTGAATACACAATTATGACATCTAACTCAAGATAAATACTACCAAACCAACCTTACCACTCCATCATCTTCATTTTCATCCAAGAGGAAGAAAATACAGCCCCTCCATTGTACTTCCTCTCAAACCTCCATTAACAAGCTTCAAGCTTCAAAACCCTAGCCCAAAGTTACTAAAACCTCAAGCTTCCTTCACAAAATTTGTTCTACTCATCACCACCTACAAAGCTAACTGATTGGAATTCCAATTCCTCACTATTTCTAACTTTGATATTCCATTCTTTAATGTTTAAAGAAGGGAATTAGGTGCTTTTTGGAAAGCTTTTAGGTGAAGGAAATCATTATTGGATCATCCTTTAGAGCCAAGATCCTTGAAGCCACCAAAGTAGGGATTTTGAATCTCTTTTATTTCAAATATGTTTTTCTATTTTATCCACTGATTTAATTTGATATTTTTCATTGTATTGGTTGATAGTATATAGATGTTGATATATTAATTTTGTTGGTGTGTTTAGATGGTGTTAGCAAACTCCTTTTCTCAAAATATGTTTTGAGCTATGTTGTTATGAATCCCGATTTTAGGCAGACAAGTTATGATTCATGATTTTTTTGAAGGGTTTGTAGATGGATTCTTGCTCTAAATTTTTTTTATGTTAAACCTAACATGATAAGGTGTTTTCAATATTTTTATTGGGATTGAAAATGATTTTTACTATTTTCTAAAAATCAGAAGCTGAGACTATTGTTGAGTTGTGTAGACAGCCAATTCTAAAGCTTTGAGATTGTCTAATTTCATTATCATAGGACATGATTGATTTTTCCTTTGAAATTTACAAGGTGTTGAGAACATGTTGAAGCCTAGCCCTTAAATTTTTTATGATTTGATAGGGTAATAGAACTAGGAGCTATGGCTATTGGCTATAAATAAGGGGTTTCTGACCTCTAAATTTGTCTAATTTTGTTCACATTGTTAGAGAATGATTCTTGCCCTCAAATTTTTACATGACTTTTTTGACATATTGAAGTGTCTTAGATGATTTTTATAGCCTCTGAATTGATTGTTTAATGTGAAAATAAATTTGTCCTACAATGGTTTGAAATTTGCCCAATTCCTGAAAATGAACCCAAACCTTGAATTGGAAATGTAATGACTTTTGATTCAAGTATGATAAGTATAAATGCATGCCATGTACTTGAAAGAGTGATTTATGAGGTGTGAATGAGAATCACATTGTGAATGAATGCCTATGTTGTTTTATGCATGCATTTGAAAAAAAGAAAAGTGAATGATGTATATAAATGATAAAAGAGAATGTATGAACTTCAATTTTTCCTGTTCTGACATATAGAGAAAATAGAAACAAGACTTAAGTTGAATGAAGGGAAGGTAAAAGGAGGAACTTCCCTAAGTAGAATGATGGGAAGGCAAAAATAGGAACTTCCCTAGAGATACTATGAGTCAGTAGACATATCAGCTAGGAACAGAATTGTGTGTGATTTGGAAAAGGAAAAAATGAAGTCTGATGATCACATACAAGAATGAGCTCAATCTTGATGAGCAGTCTATTTCTCATATGTGGTGTTATCCACTATAAATACCATTTAGTATAAACTAAGTCTTTCGTATATTAATGAAAAGAGAAAAATGAACTTAATTGAGTTTTGTGGCCATAAATAGAAGCAGGGGCCTTTAAAATAATGTCACTGCATTTGGCATATGCATATTCATATCATATTGAATCATTTTAGTTTCACATTATTTAATAAGATTATGAGCTCTATCAAATGTGTGTACTAAGTGATTGATTTTTAAAAGCTATCCACTGTGCAAATAGGATTTGGAACTTTAAAAAATGAACCATTGTTATGTAATGTATGATCACCCTTTTTTCTAATAAACTGAAGTGGTTGAAGTGATGACAATGACATTTATTGTTGTGTATTTAGGGGAATGCCCTACTGAAAATTGTATAATTCTGACCCCTATGTGTTTGTGTTCTCGTGTTGTCTCCAAGTTGATCCAGAGAACAAGGAGGCTGCTGCATGAAGGGAATTGGAATTGCTATAGTTTAGCAGTGAAGACTTGTATCTGCTATACTTAGTTATATGTATGTATGTTTGTACATAATAAGATAATAGATGTACTGTAAAGCACTTTGAAGAGCTCCTTTTTGTATCTGACCTTGTATTAAATAAATACTTTGTTTCTTTGATATATATATATATATTGATAGAACCATGGATTAGTTACTTTACGATTCGATCAATTTTGCTATAGATAATTAAGAAATGTTTGCTAATTAATAAGTAACAACTCTCAAGTACGATGTCATGACATAAGGATGATGTTGTATTTGGGAGGATGTTACAAACACCATTTCAGTATTACCAGCCACACTTGCATTGTTAAAGCTAGGGATAGTCCATAGCCTAACAACTCCAACCATCAAGTTCAAACCATCAACACATCCAAAAACATCAGCAATAGCAACACATGAAGGTGCCATGTCAATCAATAGGAAAGAAATCAGCAAAAGAAAAGAGAAGAACAAATGAAGTTTTGAGTGTAGAAGTGGCAAATGAACCATCATTTGTAGTCCAATTTATAGGAAATCAAACCCAGCATGGACACTGGAGGGAAAAATGGCTCATTTGCCACAACATGGGCAATCAAACATCAAACAATTAATAAATTTGTCACATGATATGTGTAAAGCATTGAAATTTTCTTTTTTAAGTATACATAGACATAGCCAAACAATTTATCACTAAATTGTAAACATAATTATGCAGGCTAAATACAAAAAAAACTATGCATACAGTAAAAAGAACTAGGGTTTAGGCTAAACCATAAATCCTAAACCCTAAAAAGAATTAAATGCAAATTCAGATAAACAGGGTCAAGCTTTGCATAATACTGGAATTAATGGTAGCATGTCTACTAATTATCCCTAAACCAAACCAACACCAAATAGGAACGTAAAACCATAAACCCAAACAAACACAATATTTAACAAAAACTGAGCAGGGTAGGGATCAAACAAACCCTAAACCCAACAAAAAGAACCAAATTGGGCAAAATAAAAACAAAAAAAGGGAAATATTGGGGAAAAAGAGATCTCTATAGAAGCCAACAGTGACATTAGAAGTTTTTTAAACAATAACATATTTCCAATTATCATGTCTATTTTCTCTATTTTTTATATGTTTTGATACATATATGCTTTCGTTAAGCTCTGATATATATTGATGCCTACTTATCATGCTTAGCTGATCGTATATCATAATTGTTGATGTATGCTTTTGATTTCTTAAGCATTTGTTTTGAATTGCTTACTCATTAATACACTGGAGTAGTTAGCTCACATCTGTATCTGTGATTAGCTCTGGCAAGTATCTTTTGAAGCACAAATATCTCCATTGTTGCTTTGACACTCGTATTTATCTAATGTTCATGCTTCGATATGTATGGTATGCTTAAAATGCCTATCTTTATAAAATACATTTTCTTCGACAAATGTATAAGATGTTTTCAAAGGCTATGTACAACTTGATCAAATATAGTTGTGAATAGTTTTTGAGGACCTTCGAAACCTGTTTCTATATGCTTTCAATACAACTAAGATCAGTTTGTAAGCCTTAGAACCTCTCTAGTGTGCTATGCTTATATGACATATAATATGTTTCATAAGTGTATCAGTGAGCAAGATTACATAAAAAGCATAAACATCTGTTTGTTTTAAAGAAAAACTTTTAAAAATATTTCATGGTTTGATACTTATGTGAACAGTTTCTTAGCTCATGATATAAAAGGCTTATCCTTTTTGCATGCTTTAATTCATTCAGGACTGATCCTTGGTTGAGCATTAGAAACCTCGTACTGTAATATGCCAATAAAATATAAAAGGTTTCTTTGAGCGTCAGAAACTACATTTGTATTATGTGTGTTTTCTCATGACATACTCTGATTGATTTATCATATATACATCTTTGAGCATCAATTTCAAAATGGGCTTAGGAAAAGATTGTGTTGAATAAGAATTTTAATCAAGAAGAAATATCACAAGTATTTTTTTTTTTATTCAAGCACATTAAATTTTAGAAAGTCAGGCTGTTGCGGTAAAAGGACTTAAACGATGACATATGCTTTAGTATCTTTATGATACATCTCAAAAACCACTTTAATTTAATTCAGAAAGTATCATCATAAACAAAACATCTTTGATTTGAGTTACTTAAGGCTTCAAAACGTCGTTAAACACATCCAATCATGATTTAAGAAAAGTACTTTCTAAAATTTAAAGTATGTGATGTTTTGAAAGAACATGTGCTTATCAACATATATTCAATTATATTTCTTTCAACATCTTTTTAAAACATTTTCTTCAAATTGCTTTGTCATCATCAAAAAGGGGGAGATTGTAAGCTCCAGAACCCTTCAGAAAGTATGTGAGCTATATTCTTTTGAATAACGACAAAACCAATTTAAAGAAAATATTTTTAAGAATGACTAATGTCTACATTGAGTTTCTTCACTAAGCATAACAGATATTTTCGAAACGCATAACCCGAACTTGAGCGAGAATAATTTCACTTTACATGTGCAAACATGTTTTATCTCATGTTAAGAGACTAAACTTAAATGAAATGAACATTATATTGTGTAAAGTACATTTACATGCATCAAGGAAAGAAGCAAATCAAATCAAGAACAAGAAACCAAGGGAAGGGTCTTCAGAAAGTAGCACAGAACATCAGCAAGTATGCTGAGAATGAAGACATCACACAATCAGAAAGTACGCTGAGAATGCAATGTGTTACACAATCTTTAATAATCATAATCACAAATCATTCATTATCATAAAGCCCAGATTAAAGATCAGAAGACCAAAGAATCATTAAGGAGCTGATAGCACTTGTCAAAAAGCTCATTTCAATGTGGAACGTTGAACGCTATAGGAAAATGAGGAAGATTTGAATTTCAAATTTCAAATCTCGAGTCAAACCTACTTTCAAAACTGGTATGTCATCTCTTCTGCTCATTTGGTCAACCATCCTAGCTTCTAGAAAGAGGAGTTCAGAAACTGAAAATATAGTTTATGAAGGAACATCAAAAACCTCTATTATACAATGGATTCTACGACTGACATGGCAGATTATCAGCCTACTCTTCTAGACTAACCTTCCAAGACATAAATGGATGATCTACATGTGTCACTTGGAGATCTAATCAAAAGCAACAGTCATGAAGGAAGACTACTATAAATGTTAGAAATGAGTCACTCCAGTTATCCTAGGTCTGTTTATTATATACTTGTAAGGAAACTTGTGTGTAGATTAGTTTAAGTGACAAACCAAACATAAAACCTTTGTAACCTTGATCTAGTAGCAATTAGAGTGACATAGCTTGGAGAGGCTAAGGTAAAGGTACTTGCAATGTGATGATAGAGGTGTTCTACTCATTATAGTTCAGCTTGGAGAGGTTGGGAAGAACTACTTGTAACATGATGGTAGAGGTGTCCTACTCATCACAATTCAGCTTGGAGAAATTGAGAAGAACTACTTGCAACATGGTTATAGGGGTTGTCTACTAGTCACGGTTTAGCTTGGAAAGGCTGGGAAGAACCACTCAGGTCAACTTGGAGAAGCTCGGAAGAACTACTCAGTTTGTGATAGTAGGGTTATCTACTGTTCACTGGTAAGGGCTTGGGAAGGCTACTATAAAGACTATCCAGTTTTCTTTCTCAGGTTGAGAAAGATGTTTAGTGGAATCTCAACGTGTATTGAGTACTAGATGTAGGTAGGTTTGGCCAAACTAGTATAAAAATATTTATGTCATAATTTTCTTCTCCTTAATCTCTTTTATTTTTACTGCACCGCTTTATTATTTCACATATGCTGAAAACTTTCTTTATCTGGTTGTTTATTAATGTCATACTTTAGAAATCTACTTTCTGAAATAACTAACCATATTTCCTCTACACTTCAAGCTTAGTGTTTGATAGTATTTTGTTAAATCTTTCATATATGAGAAAGTAGCAAAGCATAATTCAACCATCTCTTCTCATGTACTTTCATACCTACATGGGGGATACAACTTCCATTCCATATACAAATGAAAATGGAGTTGTCCTCATTTGAGGCCTATAAAGAGCTGAGTTGTGATGCTTGATTTTGAAAACCATGAAAAACTTCTGAATCTCACCATTAAGATTAGGAGCATTGTCTATGATAATTCTCTATGCACTTCTATATCTACAGACGATGTCTTTTTTGATGAATCTGATGAATACCTTCTCTGTGATATTGGCATACGAAACAACTTCTACCCATTTAGTGAAATAGTCTATTGCCACCAAGATGAAACAATGACCATTGGATGCTTTGGGATTAATTGGGCTAATGACATCCATGCCCCACATCAAGAAAGGCCAAGGGGATACCATGTTATGCAACGGAAGTGGAGGAGCATTAACTCGATCTGCATATATTTGACATTTGTGGCATTTGCAAACATAATTGATACAATTACTCTCCATAGTGGACCAATAATAACCACTCGTTAAGATTTTATGTGCTATCATATGCCCATTAGCATGGATTCCACAGATTCCTTCATGGATATTGCTCATAATTATGCGAGCTAAATGAGCATCTACACATCTTAGGAGGGTACCATCATGATTCCTCTTATAAAGGACTTTACCATTCAAGAAAAAGGGCATGTCTAGCCGATGAATCATCTTTTTACTCACCTGATTTGCTGCATTTGGGTATTCTCCTTTTTAAATATACTGCTTGATGTCATGATACCATGGTTGGTCATCAGTCTTAATCTCCACAGTACCATAATATACCAATTTTCTTTGCACCTCTACATGGATAGGTTGGACATTGGCATGGACTTCTAATTTAGTCATTACAACCAAAGTCACCAAAGTATCGTCAAATTGGTTCTTGTCTTAAGTTAAGTGGGAGAATGATGCGTTGTCAAACTATTCAATTAGGCGAGACAAGTGCTTCTGATAAGGTATCAGTTTTGGATCCTTTGTTCACCATTGTCCATTAACTTGATAAATTATGAGTGCAGAATCTCCAAAGACTTTTAATTCTTTGATTCCTAAATCAATTAAAACTTGCAAGCCATTTACACATACTTCATACTTTGTGATGTTGCTGGTGCATTCAAAATCTGACTTGACGAAAACTGGGTGTTGCTTCCCCACTAGTGACACCACTACAACTCCTATTCCACATTCATTCATATTGCCCAACCCATCAAAGTACATCATCTTCATATTCTCTTTTTCCATCTCATGTCTTTCTACTGCTAGCACTTCACCATTAGGAATTTTGATGTGGCTGGTTGACCACCCTCTAGAGTGTAACACCCCGATTTTCTGTTAGAATAAAAACGACCGAAATGCCCCTGAGGTCATTTTCAGCTCGGAATTCAAGGATAGCCGACCCGACAGTCCTTGAGGGGCTAACTCAATGTTTGAAGGGGATTAGTTAACTTGTGTATCTTTCCGGGATCGAAAATCTTGTTTTCTGAGATTTCATATCAAAATGACCAAAATGCCCCTATTGTGTTTAACATGGGTACGAGCGCCGGATGGACCTGAAACTTCTCCAGATGGTTTTAAAAGGTGTTTTTATGTATTCTATGACCTCAATTTTAGTCTCGGTGGTCCCAGACAATTTTTGTGTAAAATTACAATTTTGCCCCTAGTTTAGTGTTTTTGAGCTTAATTGTAACACCCTAATTCTTAACCCAACTTTCTAGAACACATTAGGTTAATCATTAGGTTATTACCTCTTAGCCTCATCATTTTATTAAAATACTTAGCGAAAATTTAGGGTAAATTTTGTTTTTGAAAATATAAATCAAAGTGAGAGCCGCGTTCTTAGTCTAATCGTAAGACAGAAATATAAAACACGATTAGCACGCAGAGAGTAACACGGAAATTAAGGACAAGTAACAATAGAGAAATGATCACCATAATAATAGAAACATTTCATTAATAACATAATTAGAAATACATATGTAGTCATACCCTCATAGGGACAGGCAGAGCTTGTAATACATCGGAAATAAAATACAACAGAAAACTAGAAAGCATAAAGTACATGGCACAACAGGAAATGAAACCCAAAATGCTACCCTCCTACTAAGCTACAAGTACTAATCTACAACCCCTCCCAAAAGGTACTGCTGAAGGGAAGATCTCCACGAAGGCTAGGGTACTCGTAAGGCTCTCCCCCAGAAACTAGTGAAGACGGGGATGCTCGGGCGATGGGGGTATGTAGCCCACGAACTGCTCGATCTCCTCCTGAGTCGGCCAGTGGAGTGGGAAGGGAACACGTGGTGGTTGGACATGAGCTCCTCGGCGCGGACGCATCTCGGCCCTCCTCATTAGACGCGGCTGCATCACGGTCTCCTCACTCCCCGCACGCCGGTACTAGGGAAAAGGTGCAGAACCCTCCGAAGGGACGTGCGTAGGCGAATCCTCAAACGGGTCCGTCTTAAACCTCCTTGAACGTGGCACAAACTCCGGAAATTCACGGACGGCAGAAGCAGACAGATGAACACGGCATCTCTGCTCGTCTGCGGGCGGGTACGTTCGAAGATCATGTCGTCACCACCAAAAGGTGCAGTAGGAGTGAACTGGTAGCTCAATACCGAATAGGTGAAAGTTCGTCCCATGTACACAAAAATGTGAACCTCACAACGACCCTCAAAGTGATACGAGCGGTGGTCCGGTTCATAGTGCACCTCCCATACGGGCGTTGTAACGCCCCGGTTTTTCTGTTAGAGTGAAAATGACCAAAATGCCCCTGAGGTCATTTTCAGCCCGGAATTCGAGGAAAGCCGGTATGGTAGTACTCGAAGGGCAAACTCAATGTTGGAAGGGGATTGGATGACTTGTGTACCTTCCCGGGATCAAAAATCTCGTTTTTCGAGTTTTCAGGTCAAAATGACCAAAATGCCCCTGCGGTATTTTACCCGTTTGCAAGTGCCAGATGAACCCAAAACTTCTCCAGATGGTTTTAAAAGGTGTTTTTATGTAGACTATGACTTTAGTTTTGGTCCCGAAGGTCCCGGACGAAATTAGTGCAAAATTACGGTTTTGCCCCTAGTTTCGTGTTTTTACGCTTAATCGCGTGATTAAGCAAACCTAAGCAATATTAGGCTCTAATCAAAGGTTAATTAATTTCCTTAATTAATCTTGAGTCAAAATAATTTATTAAAGTTGATTAGAACCTAAAAGTGCTTAATTACAACTTAAAATCATATTTTAATTTCAAGACTCCTAATCATGGAATTTTGAATAGTGTTTTCTCTTTCCAATTCCTTAAATCATGGAATTGTGTTACACATTGTTTATTCATAAATGAGTTTTTAATTCTCTAATGATGTATGAGCACTCCTAATCTTGTCATAAAATCCTTAAAACACTTTCTTAGTTACCTAAACTTAAGCTTAATTATTCCTAACCTTGTACTTAAGCTAATACACATTTAAACCTACCATTAACACCCAATTAGATGATCAAACCTCACCTCCCCCTTGCTGTACCAGACCTGGCCGTGCACTCCCTCCTCCCATATGCATCACATGTTCAATTTTTCAACACTCCAAGGCCATACCTCAAGTCACATACACTATATCTTGTCATAACTCTCAATCAAGCTTGATTTTCCAAATGAATAAATAATTAAAACAACCCATTTTTACCATTTATTTGTCGATGGAAAAGTTCCAGCCATGTCAAGTTTCTAGAAGCCTAATTTCATCAAAAATTGATAGGAAATTCACTCACATCAAGCCATACTTTGCATCATAGCTTCCATACTTCAAACCATGCTTGAATAACCTTGTGTAAGAGATATTTTTCTCTCCCTTTTTCCCCCTCAATGCTACGGCCAAGGCTTCCCCTTGGTGAGCCTCATTGTTTTGTTTTCCTATAAATAGGTGCCTTAGATGAACTTGTGTCACTTTTGGTCCATTTGGTAAGTTTGAGCACTTTACGCATTTGTGAGTTCTTTTTCTTTTCTCTCTAAGTTTCAAGAGAGTTCCCTCTTGCTCTTCATCTTCATCCTCTCTTCATCTCTTCATCTCTTCATCTTATCATCATCTCATAGCCCTCAAACACCATCCTAAAACCTTGAACCACTATCAAATCCTTCAAACACCTCACCTCAAACACAACCTCATCTCAAACACAACTCCAACTTCCTTATCTCCCCTTGGCTGAAACCATCAAGCCCTTGGAGGAGCTCATCATCTTGTTTCCTTTTCTCAAAGTTCAAAACTTTTAACTTCACTCTAGGTAGGAGTGTTTTCTAAACTTTGTTTTCTTGAAAATGAGTTCTTTCTAGCTTTCTCTTGGATTTTCTTTTTGGAACTTCCTTTGCTATTCTTTCCTTGAGATTTCGGCCATGAGACCTTGATGAGCACATGATAGCTCAATGATGAGGACTCCTAGATGATGACTATGTGTTAATCTCAAAGGAACCTCTAGAGCTTGAGGTTTTACTTTGCTTGAGTTTCAACTTCATTTTCTAACTCAAACATGATTTTTACTCAAGCATACCTTTTCCTTCTTGCTATTTTGGAGTTTGGTTTCTTTGTTTCCTTTTCTTTAACATTTAGGTTTTCCATTTCCTTTTTGATTCTTTGAGGTTTTGTTTGTTTAAAAAGTTTGCTTTCTTGAGCTTGATGATGATGTTCAAGAACCTCATAGTTCCTTTGAGAACTTGGTTCAAGAACTCTAGAGCTCTCTTTGTAATGAGATATATGTTGGGTTGTTACTTTGTTAAAGTCTTGGATGAGCTCTAGCTAACCATAAAATGAACCTTGCATCATGTTTATTTTATGCTTTGCACATCATGTTTACTTTCCTTGCTATCACTAAGTATTCAAGATAATAAGTGAATCTTGCATTATCATATTTATATTTCAAGCTATGCATTATCATGTTTACATTTCAAGTTCTCACTTAATATCAAGATAATAATGAGTTGCATCTCATGTTTATTTTATGCTATCACTTTACTTTCTAATGCAAGCTAAAACAAGTGCATGAGCATGTTTATTTTTATGTCATCACTTAAATGAACCTAGAGCTCAAAGACTTGCCCATTGTTGTCTCAAACAAAGGTCTAAAATATTTATTCCCCTTGGTTCATGTTTCGGCCCCAAGAGGTTTTGATGCTTCTAAGTATTGAAAACTATGTTTCATAAATTTTCTAAGCTTTTATGAGTATAAGGAATATGTAGAACTAAGTTTTATGAATTTAGGACCTCTTGAGACAAAGTTGATTTAGTCACTGCCCTCTTAAATATTTTTATGATTTTAGATGTTAAAAATGTTTATAAATGAGTTTTGGAAATTTTAAAAAGGTTCCAAGAGAAACTAGTGTTTTATGTGCTTTAGAAATTGTGTTTGATGCCTTTAAATGGAGATGTTTGTTTCGGTTATTCCTTGCCATGTTTAGCCACTGTATGAGCTGTGTTAATGATGATAATATGCTTATGTTTAAGTATAATTAATGTTAAGACTCATATGCGAAAGATAAGAGAAGTTAGAAACTAGAAAAGAATTAATTTGAGAGTTCTAGATCCTTTAATGATTGAATTTTCTGGATTCTGTCCAGCAAGGTTTAGTAATGCTAATCATGGATTTAAATTAGTTTAAATGTGTAGGAATGCCTCATAAATGGTTTAGGACTTGATCTTGATGCCTTAGGAGCAAACCGGACTTAGAAAGGGTCATTGTTGTGACTCCTAGGTACCCGTAAAGTTAGGAATATGAATTCTGCATTCTTGAGGTTTAGAGATGTTCTTGATCATAGTTTGAGGTGAGAAATACTTAGTTAAGACCTTATAAGTTCCCGAGAGATTAGGTTTGATGATTTATAACTTAGAATGTGAGTTAGGGACCTTAAGGGTCAATGCATAAGACACTAAGAAGTTGTTAATGCTATGATGTGTTGTATGATGCAATGAAATGATGAGATGTGCTTGATGCATGAGAAAATGATTGATGAAAAGTTAAAGTTTATCATAGCATGAGATTTCATGAGAACATGATGTGTGGATTAGCTTGTGGCAGTTTGAAGGAAATTCGGTTTAACAATTTGTTATCTTTGCCGAATTTCCGTCAAACCTTAAAGGGTTGAAAGAAATGATTTATGAGTACCATATAAGTTGAAAACCCTGGGTGACACCGATTCGGCCGAGCACCCCCAGGAGATTTTTATGTGACAAAGCACTGAGACGCGCTCACCTGGGTGACACCGGTTCGGCTGAGCACCCTCAGGGGAGACAAATCCGTGAGGGTATGAGTAGATGCAGCCTACCAAAGCGGATAAATTGCTGTGGCGAAATGCCCACAAAGCGTTTCAAAGAGGGTAATCCCAGAGAGAGATGATCCCTGCCCCCTACCCATGCTTGCGAGTCAGGATTATTATTTATGTTGCACTTATTCAAGATAATAAGCAAGAGCTAGTGACGACTAGCTGAGGTATGAGCTCATAACCTAGTTATTTTTAGGGTGGCTTATATGCTAAAGTACCATGATTGATGTCATGAAGTTGAGGAATGATTCACTTGAAAGTTATATGCCCTCATGCCACATGATTTATGTTTATGTGCTTTGATGTGTTGTCTTATATGCTCAAGTATTGACATGCACCCATGATATAACCTGTTGCATTTATAATATCAAGACGCATGCTAAAAGGAATGGACCTTGGATAACTAGTTTGAGAAACCCTAAGTTGAACCTTATATGCATGATCACTATTTTATAATTAAACCCAAGTTCCTGAGGATGTGTGTGATGTAACCCTAGGATAGGACTCCTACTGAGATTCTTTAGCAAGAATTCTCACTCCTGTCTCTTCTCTTTTCTATCACATCTTCAGAGACCGATGGCGACGTTCGTGCTTTTCATTGACACGCCTACTTGGGAGGTCCACTATGACCCGGACCACGGGTCATATCATTTTGAGGGGCAGTGTACCGTGAGAGTCTTCATGTTCATTGGACGCCCCTTTGCACATCCTGTACAGAGCTACCGTTTCTCCCCGACGTCACCTTACGACGATGCGATGGTTTTCGAGCGTGCCCGGACGCGAGACGAGAGGATTCTACGGACGTATACTGGTGGTTCGATGCCTCGAGACTTCCAAGACTACGTACCTCGATCCCCGAGTTCGGAGGACGACCCATCCGAGGACCCGCCGACGCACATGTATAGTGAGAGTTCTGCTCCTACACCTCAGTTCGTGCGAGACGTGAGTGAGGAGACTGTTACGCAGCCAAGGCTAGCGAGGCGAGCCGAGAGGCGCCCCCACCGAGGAGCCCATGCTTAGTCTTCACGTGTTTCCACTCCTGCTGCTCTGCGTCCATGGATCGGTTACACTCCACCGTTTCCCAGATTCCAGTAACTAACGTCGTAGGCGAGGCTTAGTGCACACACCACATGTAGAGTGGATAAACCTTCTTTTGTTTTTGAGGTTATTCACCATAGGTGCACTCGGGTAGTTATGGTTTATTTCTGCCTTCTTGTTTTCTATTGTATTTCATTTTCCGCTGTATTACAAGCTTTGCCCGTCCCTATGAGGGCATGACTACTTATGTACCTTAATTATGTTATTAATGGAATGTTTCTTTTATTATCTTGATTGTTCTTTGGTTATATGCTCTACTTTATGACTTCTGATAATTGTTATGCGTGCTTTATGTTTCTGTCGTTCGACTAGTTAAGTTCGTGGCTCTCACTTTGCTCTATGTTTTCAAAAAGAAAAATTTACCCGTAATTTTCGCTAAGTATTTTAATAAAATAATGAGACTAAGAAGTAATAACCTAATGATTAGCCTAATATGTTCTAGAATATTGGGTTAAAAATTAGGGTGTTATAGGCGTGTCAATGAAGACTACGAATGTCGCCATCAATCTCTGAAGATGTGACGAAAGAAGAAAGAGAAAGGAATGAGAATTCTTGCTAAAGAATCTCAGTAGGAGTCTCCTATCCTAGGGTTACATTGTTCACATCCTCAGGAACCTTGGGTTTAATTATAAAAGGTGTGCACATATAAAAGGTTCATTATTAGGGTTTATAAAACCAATTATCCAAGGTTCATTCCTTTTAGCATGCATCTTAATGTTATGAATGCAACATATTGACCCATGAATGCATGGCAATTCCTCAATCAAATAATTCAATGAATCACAACTTCAAGAAACATACAAGTGGCATAAAGGGCATATAACTATCAAGAGGATCTTTCCTCAACTTCATGACATTAATCATGGTACTTTAGCATAATAAGGCCACCCTAAAATAACTAGGTTATGAGCTCATACCTCAGCTAGTCGTCACTAGCTCTTGCTTATTATTTGAATAAGCGAAACATAATAAAATAATCCCGACTACGCAAGTACGGGTAGGGGGCAGGGATCACCTCTCTTAGGATATACCCTCTTTGAAACGCTTTGCGGGCATTAAGCCACAACAATTTGTCCGCTTTGGTAAGCTACATCTACTCATACCCTCATGGATTTGTCTCCCCTGGGGGTGCTCGGCCAAACCGGTGTCACCTAGGGTTTTCAACTCATATGGTACTCTTAAACATTTCTTTAACCCTTTAAGGTTTGACGGAAATTCGGCAGTATAACAGCTGTTAAACCGAATTTCCTTCAAACCAAAACTTATGCCACAAGTTAATCACACAACATATTCCTCATTTAAATCTCATGCCATGATAAACTCATATCTCAAACAATCATTTCCTCATGGATCATAAACATCTCAACATATTATTACATCATATAAATAGCATAGCATTAACAGTTTCTTAATGTCTTATGCATTGACCCTTACGGTCTTTAACTCGCAATCTAAGTTATAAATCATCACAACTTAATCTCTTGGGTACCTATAGGATCATATCTAAGTATTCCTCACTCCATACTATGATCATAAACTCCTCTAAACCTCAAGAATGCAGAATCTAAAATTCTAACTTTATGAGTACTTAGGAGTCACAACAATGACCCTTTCTAAGTTCGGTTTGCTCGTAAGGCACCAAGATCAAGTCCTAAACCAATTATGAGTCATTGCTACACATTTAAACTAATTTAAAACCATAATTATCATTTCTAAATCTTGCTGGACTTGAGCTAAGGAAATACATATTGCAAGCCTTTGTTTGAGGCAACAATGGGCAAGTCCTTGAGCTCTAGGTTTACTTAAGTGATGACATAAAATAAACATGCTCATGCACTTATTTTAGGTTCCTTTAGAAAGTAAGGTGATAGCATAAAATAAACATGAATGCAACTTGTTATTATCTTTGGTATTTAAGTGAGGACTTGAAATATAAACATGATTATGCAAGTTCCTTTGTTATCTTGATACTTAGTGATGACAAGGAAAATAAATATGATGTGCAAAGCATAAAAGTAAACATCAATGCAAAGTTCATTTTAAGGTTATCTAGAGCTCTTACAAGACTTTAGAAAATAATAACCCAACACTCATCTCATCACAAAGAGAGTTTTAGAGTTCTTGAACTAAGTTCTCAAAGGAACTATGAGATTCTTGAACATCATCATCAAGCTCAAAATAAATAAACTTTCAAAGAAACACAAGGCCTTAAAGAAAAGGAAATAAAACCGAAATACTAGAGGAAAGGAAACAAGGAAACCAAAATGAAAACAAGAAAGAGTGAAGGTGTTCTTGAGCTAGAAATCATTTTGAGTTAGTAAATCAAGATGAAACTTAGAGAAAATAAAAACTCAAGCTCTATAGGTTCCTTTGAGATTAACACATAGTCATCATCTAGGAGCTCTCATCATTGAGCCATCATGTACTCATCAAGGCCAAGAGGCCGAACTCATAGAAAAAGAAGAACAAGAAAGTTTCAAAAAGAAAATCCAAGAGAAAACTAGAAACACTCATTTTCAAGAAAGACACGATTTAGAAAAAAACACTCCTACCTAGAGTGAAGTTAAAAACTTTGATCTTTGAAAAGGAAAACAAGATGAAGAACTCCTCCTTGGGCAAGATAGCTTTGGCCTTGGAGAAGGAGAAGGAAAGGAGATGTGTTTCAAGTGAGGTTGTGTTTAAGGTGTGGTGTTTAAAAGGTTAGGAGGTGATTCAAGGCTTTGGGGTGGTGTTTGAAGGTTATGAGATGATGATGAGATGAAGAGAGGATGAAGATGAAGAACAAGAGAGAACTCTCTTGAAACTTAGAGAGAGAAAAAGAGAACTTTGAGAAAGCTAAGAAATCTAAAAGTATGCAAATGAGCTAAAGTGTTTGCATGTGTCTCTAGGCAAGGTATTTATAGAAAATGAAAACAAATGGAGGCTCATCCAAGGGGGAAAGAAGCCGTAGCATTTGAGAGGGAAAGGAAGAGAAAATATCTCTTACAACTTGTCATTCATGCATGGTTTTGAGGTATGGAGTGTATGATACAAGGTATGGCTTCAAGCATGGGTTTTTGAGTGAGTTTTCTTTCAAATTTAATGAAATAAATCTTCTAGAAACTAAGCATGGCTGGAAGTTTTTCAGCCACATATAAATGAGGGAATTGGTTTATTTCATTTAGTTATTCATTTGGAAAATCAAGCTTAATTGAAAGTATGACAAAGTATGACAAAGTATGGTGATTTGAGGTGATTTTCCTTCAAATTTGAAATGAAATAATTCATTAAAATAGGGGAGAAGGCTGGCGGAATTCAGACCAGAAAATGGGGGATGAAAAGTCTTCTAGAAGTTGTCCTTGGAAGCATAGATGAAAGCATGGTTTGTATGACTCAAAGTATGGTTCATGTAAAGTCAAAGCATGGTTCTTTGAGTGAGAAAAATTTGAGCATGTGATGCATATGAAGGGGGAGAGTTTTGGCCAGATTGGGGCAGCAAGGAGAGAGGAAAAATCTCTCATTTAATTGGGTGTTAATGATAGGATTAAGTGTAGGTTAGCTTAGGTACAAGGTTAGGAATAATTAAGCTTAAGTTTAGGTGACTAAGAATAAGATTTAAGAATTTTACGACAAGATTAGGAGTGCTCATACATCATTAGAGAATTAAAAACTCATTTGTGAATAAACAATGTGAAACACAATTTCATAATTTAAGGAATTGGAGAGAGAAAACACTATTCAAGATTCCATGACTAGGAATCTTGAATTTATAATAAGATTTCAAGTTGTAATCAAGCACTTTTAGGTTCTAATCAACTTTAATAAATTATTTTTACTCAAGATTAATTATGGAAATTAATTGACCTTCGATTAGAGCCTAATATTGCTTAGGTTTGCTTAATTACGCCATTAAGCGTAAAAACACGAAACTAGGGACCAAATCGTAATTTAGCACTAATTTTGCCCGGGACCTCCGGGACCAAAACTAAAGTCACAGAATACATAAAACCCCTTTTAAAACCATCTGGAGAAGTTTCGGGTTCATCCGGCACTTGCAAACGGGTAAAACACCACAGGGGCGTTTTGGTCATTTTGACCCGAAAACTCGAAAAACGAGATTTTTGATCCTGGAAAGGTACACGAGTCATCTAATCATCTTCCAACATTGAGTTTACCCTTTGAGTACTGCCGGATCGGCTTTCCTCGAATTCCGGGCTGAAAATGACCTCAGGGGCATTTTGGTCATTTTCACTCTAACAGAAAATCGAGGCGTTACATTAATCGCGTGATTAAGCAAATCTAAGCAATATTAGGCTCTAATCGAAGATTAATTAATTTCCTTAATTAATTTAGAGTCAAAATAATTGATTAGAGCTAATTAGAACCTATGATTGCTTAATTTAAACTCAAATCTCATTTTAATTTCAAGATTCCTAGTCATGGAATCTTGAATAGTATTTTCTCTCTTTAATTCCTTAAATCATGGAATTGTGTCTACATTGTTTATTCATAAAATGAATTTTAAACCCTCTAAATGTGTATGAGCACTCCTTAATCATGTCATAAAATTCCTAAACACATTTAGGAATTCCTAATCTTGCACTTAATCTAATACACACCTAAACACATCTCTAAACCATCATTAAACAAAAGAAACCTCTCCTCCTCTCTTCTAGAAGCCTCACGGCCACTCCTCCTCCCATGCCTCAAATTTTTGAAATTCAAATGCAATTTCAAGTCCATGACAAGCCTTACTTAGCCCATACTTTGCACCATGCTTACCATGCTTTCATCCATGCTTTGAATGACATTGTGTAAGAGATATTTTCTCCTCCCATGCCTCCAAGAAGCTACGGCCAACCCTCCCCCTTGATGAGTCTCCATTGTTTTTGTTTTCTATAAATACATGTGTTGAAGAACTTGTGTGAAACTTTAGATCATTTGCTAAGTTTTAGTTTCTACCTTTCCTTTGACTTCTTTCCTTTTCCTCTCAAGTTCTTCATTTCCTCTCAAGTTCTTAGGAACTTTCTTTCATCTTCATCTTCTTCATCTTCTCTTTGCATCATCACCTCACAACCTCAAACCACAACCTTGAATCATCCACTAAACACTTAAACACTCAACCTCAAACACAAACTCACCAAGAACACATTTCCTTTCCTTTCCTTCCTTCAAGGCCGAAGCTTCATCATCCCTTTAGGAGGAGTTTTCCTTTTCATTCTCATCCCAAAGATCAGCCTTTGACTTCACACTTGGTAGGAGTTGCTCTCTAGTTTTGTTTTTACTCAAAAATGAGATTTTCTCAAAGTTTCTCTTGGTTTCTTTTTAAGTTTTCCTTGCTTCTTTCTTTTCTTTTATTTTTGGCCTCAAGGCCTCATTTTGTTCATGATAGCTTGATAATGAGTGTTTCTAGATGATGACCTTGTGTTCATCTCAAAGAAACCTCTAAAGCTTGAGTTTTTCCCCTCTTTGAACTTTACCTATATTACTTAGCTCACGTGGTTTTTCAACTTAAGAAAAATTAATCTAAGGTTTTCAAAAAGCCCAAGCCTACCCTTGTCAACCTTAAAGTTGGCCAGCACGTTCTAGAGATTTTCTCTATATAGGGGTTTTGGGTACTTAATAAAGAACATGGCATAGTTTCATTCTCTTTTCCTTTCCTTGTTTGATTTCGGTTCTTGTTCCTTTTCTTTCATGCTTTTGGTTTTTGTTTCCTTTTCTTTATGATTTTGTTATCTTTGGAGTTTACTTCCTTTGAGCTTGATGATGATGTTCAAGAACTATGTAGTTCCTTTGAGGACTTGGTTCAAGAACTCTAGAGCCCACTTTGTTGATGAGATAAGTGTTAGGTTGAGATTTTTGGTTCTCTCTAAAAGTCTTATATGAGCTCTAAGTTAAGATAAAAAGGACTTACATTTATATTTACTTTTATGTCATCACTAAATGCTCAAGATTAAAGAATGAACTTGCATCTTCATATTTATGTTTATGTTCTCACTAAATCTCTAAGATAATAACGGATTTGCATAGCATATTTGTTTTATGCTCTCACCTCCTAATAAAGACTAAAACCAAGTGCATTGCATGTTTATTTTTATGTCAATCACTTAAGAGATTTAGAGCTCATGGACTTACCCATTATTATCTCAAACAAAGTTTGAAAATATAAGTTTTTGCTCCTTGATTTTCGGCCTTGTGATGATGTTGAGTCTTAGAATGAGATTCATCTAGTTACAAGTGCTAAAACTCATGTTTCATGATTTTCCTAAGCCTAGATGATCATAAGAAATGGTTTGAGCTAGATTTCATGATTTAAATCCCTGTTGGGGTTTATTTAAAATGGCTGCTGCCCTCACATGTTTTATAATGGTTTTGATGAAATAAATTGTTTCCAAGTGAGTTTTGAAAGTTTTAAAAAGGTTCCAAGAAAAACTAGTAATTTATGCGCTTTAAAAATGAAGTTTTATGCATTGTCTGATGGAGATGTTTTTGGTTCTGTTTGGTTGGTATGCTCACTGTATAATACTGTTTTGATGATGAAATATGAGTATGAACATGTAAAATTAATGCTAAAATTCATTTGAAAAAGTTAAGATAAGTTAGTAACTAGAAAGGAATTAATTTGAGACTTTTAGATCCCTTAGAAATGTAATTTTCTGGATTCTGTCCAGCCAGGTTTAAAATTAGAAATCATGGTTTATAATTAGTTTAAATGTGTAGTAACTACTCATAATTGGTTTAGGAATTGATCTTGATGCTTTAGGAACAAACCGAATTTAGAAAGGGTCAAAATTGTGACTCCTAGGTACCTGTAAAGTGTAAATTATGGATTCTGCACTCTTGGGGTTTAGAATTGTTTATGATCATAGAATTGAGAGAGGAATACTTAGAAATGAGCCTATAGGTACCCGAGAGCTTAAGTTGTGATGATAGACAACTTAGATATCAAGTTAAAGGACCTTAAGGGTCAAAGCATAAGACATTAAGAGACTTTGATGTTTTAAGTTTGATAATGCAAGTATGATGTGCTGATGCATATGCTTTGATGATGTATGAGCTATGATGAAGTGTTTTATTGAGATGTTAAGTCTATCCTGAGTATGAAAGATGAATGAGAAATGTATATATGTTATAGACTTGTGGCATAAAGTTAGTTTGAAGGAAATTCGGTGTACAGCCATCATACTGCCGAATTTCCGTCAAACCTAAAGGATTTGAGAATGTTTTTTAGAAGTACCATATGAGATTAAAACCTTGGGTGACACCAGTTTGGTCAAGCACCCCCAGGGAAGACAAATCCGTGAGGGTATGAGTAGATGCAACCTACCAAAGCGGACAAATTGCTATGACTAGATGCCCGCAAAATGTTTCAAAGAGGGTATATCCTAAGAGAGGTGTTCCCTAAGCGCCCTAACCCGTACTCGAGCAGTCGGGATTATTTTATTATTTTTCGCTTATTCAGATAATAAGCAAGACCTAGTGACGACTAGCTAAGGTATAAGCTCATAACCTAGATGTTTTAGGGTGGCCTTATAATGCTATAGTATGATGATTTATGTCACAAAGTTGAGGAAAGTTCCACTTGAAAGTTATTTGCCCTTTTATGCCACTTGTATGCTTCTTGATGGTTTGTTAAGTACTTGCTTAAAGTATTGTCATGCATTCATGCTTTGATATGTTGCATTCATGATATTAAGATGCATTCTAAAAGGAATAAAACTTGGATAATTTAGTTTATAAAACCTAATAATGAATCTTATATGCATGTACACCTTTTGTAAACAAACCCAAGGTTCCTGAAGATGTGAACGATGTAACCTTAGATAGGAGATCCCTACTGAGATTCTTTAGCAAGCATGAAAAACTCCTTTCTCTTCTTTCTTTCTTTCCCATCACATCTTCAGAGCTCGATGGCGACGTTTGTGTTTTTCATCGACACCTCGACTTGGGAGGTGCACTTTGATCTAGAGCACGGGTCATATCATTTTGAGGGACGCTGTGTTGTTCGCGTCTTTATGTTCATCGGACGTCCCTTTGCACATCTTGTATAGAGCTACTGCTTCTTTCCTATGTCTCCCTACGACGATGCTATAGTTTTTTAGCACACCCGAACGCGTGACGAGAGGATTCTCCGGACATACACCGGAGGTTCGGCTGCCCGCGACTTCCAAGACTACGTGCCCCGATCTTCCAGTTCAGAGGACGACCCCTCAGAGGATCCGTAGACGCACATTATATTGAGAACGAGAAGACGGTTACGCAATTGAGGTTGGCTAGGCGGGCTGAGATGCATCCCTGCCGAGGAGCACATGGTCAGCTACTACGCGTACCTACTCCTACTGCCCTACGTTCGAGGATCGGTTTCATCCCGCCATACCCCGGGTTCCAGTAGTAGCTGTTTTAGGGGAGGTCTAGTGCACGCACTCACTCATAGATAGGATAAACCTTCTTTTATCATGAGGTTATCCACCTTAGGTGCACTAGGGTAGGAACTTTTATTTACGCCTTTCATGTATTTCCGTTCATGTTGTATTTCTCTTTCCTTGTATTTCAAGCTCAGCCCGATTCTATAAGGGTGTGACTCTATGTATTTCTAATTATGTTATTAATGGAATGTTCCTTTGTTGAATTGTTGATTGTTCTATGCCTATATATATATATATATATATATATATATATATATATCTAATCATGTTGTGATTTATTTTTCCGTATCTCGATGAACACGACTATCACTTTGATTTTATATTTCAAAAAAAAATTTACTCGTAATTTCTACTAAGTATTTTAATAAAAGAATGAGACTAAGAAGTAATAACCTAATGATTAACCTAATATGTTCTAGAGTATTGGGTTAAAAATTAGGGTGTTACATATAGGGTTTTCAACTAGATGATCAATAATTGCACTTCCTTTAATGGACTTTTGAGTCACATACTTGATATCAAACTCAAACAATATTACTTGCCATTTCTGTATTCTCAGTGAACCATGAGGACTATCAAATATGTATTTCAACCAATCCATTCGAGAAATCAACTAAGTAGTATAGTGCAATATATATTGCCTCAGCGTCTTGGAAGTTCACACTAATGCACAACAGGTCTTTTCAATTGCTATATAGTGAGATTCATGACCATTAAACTTATTGCTCTGATAATAAATTGATTGCTCTTTCTTTCTAGACTCATCATGTTGTCCTAATATTGCCCCAATTGATATGGGCTACAATGTGAGGTACAATATTAAAGGCCGAACTAGCGTGGCTGGTATCAAAATAGGAAGCTTCATTAAATAAGCCTTTATTTTGTCAAAAGCTTCTTGGCATTCCTCATTCTACTCCCTGGGTTACCTTTTTTTAGTAGCTTGAATATAGGCTTGCAAGTACTAGTCAAACTGGTAATGACTCGAGTGATGTAGTTGAGTCTCCACAGAAAACTTCTAACCTCCTGTCCAGTTTGAGGGGCTGACATATCTTGTATCGCTTTTGTAAGCTACAGAACCCTTCAAAAAGTATAAGCTTTATTGTTTTGAATGACAACAAAGCCAATTTAAAGAAAATATTTTGAAGAACGACTAATGGCTGCCTTGAGATTCTTGACTAAGCTTAACAGGTAATGTCCGAAGTGTATTACACGAACTTAAGCGAGAATAATTTCACTTTGCATGTGCAAACATGTTTTATCTCGTGGGAAGAGAATGAGCTTAAACAAAGTGAATATTATATTGTGTAAAGAACAATTACATGTATTGATGAATGAAGCAAATCAATACAAGAACAAGAAACCCAAGGAAAAGGTCTTCAGAAAATAACACGGGACTTTAGTAAGTACACTGAAGAATGAGGTAATCATGCCAACTCTGAAAGTAACATGTTACTCAGTCAATAATTATCATAATCGCAAATCATTCATCGTTAAAAAGCAAAGATTGAAGACTAGAAGATCAAAGAATGATCAAGGGATTGATTATGCATGTCAGAAAGCTCACTTAACTATGGAGCACAAAAAGCTACAAGAAATGGAGGGAAATTCAAAATTCAAATCTCGAATGGAACCCAGTTTTATAACTAGTATGTCATCTCTTCTGCCTGATTAGTCAACCATCCTAGCTTCTAGAAGGAGGAGTTCATAAACCACGATCAGAAAGTAAAAAGAAAGAGGGACATCAGAAACCTTTACAATACAATGGCTTCTGTAACCGATCTGACAAGTCTGTCAGCCTACCTCTCTAGACTAACATTCCAAGACACAATAAATGATCTGTACATGTCACTTGGAGATCTGATCAAGGGTAGTGGTCATAAAGAAGGACCGGTATAAATAGAGATGCTATGCTTGAAAGTTAATGAGAAAGTGGAAGATATAAGAGTGGAAACTTTGGAAAAATCTCTCCACACTTCTTGTGATGTTTATCATAATATGTAATCAATCTCTTTGAAGTGTAAAATCGTCTTTCTATGTTTCATAATGATTTGTATACTCTTATTAGGAAGAGATATTAGAAAGAAGTCGCTCTTGTTTCCCAGGTCTATTTTATTGAATATTTGTAAGGAAACTTGAGTGTAGGTTAGTTTGAATGGAAACCCAAAAACATAACCTTCGTAACCTTGATCCAGTAGTGATTGGAGTACGACATAGCTTGGAGAGGCTAAAGTAAAACTACTTGTAAAGCGATGGCAGAGGTATTATGCTCATCTCGGTTCAGCTTGGAGAGGCTAGGAAGAATTACTTACAACTTGGCTATAGAGGTTGTTTACAGGTTATGGTTCAGCTTATAGAGGCTGGTTCAAGACTTGTTGGTTCGGGTTGGAGAGGCTGGTTCAAGACTACTCAGCTTAGCTTGGAGAGACTAGTACAGAACTACTCAGTTTGTGATAGTAAGGGTTATCTACTATTCACTGTGAGAGCTTGGAAAGGCTAATGTAAAGACTACCTAGTTTACTTTCTCATGTTGAGAAATTTATTGTTAGTGAAATCTCAACGTGTTAAGTATTGGATGTAGGCAAGTTTAGCCGAACCAATATAAAAATATTTGTGTCATTTCTCTCTTCCTTGATCTCTTATTTTTATGTTGTATGCTTTAATTTAATAGCCACTGAAGTACTATTAACATTGCGTTATTATTAAAATGCTTTAGAGATCTACTTTTTAAAACAACTAACTATGATTCCACTGCACTTCAAGCTTTAAGCTTGATAGTATTTTTTGTTAAAATGTTTCAGATTTTAAGAAAGCTCCAAAGCATGATTCAACCCCTCTTCTCGTGCACTTTTTTACCCACAGTTTTCACCTTATCTAGGTCCACCTTTATTCCTTCTTTACTGACATTGAAGCCAAGTAATTTCCCCATAGAAGCTCCAAAGATGCATTCATTTGGGTTCAGCCATAACTTATATTTTCTGAGCCTTTCAAGCAGTTTTTGTCGGACTGCCACGTGACTTTCTCCCTCTTTAGACTTAGCAACCATGTCATCTACATTCACTTAAATCTCGTTATGCATCATATCATGGAATAGTGCAACCATAGCATGCTGGTACATAGCACCAACATTCTTCAATCCAAATAGCATGACTATATAGCAAAATATTCCCCAAGGGGTTATGAAAGTAGTTTTTCCTATGTCATTAACATCCATGAGAATTTGGTTATACCCTGAGTATCCATCCAAAAATGAAAATAGGTGGTTTTTTCAGTGTTATCAACAAGGGCATCAATGTCAGTGAGAGGAAAATTATCCTTTGGGTTAGCTTTATTTAAATCTTGATAATTTATGCACATTCTAACTTTTCTATCCTTTTTAACTACAGGTACAATGTTAGCTACCCAGTCATAGTGTCTTGATAGTTCTAAATATCCGACCTCTAGTTGTCTGGCTAACCTCTTCTTTTATTTCTAATGACATGTCAGGCCGAATCCTTCTCAATTTTGTTTTTTTGATTCAATTTCTTGATACAAAGGGATCTTATGTGAAGCGATTTCTAGGTCCAACCCCGGCATATCATGATATGACCATGCAAACGCATCAAGGAATTCTTCAAACAATGCAATCATTTATGTGCATTCATTTTCCACTATTTCAACTCCTTTTTCTCTTCTTCAAATCCCGTTAACCAACTCAATCACCTCATTGACTATACTAATTTCTTTTTTTGAATATTCCAATAAGTTTGAAAATTGTCCAACGATTTCTTCATCCTTATCAGACTTATGGTTTCCATAATCAAATGTAATAAGAGAATCAATTAATAAGCTTCCAAGATCTTTTTCATGTGGCAAACTTTTAAATCCCTGGAAAGTGATTGTGGTAGGTTGGAAAATCAAAACAAATGGTGGATGGAAACAACATGGAGGAAACACAACTTAACGTGCGAAAACAGTAGCAAAAAGAAAATAAAATAAAAACAAAATAAAAGAAAATTGAAACAAAGGAAATGGAAGATATAAGAAATGTGGATAAGTAAAAGAGAATTGAAATGACAAAGAAAGACTGATCATGCAAGTTCATTTAAACGATGTCTTCAAGTAGCATAAACAATATTTATTAATACAACCCGAATAATTACTTTGAAATGACAACATCAATTACTGGTTCAAATGTCCAATTCATTGGCATCTTATCATTGTTGGCAGCATGCGTATTGTTGCTTTCTTCAGACTCCTCAGCATCCTTCATAGTGATGGTGTGACCGTAGCAAGGGAAGCGAATTTCTTTAGCTATAATCACTTCAGCCAAGCAAGCAAATGTATCCTTTAAATGAGGAATCGGCTTCATTTTCCATTTTTCTTTCTTTTGCTCAAGGACCATGGTCCTTATCTGTTCTTCCAATGATGTCTCATATCCTAAACCGAATCAATTGAGCTTTTCTGAGAATGGTATAGGTGTTTTGATACTCTGCAACTACAATCCCAGCCCCTTACCTTGTAGATACCCATTCTTAGCCATAATATGAGCCACCACCTAGTTTTGCATTAGGGACTTGTTCTATTCATGTTCTAACTTTACTACCTCTAGACTGTGCCATAAACTTCTCTCTATTAGCTCCACATTTTTTACATATGGTAATGGAACTAGTTTTGATACTATGATATCCTTCTCTTCATAGATTTTAACAACTGATCCATTCTCGATCTATTTTGTAACACCCTAAATCTTAACCCAAGACTACTAGTATGTACTTAGGTTAATCTTTAGAATATTACCTCTTGGTCTCATCTTTTACTTAGAAAATACTTAGCGGAAATATGGGTAAAATTTTTCTTTTTGGAATTAAAATCAAAGGGAGAGCCACGCACGAATCTTTAAGAGGAAGCATAGCAAAACATATAAGCAAAGCATAAAGAAGCACATCATTTCATGGAGACATCAACTGAAACATAGATATATATATAAATATATATATATATATATATATATATATACTGTGACTACCCAAAAGGGCAGGACTATTCAATACATCGAGAAGCACAACTGAAATGCAATACAAGAAAATCATAAAAAGTAAATACAAGAGAAACAACACCCATACCCATGTGCACCTAGAGTAGACAACCTCATATACAAAAGAAGGTTTGTCCTCAACTATGTGGCGTGTGTGCACTAGCTACTACCCCTCCTATGTCTACTCCTGTGGTCAGTCTTTGTGGGGGTCAGTCGATCCAGCGAATCTCGGCGGGAGTGGTCGAGCGCATCATCGGGGCATGTCCACCGCTGCGAGGGAGCATAGATGGCCGACGAGCCAACCTCGGCTGGACCACCGTCTCCTCACTCCCAGCCCTCATCGGTTGGGGAGCGGGACTGGAGCTCCAACTGTACATGTGTGACGGCGGGTCCTCGGATGGGTCCGTCTCTGAGTACTGGGTACGAGGCACATACTCTGGGTAGTCGTGTACCGCTGATGTCTCGGGCTCCATGCGGAGAATCTGCTCATCGCGTGGTCTAGCTCGCTCAAATATCCCGTTATGACGGTAAGGAGCAGTCGGGGTAAAACGGTAACTCGGGATTTGGATGTGAAGGGTCGTCCCATAAACATGAACACTCTAACCCTGCAGCGACCCTCAAAATGGTATGACCCGAGTGCCGGGTCATGGTGCAGCTCCCATACCGGGGTGTCGGTGAAGAGTACGAATATCGCCATCTGAAGATATGACGGAAGAAAAGAGAGAGGGAATGAGAATCTTTCTAAAAGAATTCTCAGTAGGGTTATCCCTACCTAGGTGACATCATCATATCCTCAGGAACCTTGGGTTTATTCCTAAAAAGGTGTACATGCATATAAATTCCTTTTAAGTCAGTTTTCTAAAGTGTTATTTATCCAAGGTCCGTCATATTTTATAATGCGTCTTATAACTTAAGCAAAAATATACTAATGATATGAATGCATCATAAAGGTAAACCAAACAATAGAATAGCTAAGAAACATTATAACATTTGGCATAAGTATAGTATATGTGACATTGTTAACTTTAACTTTCATCTCATGGGGACGCCCTAAAACATCTCTAGGTTATGAGCTCATACCTTAACTAGTCGTCACTAGTTCTTACTTATCCTATGATAAGCGTAACATATACATAATCCCAACTTAATAGTGCGGGCTAGGGGGCAATTAAGGATCACCTCTCTTAGGGTCATTTCCTCTTTGAAACGCTTTACTAGCAACTAGTGCATCGTAGTATTGTCCGCTTTGGCAAGCTCTATGCCAATACCCTCACGGATTTGTTTTCTTGGGGGTGCTCGGCTAAACTGGTGTGTCACCCAAGAAGGCGTCTCAGTGTTGTGTCACATTTAAAATCTCATAAAGTGTTAATTCATAGATACATCATTATTCATTACATAAATCTTTCTCATAGCATGTACATCATCACAAGAAACTTCTTCATAATGTATACATAAAACCATAGCATTTACATTATCACATAATCACACCTTAGACAATCATTCATACAAACTCCCAAGCTTATTATGTTATGAACCTATAGTATGTTATGCTTTGGTTCTTTTGAGTCTTAAGCTTGTAAACTAATTGTTCTAATATTATTCTTACCCTCTTACACACCTATAGGTTCACAACTAATAAGTGTTACTAATTTTTATGCTCAAGGACTTATCCAAACAGCACTATGCAGATTTGGACAGCTTATATTTGTGTGATTACGGGGTTCTAGAGATTACGGTTTAGACCCTTAAAGTCCTTAACTCACATTCTAAGTTATCGATCATCAACACCTAGTCTCTTGGGAACCTATGAGGTTATAACTAAGTATTTCTCACCTCACACTATGGTCAAGAACATCTCTAAACCTCAAGGATGCAGAATTTGAAATTCTAACTTTATGGGTACCTAGAAGTCACAACAATGACCCTTTCTAAGTTTAGTTTGCTCCTAAGGCTTCAAGATTAAGTCCTAGACCAATTATGAGTTATTCCTACACATTTAAACTAATTTAAAACCATGATTATTAAATCTAAACCTTGCTGGACAGAATCCAGAAAATTACATAATTAAAGGATCTAGAATTATCAAATTAATTCCTTTCTAGTTCCTAACTTATCCTATCTTTCACATATGAGTCTTAACATTATTTTTACTCAAACATAGGCACATTATCATCATCAAAACAGCACATACAGTGGCAGCAAAGAGCAAGGAAGAACCGAAAGTATACTTCTCCATAAAAGGCATAAAACATAATTTCTAAAGCACAAAAAAATACTAGTTTCTCTTGGAACTCTTTTTAAACTCTCAAAGCTCATTTATAAACAATTTTAAAATCTAAAATCATAAGAATATTTAAGAGGGCATCATCTTTGTCTCAAGAGGTTCTAAATTCTCAAAACTTGGTTCTATGCATTCCTTAAACTCACTTAAGCTTGGAAAATTATAAGGCATAGTCTAAAATACTTGGAAACCTCAAGACCTCTTAGGGCCAAAATATGAGCCCAAGAAAAACACATATTGTTAGACCTTTGTTGAGACCACAATGGGCAAGTCTTTGAGCTCTAGATTCATTTAGGTGATGACATAAAAATAAATATGCTCATGCACTTATTTTAGGTTCCATTAGAAAGTAAAGTGATAGCACAAAGTAAACATGAATGTAACTTATTATTATCTTGGTACTAAGTGAGAACTTGAAATATAAACATGATAATGCATAGCTTGAAATATAAACATGGTAATGCAAGTTCATTCATTATCTTGGTATTTAGTGATAGCAAGGAAATAAACATGATATGCAAAGCATAAAGTAAACATGATGCAAGGTTCATTTTATGATTAACTAGAGCTCATTCAAGACTTTAACAAGATAACAACCCAATACAATATCTCAAAGATCTCAACACAAAAACCGAAAGTCATATAAAAGAGAAAGAAAGTGAAACTACATCAAGTTCTTTATTCAATACCCAAAACCCCTATCCAGAGAAAAATCTCTAGAACGTGCCGGCCAACTTTAAGGTTGACAAGGGTAGGCTTGGGCTTTTAGAAATCCTTAGATTAATTTTCTTAAGTTGAAAAACCATGTGAGTTAGATATCATATAGATGAAATCATAAGAAAAGGAAAACTCAAGCTTTAGAGGTTTCTTTGAGATGAACACAATGTCATCATCTAGAAACTGTCATCATCAAGCTATCATGCTTAAAATCAAGGCCTCATGGCCGAAAATGAAAAGAAAGGAAAAACAAAGGAAAGTTCAAAAAGAATCTAAGAGGAAACTAGAGAAAAACACTTTCTTTAGCAAAACAAAGTTTGAAAACAAATCCCTACCTTGTGATGAAGGTAAAAGCTTGGACTTGAAGATGGAAATGAGATGAGCAACACCTCCTAGGATGGTGATGATGATTCGGCCTTGATGAAAGAAAAAGGAAGGAAATGTGTTTCAAGTGAAGTTGTGTTTGAGGTGTGGTGTTTGATGGTTTGATGATGGTTCAAGGCTTTGGGGTGGTGTTTGATGGTTGAGAGGTGATGATGAGATGAAGAGATGAAGAAGATAAAGATGAAAAGAAAGGAAGAACACTCTTGAAACTTTGAGAGAAAAAGAAAGAACTAGCAAGACAACTCTAAAACTCTAAACTTAGCAAATGCTTCAAGGTGCAACAAGGCTATCACAAGCATCCTATTTATAGAAAAACAAAGCCATGGGCTCACAAAGGGGAGGGAGTGGCCGTGTGGTTTGAGGGAGGAAGGAAGAGAAAATATCTCTTACACAAGGTCATTCAAGCATGGTTTGAAGTATGGAAGCTATGCTACAAAGTATGGCTTGATGTGAGTTAATTTCCTATCAAATTTTTATGAAATTAGGCTTCTAGAAACTTGACATGGCTGGAACTTTTCCAGCCACAAATAAATGGGGAAAATGGGTTGTTTTAATTATTTATTCATGTGGAAATTCAAGCTTGATTGAAAGTTATGACAAGGTATAGTGTATGTGACTTGAGGTATGGCCTTGGAGTGTTGAGAAATTGAACATGTGATGCATAATGGGGGGAAGGGTACACGGCCAGGTTCAAGACAGCAGGGAGGAGGTGAGTTTTGACCATTTAATTGTGTGTTAATGGTAGGTTAAGATGTGTATTAGCTTAGGTACAAGGTTAGGAATGATTAAGCTTAAGTTTAGGTAACTAAGAATGTGATTTAGGGAGTTTATGACAAGTTTAGGAGTGCTCATACATCATTAGAGAATTTTAAACTCATTTATGAATAAACAATGTGTAACACAATTCCATGATTTAAGGAATTGGAAAGAGAAAACACTATTCAAGATTCTATGACTAGGTGTCTTGAAATTAAAATATGATTTTAGGTTGTAATTAAGTACTTTTTGTTTCTAATCAACTTTAATAAATTATTTTGACTCAAGATTAATTAAGGAAATTAATTAACCTTCGATTAGAGCCTAATATTGCTTAGGTTTGCTCAATCACGTGATTAAGCGTAAAAACACGAAACTAGGGGCAAAACCGTAATTTTGTACTAATTTTGCCCGGGACTTCTAAAATTAAAACTGAGGTCATAGAATACATAAAAATGCCTTTTAAAACCATCTGAAGAAGTTTCAGGGGCGTTTTGGTCATTTTGACCCGAAAACTCGAAAAACGAGATTTTCAATCCCGGGAAGGAACACAAGTTATCTAATCCCCTTCCAACATTGAGTTTGCCCTTCGAGTACTGCCGAACTGGCTTTCCTCAAATTCCGGGCTGAAAATGACCTTAGGGGCATTTTGGTCATTTTCACTCTAATAGAAAAATCGAGGCGTTACATTACTCCCCTCCTTAAAAGAATTTCGCCCTCGAAATTCGTACCTTAGAAAAGCTCTGGATATATGGACTTCATCTCTGATTCTAGTTCCCACGTGTATTCTTCCGACTTGTCTCGTCCCCACGCCACTTTCACCAAGGGTACAGACTTGTTCCTTAACTGCTTGACTCCGTGATCCACTATTCTCGTAGGCGGTACATTGAAAGTGAGGTCCTCCCTCAATTGTACATGCTCTGGTTCTAGGACATGACTAGGGTCGGACTCATATTTACGTAACTGGGAGACGTGAAAGACATCATGAAGGTTTGACAGATTGGGTGGTAAGGCTATTTTGTAAGCTACGGATCCGACTTTGAAGAATTTCAAAAGGACCGAGAAATCGGGGACTCGACTTTTTAACTTTCATGGCTCTTCCTATTCCTGTAGTGGGGGTGATTCTTAGAAATACATGTTCTCCTTCTTGGAACTCCAAGGGCTTGCGCCTTTTGTCCGCGTAGCTTTTCTGTCGACTCTGAGTGGTTAAGATTCTATCCTTGATTTTCTTGATTTGCTCCGTCGTTTCCCTCACTACCTCAGGTCCAAAGACACTTTGTTCTCCGGGCTCGTACCAACACAAGGGTGATTGGCACTTTCTTCCATATAACGCCTCAAATGCGGTTGCCATACCGATACTTGCGTGATAACTGTTGTTATACGCAAACTCGATCAAAGGCATGTACTTATCCCAACTTCCTTTTTGGTCTAAGACACAGGCTCTCAGCATATCTTCAAGGGTTTGGATTCTCCTCTTGGACTGACCATCCATTTGTGGGTGGTAAGCAGTGCTCAAGCACAACTTGGAACCAATCGCCTTTTGAAAGGCTCCCCAAAAACGTGACATAAACCGCGGATCTCGATCCGAGATTATCGTCGATGGTACTCCATGCAACCTTACTATTTCTTGGATGTAAAGCTGGGCCAACTTATCTAACGAGTACGTGACTCGAATAGGTAGAAAGTGAGCCGACTTAGTCAGTCGATCCACGATTACCCATACGGCATCATGGCCAGCTTGGGTTTTTGGCAATCCTGTCACGAAATCCATTGATATACTCTCCCACTTCCACTCGGGGATTGACAGGGGTTGCAACATGCCAGAAGGTTTTTGGTGTTCGATCTTGACCTTTTGGCAGACCAAACACTTACTCACCCAGGCGACCACATCCTTCTTTAATCCGGGCCACCAAAACATCCTCTTCAAGTCCTGATACATCTTGGTAGTACCAGGATGGATGGCAAAATGGCTCTTGTGAGCCTCCTCCAAGATCTTCTCTCAGAGGTCGCCATCTTGTGGCACACAGATTTGCCCCTCGAACCTCCACAACCAATCGGGGCCTCGTACAAAACCTTTCAACTTTCCGGCCTTAACTGCCTCGATTGTCTCCATAAAGTCCTCATTTTCTCTTTGGGCAAGCATAATCCTTTGCTTAAACCCACTGGTCACCGTGAGATGACTCATCACGATGCCATTCTCCGTTATTGACATCCCCAGATTCATATCCCTAAACTGCTCTATTAACCCGACTTCGTTAACCATCATACTTGACAGACGTAACGAGTTTCGGCTCAAGGCGTCGGCTACTACATTAGCCTTGCCGGGGTGGTAACTTAAGCCAAAATCGTAGTCCTTGAGGAATTCCATCCATCTTCTTTGCCTCATATTCAACTCCTTTTGATCAAAGAGATGCTTGAGACTCTTATGATCGGAGAAAACTTCAAACCTTACACCATACAAATGGTGTCTCCACATCTTTGGAGCGAACACGATGGCTGCTAGTTCTAGGTCATGGGTGGGGTAGGTTACCTCGTGAGGCTTGAGTTGTCTGAATGCATAGGCTACCACTTGCCTATTTTGCATCAACACAGAACCTAAACCCTTGCCAGAAGCATCGCAATATACCTCAAAGGGTACACTGGGGTCAGGTAAAACTAAAACCGGGGTTGAGGTGAGCTTTTCCTTAAGCTCTAGGAAACTCTTTTCACACTCGGGGCTCCACTCAAACGGGGCATTCTTCCTAGTGAGCTTGGTTAAGGGTAGGGCTAACTGGGAAAATCCTTTAATGAACCTACGGTAATATCCAGCTAAACCCAAAAAGCTTCTAATCTCAGTTCCAGAGGTTGGTCTATCCCAATTCATCACAGCTTCTATCTTACTTGGGTCGACAGCTATGCCACCTTTTGACACAACATGTCCTAAGAACTTTACCTCCTCTAACCAAAATTCACACTTAGACAATTTAGCATATAACTTCTTCTCCTTTAATACCTCTAAAACCAACTTTAAATGACGCTCATGCTCTTCGTGGGTCTTCGAATAGATGAGAATATCATCTATGAACACAACCATGAACTGATCTAAATAGGGTCTAAAGATCCTATTCATGTAATGCATAAAAACTGCGGGAGCATTCATCAAACCAAACGACATCACATTGAACTCAAAGTGTCCATACCGAGTTTGAAAGGCGGTTTTAGGAATATTCGAATCTCTAACCCTAATCTGATAGCAACCGGACCTTAAATCAATCTTAGAAAACACTACTGCTCCTTTTAATTGGTCCATAAGATCGTCAATCCTAGGCAATGGGTATTTATTCTTTATGGTTACCTGGTTCAACTGCCTATAGTCTATACACATCCTCAAACTTCTGTCCTTTTTCTTCACAAATAAGACCGGAGCGCCCCAAGGTGAAGCACTCGGCCTTATAAAACTCTTTTCTAACAGCTCCTCTAACTGGGTTTTCAACTCTGCTAACTCCGAGGGTGACATCCTATACGGGGCTATAGAGATTGGTCTTGTCCCAGGAACCAACTCTATGGAGAATTCAACTTCTCTTTCGGGAGGGAACTCGGGTATTTCATCTGGAAATACCTCGGGATAGTCTCTTACCACAGGTATCTCACCTAGGTCTTGCTCAAACTCTACATCGCAGGCGGCTAGGAGAACATATCCCTTAGCTTTCTCCCCACTATAGAAGACCTCTACAGAATTTAGGTACAGCCTAATGGGTTGAGTGATGTGTTCGGGAGGAGAGGGGAAAACTATGGTTTGGGTTCCACAATCTAACATCACACGGTTGGCGTGAAGCCAATTCATGCCTAAGATAATGCCTATGTCCCTTAAGGGTAAACAAATTAAATCTATGATAAAAGACCTATTTTCTACAACAAGATGACAGTTTAAACAACAACGGCAGGTATTAACAGGGCGATTTGTAGGAGTAGAAACAATGAGATCGAAGGGAAGTTTAGAGACTCTTAGATTTAAGGACTCGACACTAGCAAGTGAAATAAAAGAATGGGTAGCACCAGAGTCATATAGTACAGTTAAGGTTTTACCGTTTACTTCGCATACACCTTCAATGAGATCTTTGGACTTCTTGGCGTCTTCCGCATTAAGGGTAAAGACCCTTCCTCGGTATTGTGGTCGGGGGTTTTGGTTTGATGTCCCTTGTCCGGCGCAGTCCTTTGCATAGTGGCCAGGCTTGCCACACTTGAAGCATACATTCTGACTGGCTAAGCATGGGCGATTCCCGTGGTTCTTCCTGCATTATGGGCAGACGTCAGCAGATGTTGCTCTGGGGTAAGCAGCAGGGGTTTGTGGTGCCTTGTTTTTGGCTCCACTTGGTCCTCCATTGTGGTTCCGGGGTCCACCCGATCCACGGGATTGATTGTTGAAATTCCTCGAGCCTTGATGCTGAAATGGCGGCCTTTGGTGTTGCTTGGATTGTTGGTGAGCAGGAGCTCTTGGTGGTTGTTGTTGTTGTTGTCGGAACTGGTTAGTCTGGTAGGGGTTGTAGTGATTCCTCGAAGGGTACTGCGGTTTGAACTTCGGGGCTTGAGGCCCTAGCCCCTTAGCTCGCTCCGCCCTTGTGATTTGAATCTTTCTCTGTCCTTTTTCCAGAATCCGACACTTGTTGACCAGAGTCGGGAAGTCTCTGATCTCCATATGGGCCACGGCGTAGTTCATCTCCGCCTTCAGACCGGCCTCATACTTCACACACTTCCAAACCTCGTCGGGGTTCCCTTGGAACACCCGAGAGAACTTGATCAGCTCCTCGAACTTCGCAGTGTATTGGGCTACAGTAGACCCTCCCTGGGTCAACTGTATGAACTCAATGTCCTTTGCGTTCCTTACGGACTCTGGGAACCGTTCCACCAGAACTCGGCGTCGGACTTCAGCATGAAAGCAGCAAATGTGACCTTCTGCTCCTCTGAGCAGGTAACGACAGAGTAGATCTTCTCCATGTCTTTGATCCACTCATCAGCCTTATCGGGGTCCATTACCCCTCGAAACACTGGTTGGTTCGCCTTGTGGAACTCGCCAAAGCGGGCTTGTTCCACCGTCTCAGCAGCAGGGGGAGGAGGGGGAACAAGAATAGCATTTGCTTGTTGGTCCATCCGGTCGAACATTCGTTCCATGGCTTGTGCCATGTGACGGACAGCAGCAGCAGTCGCATTGTCTTGATCAGCATCGGGCGTAGTCCTAGGCCGTCGTCGCGGTGCCATTGCTTCCTAAACACATGAAACAATGAACATCAAGTTGATCAGGCTCAATATCCATGCAAAATGAGCTAGTTACCATGGCACTTGCAAGCAACAGAAGTCATGCATCTCTAGTCCTACAGCTTATCTCTATCAAGCACTACACATGACATAACTATCGCATTATGCTTATAAAGCATAGTTAGTCCAATCCTCAGGCTCCATGAGAATCGAACTGCTCTGACACCATAATGTAACACCCTAAATCTTAACCCAAGACTACTAGTATATACTTAGGTTAATCTTTAGAATATTACCTCTTGGTCTAATCTTTTACTTAGAAAATACTTAGCGGAAATATGGGTAAAATTTTTCTTTTTGGAATTAAAATCAAAGTGAGGGCCATGCACGAATCTTTAAGAGGAAGCATAGCAAAACATATAAGCAAAGCATAAAGAAGCACATCATTTCATGGACACATCAACTGAAACATAGATATATATATATATACTGTGCCTACCCAAAAGGGCAGGACTATTCAATACATCGGGAAGCGGAATACAACTGAAATGCAATACAAGAAAATCATAAAAAGTAAATACAAGAGAAACAACACCCATACCCATGTGCACCTATAGTAGACAACCTCATATACAAAAGAAGGTTTGTCCTCAACTATGTGGCGTGTGTGCACTAGCTACTACCCCTCCTATGTCTACTCCTGCTGGTCCGTGTACTATGGGGTCGAGTCGATCCACTGACGAATCTCGGCGGGAGTGGTCGAGCGCATCATTGGGGCATCTCCACCTCGTCGAGGGTGCATAGGTGGCCGACGAGCCAACCTCAGCTGGACCACCGTCTCCTCACTCCCAGCCCTCATCGGTTGGGGAGCGGGACTGGAGCTCCAACTGTACATGTGTGACGGCAGGTCCTCGGATGGGTCCATCTCCGAGTACTGGGTACGAGGCACATACTCTGGGTAGTCGCGTACCGCTGATGTCTCGGGCTCCATGCGGAGAATCTGCTCATCGCGTGGTCTAGCTCGCTCAAAAATCCGGTTATGATGATAAGGAGCAGTCGGGGTAAAACGGTAACTCGGGACTGGATGTGCGAAGGGTCGTCCCATAAACATGAACACTCTAACCGTGCAGCGACCCTCAAAATGGTATGACCCGAGTGCCGGGTCATGGTGCAGCTCACATACCGGGGTGTCGGTGAAGAGTACGAATGTCGCCATCTGAAGATATGACGGAAGAAAAGAGAAAGGGAATGAGAATCTTTCTAAAAGAATTCTCAGTAGGGTTATCCTACCTAGGTGACATCATCATATCCTCAGGAACCTTGGGTTTATTCCTAAAAAGGTGTGCATGCATATAAATTCCTTTTAAGTCAGTTTTCTAAAGTATTATTTATCCAAGGTCCGTCATATTTTATAATGCGTCTTATAACTTAAGCAGAAATATACTAATGATATGAATGCATCATAAAGGTAAACCAAACAATAGAATAGCTAAGAAACATTATAACATTTGGCATAAGTATGGTATATGTGACATTGTTAACTTTAACTTTCATCTCATGGGGCCGCCCTAAAACATCTCTAGGTTATGAGCTCATACCTTAACTAGTCGTCACTAGTTCTTACTTATCCTATGATAAGCGTAACATATACATAATCCTAACTTAATAGTGCGGGCTAGGGGGCAATTAAGGATCACCTCTCTTAGGGTCATTTCCTCTTTGAAACGCTTTACTAGCAACTAGTGCATTGTAGTATTGTCCGCTTTGGCAAGCTCTATGTCAATACCCTCACGGATTTGTTTTCTTGGGGGGGCTCGGCTAAACTGGTGTCACCCAAGAAGGCGTCTCAGTGTTGTGTCACATTTAAAATCTCATAAAGTGTTAATTCATAGATACATCATTATTCATTACATAAATCTTTCTCATAGCATGTACATCATCACAAGAAACTTCTTCATAATGTATACATAAAACCATAGCATTTACATTATCACATAATCACACCTTAGACAATCATTGATACAAACTCACAAGCTTATTATGTTATGAACCTATAGTATGTTATGCTTTGGTTCTTTTGAGTCTTAAGCTTGTAAACTAATTGTTCTAATATTATTCTTACCCTCTTACACACCTATAGGTTCACAACTAATAAGTGTTACTAATTTTTATGCTCAAGGACTTATCCAAACAGCACTATGCAGATTTGGACAGCTTATATCTGTGTGATTACGGGGTTCTAGAGATTACGGTTTAGACCCTTAAAGTCCTTAACTCACATTCTAAGTTATCGATCATCAACATCTAGTCTCTTGGGAACCTATGAGGTTATAACTAAGTATTTCTCACCTCACACTATGGTCAAGAACATCTCTAAACCTCAAGGATGCAGAATTTGAAATTCTAACTTTACGGGTACCTAGGAGTCACAACAATGACCCTTTCTAAGTTTAGTTTGCTCCTAAGGCTTCAAGATTAAGTCCTAGACCAATTATGAGTTATTCCTACACATTTAAACTAATTTAAAACCATGATTATTAAATCTAAACCTTGCTGGACAGAATCCAGAAAATTACATAATTAAAGGATCTAGAATTCTCAAATTAATTCCTTTCTAGTTCCTAACTTATCCTATCTTTCACATATGAGTCTTAACATTATTTTTACTCAAACATAGGCACATTATCATCATCAAAACAGCACATACAGTGGCAGCAAAGAGCAAGGAAGAACCGAAAGTATACTTCTCCATAAAAGGCATAAAACATAATTTCTAAAGCACAAAAAAATACTAGTTTCTCTTGGAACTCTTTTTAAACTCTCAAAGCTCATTTATAAACAATTTTAACATCTAAAATCATAAGAATATTTAAGAGGGCAGTGACCAATTCATCTTTGTCTCAAGAGGTTCTAAATTCTCAAAACTTGGTTCTATGCATTCCTTAAACTCACTTAAGCTTGGAAAATTATAAGGCATAGTCTAAAATACTTGGAAACCTCAAGACCTCTTAGGGCCGAAATATGAGCCCAAGAAAAACACATATTGTTAGACCTTTGTTTAGACCACAATGGGCAAGTCTTTGAGCTCTAGATTCATTTAGGTGATGACATAAAAATAAATATGCTCATGCACTTATTTTAGGTTCCATTAGAAAGTAAAGTGATAGCACAAAGTAAACATGAATGTAACTTATTATTATCTTGGTATTAAGTGAGAACTTGAAATATAAACATGATAATGCATAGCTTGAAATATAAACATGGTAATGCAAGTTCATTCATTATCTTGGTATTTAGTGATAGCAAGGAAATAAACATGATATGCAAAGCATAAAGTAAACATGATGCAAGGTTCATTTTATGATTAACTAGAGCTCATTCAAGACTTTAACAAGATACCAACCCAATACAATATCTCAAAGATCTCAACACAAAAACCGAAAGTCATATAAAAGAGAAAGAAAGTGAAACTACATCAAGTTCTTTATTAAATACCCAAAACCCCTATCTAGAGAAAAATCTCTAGAACATGCCGGCCAACTTTAAGGTTGACAAGGGTAGGCTTGGGCTTTTAGAAATCCTTAGATTAATTTTCTTAAGTTGAAAAACCATGTGAGTTAGATATCATATAGATGAAATCATAAGAAAAGGAAAACTCAAGCTTTAGAGGTTTCTTTGAGATGAACACAATGTCATCATCTAGAAACTGTCATCATCAAGCTATCATGCTTAAAATCAAGGCCTCATGGCCGAAAATGAAAAGAAAGGAAAAACAAAGGAAAGTTCAAAAAGAATCCAAGAGGAAACTAGAGAAAAACACTTTCTTGAGCAAAACAAAGTTTGAAAACAAATCCCTACCTTGTGATGAAGGTAAAAGCTTGGACTTGAAGATGGAAATGAGATGAGCAACACCTCCTAGGATGGTGATGATGATTCGGCCTTGATGAAAGAAAAAGGAAGGAAATGTGTTTCAAGTGAAGTTGTGTTTGAGGTGTGGTGTTTGATGGTTTGATGATGGTTCAAGGCTTTGGGGTGGTGTTTGATGGTTGAGAGGTGATGATGAGATGAAGAGATGAAGAAGATAAAGATGAAAAGAAAGGAAGAACACTCTTGAAACTTTGAGAGAAAAAGAAAGAACTAGCAAGACAACTCTAAAACTCTAAACTTAGCAAATGCTTCAAGGTGCAACAAAGCTATCACAAGCATCCTATTTATAGAAAAACAAAGCCATGGGCTCACAAAGGGGAGGGAGTGGCCGTGTGGTTTGAGGGAGGAAGGAAGAGAAAATATCTCTTACACAAGGTCATTCAAGCATGTTTTGAAGTATGGAAGCTATGCTACAAAGTATGGCTTGATGTGAGTTAATTTCCTATCAAATTTTTATGAAATTAGGCTTCTAGAAACTTGACATGGCTAGAACTTTTCCAGCCACAAATAAATGGGGAAAATGGGTTGTTTTAATTATTTATTCGTGTGGAAATTCAAGCTTGATTGAAAGTTATGACAAGGTATAGTGTATGTGACTTGAGGTATGGCCTTGGAGTGTTGAGAAATTGAACATGTGATGCATAATGGGGGGAAGGGTACATGGCCAGGTTCAAGACAGCAGGGAGGAGGTGAGTTTTGACCATTTAATTGTGTGTTAATGGTAGGTTTAGATGTGTATTAGCTTAGGTACAAGGTTAGGAATGATTAAGCTTAAGTTTAGGTAACTAAGAATGTGATTTAGGGAGTTTATGACAAGTTTAGGAGTGCTCATACATCATTAGAGAATTTTAAACTCATTTATGAATAAACAATGTGTAACACAATTCCATGATTTAAGGAATTGGAAAGAGAAAATACTATTCAAGATTCTATGACTAGGTGTCTTAAAATTAAAATATGATTTTAGGTTGTAATTAAGTACTTTTTGGTTCTAATCAACTTTAATAAATTATTCTGACTCAAGATTAATTAAGGAAATTAATTAACCTTCGATTAGAGCTTAATATTGCTTAGGTTTGCTTAATCACGTGATTAAGCGTAAAAACACGAAACTAGGGGCAAAACCGTAATTTTGTACTAATTCTGCCCGGGACTTCTAGAATTAAAACTGAGGTCATAGAATACATAAAATCGCCTTTTAAAACCATCTGGAGAAGTTTCGGGTTCATCCGGCACTTGCAAATGGGTAAAACACCGCAGGGGCGTTTTGGTCATTTTGACCCGAAAACTCAAAAAACGAGATTTTCGATCCCGGGAAGGTACACAAGTTATCTAATCCCCTTCCAACATTGAGTTTGCCCTTCGAGTACTGTCGAACTGGCTTTCCTCAAATTCCGGGCTGAAAATGACCTTAGGGGCATTTTGGTCATTTTCACTCTAACAGAAAAATTGGGGCGTTACATTACTCCCCTCCTTAAAAGAATTTCGCCCTCGAAATTCGTACCTTAGAAAAGCTCTGGATATATGGACTTCATCTCTGATTCTAGTTCCCACGTGTATTCTTCCGACTTGTCTCGTCCCCACGCCACTTTCACCAAGGGTATAGACTTGTTCCTTAACTGCTTGACTCCGTGATCCACTATTCTCGTAGGCGGTACATTGAAAGTGAGGTCCTCCCTCAACTGTACATGCTCTGATTCTAGGACATGACTAGGGTCGGACTCATATTTACGTAACTGGGAGACGTGAAAGACATCATGAAGGTTTGACAGATTGGGTGGTAAGGCTATTTTGTAAGCTACGGATCCGACTTTGAAGAATTTCAAAAGGACCGAGAAATCGGGGACTCGACTTTTTAACTTTCATGGCTCTTCCTATTCCTGTAGTGGGGGTGATTCTTAGAAATACATGTTCTCCTTCTTGGAACTCCAAGGGCTTGCGCCTTTTGTCCGCGTAGCTTTTCTGTAGACTCTGAGCGGTTGAGATTCTATCCTTGATTTTCTTGATTTGCTCCGTCGTTTCCCTCACTACCTCAGGTCCAAAGACACTTTGTTCTCCGGGCTCGTACCAACACAAGGGTGATTGGCACTTTCTTCCATATAACGCCTCGTACGGTGCCATACCGATACTTGCGTGATAACTGTTGTTATACGCAAACTCGATCAAAAGCATGTACTTATCCCAACTTCCTTTTTGGTCTAAGACACAGGCTCTCAGCATATCTGCGAGGGTTTGGATTGTCCTCTTGGACTGACCATCCATTTGTGGGTGGTAAGCAATGCTCAAGCACAACTTGGAACCAAACGCCTTTTGAAAGGCTCCCCAAAAACGTGACGTAAACCGCGGATCTCGATCCGAGATTATCGTCGATGGTACTCCATGCAACCTTACTATTTCTTGGATGTAAAGCTGGGCCAACTTATCTAACGAGTACGTGACTCGAATAGGTAGAAAGTGAGCCGACTTAGTCAGTCGATCCACGATTACCCATACGGCATCATGGCCAGCTTGGGTTTTTGGCAATCCTGTCACGAAATCCATTGATATACTCTCCCACTTCCACTCGGGGATTGACAGGGGTTGCAACATGCCAGAAGGTTTTTGGTGTTCGATCTTGACCTTTTGGCAGACCAAACACTTACTCACCCAGGCAACCACATCCTTCTTTAATCCGGGCCACCAAAACATCCTCTTCAAGTCCTGATACATCTTGGTAGTACCAGGATGGATGGCAAAATGGATCTTGTGAGCATCCTCCAAGATCTTCTCTCGAAGGTCGCCATCTTGTGGCACACAGATTCGCCCCTCGAACCTCCACAACCACTCAGGGCCTCGTACAAAACCTTTCAACTTTCCGACCTTAACTGCCTCGATTGTCTCCATAAAGTCCTCATTTTCTCTTTGGGCAAGCATAATCCTTTGCTTAAACCTACTGGTCACCGTAAGATGACTCATCACGATGCCATTCTCCGTTATTGACATCCCCAAATTCATATCCCAACTGCTCTATTAACCCGACTTCGTTAACCATCATACTTGACAGACGTAACGAGTTTCGGCTCAAGGCGTCAGCTACTACATTAGCCTTGCCGGGGTGGTAACTTAAGCCAAAATCGTAGTCCTTGAGGAATTCCATCCATCTTCTTTGCCTCATATTCAACTCCTTTTGATCAAAGAGATGCTTGAGACTCTTATGATCGGAGAAAACTTCAAACCTTACACCATACAAATGGTGTCTCCACATCTTTAGAGCGAACACGATGGCTGCTAGTTCTAGGTCATGGGTGGGGTAGGTTACCTCGTGAGGCTTGAGTTGTCTGGACGCATAGGCTACCACTTGCCTATTTTGCATCAACACAGAACCTAAACCCTTGCCAGAAGCATCGCAATATACCTCGAAGGGTACACTGGGGTCAGGTAAAACTAAAACCGGGGTTGAGGTGAGCTTTTCCTTAAGCTCTAGGAAACTCTTTTCACACTCGGGGCTCCACTCAAACGGGGCATTCTTCCTAGTGAGCTTGGTTAAGGGTAGGGCTAACTGGGAAAATCCTTTAATGAACCTACGGTAATATCCAGCTAAACCCAAAAAGCTTCTAATCTCAGTTACAGAGGTTGGTCTATCCCAATTCATCACAGCTTCTATCTTACTTGGGTCGACAGCTATGCCACCTTTTGACACAACATGTCCTAAGAACTTTACCTCCTCTAACTAAAATTCACACTTAGACAATTTAGCATATAACTTTTTCTCCTTTAATACCTTTAAAACCAACTTTAAATGACGCTCATGCTCTTCATGGGTCTTCGAATAGATGAGAATATCTTCTATGAACACAACCACGAACTGATCTAAATAAGGTCTAAAGATCCTATTCATGTAATCCATAAAAACTGTGGGAGCATTCGTCAAACCAAACGACATCACATTGAACTCAAAGTGTCCATACCGAGTTCGAAAGGCGGTTTTAGGAATATCCGAATCTCTAACCCTAATCTGATGGTAACCGGACCTTAAATCAATCTTAGAAAACACTACTGCTCCTTTTAATTGGTCCATAAGATCGTCAATCCTAGGCAATGGGTATTTATTCTTTATGGTTACCTGGTTCAACTGCCTATAGTCTATACACATCCTCATACTTCCGTCCTTTTTCTTCACAAATAAGACCGGAGCGCCCCAAGGTGAAGCACTCGACCTTATAAAACTCTTTTCTAACAGCTCCTCTAACTGGGTTTTCAACTCTGCTAACTCCAAGGGTGACATCCTATACGGGGCTATAGAGATTAGTCCTGTCCCAGGAACCAACTCTATGGAGAATTCAACTTCTCTTTCGGGAGGGAACTCGGGTATTTCATCTGGAAATACCTCGGGATAGTCTCTTACCACAGGTATCTCACCTAGGTCTTGCTCAAACTCTACATCGCAGGCGGCTAGGAGAACATATCCCTTAGCTTTCTCCCCACTACAGAAGACCTCTACAGAATTTAGGTACAGCCTAATGGGTTGAGTGATGTGTTCAGGAGGAGAGGGGAAAACTACGGTTTGGGTTCCACAATCTAACATCACACGGTTGGCGTGAAGCCAATTCATGCCTAAGATAATGCCTATGTCCCTTAAGGGTAAACAAATTAAAGCTATGATAAAAGACCTATTTTCTACAACAAGATGACAGTTTAAACAACAACGGTAGGTATTAACAGGGCGATTTGTAGGAGTAGAAACAATGAGATCGAAGGGAAGTTTAGAGACTCTTAGATTTAAGGACTCGACACTAGCAAGTGAAATAAAAGAATGGGTAGCACCAGAGTCATATAGTACAGTTAAGGTTTTACCATTTACTTCGCACATACCTTCAATGAGATCTTTGGACTTCTTGGCGTCTTTCGCATTAAGGGTAAAGACCCTTCCTCGGTATTGTGGTCGGGGGTTTTGGTTTGATGTCCCTTGTCCGGCGCAGTCCTTTGCATAGTGGCCTGGCTTGCCACACTTGAAGCATACATTCTGACCGGCTAAGCATGGGCGATTCCCGTGGTTCTTCCCGCATTGTGGGCAGACATCAGCAGATGTTGCTCCGGGGTAAGCAGCAGGGGTTTGTGGTGCCTTGTTCTTGGCTCCACTTGGTCCTCCATTGTGGTTCCGGGGTCCACCCGGTCCACGGGGTTGATTGTTGAAATTCCTCGGGCCTTGATGTTGAAATGGCGGCCTTTGGTGTTGCTTGGATTGTTGGTGAGCAGGAGCTCTTGGTGGTTGTTGTTGTTGTTGTCGGAACTGGTTGGTCTGGTAGGGGTTGTAGTGATTCCTCGAAGGGTACTGCGGTTTGAACTTTGGGGCTTAAGGCCCGAGCCCCTTAGCTCACTCCGCCCTTGTGATTTGATTCTTTCTCTGTCCTTCTTCTAGGATCCGGCACTTGTTTACTAGAGTCGGGAAGTCTCTGATCTCCATATGGGCCACGGCGTAGTTCATCTCCGCCTTCAGACCGGCCTCATACTTCACACACTTCCAAACCTCGTCGGGGTTCCCTTGGAACACCCGAGAGAACTTGATCAGCTCCTCGAACTTCGCAGTGTATTGGGCTACAGTAGACCCTCCCTGGGTCAACTGCATGAACTCAATGTCCTTTGCGTTCCTTACGGACTCCGGGAAGTACTTCTCATAGAAGTAAGTCTTGAACAACTCCCAGTCAATGGGTGTTCCGGAGGCTTCTAGCAGATGCCTCGTGCCGTTCCACCAGAACTCGGCGTCGGACTTCAGCATGAAAGTAGCAAATGTGACCTTCTGCTCCTTCCGAAAGGTGTAACGGCAGTATATCTTCTCCATGTCTTTGATCCACTCATTAGTCTTATCGGGGTCCATTACCCCTCGGAACACTGGCGGGGCGGGTTCGCCTTGCGAAACTCGCCAAAGCGGGCTTGTTCCACCTTCTCAGCAGCAGGGGGATGAGGGGGAACAGGAACAGCGTTTGCTTGTTGGTCCATCCGGTCGAACATTCGTTCCATGGCTTGTGCCATACGACGGACAGCAGCAGCAGTCGCATTGTCTTGATCAGCATCGGGCGTAGTCCTAGGCCATCGTCGCGGTGCCATTGCTTCCTAAACACATGAAACAATGAACATCAAGTTTATCAGGCTCAATATCCATGCAAAATGAGCTAGTTACCATGGCACTTGCAAGCAACAGAAGTCATGCATCTCTAGTCCTACAGCTTATCTCTATCAAGCACTACACATGACATAACTATCGCATTATGCTTATAAAGCATAGTTAGTCCAATCCTCAGGCTCCATGAGAATCGAACTGCTCTGATACCATAATGTAACACCCTAAATCTTAACCCAAGACTACTAGTATGTACTTAGGTTACTCTTTAGAATATTACCTCTTGATCTCATCTTTTACTTAGAAAACACTTAGCGGAAATATGGGTAAAATTTTTCTTTTTGGAATTAAAATCAAAGTGAGAGCCACGTACGAATCTTTAAGAAGAAGCATAGCAAAACATATAAGCAAAGCATAAAGAAGCACATCATTTCATGGAGACATCAAGTGAAACATAGATATATATATATATATATATACTGTGCCTACCTAAAAGGGCAGGACTATTCAATACATCGGGAAGCGGAATACAACTGAAATGCAATACAAGAAAATCATAAAAAGTAAATACAAGAGAAACAACACCCATACCCATGTGCACCTAGAGTAGACAACCTCATATACAAAAGAAGGTTTGTCTTCAACTATGTGGCGTGTGTGCACTAGCTACTACCCCTCCTATGTCTACTCCTGCTGGTCCGAGTACTGTGGGGTCGAGTCGATCCACTGACGAATCTCGGCGGGAGTGGTCGAGCGTATCATCGAGGCATGTCCACCGCGGCGAAGGCGCATAGATGGCCGACGAGCCAACCTCGGCTGGACCACCGTCTCCTCACTCCCAGCCCTCATCGGTTGGGGAGCGGGACTGGAGCTCCAACTGTACATCTGTGACGGCGGGTCCTCGGATGGGTCCGTCTCCGAGTACTGGGTACGAGGCACATACTCTGGGTAGTCGCGTACCGCTGATGTCTTGGGCTCCATGCGGAGAATCTGCTCATCGCGTGGTCTAGCTCGCTCAAAAATCCCGTTATGACGGTAAGGAGCAGTCGGGGTAAAATGGTAACTCGGGACTGGATGCGCGAAGGGTCGTCCCATAAACATGAACACTCTAACCGTGCAGCGACCCTCAAAATGGTATGACCCAAGTCCCGGGTCATGGTGCAGCTCCCATACCGTGGTGTCGGAGAAGAGTACGAATGTCGCCATCTGAAGATATGACGGAAGAAAAGAGAGAGGGAATGAGAATCTTTCTAAAAGAATTCTCAGTAGGGTTATCCCTCCCTAGGTGACATCATCATATCCTCAGGAACCTTGGGTTTATTCCTAAAAAGGTGTGCATGCATATAAATTCCTTTTAAGTCAATTTTCTAAAGTGTTATTTATCCAAGGTCCGTCATATTTTATAATGCGTCTTATAACTTAAGCAAAAATATACTAATGATATGAATGCATCATAAAGGTAAACCAAACAATAGAATAGCTAAGAAACATTATAACATTTGGCATAAGTATAGTATATGTGACATTGTTAACTTTAACTTTCATCTCATGGGGCCGCCCTAAAACATCTCTAGGTTATGAGCTCATACCTTAACTAGTCGTCACTAGTTCTTACTTATCCTATGATAAGCGTAACATATACATAATCCCGACTTAATAGTGTGGGCTAGGGGGCAATTAAGGATCACCTCTCTTAGGGTCATTTCCTCTTTGAAACGCTTTACTAGCAACTAGTGCATCGTAGTATTGTCCGCTTTGGCAAGCTCTATGTCAATACCCTCACGGATTTGTTTTCTTGGGGGTGCTTGGCTAAACCGGTGTCACCCAAGAAGGCGTCTCAGTGTTGTGTCACATTTAAAATCTCATAAAGTGTTAATTCATAGATACATCATTATTCATTACATATATCTTTCTCATAGCATGTACATCATCACAAGAAACTTCTTCATAATGTATACATAAAACCATAGCATTTACATTATCACATAATCACACCTTAGACAATCATTCATACAAACTCCCAAGCTTATTATGTTATGAACCTATAGTATATTATGCTTTGGTTCTTTTGAGTCTTAAGCTTGTAAACTAATTGTTCTAATATTATTCTTACCCTCTTACACACCTATATGTTCGCAACTAATAAGTGTTACTAATTTTTATGCTCAAGGACTTATCCAAACAGCACTATGCAGATTTGGACAGCTTATATTTGTGTGATTACGGGGTTCTAGAGATTACGGTTTAGACCCTTAAAGTCCTTAACTCACATTCTAAGTTATCGATCATCAACACCTAGTCTCTTGGGAACCTATGAGGTTATAACTAAGTATTTCTCACCTCACACTATGGTCAAGAACATCTCTAAACCTCAAGGATGCTGAATTTGAAATTCTAACTTTACGGGTACCTAGAAGTCACAACAATGACCCTTTCTAAGTTTAGTTTGCTCCTAAGGCTTCAAGATTAAGTCCTAGACCAATTATGAGTTATTCCTACACATTTAAACTAATTTAAACCATGATTATTAAATCTAAACCTTGCTAGATAGAATCCAGAAAATTACATAATTAAAGGATCTAGAATTCTCAAATTAATTACTTTCTAGTTCCTAACTTATCCTATCTTTCACACATGAGTCTTAACATTATTTTTACTCAAACATAGGCACATTATCATCATCAAAACAGCACATACAGTGGCAGCAAAGAGCAAGGAAGAACCGAAAGTATACTTCTCCATAAAAGGCATAAAACATAATTTCTAAAGCACAAAAAAATACTAGTTTCTCTTGGAAATCTTTTTAAACTCTCAAAGCTCATTTATAAACAATTTTAACATCTAAAATCTTAAGAATATTTAAGAAGGCAGTGACCAATTCATCTTTGTCTCAAGAGGTTCTAAATTCTCAAAACTTGGTTCTATGCATTCCTTAAACTCACTTAAGCTTGGAAAATTATAAGGCATAGTCTAAAATACTTGGAAACCTCAAGACCTCTTAGGGCCGAAATATGAGCCCAAGAAAAACACATATTGTTAGACCTTTGTTGAGACCACAATGGGCAAGTCTTTGAGCTCTAGATTCATTTAGGTGATGACATAAAAATAAATATGCTCATGCACTTATTTTAGGTTCCATTAGAAAGTAAAGTGATAGCACAAAGTAAACATGAATGTAACTTATTATTATCTTGGTATTAAGTGAGAACTTGAAATATAAACATGATAATGCATAGCTTGAAATATAAACATGGTAATGCAAGTTCATTCATTATCTTGGTATTTAGTGATAGCAAGGAAATAAACATGATATGCAAAGCATAAAGTAAACATGATGCAAAGTTCATTTTATGATTAACTAGAGCTCATTCAAGACTTTAACAAGATAACAACCCAATACAATATCTCAAAGATCTCAACACAAAAACCGAAAGTCATATAAAAGAGAAAGAAAGTGAAACTACATCAAGTTCTTTATTAAATACCCAAAACCCCTATCTAGAGAAAAATCTCTAGAACGTGCCGGCCAACTTTAAGGTTGACAAGGGTAGGCTTGGGCTTTTAGAAATCCTTAGATTAATTTTCTTAAGTTGAAAAACCATGTGAGTTAGATATCATATAGATGAAATCATAAGAAAAGGAAAACTCAAGCATTAGAGGTTTCTTTGAGATGAACACAATGTCATCATCTAGAAACTGTCATCATCAAGCTATCATGCTTAAAATCAAGGCCTCATGGCCGAAAATGAAAAGAAAGGAAAAACAAAGGAAAGTTCAAAAAGAATCCAAGAGGAAAGTAGAGAAAAACACTTTCTTGAGCAAAACAAAGTTTGAAAACAAATCCCTACCTTGTGATGAAGGTAAAAGCTTGGACTTGAAGATGGAAATGAGATGAGCAACACCTCCTAGGATGGTGATGATGATTCGGCCTTGATGAAAGAAAAAGGAAGGAAATGTGTTTCAAGTGAAGTTGTGTTTGAGGTGTGGTGTTTGATGGTTTGATGATGGTTCAAGGCTTTGGGGTGGTGTTTGATGGTTGAGAGGTGATGATGAGATGAAGAGATGAAGAAGATAAAGATGAAAAGAAAGAAAGAACACTCTTGAAACTTTGAGAGAAAAAGAAAGAACTAGCAAGACAACTCTAAAACTCTAAACTTAGCAAATGCTTCAAGGTGCAACAAGGCTATCACAAGCATCCTATTTATAGAAAAACAAAGCCATGGGCTCACAAAGGGGAGGGAGTGGCCGTGTGGTTTGAGGGAGGAAGGAAGAGAAAATATCTCTTACACAAGGTCATTCAAGCATGTTTTGAAGTATGGAAGCTATGCTACAAAGTATGGCTTGATGTGAGTTAATTTCCTATCAAATTTTTATGAAATTAGGCTTCTAGAAACTTGACATGGCTGGAACTTTTCCAGCCACAAATAAATGGGGAAAATGGGTTGTTTTAATTATTTATTCATGTGGAAATTCAAGCTTGATTGAAAGTTATGACAAGGTATAGTGTATGTGACTTGAGGTATGGCCTTGGAGTGTTAAGAAATTGAACATGTGATGCATAATAGGGGGAAGGGTACACGGCCAGGTTCAAGACAGCAGGGAGGAGGTGAGTTTTGACCATTTAATTGTGTGTTAATGGTAGGTTTAGATGTGTATTAGCTTAGGTACAAGGTTAGGAATGATTAAGCTTAAGTTTAGGTAACTAAGAATGTGATTTAGGGAGTTTATGACAAGTTTAGGAGTGCTCATACATCATTAGAGAATTTTAAACTCATTTATGAATAAACAATGTGTAACACAATTCCATGATTTAAGGAATTGGAAAGAGAAAACACTATTCAAGATTCTATGACTAGGTGTCTTGAAATTAAAATATGATTTTAGGTTGTAATTAAGTACTTTTTGGTTCTAATCAACTTTAATAAATTATTTTGATTCAAGATTAATTAAGGAAATTAATTAACCTTCGATTAGAGCCTAATATTGCTTAGGTTTGCTTAATCACGTGATTAAGCGTAAAAACACGAAACTAGGTGCAAAACCGTAATTTTGTACTAATTTTGCCCGGGACTTCTAAAATTAAAACTGAGGTCATAGAATACATAAAAACGCCTTTTAAAACCATCTGGAGAAGTTTCGGGTTCATCCGGCACTTGCAAATGGGTAAAACACTGCAGGGACATTTTGGTCATTTTGACCCGAAAACTCGAAAAATGAGATTTTCGATCCCGGGAAGGTACACAAGTTATCTAATCCCCTTCCAACATTGAGTTTGCCCTTCGAGTACTGCCGAACTGGCTTCCTCGAATTCCGGGCTGAAAATGACCTCAGGGGCATTTTGGTCATTTTCACTCTAACAGAAAAATCGGGGCGTTACATATTTAACCTTGTCATGCAAGGTTGAAAGGATAGCACCAACATTGTTGATCCATGGTCTTCCTAGCAGCATATTGTAATCTGATTCGATCTCCATTACTTAGAATAATACCTCAAACTTGCTCGGGCCAATCTCCAATGGCAACACAACTTCCCTAAGGATGCTTTTCTTAGCCCTATCAAAAGCTTTCACAATCATCACTTGTGGCGATATATCATGCTTGCTCATTGATAAGTGATTTAAAATCAACATTGGTAAGACATTTAACCTAGACCCTCCATCGATAAAGACCTTAGGTAATATGTGGTTTCTACAGTTGAGGGTTATGTATAATCCCGTGGTTTAGACCGTGACACAATTTCCTCATCTGAGAATGTGATCATGTTGATGTGCTTAACCAGATCCACGATACTCACCATGTTCTCTAATGAGATGTTGGGTTTGACGTAACCTTCCTTCAAAACCTTTATCAATGCTTATTGATGGAGCTCTAACAATAAGATTAATGACAACAAGGATATTCTAGCAGAAGTCTTCTTCAATTGCTATAGTATATCATATTCACTTTGTTTCATGATTTTTAGGAACTCCTCCTCATCATCTTCTTCTTTCTTCCCTTCCAAGGTCTAAGTCCTTTATGACGTTCCCTTTATAAGTAAACTTTCCTTTTTCCAATTCTCTGGGGCCACAACACTTTCCACTCCTCGTTATTCCTCTTACTTTCATTATGCCAGCCACCACCTCACTTATTTCGGCCTTTGAGGCTTCTTCTACTTCTCCTGTCATTTCTACCTTAGTCTCGTAGTTCTAAGGCACAACATGCGCATCCTCATAAACACAAAGCTTCGGGTTTTTCATGGTGATCATTACCTTTTTTGGCTTCGAAGCTTGCTTAAATGGAGGCACTTGGAGCATGAAATGTTCAATCATATTCACCTTTTCAATGGAATTCTGCCTCTTTTTTGCTTGTATTACACCTAAAGTGAGTAGTTCCCATACATGAACTTTGAAATCCAAACAATTATCAATATCATGTCCAAGATTTCCACAGTGGTACACACCTCTTGATTCCATATCATATTTCTCCTTTTCTTTCATCATAGAAACAAGTGTTGTGATGCTACAATTAGCCTCTTTCAAGGCATTAAACACTTTCTCCATTAGTGTTCGGAGACTCAAAACCTTCTTGACCAATGGTTCCTCCATTTCCAAGGCATTCACACGATTTCTTCCTTCATGATTTGGGATCGGATTATTAATAATATCTGGCTTTGTATCTTCTTGAAGATCCAGTCTCCCCCAAGCAATTAGCCTTCTTACTAAGTCTTGAAGCCTTCACAATCCTCAATTGAATGTCCCATAACTTCCATATGATATCTGCAAGTTAGATTCAGGTTGTACCATGCTGGGAATGGTGGTTCTAATAGGTGAATAGGGTATGGTGAAATCAGATGAGCATTAAACAATCGTTGAAAATGATTAGTGTTTGAAATCGATAACTTCAGAAAATGTGGCAAGTTTGCAAATCGGGGACAATTATAATTTTGGGAATTTAGTCATGGTGGTGCAGTGTTTGAGTAGTTTTGGGGAGGTGCAGTTAGATTAAGAATATCGATTGGGTGAGTTAGTTGATATGGTTGTATATGAACATGATTAACTTAAGGTTGGAGATTTACGGCTGGTGTGGCTTGGTAAAGTGGGTAATGAGGGACATGGTTCTAGTATAATGGGATTTGGGATCTTGGGTGTGTTGATGCATACATAATTTATTTATGTCTCTTTTCTCTTAGGTGGGAGTCCCGTTTTAATGCCTTCATTTTTCATTGGAAGCTTGCCAGCTTTAGCCAAATTCTCAATTCTTTCTCTAGCAGTTATCAAATCAGAGAAATCTTTATACTCACTCTTGTCATTGCCCCAACATAGGGAGATCCCAAGGTTACCAAGAAGTATGAACTCATTTCAACCGGGATAAGTGGCAGTTGAACTTGAGCAACTAAGGCTCTCCACCTTTGAGCATATTGCTTAAAAAGTTCATCTTTCTTCTTTTGCATCATGCTTAACTGCTCTCTAGTAGGTGCTACTTCCAAGTTGTACTTGTAATGACTCATGAATTGATTAGCCAATTCTCTCCAGGTAGAAATCTTTGAATGGTCTACTTGAATATACCATTCCAAAGCATGTCCATTTAAGCTTTCATGGAAAAAGCTAATGAGAAACTTTTCATGCTTGGACCATATCGACATCTTGATGCAATAACTCCTTAAGTGAAATAGAGGATTACCCATCCTATCATACTTTGAAAAGTCAGGAATCTTGAAGTCATTAGGGACCACTACGTCAGTAGAAAGGCACCGTTGTTCAACTTCCACAAAACCATAAGGGTTAAGTCCCTAAATAACCCTAATCTGCCCTTGAATCTTCTCCATCCACTCTTCTTTTAACTTCCCATTTTTTGCATCTACACGGCTATTCTTTGAGGAAGATGGTTTGTTTTGTATGACGATACAAGGTTGTTCCCAAACAAGGATAACAATGCCCGTTCCCATCAATATGGACGTTCTCCAAGGAATGATGGCCTTCTCCAATAGGGATTACCAATGGCATCGTGGGTGGTGGCTATCCATAAGGGTTATTCAGAATTTCACTCATGTTATTCACCTCTTAGGTGATGCCTATGGCATCATTCGATACCACAGGTATAGTACCAATATTAGATTGTACCATCACAGGTATATATACTCTGTCTTGGTTCTTGTTTCCTCCTAATAAGTCAAACGACTCCTTCATGGCTCGCATAATGTCCTCCATTCTTGTTTGGGTATTTGACATTTCATTCAAATATCCTCTTATTTCATTAACTTTCATGCTCAGATTCCTTCTCAGTTCAGAATTAGTTGCACAGAGTGAGTCTTTCCTAATTCAGAATTTCCTTCAACCGTCTTAATCCAAGCTCTGTTATTATGAACACAAGTTTGATCGATATCTGTTTTCCTTGGGCGCCCAATGGATTGTAATTTATACACCCCCCCTCCGGCGGTTCCCATGAGGGGTATATTTGGAAAATTTCCATCCTGATAAATCAATGTCTACCCATATTCCTCCCAAGGGTAACATCAAATCATTTTTTTTTTCATTTAATTTAACCAGTTCTTCAGCCCATTCTCATCCACTTTTCTTCTTGACATGATACATCTTTAGATAATCAATAGGACAAAGTGCCTTATAATTTCTTTGGAATATATGCACAGTGACCCACACATATAACATTGGTAAACAACACAAAATTCTCTTGCCATTCCTCTCATAGCAAAAGTTTTGTGAGCAATAGACATTTTCCAGGAAGGTCGAAACAAGATTATGACCATGAAATTTGCAAGCATAGAATACGTCAATTGTTGCGGAATCTATGAAACCTTCAATATTTGGAAACAAGACAGTGCCATAAATAATGAGGGCCAATACATATGAAAAAGTTTCCTAATCTTTAGCAGTCCATATACCCTTCTAAGTAATCCTTTAAGAATCCTTTGGTTCCAATTCTACACTTTTGTGCTTTATGCAAATCCCTTACACTTACTTTTAAGACAATTGATATGGTATGTAAAGAAGCATAATGTCCTCGGTAATGGTAGGGTTTTCTCTTTCTAGTGGTAACCCTAAGATTTGCTCAAATTCCTCAAGGGTTGGTGCCAATTGGAAATCTTGAAAAGTAAAGCTTCGAAGCAGAGGATCACAATACTATGCCAGTGCTATGATTGCCTCTACCTATTCTTCTACCTCTAATAGGCTCAAAACTTCTCCATACTTTTTAGTAAGAGAAAGACGTTGTGGCACTCTCAATAGCTAACCCAAGGATTTCTAGCTTTCTGTATCAAGTTTGTTGCCTTTAAGATGCAAAGTTTTTTTCAATTTCTTTCCCTCGTGATTGTTTGGTTTCATGTTTGCTTCCGTTTTCTAAAGATACTCATAACAAGACTTCGATATGGCTCTCTAACAAACTTGCTAAAGCAAAAAGAAAAAAAAAAGATTTTTTTTTAATTAAAAGGAAGAGGGACCAATGAACACTTTGGGCCTATTAAAGAGTATGTGTACAAAGAAATGAGTTAAAGAAAAGCGTATGATCTATTTGTGTCCTATTTAAGGTGAAATATGGAGGGCAATACTATAGTTTTATAGATTTTCTACTTTGTGAAGATTCTCACTATGTGGATTTATGATTTTAGGATTCTATAACTTCTAGAGCTAAGGGCTCATTTTGAAATGTTATCCACAGCAGTAGGTGAACTAATAGGTATAGGACATTGGCTAAAGAGTCATACTCTAGACGAGATTTTCATGATAACAAACAGGACATACATCCAAAATGGCTATTGCTAAACAACTTTTTACCTATCTTAAGCTGCACTTAGACCCCCGAGTATAGGGCCCCACTCAAGTGTATGATTAATGTGAGTGTTGTGTGTGTAAAAAGCATACCAACCAAAGACCCTAAAACTACCTATGACAACACCTGCAAAAATTGACGATACCGAACAAAAGTTACCTACCCTAGGGTTGTCACAAAGAAATAAAAAAAAACCATACAAACACGATGATGACAAAACTATAACACAAAAAGAGAACAACAGACAACAAAAAAAATAAAATAAAAAAATTTGGGTTATAATAATATGCATAATCAATTATCTTAGGCTTGACTCTCACACAGTCCCCCAGTGGAGTTGCCATCTGTCACAACCGACATTGCGAGGGGACGACGAAAGAGAGTGATTAAAAATGGAATCGCCACTAAGTTTTATTTAATTAGGAAAAATATGGAAAAACCCTTTTTATTTTAAAGAAAATGATTTTTGAAACCAGATTTAAATTTAGGAGTCAATTATGCACAGGAAAGGCAAAAAGTTTATTTTTACAGCACCCCTGATACATCTATATTGTTACGGTTACCTTACTTCATTATGCTAATTATTAATAGCCTTTCAAAGTATTTTTATTTTAGCATTTTTATTACTAAAATTAATTACAAAAGAGAAAAAAGGACAAACAACTATTCTAAAGCATAAAAGAAAATTTTGGAGCATCAAACTGTCACAACTCAAATTTCCAAATATTGAGTTAACAAGCCATCCCGGCTAAGTTAACATCTTTATTCAAAATAAAATATTCCTCAAATAAATGAATAATTTAAATTAAGTATCGTAAAATAAAATATTTCTTATAAAAGAAAAAAAATTCAAAAAATTATTTACAAGTAACACAAAAATTGTGAAAATTTAATTTTAGCTTAACAGTAGTCACCTACTCCTACGTATCCCCTAGTGTAATAGGGAACTCAAAATCACGTAGTTTTTTACAAAAATATTTATTGGTTGATGGATTTTATTTTTGAAAAGAATTTTTAGAATATCAAGATATCACAACTAATATATTCTTAAGATATCGAATTAATATGTTGTCGCAGCTAAATTAACTCTATTCTCAAAAGGGAGAATTATTGATCACTTACAAAATAAAAAAGAAAACAATAATTATATTTAAAAGTGCAGAACAATTTTCAAGACATAAAAAAAAAGAAAAAAATTTTAACTCTAACTAATAAAGGAAAAGGGGAAAATTGACTCAACCCAAAATCAAAACAACACTAATAACGCACTAAGCCTCAAAGCCCAAACAGAAACAAAAGGCCACAGTGTAAACAAAAAGGAATAGCAACAACTGCCCAACTAATCTCACATTCATTCTTTTTTCAGACTAAAATAGCCTAAACATTCCATCTTAAACTTTCTTCTTTTTATTTTTATTTTTTTTTAAAATAGCCAAAACATTTATCCTTTTTTTGTTTTTAACTGAATGGGCCCAAATAAAAAAAACTGCATTATAAAATAACCAGAAAATGTTAAAAAAAATTAAAATAAAAACAAAGCAAAAGTGAAGCCAGCAATCTCTAATCCCTAATTTAGAAATGGGGAACACTTCACAAACACAAAAGAGCAAGAGGAATGGGTAGCGGTGAAATCGCGATGGCCATGGAGCAAACTCAGTGTGCAACCGCGGAGACAGCCCAATCACAGTAAACCTTGGTGGACATGGAGGTAGTGATTCACGTGCATGGTTGAGGAAGATGATGGTAGTGATGGTGGAGAAAGGGAAATAGTGATAGTGGTTGGTGAATCTTTTTGGGTCCAATGGTAATGATGGTGGTCGTGAAGGAAAGAGGCCACGACAGGATGGATCTAGTGTTTGAAGATGGTTCGCAATGGTGGAGTGCATGACGATGCGATGATTATGGAGGGAAGAATGGCGGCACAGTTTGTAACACCCTCCTAATTAGTTAGCGTACAAAAGAACGCCTCTACTATGTAGTCTGACCTGCTCAAAGTTGAGATCCAGCAAAATTTTATACAAACAAAAAGAAAATGAATCTCATCAACATCTAATCTAATATAGTCAAATCACAGTCTGGAGGGTACTACTGCTAGTCTACTACTATACATACATCAAGAGTCCCTGAGCTGCCCCACACTCCTCTAAAGAAAACCATTCGCCATTGGTGCAATGGCGTTGCCTCCAACAGGAGCATCAGGGTTTGAACGCAGATCAAAGTCCGAGGAAAATGATGAAGGATCATCTCTAGGAGGGGGCACGGGTGGTGCAGGTGGAGCCACAAATTCGTCAAGCTGTGCCATTTCAAGAGGCACATCAGCATACGAAAAGCTTGGGTCAAATTCAACAGAGAAAATGGAAGTACTAAAAGAACGGCTAAAGAATATTTATACTCTAATCCGAGAGTATGCTACAACATACTAGGAGTCTAAAACCAAGTTATAGTGCCACTGCCACAATGGCGAATCAAGAAAAATGATCACCGATGGTATCCTTGGAATCTGAATACAATAGAAAATACATGTAGCATAGGGATGAGAATATTATAAAATTCTCAGTAGAGTACTCCCTCAAATGTAAACAAGTATAATTAACAATTTCATATAATTACAATCATGCAAGATCACATCCAGTAATAATTATAGATTCAATAATGTTAGTCAGGCATTTATCTCAAAGTAATAAATTTGATTAAGTGTCACATTCTCCTTTCCATCAACGTAGGGAAGGCTTAATTCCATATCAAGTAGTATCTGTAGTGGATCATTCCACAAAGGACAATAGACTGCTAGGACATGAGCTCATTCCTATTCATGATCATCGGACTTCATTTTTTTTCCATTTCCGAATCACATATAGTGCTATTCCTAGTCGAAACATCTACTGACTCATAAAATTCTCTGGGAAGTACTTATTTTTGCCTTCCCGATATAATCCACATAAGCCTTGTCTTTGTTTTCCCTATATGCTGGAATTTACACAACTGAAAGTCATATTTTCTCTTTTATCATCGTATGTCACATTTTCTCTTTTATCATCATCATATCCATATGATGTAATTATCTTTTCAAAGGCCTACTTATATCACACATAGGCATATAATTTATGTCGAAGTCTCATCCATATCTCCTCAACATCACTTTAGAACAATTAGCATGCATTCATATGATATATGCTTTAATTCAATGCTATTCTATCATTAGTTTAAAATATCTTTATCATTTCCAACAACCAACCAGATTTATCACTCTAGAATTCATAATTAGTTTCCACATCAAAGGACCAATTCAAGAGCCACAAAAATTCCTTGTGACACCTTCATATGTCTAAAAGACCCTATAAAATTTTCTAATCATGTCACTAAATTTCACAAGTTTGGTGGTTAGAGAACACTTTCTCACAGCCTAGGACAAGGTTCTAACAATTTTTAAATTTAGCAAATGATGAAATTGACCCAAAATAAAATTTATAGTTACAGTTCAAGATGTCATTAACTCCTTGTAAAAATGTGAAAGGAAAATTCGATCAGCTACTATGATAATAAAATCATATAATTTTACTGCTTCAGTTTCAGATATCTAGGCAAGATGAACATCATTTCGGTCTCTGATTTTTTTAAAGCAGTATTTCTTGAAACCAATGCTCAAGAAAATTTGTGTAGATAGTTCAAGATGTTAGGTCCAACATATAATTTTTCCAGACCATGATCATGACCACAAATATGTCCAAAAATTCATGAGATTTTACTGTCTTTAGTAAAATCGAAAATCCAGCACTCTAACTAAAATTTCATTTGATAAAATGATTACTTTAACCTCATCCAAACCCTCCACTAAAATTTATACATCAACAACCATATATCATTAACCAAAACAACAAAGATTTCAGGCAGAACAAGTCGAAAATGAGAAATATAAATTTGGCAAAAAACAATTCAATAAAACCCTACTCTTGGAAGCTAGTGTGTTCTTGTCTCTAATATGCTCCAAGATGGATGTTATTCGCATCAAAGCTCTTGAAACACACCCAAACCCTTCTATTAGTAATGTATGAGGTAGTAAGGTGAGTGTTTTGAGATTTTAATTAGTTAGAATTGTAGAGTTTGATGTGTAGAACAAGTTTAGTAAAGGAAGATTTTGATTTTGTCAAGCTTTGGGTTAGGATTTTTGAGCAAGGTTCAAGGTTTCTTGTGAATAAAACATGTAGGTTCTAGTTTCTTGTTCTTGCTGTCTGAACTTGGAGAGAGAATTATGAGGTTAGGTGGTTCAACTTGATCTTATAAGGTGTGATCTTATTGGTCCATAATAAAGTGTAATTCTTTTCATTAGAGAAATTAATTTCAATGGCTAAGATTTGATCTTCCATCCAGGATGAAATCTTAGCCATTCATTTGGCATTCAAAGAGATAAACTTCATTATTTTGTAGAGATTAACTAGTTTTCAGTGTTAAAAATCGCACACCGAAATTTCATCAAACGGGTGAAATAGTGTACTCGGGTAATCAACTATTACTTAAAAATTAATTCTAAATATAAAATTTTTATTTCTATTTATTTATAACCTTAATCCTATAATTTCTCAATTTTGGACATCTCCGGTTCCAATTCTAGAGTTTTGACTGTCCTGGTGGGCCTACGGGGCCCGTAAAAATACTATTCATTTTTTTAATACGTTTATTACATTGTTCTCATCATTTCTATATTTGTCAAAATTTTAATATTCTTATTATTAAAGCCTCAATTATTTTATAAATAAGAAATTAGGTGTTATACAATTGGCTTCATGACTTTTGCACGGTGGTGCGTCGAGGAGGAAAAGGTGCAATGGTACTGGTTTGGGTGTTCGAAGTGACGATCAGAGTGGGGTTGCAACCGCAATCAGAGAAGGAGATACATGCCTCAACCACAGGTGAGAGTGGTGGCAGTGAGACTAGATGGTGATAAAAAGGGATCCAAGATTAGTGGTTTCTGGTTTCGGTGATGGTGGTGGTGGAGGCTGCAGTGGTTGTGCAATGGTGCGGTTGGGCAGTGGAAGATAGAGGTGGAGCCGACGGCAGGCTTTGGTTTTGGTGATGGTGCAATGATAGCCGCGACCTGCCTTTCTTTTTCTTTTCTTTTTTCTTTGTTTTGTTTTCTTTTATTTGTTGGTTTTGTGAGGGTTTGGTTAGGATTCGACTGTGAATTTGTTTATGGTTGAAATGGAATGAAGTTTGCTTGGTTTTTGATTTGTTGAGGTTGTTTGTTGCGATTTTGTTTGTGGTTTAGGGACTGAAATTGATTTATTGGTTTAGACGTGGTTTGGAAATTGGTTTGGTTTGTGTTTGTTCACAACTCAGTGGACATTGTGTTTGCTTGGATGAAAAATGGGATTGGTTTTGTATGGTTGGTTTGTTTGCTTGCTTTTAGGTATGGGTTACAGGGATTTTGAAATAGCTTGGCTTTGAAAAAAAAAATGATGATACTAAAAACATACAAGATGTGCTAACTCTTCACCATAGCTTACCTGTGTCTATCTCTCCTTGTGTTTGTTTCTCCTTTATTTTTATTTTTTTTTTCAATTTCTATTATTTTCATTCAATTCTCCAAGAGTCCCAAAATAAAAAAACTACCCTTTTTCTTTTTCCTTAGAAGATGATGGTGATCGATCTTCAATTCCTTATGTGAATTTTGATCCTATTTATACACACTTGAGGATTGATTTTTCTAGATATGATCGGGGACTCTTGTGATTTGATTGAGAAACTTTTATCTTCAAATTATTATTGATTTTAGGATATTTGATACAGACTTCATTTGATTCACCGCTTTCTTTGAAAATTTTTTCCTTTCTTTGTTAGCGATCCCTTTTCAGAAAACAAGAAGGAAAATGGTTCTAAAGACAAATGTAACGCCCCGATTTTCTGTTAGAGTGAAAATGACCAAAATGCCCCTGAGGTCATTTTTATTGACCGAGGAAAGCCAAAGGCGGCAAAGTACTCGAAGGGCAAACTCAATGTTGGAAGGGGATTAGAAAACTTATGTACCTTCCCGGATCGAAAATCTCGTTTCGAAGTTTTCAGTCAAAATGACCAAAACGCCTGTGGTGTTTTACCCGCTTGCAAGTGCCTGATGAACCCAAACTTCTCCAGATGGTTTTAAAAGGCGTTTTTATGTATTCTATGACCTCAGTTTTAATTTTTGAAGTCCCGGCAAAATTAGTGCAAAATTACTGCTTTGCCCCTAGTTTCAGATTTTTACGCTTAATCACACGATTAAGCAAACCTAAGCAATATTAGGCTCTAATCGAAGGTTAATTAATTTCCTTAATTAATCTAGAGTCAAAATAATTTATTAAAGTTGTTTAGAACCAAAAAGTACTTAATTACAACCTAAAATCATATTTTAATTTTATGACACCTAGTCATAGAATCTTGAATAGTGTTTTCTCTTTCCAATTCCTTAAATCATGGAATTGTGTTACACATTGTTTATTCATAAATGAGTTTTAAATTCTTTAATGATGTATGAGCACTCCTAAACTTGCCATAAACTCCCTAAATCACATTCTTAGTTACCTAAACTTAAGCTTAATTATTCCTAACCTTGTACCTAAGCTAATACACATCTAAACCTACCATTAACACACAATTAAATGGTCAAACTCACCTCCTCCCTTGCTGTCCCAAGCTGGCCGTGAACCCTCTCCCCATTATGCATCACATGTTCAATTTTTCAACACTCCAAGGCCATACCTCAAGTCACATACACTATACCTTGTCATAACTTTCAATCAAGCTTGAATTTCCACATGAATAAATAATTAAAACAACCCATTTTCCCCATTTATTTGTGGCTGGAAAAGTTCCAGCCATGTTAAGGTTCTAGAAGCCTAATTTCATAAAAATGTGATAAGGAATTAACTCACATCAAGCCATACTTTGTAGCATAGCTTCCATACTTCAACCATGCTTGAATGACCTTGTGTAAGAGATATTTTCTCTTCCTTTTCCCTCCAAACCACACGCCAAAGCCCTCCCCATTCACTCCTCCATGGTTTTGATTTTCTATAAATAGGATGCTTGTGTTAGCCTTGTTACACTTTGAAGCATTTGCAAAGTTTAGAGTTTTAGAGTTGTCTTGCTAGTTTTTCCTTTTTCTCTCAAAGTTCCAAGAGTGTTCTTCCTTTCTTTTCATCTTTATCTTCTTCATCTCTTCATCTCATCATCACCTCTCAACCATCAAACACCACCCCAAAACCTTGAACCATCATCAAACCTCTCAAACACCACACCTCAAACACAACTCCACTTGAAACACATTCTCTTTCTTTTTCTCTCATCAAGGCCGAATCATCATCACCATCCTAGGAGGTGTTGCTCATCTCATTTCCATCTTCAAGTTCAAGCTTTTATCTTCATCAAAAGGTAGGGATTTGTTTTCAAACTTTATTTTGCTCAAGAAAGTGTTTTTCTCTAGTTTTCTCTTGGATTCTTTTTGAGCTTTCCTTTGTCTTTCCTTTCCTTTTCATTTTCGGCCATGAGGCCTTGATTTGAGCATGATAGCTTGATGATGAGAGTTTCTAGATGATGACATTGTGTTCATCTCAAAGAAACCTCTAAAGCTTGAGTTTTCCTTTTCTTACAACTTCATCTATATGTTATCTAGCTCACATGGTTTTCCAACTTAAGAAAATTAATCTAAGGATTTCTAAAAGCCCAAGCCTACCCTTGTCAACCTTAAAGTTGGCGGCACGTTCTAGAGACTTGTCTCTAGATAGGGTTTGGGTACTTAATAAAGAACTTGATGTAGTTTCACCTTATTTCTCTTTTATATGATTTTCGATTCTTGTGTTGTGATCTTTGAGATATGGTATAGGGTTATTATCTTGTTAAAGTCTTATATGAGCTCTAGTTAACTATAAAATGAATCTTGCATCATGTTTATTTTATGCTATGCATATCATGTTTACTTCCTTGCTATCACTAAATCCCAAGATAATGAATGAACTTGCATTATCATGTTTATGTTTCAAGCTTTGCATCATCATATTTATATTTCAAGTCCTCACCTAAATATCTAAGATAATAATATGTTGCACCACATATTTATTTTATGCTCTCACTTTACTTTCTAGCAATAACTAAAACAAGTGCATGAGCATGTTTATTTTTATGTCATCACTTTAATGATTCTAGAGCTCAAAGACTTGCCCAAGGATATCTCAAACAAAGGTCTAAAACATTTATCTTCTATGGATCATATTTCGGCCCTATGAGGCCTTAATGTTTTCAAGTATTGAAAACTATGTTTTATAATTTTTCTAAACTTATATGAGTATAAGGAATGTGTAGAACTAAGTATTATGAATTTAGGACCTCTTGAGATGAAAATAGCATAGCCACTGCCCTATTAAGTATTTTCATGAGTTTAGATGATAAAAGTGTTCATAAAATAGTTTTGAAGGTTTTAATAAGGTTCCAAGAGAAACTAGTATTTTATGTGCTTTAGAAACTATGATTCAATGCCTTTAAATGGAGTTTCTGTTTGGTTCTGCCTTGCTATGTTTGGCCACTGCATGAGCTGTGTTAATGATGTTAATATGCTTATGTTTGGGTAATAATTATGTTAAGACTCATATGTGAAAGATAGGATAAGTTAGGAACTAGAAAAGAATTAATTTGAGAGTTCTAGATCCCTTAAAGATTTATTTTTCTGGATTCTGTCCAGCAAGGTTTAGATTCAATAATCATGGTTTTAAATTAGTTTATATGTGTAGGAATGACTCATAATTGGTTTAGGACTTAATCTTGAAACCTTAGGAGCAAACCGAACTTAGAAAGGGTCAATATTGTGACTTCTAGGTACCCGTAAAGTTAGTATTTTGATTTCTGCACTCTTGAGGTTTAGAGATGTTCTTGACCATAGGGTAAGGTGAGAAATACTTAGTTATAACCTTATAGGTTCCCAAGAGACTAGGTGTTGATGATCAATAACTTAGAATGTGAGATAAAGATCTAAACCGTAATTTCTAGAACTCCGTAATCACATAAACATAAAGCTGTCCAAATTCTGCTTAGTGCTATTTGGATTAGTTCTTAAGCATAAAATTTATATAACTCATTAATTGTCAAACTATGGGTGTATAAAGAAGTTAAGAATAATTAATTTGCAAGTTTAAGACTCATAATAATCGAAGTTTAAAGCACTATGAGATATAACATAACATGTTTATGAGCCTCTGGATGATTGTTAAATATGACTATGTGATGATGTTTGTGTGAAAGTTTTATGTGACGAATGTTATGAGAAAGTTTCATGTGATGATATATATGTTATGAAAAAGATACATGAGAATGCATGATAAAAATGAATATGATAAATGATGAGGTAATTATGATGTAATACTTATGAAGATATAAATGTGACACAACACTGAGACGCTTCTCCTGGGTGACACCGGTTCGGCCGAGCACCCCCAGGAGGAGACAAATCCGTGAGGGTATGTGTAGATGCAGCCTGCCAAAGCGGACAAATTGCGAGGCCCACGTGGCTAGCAAAGCGCTTTCAAAGAGGAAATGATCCTAGAAAGGAGATCCTTAATTTGCCCCCTAACCCGTACTTTAAGTCGGGATTATGTTACGCTTATCATAGGATAAGTAAGAGCTAGTGACGACTAGTTAAGGTATGAGCTCATAACCTAGAGAAGTTTTAGGGCGGCCCCATGAGATGAAAGTTAAAGTTGACAATGTCACATAAACTTTACTTATGCCAATGTTATAATGTTTCCTAGTGATTCTATTGTTTGGTTTACCTTATGATGCATTCATATCATTAGTATATTTCGCTTAAGTTATAAAGACGCATTATAAAATATGATGGACCTTGGATAAAATACCTCTTTGGGAAACCCACTTAAAAGGAACTTATATGCATGCACACCTTTTAGAAATAAACCCAAGGTTCCCGAGGATGTGTGATGACACCTAGGTAGGGATAACCCTCGAGAATTCTTTTAGAAAGATTCTCATTCCCTCTCTCTTTTCTTCCGTCATATCTTGAGATGGCGACGTTCGTACTCTTAAATCGACACCCGGTATGGGAGCTGCACCATGACCCTAAGACTCGGGTCATACCATTTTGAGGGTCGCTGACCGCCGAGTATACATGTTCATGGGGCGACCCTTCGCGTACCCGTTCGAGCTACCGCTTCACCCCGATCGCCTCACCGCCATAACGGGATTTTTGAGCGAGCGAGACCACGCGATGAGCAGATCCTCCGCATGGAGCCCGAGACATCACCAGACGCGAGTACCCCGAGTATGTACCGGCCCTCAAGATTTCTGAGATCGGACCCATCCGAGGACCCGCCATCCCACATGTACAGCTGAGCTCCAGCCCCACTCCTCCACCGATGAGGGCTGGGAGTGAGGAGGCGGTGGTCGGCCGAGGTTGGCTCGACGGCCATCTATGCGCCCTCGCCGCGGTGGACATGCCCGATGATGCACTCGACCACTCCCACGAGATTCGCGGTGGATCGACTCGACCCAGCGATACTCGGACGCAGGAGTAGTCATAGGAGGGGTAGTAGTTAGTGCACACACACGCCACATAGTAGAGGACAAACCTTCTTTTGTATATGAGGTTGTCTCCTTTAGGTGCACATGGGTATGGGGGTAGTTTCTCTTGTATTCGCTTTTTATGATTTCCTTGTATTGCATTCCGTTGTATTTTGCTTCATGATGTATCAAATAGTCCCGCCTCTTTGGGTAGGCACGTTATATATATATAACTATGTTTGATTGATGCTTCCATGACATGATGTGTTTCTTATGCTTTGCTTATATGTTTCGCTATGTTGCCCCTTAAAGTTTCGCGCATGGCTCTCACTTTGATTTTAAAAAGAAAAATTTTACAAGTATTTCGCTAAGTATTTTGCAAAGGATGAGAGTAGGAGGTAATATTCTAAAAATTATCCTAAGGACATACTAGTAGTCTTGGGTTAAGATTTAGGGTGTTACATTATGGTATCGAGAGCGATTCGATTCTCATGGAGCACGAGGATTGGGTGACTATGCTTTGTAAGCATAATACGATAGTTATGTCATGTATAGTGCTTGATAGAGATAAGCTATAGGACTAGAAATGCATGACTTACATTGGTTGCAAGTGCCATGGTGACTAGCTCATTTTGCATGGATATTGAGCCCGATCAACTTGATGTTCATTGTTTCATGTGTATAGGGACCAATGGCACCGCTGACGACGGCCTAGGACTACACCCGATGTTGAACAAGATGATACAAGCTGCTGCTTTGTCCGTCGCATGGCGCAAGCCATGGAGCGGATGTTCGACCGAATGGATCAACAAGCGAATGCTGCTCTGTTCCCCCTCCTCCCCTGCTGCAGAGATGGTGGAACAAGTCCGCTTCGGGCGAGTTCCGCAAGGCGAACCCGCCAGTGTTCCGAGGGGTAATGGACCCGAGCAAGGTGATGAGTGGATCAAAGACATGGAGAAGATCTACTCTGTTGTTACTGCTCGGAGGAGCGTAAGGTCACATTCTTTGCTTTCATCTCAAGTCCGACGCCAAGTTACGGTGGAGCGGCACGAGGCATCTACTAGAAGCCTCTGGAACTCCCATTGGTAGGAGTCGTTCAAGACTTACTTCTATGAGAAGTACTTTCCGAGTCCGTAAGAACGCGAAGGGCGTTGAGTTCATGCGATTAACCCAAGGGGGTCTCTGTAGCCCAATACACCGCAAAGTTTGAGGAGCTAATCAAGTTCTCTCGAGTGTTCCAGGAACCCCGATGAAGTTTGGAAGTGCGTGAAGTATGAGGCCGGTGAAGGCGAGAGATGAACTACGCTGTGGCCCATATGGAGATCGAGAGACTTCCGACCCTGGTCAACAAGTGCGGATACTTGAAGAAGGACAGAGAAAAATTCAAATCACAAGGGCGGAGCGAGCTAGGGGGCTCGGACCTCAAGCCCCGAAGTTCAAACCGCAGTACCCATCGAGGAATCACTACAACCCCTACCAATCCAACCAATTCCGACAACAACAACAACAACCGCCAAGAGCTCCTGCTCACCAACAAACCAAACAACACCAAAGGCCGCCATTTCAACATCAAGGCCCGAGGAATTTCAATAATCAACCAGTGGACCGGGTGGACCCCGAAACCACAATGGAGGACCAAGTGGAGCCAAGAACAAGGCGCCACAAACCCCTGCTGCGTACCCCGGAGCAACGACTGCGGATGTTTGCCCACAATGCGGAAAGAACCACGGGAATCGCCCATGCTTAGCCGGTCAGAATGCGTGCTTCAAGTGTGGCAAGCCTGGTCACTACGCAAAGGACTGCACCGGACAAGGGACATCGAACCAAAACCCCCGACCACAATACCAAGGAAGGGTCTTTACCCTTAACGCAGAAGACGCCAAGAAGTCCAAAGATCTCATCGAAGGTATGTGCGAAGTAAACGGTAAAGCCTTAAGCTGTACTATATGACTCTGGTGCTACTCATTCTTTCATTTCACTTGCTAGTGTCGAGTCCTTAAATCTAAAAGTCTCTAAACTTCCCTTTGATCTCATTGTTTCTACTCCTACAAATCGCCCTGTTAATACTTGCCGTTGTTGTTTAAATTGTCACCTTGTTGTAGAAAATAGGTCTTTTATCATAGATTTAATTTGTTTACCCTTGAAAGACATAGGCATTATCTTAGGCATGAACGGCTTCACCCCAATCGTGTGATGTTAGATTGTGGAACCCAAACCGTAGTTTTCCCTTCTCCTCCCGAAAACATCACTCAACCCATTAGGTTGTACCTAAATTCCGTAGAGGTCTTCTGTAGTGGGAAGAAAACTAAGGGATATGTTCTCCTAGCCGCCTGTGATGTAGACTTGGAGCAGAACCTAGGTGAGATACCTGTGGTGAGAGACTATCCCGAGGTGTCTCAGGATGAAATACCCGAGTTCCCTCCCGAAGAGAAGTGGAGTTCTCCATAGAGTTGGTTCTGGGACGGGACCAATCTCTATAGCCCGTATAGGATGTCACCCTCGGAGTTAGCGAGTTGAAAACCCGAGTTAGAGGAGTTGTTAGAAAAGAGTTTTATAAGGCCGAGTGCTTCACCTTGGGGCGCTCAGGTCTTATTTGTGAAGAAAAGGGCGGAAGCATGAGGATGTGTATAGACTATAGGCAGTTGAACCAAGTAACCATAAAGAATAAATACCCATTGCCTAGGATTGATGATCTTATGGACCAATTGAAAGGAGCTTGATAGTGTTTTCTAAGATTGATTTAAGGTAGGTTACCATCAGTTAGGGTGAGAGATTCGGATATTCCTAAAACCGCCTTCGAACTCGGTATGGACACTTTGAGTTCAATGTAATGTCGTTTGGTTTGACGAATGCTCCCTTGATTTTTATGGATTACATGAATAGGATCTTTAGACCCTATTTAGATCAATTCGTGGTTGTGTTCATAGATGATATTCTCATCTATTCGAAAACCCACGAGGAGCATGAGCGTCATTTAAGGATGGTTTTAGAGGTATTAAAGGAGAAGAAGTTATACGCTAAGTTGTCTAAGTGTGAATTTTGGTTAGAGGAGGTAAAGTTCTTAGGACATGTTGTGTCAAAAGGTGGCATAGTTTGTCGACCCAAGTAAGATAGAGGTGTGATGAATTGGGATAGACCAACCTCTCAGAATCGAGATTAGAAGCTTTTTGGGTTTAGTGGATATTACCGTAGGTTCATTAAAGGATTTTCCCAGTTAGCCCTACCCTTAACCAAGCTCACTAGGAAGAATGCCCCGTTTGAGTGGAGCCAGAGTGTGAAAAGAGTTTCCTAGAGCTTAAGGAAAAGCTCACCTCAACCCAGCTTTAGTTTTACCTGACCCCAATGTACCCTTCGAGGTATATTGCGATGCTTAGCAGGGGTTTAGGTTGTGTGTTGATGCAAAATAGGCAAGTGGTAGCCTATGCGTCCAGACAACTCAAGCCTCATGAGGTAACCTACCCCACACATGACCTAGAACTAGCGACCATCGTGTTCGCTCTAAAGATGTGGAGACACCATTTGTATGGTGTGAGGTTTGAAGTTTTCTCCGATCATAAGAGTCTCAAGCATCTCTTTGATCAAAAGGAGTTGAATATGAGGCAAAGAAGATGGATGGAGTTCCTCAAGGACTACGATTTTGGTTTAAGTTACCACCCGGCAAGGCTAATGTAGTAGCCGACGCCTTGAGCCGAAACTTCGTTACGTCTGTCAAGTATGATGGTTAATGAAGTTGGGTTAATAGAGCAATTTAGGAATATGAATCTTGGAATGTCTATAACGGAGAATGGCATCGTGATGAGTCATCTCACGGTGACCAGTGGGTTTAAGCAAAGGATTATGCTTGCCCAAAGAGAAAATGAGGACTTTATGGAGACAATCGAGGCGATAAAAATTTGGAAAGTTGAAAGGTTTTGTACGAGGCCCCGACTGGTTATGGAGGTTCGAGGCGAATCTGTGTGCCACAAGATGGTGACCTCCGAGAGAAGATCTTGGAGGAGGCTCACAAGAGCCATTTTGCCATCCATCCTGGTACTACGAAGATGTATCGGGACTTAAAAAGGATGTTTTGGTGGCGGATTAAAGAAGGATGTGGTCGCTGGGTGAGTAAGTGTTTGGTCCGCCAAAAGGTCAAGATCGAACACCAAAACCTTCGGCATGCTGCAACCAGTCGATCCCCGAGTGGAAGTGGGAAGGTATATCAATGGACTTCGTGACGGGATTGCCAAAGACCCAAGGCGCCACGATGCCGTATGGGTAATCGTGGATCGACCGACTAAGTCGGCTCACTTTCTACCTATTCGAGTCACGTACTCGTTGGATAAGTTGGCCCACTTTACATCCAAGAAATAGTAAGGTTGCATGGAGTACCATCGACGATAATCTCGGATCGAGATCCGCGGTTTACGCCACGTTTTGGGGAGCCTTTCAAAGGCGTTTGGTTCCAAGTTGTGCTTAAGCACCGCTTACCACCCACAAGCGGATGGTCGATCAGAGGACAATCCAAACCCTGGAAGATATCTTTGAGAGCCCGTGTCTTAGACCAAAAAGGAAGTTGGGATAAGTACATGCCTTTGATCGAGTTTGCGTATAACAGCGGTTATCACGCAAGCATCGATATGGCACCGTCTGAGGCATTATACGGAAGGAAGTGCCAATCACCCTTGTGTTGGTACGAGCCCGGAGAGCAAAGTGTCTTAGGACCTGAGGTAGTGAGGGAAACGACGGAACAAATCAAGAAGATCAAGGATAGAATCTTAACCGCTCAAAGTCGACAGAAAAGCTACAGCGGACAAAGGCGCAAGCCCTTGGAGTTCAAGAGGGAGAACATGTATTTCTAAGAATCACCCCACTACAGGAATAGGGAGAGCCATGAAAGTTAAAAAGTTGAGTCCCCGATTTCTCGGTCCTTTTGAAATTCTTCAAAGAGTCGGATCCGTAGCTTACAAAATAGCCTTACCACCCAATCTGTCAAACCTTCATGATGTCTTTCACGTCTCCCAGTTACGTAAATATGAGTCCGACCCTAGTCATGTCCTAGAACCAGAGCATGTACAGTTAAGGGAGGACCTCACTTTCAATGTACCGCCTACGGGAATAGTGGATCACGGAGTCAAGCAGTTAAGGAACAAGTACATTCCTTTGGTAAAAGTGGCGTGGGGACAAGGCAAATCGGAAGAATACACGTGGGAACTAGAGTCAGAGATGAAGTCCAAATATCCAGAGCTTTTCTAAGGTACGAATTTCGAGGGCGAAATTCTTTTTAAGGAGGGGAGTAATGTAACGCCCCGATTTTCTGTTAGAGTGAAAATGACCAAAATGCCGCTGAGGTCATTTTCACCGGAGTCGAGGAAAGCCAGTGCGGCAGTACTCGAAGGGCAAACTCAATGTTGGAAGGGGATTAGAAAACTTATGTACCTTCCCGGGATCGAAAATCTCGTTTTGCGAGTTTTCGGGTCAAAATGACCAAAACGCCCCTGTGGTGTTTTACCCGCTTGCAAGTGCGGATGAACCCGAAACTTCTCGGATGGTTTTAAAAGGCGTTTTTATGTATTCTATGACCTCAGTTTTAATTTTTGAAGTCCCGGGCAAAATTAGTGCAAAATTACGGTTTTGCCCCTAGTTTCGTACTTTTACGCTTAATCACACGATTAAGCAAACCTAAGCAATATTAGGCTCTAATCGAAGGTTAATTAATTTCCTTAATTAATCTAGAGTCAAAATAATTTATTAAAGTTGTTTAGAACCAAAAAGTACTTAATTACAACCTAAAATCATATTTTAATTTTATGACACCTAGTCATAGAATCTTGAATAGTGTTTTCTCTTTCCAATTCCTTAAATCATGGAATTGTGTTACACATTGTTTATTCATAAATGAGTTTTAAATTCTTTAATGATGTATGAGCACTCCTAAACTTGCCATAAACTTCCTAAATCACATTCTTAGTTACCTAAACTTAAGCTTAATTATTCCTAACCTTGTACCTAAGCTAATACACATCTAAACCTACCATTAACACACAATTAAATGGTCAAACTCACCTCCTCCCTTGCTGTCCCAAGCTGGCCGTGAACCCTCTCCCCATTATGCATCACATGTTCAATTTTTCAACACTCCAAGGCCATACCTCAAGTCACATACACTATACCTTGTCATAACTTTCAATCAAGCTTGAATTTCCACATGAATAAATAATTAAAACAACCCATTTTCCCCATTTATTTGTGGCTGGAAAAGTTCCAGCCATGTTAAGGTTCTAGAAGCCTAATTTCATAAAAATGTGATAAGGAATTAACTCACATCAAGCCATACTTTGTAGCATAGCTTCCATACTTCAACCATGCTTGAATGACCTTGTGTAAGAGATATTTTTCTCTTCCTTTTCCCTCCAAACCACACGGCCAAAGCCCTCCCCATTCACTCCTCCATGGTTTTGATTTTCTATAAATAGGATGCTTGTGTTAGCCTTGTTACACTTTGAAGCATTTGCAAAGTTTAGAGTTTTAGAGTTGTCTTGCTAGTTTTTCCTTTTTCTCTCAAAGTTCCAAGAGTGTTCTTCCTTTCTTTTCATCTTTATCTTCTTCATCTCTTCATCTCATCATCACCTCTCAACCATCAAACACCACCCCAAAACCTTGAACCATCATCAAACCTCTCAAACACCACACCTCAAACACAACTCCACTTGAAACACATTCTCTTTCTTTTCTCTCATCAAGGCCGAATCATCATCACCATCCTAGGAGGTGTTGCTCATCTCATTTCCATCTTCAAGTTCAAGCTTTTATCTTCATCAAAAGGTAGGGATTTGTTTTCAAACTTTATTTTGCTCAAGAAAGTGTTTTTCTCTAGTTTTCTCTTGGATTCTTTTTGAGCTTTCCTTTGTCTTTCCTTTCCTTTTCATTTTTCGGCCATGAGGCCTTGATTTGAGCATGATAGCTTGATGATGAGAGTTTCTAGATGATGACATTGTGTTCATCTCAAAGAAACCTCTAAAGCTTGAGTTTTCCTTTTCTTACAACTTCATCTATATGTTATCTAGCTCACATGGTTTTCCAACTTAAGAAAATTAATCTAAGGATTTCTAAAAGCCCAAGCCTACCCTTGTCAACCTTAAAGTTGGCGGCACGTTCTAGAGACTTGTCTCTAGATAGGGGGTTTGGGTACTTAATAAAGAACTTGATGTAGTTTCACCTTATTTCTCTTTTATATGATTTTCGATTCTTGTGTTGTGATCTTTGAGATATGGTATAGGGTTATTATCTTGTTAAAGTCTTATATGAGCTCTAGTTAACTATAAAATGAATCTTGCATCATGTTTATTTTATGCTATGCATATCATGTTTACTTCCTTGCTATCACTAAATCCCAAGATAATGAATGAACTTGCATTATCATGTTTATGTTTCAAGCTTTGCATCATCATATTTATATTTCAAGTCCTCACCTAAATATCTAAGATAATAATATGTTGCACCACATATTTATTTTATGCTCTCACTTTACTTTCTAGCAATAACTAAAACAAGTGCATGAGCATGTTTATTTTTATGTCATCACTTTAATGATTCTAGAGCTCAAAGACTTGCCCAAGGATATCTCAAACAAAGGTCTAAAACATTTATCTTCTATGGATCATATTTCGGCCCTATGAGGCCTTAATGTTTTCAAGTATTGAAAACTATGTTTTATAATTTTTCTAAACTTATATGAGTATAAGGAATGTGTAGAACTAAGTATTATGAATTTAGGACCTCTTGAGATGAAAATAGCATAGCCACTGCCCTATTAAGTATTTTCATGAGTTTAGATGATAAAAGTGTTCATAAAATAGTTTTGAAGGTTTTAATAAGGTTCCAAGAGAAACTAGTATTTTATGTGCTTTAGAAACTATGATTCAATGCCTTTAAATGGAGTTTCTGTTTAGGTTCTGCCTTGCTATGTTTGGCCACTGCATGAGCTGTGTTAATGATGTTAATATGCTTATGTTTGGGTAATAATTATGTTAAGACTCATATGTGAAAGATAGGATAAGTTAGGAACTAGAAAAGAATTAATTTGAGAGTTCTAGATCCCTTAAAGATTTATTTTTCTGGATTCTGTCCAGCAAGGTTTAGATTCAATAATCATGGTTTTAAATTAGTTTATATGTGTAGGAATGACTCATAATTGGTTTAGGACTTAATCTTGAAACCTTAGGAGCAAACCGAACTTAGAAAGGGTCAATATTGTGACTTCTAGGTACCCGTAAAGTTAGTATTTTGATTTCTGCACTCTTGAGGTTTAGAGATGTTCTTGACCATAGGGTAAGGTGAGAAATACTTAGTTATAACCTTATAGGTTCCCAAGAGACTAGGTGTTGATGATCAATAACTTAGAATGTGAGATAAAGATCTAAACCGTAATTTCTAGAACTCCGTAATCACATAAACATAAAGCTGTCCAAATTCTGCTTAGTGCTATTTGGATTAGTTCTTAAGCATAAAATTTATATAACTCATTAATTGTCAAACTATGGGTGTATAAAGAAGTTAAGAATAATTAATTTGCAAGTTTAAGACTCATAATAATCGAAGTTTAAAGCACTATGAGATATAACATAACATGTTTATGAGCCTCTGGATGATTGTTAAATATGACTATGTGATGATGTTTGTGTGAAAGTTTTATGTGACGAATGTTATGAGAAAGTTTCATGTGATGATATATATGTTATGAAAAAGATACATGAGAATGCATGATAAAAATGAATATGATAAATGATGAGGTAATTATGATGTAATACTTATGAAGATATAAATGTGACACAACACCGAGACGCGCTTCTCTGGGTGACACGGTTCGGCCGAGCACCCCAGGAGGAGACAAATCCGTGAGGGTATGTGTAGATGCAGCCTGCCAAAGCGGACAAATTGCGAGGCCCACGTGGCTAGCAAAGCGTTTCAAAGAGGAAATGATCCTAGAAAGGAGATCCTTAATTTGCCCCCTAACCCGTACTTTAAGTCGGGATTATGTTACGCTTATCATAGGATAAGTAAGAGCTAGTGACGACTAGTTAAGGTATGAGCTCATAACCTAGAGAAGTTTTAGGGCGGCCCCATGAGATGAAAGTTAAAGTTGACAATGTCACATAAACTTTACTTATGCCAATGTTATAATGTTTCCTAGTGATTCTATTGTTTGGTTTACCTTATGATGCATTCATATCATTAGTATATTTCTGCTTAAGTTATAAAGACGCATTATAAAATATGATGGACCTTGGATAAAATACCTCTTTGGGAAACCCACTTAAAAGGAACTTATATGCATGCACACCTTTTAGAAATAAACCCAAGGTTCCTGAGGATGTGACGATGACACCTAGGTAGGGATAACCCTGTTGAGAATTCTTTTAGAAAGATTCTCATTCCCTCTCTCTTTTCTTCCGTCATATCTTGAGATGGCGGCGTTCGTACTCTTAAATCGACACCCGGTATGGGAGCTGCACCATGACCCGGCACTTTTCGGGTCATACCATTTTGAGGGTCATTGCCTTGTCAGAGTATACATGTTCATGGGACGACCCTTCGCGTACCCCGTTCCGAGCTACCGCTTCACCCCGACTGCTCCTTACCGTCATAACGGGATTTTTGAGCGAGCGAGACCACGCGATGAGCAGATCCTCCGCATGGAGCCCGAGACATCAGCTGTACGCGAGTACCCCGAGTATGTACCGCGTCCCCAGTACTCGGAGACGGACCCATCCGAGGACCCGCCATCCCACATGTACAGTTGGAGCTCCAGTCCCACTCCTCCACCGATGAGGGCTGGGAGTGAGGAGGCAGTGGTCCAAATGAGGTTGGCTCGACGGCCATCTATGCGCCCTGCGCGGTGGACATGCCTCGATGATGCACTCGACCACTCCCGCCGAGATTCGGGGTGGATCGACTTCGACCCATGATACTCGGACCCGAGGAGTAGTCATAGGAGGGTAGTAGTTAGTGCACACACACGCCACATAGTAGAGGACAAACCTTCTTTTGTATATGAGGTTGTCTCCTTTAGGTGCACATGGGTATGGGGGTAGTTTCTCTTGTATTCGCTTTTTATGATTTCCTTGTATTGCATTCCAGTTGTATTTTGCTTCATGATGTATCAAATAGTCACGCCTCTTTGGGTAGGCACGTTATATATATATAACTATGTTTCATTGATGCTTCCATGACATGATGTGTTTCTTATGCTTTGCTTATATGTTTCGCTATGTTGCCCCTTAAAGTTTAGCGTGGCTCTCACTTTGATTTTAAAAAGAAAAATTTTACCCGTATTTCCGCTAAGTATTTTCCAAAGGATGAGACCAAGAGGTAATATTCTAAAAATTAACCTAAGGACATACTAGTAGTCTTGGGTTAAGATTTAGGGTGTTACATTATGGTATCAGAGCAGTTCGATTCTCATGGAGCCTGAGGATTGGGCTGACTTTGCTTTGTAAGCATAATACGATAGTTATGTCATGTATAGTGCTTGATAGAGATAAGCTATAGGACTAGAAATGCATGACTTGTTGGTTGCAAGTGCCATGGTGACTAGCTCATTTTGCATGGATATTGAGCACGATCAACTTGATGTTCATTGTTTCATGTGTATAGGGACCAATGGCACCGCTGACGACGGACCTAGGACTACACCCGATGTTGAACAAGATGATACAACTGCTGCTGCTGTCCGTCGCATGGCGCAAGCCATGGAACGGATGTTCGACCGAATGGATCAACAAGCGAATCTTGCTCTGTTCCCCCTCCTCCCCTGCTGCGAGATGGTGGAACAAGTCCGCTTCGGCGAGTTCCGCAAGGCGAACCCGCCAAATGTTCCGAGGGGTAATGGACCAGACAAAGGCGATGAGTGGATCAAAGACATGGAGAAGATCTACTCTGTTGTTACCGCTCGGAGGAGCGAAGGTCACATTCTTTGCTTTCATCTTTGAAGTCCGACGCGAGTTACGGTGGAACGGCACGAGGCATCTACTAGAAGCCTCTGGAACTCCCATTGACTGGGAGCTGTTCAAGACTTACTTCTATGAGAAGTACTTTCCGGAGTCCGTAAGGAACGCGAAGGACGTTGAGTTCATGCAGTTAACCCAAGGGGGGTCTACTGTAGCCCAATACACTGCAAAGTTTGAGGAGCTAATCAAGTTCTCTCGAGTGTTCCAGGGGAACCCCGATGAAGTTTGGAAGTGCGTGAAGTATGAGGCCGGTCACGAAGGCGTAGATGAACTACGCTGTGGCCCATATGGAGATCAGAGACTTCCCGACCCTGGTCAACAAGTGCCGGATACTTGAAGAAGGACAGAGAAAAATTCAAATCACAAGGGCGGAGCGAGCTAGGGGGCTCGGACCTCAAGCCCCGAAGTTCAAACCGCAGTACCCATCGAGGAATCACTACAACCCCTACCAGTCCAACCAGTTCCGACAACAACAACAACCGCCAAGAGCTCCTGCTCACCAACAAACCAAACAACACCAAAGGCCGCCATTTCAACATCAAGGCCCGAGGAATTTCAATAATCAACCCCGTGGACCGGGTGGACCCCGAAACCACAATGGAGGACCAAGTGGAGCCAAGAACAAGGCGCCACAAACCCCTGCTGCGTACCCCGGAGCAACGACTGCGGATGTTTGCCCACAATGCGGAAAGAACCACGGGAATCGCCCATGCTTAGCCGGTCAGAATGCGTGCTTCAAGTGTGGCAAGCCTGGTCACTACGCAAAGGACTGCACCGGACAAGGGACATCGAACCAAAACCCCCGACCACAATACCAAGGAAGGGTCTTTACCCTTAACGCAGAAGACGCCAAGAAGTCCAAAGATCTCATCGAAGGTATGTGCGAAGTAAACGGTAAAGCCTTAACTGTACTATATGACTCTGGTGCTACTCATTCTTTCATTTCACTTGCTAGTGTCGAGTCCTTAAATCTAAAAGTCTCTAAACTTCCCTTTGATCTCATTGTTTCTACTCCTACAAATCGCCCTGTTAATACTTGCCGTTGTTGTTTAAATTGTCACCTTGTTGTAGAAAATAGGTCTTTTATCATAGATTTAATTTGTTTACCCTTGAAAGACATAGGCATTATCTTAGGCATGAACTGGCTTCACCCCAATCGTGTGATGTTAGATTGTGGAACCCAAACCGTAGTTTTCCCTTCTCCTCCCGAAAACATCACTCAACCCATTAGGCTGTACCTAAATTCCGTAGAGGTCTTCTGTAGTGGGAAGAAAACTAAGGGATATGTTCTCCTAGCCGCCTGTGATGTAGACTTGGAGCAGAACCTAGGTGAGATACCTGTGGTGAGAGACTATCCCGAGGTGTTTCCAGATGAAATACCCGAGTTCCCTCCCGAAAGAGAAGTGGAGTTCTCCATAGAGTTGGGTCCTGGGGCAGGACCAATCTCCATAGCCCGTATAGGATGTCACCCTCGGAGTTAGCAGAGTTGAAAACCCAGTTAGAGGAGTTGTTAGAAAAGAGTTTTATAAGGCCGAGTGCTTCACCTTGGGGCGCTCCGGTCTTATTTGTGAAGAAAAAGGTCGGAAGCATGAGGATGTGTATAGACTATAGGCAGTTGAACCAAGTAACCATAAAGAATAAATACCCATTGCCTAGGATTGATGATCTTATGGACCAATTGAAAGGAGCAGTAGTGTTTTCTAAGATTGATTTAAGGTCCGGTTACCATCAGATTAGGGTGAGAGATTCGGATATTCCTAAAACCGCCTTTCGAACTCGGTATGGACACTTTGAGTTCAATGTAATGTCGTTTGGTTTGTCGAATGCTCCCGCAGTTTTTATGGATTACATGAATAGGATCTTTAGACCCTATTTAGATCAATTCGTGGTTGTGTTCATAGATGATATTCTCATCTATTCGAAAACCCACGAGGAGCATGAGCGTCATTTAAGGATGGTTTTAGAGGTATTAAAGGAGAAGAAGTTATACGCTAAGTTGTCTAAGTGTGAATTTTGGTTAGAGGAGGTAAAGTTCTTAGGACATGTTGTGTCAAAAGGTGGCATAGCTGTCGACCCAAGTAAGATAGAGGTTGTAATGAATTGGGATAGACCAACCTCTCAGAATCGAGATTAGAAGCTTTTGGGTTTAGCTGGATATTACCGTAGGTTCATTAAAGGATTTTCCCAGTTAGCCCTACCCTTAACCAAGCTCACTAGGAAGAATGGCCTGTTTGAGTGGAGCCAGAGTGTGAAAAGAGTTTCCTAGAGCTTAAGGAAAAGCTCACCTCAACCCCGCTTTAGTTTTACCTGACCCCAATGTACCCTTCGAGGGATATTGCGATGCTTCCGGCAAGCGTTTAGGTTGTGTGTTGATGCAAAATAGGCAAGTGGTAGCCTATGCGTCCTGACAACTCAAGCCTCATGAGGCAACCTACCCCACACATGACCTAGAACTAGCACCATCGTGTTCGCTCTAAAGATGTGGAGACACCATTTGTATGGTGTGAGGTTTGAAGTTTTCTCCGATCATAAGAGTCTCAAGCATCTCTTTGATCAAAAGGAGTTGAATATGAGGCAAAGAAGATGGATGGAGTTCCTCAAGGACTACGATTTTGGTTTAAGTTACCACCCAGCAAGGCTAATGTAGTAGCCGACGCCTTGAGCCGAAACTTCGTTACGTCTGTCCAAGTATGATGGTTAATGAAGTTGGGTTAATAGAGCAATTTAGGAATATGAATCTTGGAATGTCTATAACGGAGAATGGCATCGTGATGAGTCATCTCACGGTGACCAGTGGGTTTAAGCAAAGGATTATGCTTGCCCAAAGAGAAAATGAGGACTTTATGGAGACAATCGAGGCGATAAGAATTTGGAAAGTTGAAAGGTTTTGTACGAGGCCCCGACCGGTTATGGAGGTTCGAGGCGAATCTGTGTGCCACAAGATGGTGACCTCCGAGAGAAGATCTTGGAGGAGGCTCACAAGAGCCATTTTTCCATCCATCCTGGTACTACGAAGATGTATCAGGACTTAAAAAGGATGTTTTGGTGGCGGATTAAAGAAGGATGTGGTCGCTGGGTGAGTAAGTGTTTGGTCCGCCAAAAGGTCAAGATCGAACACCAAAACCTTGGCATGCTGCAACCCCTGTCGATCCCCGAGTGGAAGTGGGAAGGTATATCAATGGACTTCGTGACGGGATTGCCAAAGACCCAAGCCGCCACGATGCCGTATGGGTAATCGTGGATCGACCGACTAAGTCGGCTCACTTTCTACCTATTCGAGTCACGTACTCGTTGGATAAGTTGGCCCGACTTTACATCCAAGAAATAGTAAGGTTGCATGGAGTACCATCGACGATAATCTCGGATCGAGATCCGCGGTTTACGTCACGTTTTTGGGGAGCCTTTCAAAAGGCGTTTGGTTCCAAGTTGTGCTTAAGCACTGCTTACCACCCACAAACGGATGGTCGATCAGAGGACAATCCAAACCCTGGAAGATATCTTTGAGAGCCCGTGTCTTAGACCAAAAGGAAGTTGGGATAAGTACATGCCTTTGATCGAGTTTGCGTATAACAGCGGTTATCACGCAAGCATCGGTATGGCACCGTACGAGGCATTATACGGAAGGAAGTGCCAATCACCCTTGTGTTGGTACGAGCCCGGGGAGCAAAGTGTCTTAGGACCTGAGGTAGTGAGGGAAACGACGGAACAAATCAAGAAGATCAAGGATAGAATCTTAACCGCTCAAAGTCGACAGAAAAGCTACGCGGACAAAAGGCGCAAGCCCTTGGAGTTCCAAGAGGGAGAACATGTATTTCTAAGAATCACCCCCACTACAGGAATAGGGAGAGCCATGAAAGTTAAAAAGTTGAGTCCCCGATTTCTCGGTCCTTTTGAAATTCTTCAAAGAGTCGGATCCGTAGCTTACAAAATAGCCTTACCACCCAATCTGTCAAACCTTCATGATGTCTTTCACGTCTCCCAGTTACGTAAATATGAGTCCGACCCTAGTCATGTCCTAGAACCAGAGCATGTACAGTTAAGGGAGGACCTCACTTTCAATGTACCGCCTACGGGAATAGTGGATCACGGAGTCAGCGGTTAAGGAACAAGTCCTGTTCCTTTGGTAAAAGTGGCGTGGGGACAAGGCAAATCGGAAGAATACACGTGGGAACTAGAGTCAGAGATGAAGTCCAAATATCCAGAGCTTTTCTAAGGTGCAATTTCGAGGCGAAATTCTTTTTAAGGAGGAGTAATGTAACGCCCGATTTTACATTAGAGTGAAAATGACCAAAATGCCCTGAGGTCATTTTCGGCCTAATTCGAGGAAAGCCAGGTCTTGGCGTACTCGAAGGGCAAACTCAATGTTGGAAGGGATTAGAAAACTTATGTACCTTCAGGGATCGAAAATCTCGTTTCGAAGTTTTAGTCAAAATGACCAAAACGCCTGTGGTGTTTTACCCGCTTGCAAGTCAGGATGAACCCAAACTTCTCGGATGGTTTTAAAAGGCGTTTTTATGTATTCTATGACCTCAGTTTTAATTTTTGAAGTCCCGGGCAAAATTAGTGCAAAATTACGGTTTTGCCCCTAGTTTCAGATTTTTACGCTTAATCACACGATTAAGCAAACCTAAGCAATATTAGGCTCTAATCGAAGGTTAATTAATTTCCTTAATTAATCTAGAGTCAAAATAATTTATTAAAGTTGTTTAGAACCAAAAAGTACTTAATTACAACCTAAAATCATATTTTAATTTTATGACACCTAGTCATAGAATCTTGAATAGTGTTTTCTCTTTCCAATTCCTTAAATCATGGAATTGTGTTACACATTGTTTATTCATAAATGAGTTTTAAATTCTTTAATGATGTATGAGCACTCCTAAACTTGCCATAAACTCCTAAATCACATTCTTAGTTACCTAAACTTAAGCTTAATTATTCCTAACCTTGTACCTAAGCTAATACACATCTAAACCTACCATTAACACACAATTAAATGGTCAAACTCACCTCCTCCCTTGCTGTCCCAAGCTGGCCGTGAACCCTCTCCCCCATTATGCATCACATGTTCAATTTTTCAACACTCCAAGGCCATACCTCAAGTCACATACACTATACCTTGTCATAACTTTCAATCAAGCTTGAATTTCCACATGAATAAATAATTAAAACAACCCATTTTCCCCATTTATTTGTGGCTGGAAAAGTTCCAGCCATGTTAAGGTTCTAGAAGCCTAATTTCATAAAAATGTGATAAGGAATTAACTCACATCAAGCCATACTTTGTAGCATAGCTTCCATACTTCAACCATGCTTGAATGACCTTGTGTAAGAGATATTTTTCTCTTCCTTTTCCCTCCAAACCACACGGCCAAAGCCCTCCCCATTCACTCCTCCATGGTTTTGATTTTCTATAAATAGGATGCTTGTGTTAGCCTTGTTACACTTTGAAGCATTTGCAAAGTTTAGAGTTTTAGAGTTGTCTTGCTAGTTTTTCCTTTTTCTCTCAAAGTTCCAAGAGTGTTCTTCCTTTCTTTTCATCTTTATCTTCTTCATCTCTTCATCTCATCATCACCTCTCAACCATCAAACACCACCCCAAAACCTTGAACCATCATCAAACCTCTCAAACACCACACCTCAAACACAACTCCACTTGAAACACATTCTCTTTCTTTTCTCTCATCAAGGCCGAATCATCATCACCATCCTAGGAGGTGTTGCTCATCTCATTTCCATCTTCAAGTTCAAGCTTTTATCTTCATCAAAAGGTAGGGATTTGTTTTCAAACTTTATTTTGCTCAAGAAAGTGTTTTTCTCTAGTTTTCTCTTGGATTCTTTTTGAGCTTTCCTTTGTCTTTCCTTTCCTTTTCATTTTCGGCCATGAGGCCTTGATTTGAGCATGATAGCTTGATGATGAGAGTTTCTAGATGATGACATTGTGTTCATCTCAAAGAAACCTCTAAAGCTTGAGTTTTCCTTTTCTTACAACTTCATCTATATGTTATCTAGCTCACATGGTTTTCCAACTTAAGAAAATTAATCTAAGGATTTCTAAAAGCCCAAGCCTACCCTTGTCAACCTTAAAGTTGGCGGCACGTTCTAGAGACTTGTCTCTAGATAGGGTTTTGGGTACTTAATAAAGAACTTGATGTAGTTTCACCTTATTTCTCTTTTATATGATTTTCGATTCTTGTGTTGTGATCTTTGAGATATGGTATAGGGTTATTATCTTGTTAAAGTCTTATATGAGCTCTAGTTAACTATAAAATGAATCTTGCATCATGTTTATTTTATGCTATGCATATCATGTTTACTTCCTTGCTATCACTAAATCCCAAGATAATGAATGAACTTGCATTATCATGTTTATGTTTCAAGCTTTGCATCATCATATTTATATTTCAAGTCCTCACCTAAATATCTAAGATAATAATATGTTGCACCACATATTTATTTTATGCTCTCACTTTACTTTCTAGCAATAACTAAAACAAGTGCATGAGCATGTTTATTTTTATGTCATCACTTTAATGATTCTAGAGCTCAAAGACTTGCCCAAGGATATCTCAAACAAAGGTCTAAAACATTTATCTTCTATGGATCATATTTCGGCCCTATGAGGCCTTAATGTTTTCAAGTATTGAAAACTATGTTTTATAATTTTCTAAACTTATATGAGTATAAGGAATGTGTAGAACTAAGTATTATGAATTTAGGACCTCTTGAGATGAAAATAGCATAGCCACTGCCCTATTAAGTATTTTCATGAGTTTAGATGATAAAAGTGTTCATAAAATAGTTTTGAAGGTTTTAATAAGGTTCCAAGAGAAACTAGTATTTTATGTGCTTTAGAAACTATGATTCAATGCCTTTAAATGGAGTTTCTGTTTAGGTTCTGCCTTGCTATGTTTGGCCACTGCATGAGCTGTGTTAATGATGTTAATATGCTTATGTTTGGGTAATAATTATGTTAAGACTCATATGTGAAAGATAGGATAAGTTAGGAACTAGAAAAGAATTAATTTGAGAGTTCTAGATCCCTTAAAGATTTATTTTTCTGGATTCTGTCCAGCAAGGTTTAGATTCAATAATCATGGTTTTAAATTAGTTTATATGTGTAGGAATGACTCATAATTGGTTTAGGACTTAATCTTGAAACCTTAGGAGCAAACCGAACTTAGAAAGGGTCAATATTGTGACTTCTAGGTACCCGTAAAGTTAGTATTTTGATTTCTGCACTCTTGAGGTTTAGAGATGTTCTTGACCATAGGGTAAGGTGAGAAATACTTAGTTATAACCTTATAGGTTCCCAAGAGACTAGGTGTTGATGATCAATAACTTAGAATGTGAGATAAAGATCTAAACCGTAATTTCTAGAACTCCGTAATCACATAAACATAAAGCTGTCCAAATTCTCGCTTAGTGCTATTTGGATTAGTTCTTAAGCATAAAATTTATATAACTCATTAATTGTCAAACTATGGGTGTATAAAGAAGTTAAGAATAATTAATTTGCAAGTTTAAGACTCATAATAATCAAGTTTAAAGCACTATGAGATATAACATAACATGTTTATGAGCCTCTGGATGATTGTTAAATATGACTATGTGATGATGTTTGTGTGAAAGTTTTATGTGACGAATGTTATGAGAAAGTTTCATGTGATGATATATATGTTATGAAAAAGATACATGAGAATGCATGATAAAAATGAATATGATAAATGATGAGGTAATTATGATGTAATACTTATGAAGATATAAATGTGACACAACATCGAGACGCGCTTCTCTGGGTGACACCGGTTCGGCCGAGCACCCCAGGAGGAGACAAATCCGTGAGGGTATGTGTAGATGCAGCCTGCCAAAGCGGACAAATTGCGAGGCCCACGTGGCTAGCAAAGCGTTTCAAAGAGGAAATGATCCTAGAAAGGAGATCCTTAATTTGCCCCCTAACCCGTACTTTAAGTCGGGATTATGTTACGCTTATCATAGGATAAGTAAGAGCTAGTGACGACTAGTTAAGGTATGAGCTCATAACCTAGAGAAGTTTTAGGGCGGCCCCATGAGATGAAAGTTAAAGTTGACAATGTCACATAAACTTTACTTATGCCAATGTTATAATGTTTCCTAGTGATTCTATTGTTTGGTTTACCTTATGATGCATTCATATCATTAGTATATTTCGCTTAAGTTATAAAGACGCATTATAAAATATGATGGACCTTGGATAAAATACCTCTTTGGGAAACCCACTTAAAAGGAACTTATATGCATGCACACCTTTTAGAAATAAACCCAAGGTTCCTGAGGATGTGACGATGACACCTAGGTAGGGATAACCCTACAGAGAATTCTTTTAGAAAGATTCTCATTCCCTCTCTCTTTTCTTCCGTCATATCTTCAGAAGGCGGCGTTAGTACTCTTCGTCGACACCCGGTATGGGAGCTGCACCATGACCCGGCACTCGGGTCATACCATTTTGAGGGTCGCTGCCGTCGGAGTATACATGTTCATGGGGCGACCCTTCGCGTGCCGTTCGAGCTACCGCTTCACCCCGATCGCTCCTTACCGTCATAACGGGATTTTTGAGCGAGCGAGACCACGCGCGATGAGCAGATCCTCCGCATGGAGCCCGAGACATCAGCAGTACGCGAGTACCCCGAGTATGTACCGCGTCCCCAGTACTCGGAGACGGACCCATCCGAGGACCCGCCATCCCACATGTACAGTTGGAGCTCCAGTCCCACTCCTCCACCGATGAGGGTGGGAGTGAGGAGACGGTGGTCGGCCGAGGTTGGCTCGACGGCCATCTATGCGCCCTCGCCGCGGTGGACATGCCCGATGATGCACTCGACCACTCCCGCCGAGATTCGCGGTGGATCGACTCGACCCAGCGATACTCGGACCCGCAGGAGTAGTCATAGGAGGGGTAGTAGTTAGTGCACACACACGCCACATAGTAGAGGACAAACCTTCTTTTGTATATGAGGTTGTCTCCTTTAGGTGCACATGGGTATGGGGGTAGTTTCTCTTGTATTCGCTTTTTATGATTTCCTTGTATTGCATTCCAGTTGTATTTTGCTTCATGATGTATCAAATAGTCCTGCCTCTTTGGGTAGGCACGTTATATATATATAACTATGTTTCAGTTGATGCTTCCATGACATGATGTGTTTCTTATGCTTTGCTTATATGTTTCGCTATGTTGCCCCTTAAAGTTTCGCGCGTGGCTCTCACTTTGATTTTAAAAAGAAAAATTTTACCCGTATTTCCGCTAAGTATTTTCCAAAGGATGAGACCAAGAGGTAATATTCTAAAAATTAACCTAAGGACATACTAGTAGTCTTGGGTTAAGATTTAGGGTGTTACAACAAACACTCCTCATTCTCTTTTTTTTTTTTTATTGGAAGAAGACAAAAGGATCATAGGTTAAAAAGGAATGTGCCATTTATTATTATTATTATTATTACTTTTTTTAAAAACAAAGAAGGGGCATGGGCTAAATTGAGTTGGAGACTTCTTTTTTTTTGGTGAACATAAATCAAGATGCTAAACAAAGATAAAATGCACCAAGCACTCATGTAATGAAAGAAATTTGGATGACACTAAATAAAAAAGGACTATGGTCATAAAAGGTGCCAAGTTTATTACTTTTTTATTTTTGATTTTTATTTTTTTGTATTAAAATATATTTCAAAGTAAAACTGATAATTTTTTTTTTATTTAAAAGAGATGTAAAAATAATGTAAAAATGATGGGTTAAATATGATAATGAGCATTCTTTAGAAACTATAAAAGTATGTCAATTTTTGGGGGGTTTTTTTTTTGTTTTATGGGCGGGACAAAATCAGGTATTCACAAGCAGTGATCGGTGTGAGTTAGTTTGGAGAGACTAAACAAAAACTACTTGTAACGTGATAATATAAGTGAACTACTGGTCATGATGTTAGCTTAGAGAGTCTAGTGAAAGACTACTCAGGTTGTGCAATTGGGGTTAGCTACTGGTCACTGTGATAGCTTGAGAAGACTAGTCAAAGACTACTTCGATTGTGATAGTAGAGCTAGCTACTGGTCACAGGTAAAAGCTTGAGAAGGTTATTGTAAAGACTATCCAACTTTCTCGGGTTGAGAAAGATTTTTAATGAAACTCAACGGTTGTTGAGAGCTAGATGTAGGTAGGTTGGTCAAATTAGTATAAAAACATCTGTGCAGTATCTTATTTTCCCTTAACTCCTTTATATTCACTGCATTGTGCCTATCATATATGTGTTTTTTGGAATAACCATATATTACGCATTATATCATATTTGCTGTAGTTTAGAAAGTTGCTTTTTGAAGTATCTAACGTTGTTTTCACTGTACTTCAAGTTAAACACTTGGTAGTATATTGTTTAAGTTTTTCAAAGGCAAAGAAGAAAAAAAAAATGAAACATGATTTAACTCCCCTTCTCGTGCGCTTTTCTACCTATATATGAGATTGCTCAAGCAATCTTGACTGAGGAAGCTTGACGCCTCATATACAGACAATATTGCCACCGACTTGGTGGATGATTTGACTTGTGTTGAGATCATGATCAAGCCCACCCACATAGAGATGTCTACATCTCTGAAGGAGGTCGAGGAGGAGTCTGACATAGATGATCTATGAGGAACCACCAACTCAACTGGTTGAGCGAATTGATGAAGATGGGTTTGATGTGACTATGGAAGTGGATGAGGAATCACATGTTGAACCACCAAAAAGCAAGATGATAAACTAAAATTGTACACTTAATGAATTGAGAAATATATATATCAAAATATTATTTTATAAAAATGTACATATTTTTTACAAATATTAAACTAAAGATAATAAACTTTTGCCTCAGCATGATTTGAGTTCAATTCTCATAGTTTCCCTACCAGTGAGTGATATGTAATACGTACTTCTGTAAGCGCTCAATGAGTCTGGATATATACCTTGGCCATGGACTAAAACCAGATTGCCCCCTCATCCTCAACTTTTATATTCACCAAAATAATAATAATAATAACAATAACAATAACAACAACAACTTTATTTAATTTATTAAACAAATTAAAATTTAACTAAATAATTTTTGAACTTTAGATACCATTCTTTCCATTTTACTTTAAAATATTATATTTAATTCAGTCAATTTATTTTTATTTAAAAATAATTAAATAATCTAATAAAATAAATAAATACTCTAATCAAATAATAAAAATAGAATTCTTTTAAAAGTAAACAAATTTAAATACAATCAACATGTATATATTAAAAAATTAATTAATAATACTTAACTTACATCATTTAAACAACTCAAAAGGTAAATTAACTAATGTGATTAAACAAAATCTACTATCTTTTCTTTGAATGATAAAAATTTGGTATTCCAGTCTCACTTTATAATATAAAAACTCTTTTGGACTCTTTATGCAAAACACCTTTTAAATGTGGGAACAATTTTAACACAATAAGTTCAACACACTTGGATACCGTGAACCTAAAGAAATAGAAAAAGTTTTAAACAAAAATAAGATAAAAGTTCACTTTAATTTCTGAAATTATATGCGTAATTCACTTTAGTACTTAAAACTAAAAAAGTATTACTTTAATCCCTAAAAGTTTAAAAAGTGATTCAACGTGCTCCTTTTGGTTATTTAGGTTAGTCCTCATGAACAATAGTATAAGAACTAATTTGAATAAATTTTTAAAATTTTTGGACTAGAGTAATATTTTCTTAATTTTAAAAAGTAAAGTGAATCATACATACAATTTTAAAGGCCAATAAACCTTTACCCATAAAAATAATATGACTTGAACCGTGGATGTAAAAAGTGGTATGTATGTGTGTGTGTGTGTGTGTGTGTGTGTGTATGAAATTGTATCAATTCAACCGTTGAATTTAAAATTTCTACCAAGTAGATCAAGTATATAAATATTCATACAATTTGAAAATGATTTAACAGTTCATTATTTCATTTTATTTTGACGGATAGTATGTTTTTGAAAATACAAGTTAATATTAATCAATAGATTACATGGCTATTGTTATTCAATTTTTTTGAAATTTGACATGATCAAGTATCAATATAATATAACATAAATCAATAATCGGATTGACTAAATTTAATGTGGATAAAGAGTTATAGAATAGAGTAAGTGTATAAGACTTACTCCTATAGTAAATAAATCCTCACTCATATATATAGAACATTCACCATGATATAATTGTCTTTTATTTCTATTTTCTTTATTATCATTTCTATCGAAAAAACATATATTTTCATTTTTGTCTTTTTCTCAAGTAATTTCATATAATTAATATGTTTTGTATTACAATAATTTTATAAATTCTAAAAAAGTTTATAGATTTAAAAAAGCTCCTTCCCCACAAATTTTATCTCTCAAATTTTATCTATTAAAAAGTCTTCAATTTTTCCTAGTCTCTCAAATTTTCACTTTTTCTTATTTTAAAATTTATTTTTTGATATATATCAAGACTAAATAGTAAAATAAATTTTTAACAATCTTTAGAAGGAAAATAAATAATATGAATTTCAAACACACTAAACATTTTCCTTCCTCTTGTCTCCGTCGAGATTAGGGGTGAAAACAGGCTAGGCCACACCCTAAACAAGGTAGACCTATAACAAGAACACTAGGCCTGAACTTGGTCTGTTACCTATTATAGGCTTTATTTTCGGCCTGATCTGGCCTGCCCTGAAGCTTGTTTATAAAGCCTGTTTTCAAATATCTACTGCAATTTATATAATAGACTTCAAGGCCTAGGCTTTCATGTAGGCCTAAATAGGCCTAGGCCTTTTAAGCTCATCATTCGATTTCATATAATCAAATTAAATCCAATTAAATTCCAATTTCAAACACATCAAGATTAAATATTCAACTAAAAGTCCAACCAAATTCAAACCATACAACTAAATCAAAGTTTGAAAAGAAAATTCAATCACAAGTGAAACAAGGTTCACCCAATCTCAAGAACAATGCATGAGCAACTTAAATATTACATAATTAAATAAAAAATAATCTTTAAATAAACCCAACAAGCCAACAAAATATCAAATCTTTAAAATGATCTCCTCTTCTTCTTCAAACTCAAGTACCTTGAAAATAGGAAATTATTTACAGTTAGATTGTGCCATAAATTAACAACTACTAGACAAGCTAATATTATAGTATATAAACCTGATATTAATCTGATAGCATTGTAGTATATAAACCTGTCATATAGTACATTAAACAAGTATGTTATTTAAAAGAAATCTAGACTAAACAAGTATGTTATTAATAGATTATTTTAACAGCATGTTCAATTTGTTTTTTCCTAGACAAAACAACTAAACAAAAATCTAATAGTTTCAAAATGTTATTAATTTGATTGTTTCAACTTAAGTTTCAAAATTTTACTCTTTGTATTCCTTAACTATCTGTCAATCTTCACGAGTACTTCTGCAAGTAATTCAAAGTTAGTATAGCTATCCAGAAATCTCGTTTTATGGGGTTTTTTCTTATGTTTGTGCCAGTAGAAAACATTCGTGGGCTGTATGAAACCAGCCACTAGTATAACTTAATTTAAATAATGGAGAGCCAAAAACTTGCTTTTAAGGGAAAAAGGTGCCCCGTTGTAACAATCAGATAGTAGAAAAGCATATGTTCTGGGATCATGTAAAGAAACTAGCCAAGAAAGTATATCAGAATTTCTCTAAAGCAGACAACTAAACAAGAGAAGGGCAAAAGCATGCCTATGTGTGCGAAACCTTCATGGCCTCATGACTTCATGGTCATGTGAAGTCATGGGGCCACGGCGAAGCGCAGATCTGCACAAGGGGTCATGACGGAGGGCAGATTTGGATGAGGTTTGGTGGGCAACGAACTAGGGACGATGAAGTGGGTGCACGACATACTAGGGGATGGCAAAAGGCAAATCTGGGACTGGCGGCTGTGGGTTGGGTGTGCAACGAACCAGGGACGACAAAAGGCAGATCTGAGAATGGCGCGACGAACAAGGGGGCAGCGGAGGGTGTGCGACGAAGTAAGTATGAGGCACTGTGATGGAAGTTTCTAAAATTGCAAATTTGCTTTGTGAATCAGATCTGATATATGATCTAAAAGGAAGGAGTATTTTGATTTCTCAATAGTAATTTTAAAATTATTTAATTAGTTTAATTTTGAAAACTAATATAAATATATCAAGTAGCTCATATACTATCAAACAAATAAGTTAATGTAGTGGTTTGTATTCTTTATAAAATGTTGAGGATTTGGGTTCGAATCTTACACACTACCATATATAATTTTACATATAATAAAGTATATATACAAACAGGCCGGCCTACCAGCCTTAACAAGCTTCTTAAATAGCTTAGGTCTAGCCTCTTCAACTAAACAGGCTTTTTGAATAGCATGAAGCTGGCTTAAATAACAAAAAGGCTAGGCTAGGCCGCAAGCCCCTAACAGGCTGCCTAGCCTATTCCCATCCCTAGTCGAGATGAAACTGGTAAAGTCGTTCAATTATTAATTGTCAATCAACAAAAATTATTTTAGAAAAAAAGGACCACACCAAAAAGAAGAAAGGCCAAGGAAGTACAATATGGAACCACAAACTCACTTGAGAGCTTAAAGAAGGTTAAATATATGCATAAGAATCCTCTAAAATAAATATCTCACTTTAGAAGGTAAAGTGAGAAATTTCACCCTTGGATTAATAAAATTAGAAATGAGGTCCTCTTTACTTTATTGATATAATAGTAAAATCCCTTCACTTTATCCCTTAAAGTAATATATTATTATATTAACATTTAGAAATTACATATAAACTATTAAGTAGTTCGTGTGAAACAAATATTTCATCAAAGCTATATATATTATATTTTGAATTATTGGTGTCTTCAAGGCTCATATTGTATTATTATTATAATTATTATAATAAATAAGTTGTAAGCATAGATCACTTATTATCTTCCTATTAAATTTTTTCCAAATTTCATTTATTTATTTTACAATCAATGAAGAATCAGATTCACCTAACAAAAAATGATATGCATAGAATCCAAAAACTAGAACAGAAAAATTTAGAAGACAATGACTGTTCAAGCTTCCAGAGAGTACTATTCTGGGTGTGTTTGGTTTGAGGAACAAAAAGGGTTACATGGATAAACTTCATACTACCACTACCTCCATTCTTTAATAAATATCCTTAATAAATATCCGTATTCACCTATAAACACAAATTAAGAAAATAATTAAATAAATCAAAAATTAAGGTTTATTTTACAACACCACATTCATCACCTACTATAACATCTTTCTCATGTTTAATATATTCACTAACTATTTATCTCTCTCATAAGGATATCAAGGAGAAAAAATACTTAATTTTATGTAGAATTCTTAAAAGAATAAATAATAATAATAAAAAATAAAATTTTATAAATAACCATTTATTAGAGAATGGAGATAATATGTAAATTTACATACAAAATCTACGCATAAAATTCATCCATAAAAACTTCCTCTCCATTTTTACCCTTAAACCAAACATGCCCTTAAAATACAATATAGGGCATTCAAAATTTCAAATTAGATAGAATAGCATACCCAAATAATCCACTGTCAAGAAAGTGTAAACAAATTTGACACGGAAGGTGCGATTTCAGTTCTTCGTGACTCAACTAGTCAACCAAAAATAGGGAAACTTATCAAGCCAAGCTAAGGTTTTTTGCCTGTAAAGCTGCCCCCAGAAATTTCCTTTTACAAACAGCAATATTAGTTTTAGAAAAAAGTTTTTTTTTCCAATTCGTTTACTTTTTCAAGGATTGCATACCACCATATCAACAACATTTTACCACAATTCATGTCTTTCAGTAACGGGTAAACGTGCTGACATGCCCAAAATAGTCTTTGTTCCATCAAGAAAGCTCTGCAAAACTATCCAGCTAAATAGTTCTCATCATGGTAGTCTAATCTTCCACGTATAGGATGGGGACAATAAGCCCAAACACAGTCACAGGAACTTGTACATCTACATGAAAAAGTATAGACCACTTTGGAATCAAAAACAATCTGCCAGTAAAGGAACCGATATCATATCAAGCCATACAAAGCCATCCGTAATCTTTCCACTGTTCATATGCAGGAAATGCTCCAAGAACAACCTGACAGGAAGAAAAAGAGAGCACTCTACAACCGCTTCCACCAATCCCTTTCGGTTAAGATACATTCTGCAACCCAATGAAAAACCCAAACAATACAAAAATACAAAAATACAAAAAAAAAAAAAAAAAAATCAAGATGCATAAGATCTATGAAGGCATTTCCTAACAAAGCTTAAACAAGAAACAGCATTGACAAATGTTGCATCTCATATACTTATATCTAAAAGTCTGCAAGCATTAGTGGCCCAAACCAAGAGGACAACAAGCAGCAGAAAAGGAGAGACCGTCCAAGACATCCAGAAAACAGAATTGGATAAAAAGAATGCACATAGCAGTGGAAAAAGGGTGTAAGAGCACACCTGCAGAGAAAGCATTGAAGCAATGACTTGGCTCCAGCTAATCCTCTGCCCCAAATCAACCAACAATTAGGAGGTCAATTATCAATTCCACAACCAGCATAGATGTATTAATGAAGTGAAAAACCAAAATGCAAACAGTGCCATTGACTTGAACATCAGGTGCAGATGTAACTCTCAAGTCTAAAATACATTGACAATTTGAAATACATAAATCATATTGATCAGCTAGAAGACTCCAATAATATAAATCAACTTAGTCAATGAAGCATAATTGGAGAAAAAATGATATTTTGAGAGGAGACTAATCCAATGAATCAAAATTCAAAGCAAGCAACGTATTTAAAATTTTCATAGTGGCAGATGATGCCTATCCAGCTTTCATCCATCATCCTGATTGGCTAATTGCATATGTATGACAAAACCAACAAGAAAAGCAAATAAAACTAGAGAAGGACATTGAGCAACGCATCCAACTTTTTCTGGCAAAGCTCATCAACTGCTGTATTTAGTAGTGTTACCATATCTCACGTCTCAAACAATGTATAACCAGACTTAACTAATATCGATAATTCATGAACACAGTTTTCACACACTTTCATCACCAAATGACAGAAAATCCATATTATTTAAAAATCTTACTTCAAAATCCACTCTAACTTGCATTCATTGTCTGAAACCTGAACAAGAGCACATTATAACTACATATCGCTTTTATTTGCAATGCATTGCAGAGAGTGATGTGCAAATGGGACCACAGCAGGCAGGGGCTCAGCTTATGGACAAGGCTCACTATGTTCATGAAGGTTAGCCATAAGAGACGTAAGTTGTCATGAACCAGAGGGAGCACAATTGTCTAATAAGGTACCTCCCTAACAAAAGCCAAGCATTCAGAAACACCTAGCTCAATCAATTTGTGAATGATCTGGACACATTTGAAATCTTACATCATCAATCAAATAACAAACTATATCCCAAGCTTTAGAAATAAAACATAATCGTACTATTAGAGTGACTAATTAATCATAATAAACACTTAAAAATCCAGCTCACTCAACATAAAATCCAGGTTGGTTCTTGAAGCAATGTGAATGGCGATTTGTCACTACTAATATGAATTTAAACAATCCACTCAAACAGGCCAAACAAAGAACATCTAATGACCATCGCTATCCCAATTAGAGGAAAAAAAAGACTTGGGTACTATATATATATTCATCTCAAATTATCAAAATGAACTTTTGTTCATAAAGCATCCCCCAACAGCCTATCAAAGTCATTATTACCAAGAAACCAAGTTACTGTTATAAAAATCAATATCATATGATCAGGGAGGTGAGAAGGATGAGTTGAAAGAGAATAGAACCAAAGATCTTTACCCTAATCACAACCCTCCATTACTAGTGGAGCTATGCCCAATGACCCAATCAAAACCAAAATCAACTCCTAAATGTGAACTTGTCATCATTCTAATCAACAAAATTATCAAAACACCATGTGTTCAATATGGCATTTATCTCAGTTGCCACTTGTCACTAAACGATAATTACATCAATCTATCCACTTTCCACCTCTTAACATACAATACATTGCACTAATATCTCCATCTGGGATTTAGCTAGTCTAAATTGAGGAGGTTTGTACAGTGAGAATGTGAGGGGCCAATCACCACTAGATTATTTGCTAGGAGCCACACACAATGAAAGTTATTAATTTAACGGTGATTAGCCCCTCACTTTCTCACTTTAGAAGCCTTACTTCAAAGGAGCTAAATGCCCCGGTTAGATAAAACAGCCCTAAGACATGGTATTATATATCACCTCAAAACAAATATGAACATTTACTGGTAATGTATCCACCTACCCAAAGTCATCATCAAATACCAACTTACCATAATAATCAAAGCAAAAAACTTTCCTGTCTTACGGGCGGCCCAATCAAAACCAAAATGTAGACCTAACTGTCAGGCACTTGTCATCACTGTACTCAGCAAAATTAGCAACACATCATGTCATCATGCCTTCAAGACAATGGCATTTATATCCATTTCATAATACACTGCTTCAAGCTCACTCCATCACAAAATAACAAATGCCACCAAGAAACATTCAATTTCATCAATAAGATTCTAGAAGGCTTCCAATAACAAGTAACAGCCATTTGCAAGAATCACCAAAACGAAACTAACATCCTCAAATCCCTAACCTTTCTTATGATCCTGCACAGGCGGCACAGGCTTGATCACAGCCTCGCCCTCGTCGCCCTCCTTCACCGCCACCACGGCACCGCCAGCCCCTGCGCCACCACCACTGCCGTCCTTGTCGTCGGGATAGCGGACCACGACGACGGGGCAGACGCAGTGGTGCACGCAGTAGTCGCTGACGCTGCCGAGCCGACCGTCACTGCCCCGCCGCACGGCGCCGAAGCCCCGGCTGCCCATGATGACGGCGCTAAGGCCGAGGCGCTCGACCTCGAGGCAGAGTCGCTCCTTCATGTCGTGGTCCTTCACGATGTGGATCTTGTAAGGGATCTGCGCGTCGCGCAGCGGCTTAGCGAGATCGGCGACCTTCGACGACGTGAAGGCGTCGAAGTCGTCCTCGAGCTTGCGCTTGTTCTGGTCGCCAGCGCCGCCGTCGTTGGAGGCAACGGCGACGGGTTCCTCGTCGGAGGCTGGGTCGGTGTTGATGGAGAGGTCGATGGAGCCCCAGTCGGCGCCGAAGAGGACGTTGGTGGGGCTGACGTGGAGGAGGATCACGGCGTCGCCTGGGCGGATGTATTGCTGGACGGCCCAGCGGACGGCGTAAGCGCTCTCGTCGGAGAGGTCGACGGCAACGCCGATTTTGCGGCGGGCGCCGGCAGTGGGTGTTGGCGTTGCGGCGGAGACAACGGAGGAAGGGTGGTGGCGAGGGGAGGACGGGTGGTGGATTTTGATTTGTGGAAGCTGTGGGTCGGAATCTAGTGCGGCTGGGTTCTGGTGGTGCTGCATTTTCTGTTTTTCTTCTGTTTTCTTGATTTGGAGAGAAACACAGAGTACAGAGTTTTCTAGAGAGGGGTCTCTTCTCTTCTGTTTCTTTCTTCTTTTTTTTTTTTTTTTTCTCGATCGAATTTCTTACTTTTGTGTTATGAAGGAACGCAGGAGTTGTGCTTGTAAGGTAAAGTGTTGGATTGTGCGTAAATACTGAGAATGGGGAAGATGCAAGTTGGGCTGTGGACTGTGGTTTGTGTCAATTGGACCAAAACAAGGATTAGAATTGACCCACTGGGTGGCCCAATTCATGATATCTCGCAGTTTCAGGCTATTTCCAGTGGTGCCAATAACTGAAATGAATAAGCCACCTGTGTTAACGACCTATTCGTACTATTAAGTTCAATATTAGCAAGATACGTGTCGATGTCGTCTGGTGGACGTGCCGGAGTGGTTGTCGGGCATGACTAGAAATCATGTGGGCTCTCCCCAAAGATGTGAAGTAGACGTGTGCGTGCGTTTTTGCGAACAAATTAATTCCATCATTCGCAGTTTTTTGTCCCAGAGATATCAAGCAGATGCGTGTATACATTTTTGCGATCAAACTCATTCTTGTAATGCAGTCCACACATTTATCCATTTGATCTCACATTTTATTATCAACTTCCTCGCTGCACAGAAGTCAAATCCATTTTACTTTCACATGAATGCAGAGGGAAATTACAAAGCAAATCCCCTCCTTAGAGTGAGGATTAAAACTCTAGACTGTTGGCACCCCTTTCCCTTTATGCGCAATGCCCACTACCTTCCAGCACTCTGCATAACTAACTTGCTAACTCAGATAAGGGAGGTGTTGTCTCATTCACGTGATTGCTTCATGTTAGCTCCAAAACCAATTAAAAAGCTTCAATGCTAAATATTTTAAATGATAATATAACTAATTTGAAAAAAATATTTTAAAGAATAACCAATACTTTCATTGAGTTTCTTGAATCAATAAAAAGGTCCTTTTACGTTAGCATACATGTCCCTTAAAATGAGAATTTTTTCACAATAACATATGCAAATATATTTGAGGAGATTAGGACTTAATGAAAGTGAAAAATATATCATGGAATGAACGTATATATACTCAACGGATTAAAGAAAACTCTCAAGTACAATAAATCAAAGCTCATATATTCAGAAAGTAACATGTAACTTCAAAAAGTGCAATTCAAGTGAATATTTCAATTTAACTCTAAAGCATGTACTACCATCTTCAATCATCATGATTGTAATCATATCTTTCACAACAAGCTCTGATTGAAGAGTAGAAGATCAAAGAAAGACCCAGAAAACTAAGACGGCACTTTAGAAATCATGTTTCACTATAAACAGTGCACTTTATAGGAAAAACAGAGGGAGTTTTGAAATTCAAATTTAAAGTCAAATCCAGTCAAGGACTAAACGTGATATCTCTTTTGCCAACTTGGTCAACTGACCCAACTTATAGAAGGAAAAGTTCAGAAATCTTGTTCAGAAAATAAAAAGTAGTTTTTGAATGTGGACTCAAAAACCACTATTACACAACAGACTTCCTTTTGCTTGATTTAAGATTGGAAGATTTTAAGGCAATGGACTTTTTTTTCTCATGGATTCACTATTAATCTCTGCCAACACTACCTCACGAGTTTTGAGAGATTCAATAAGTGCATCCAAGCCCAAAGTTTGAAGATCTTTGGCTTTAGTAATGGCTGTTATTTTAGGTAGCCATTTTGCAGGGAGTCTTCTTAAGATTTTTCTAACAAGCTCAGAGTTAAAATATTTTTTGCCCAGACCTTTCAATTGATTTAGGATATGCATAAATCTCATGGTCATATCATCAATGCTTTCCTGATCAATCATTTTACACATTTCATACTGGTGAACCAGCATGCTAATCTTTATTTCCTTGACTTGATGAATTCCTTCATCTAGCATGAGCAATCTGTCCCATATTTCTTTCGCTATGTCACAGGCAATAATTTTATCATATTCAACTTTACTTAGTGCACAGGTGAGCAGATACTTGACTTTGGAATTTAATTGAATCCTGGCTTTATGTTGCTCTATCCATATGCTTTTGGGAACTTCTTTTGGTGTGGAGGGTGCACCATCTGTTGCAAGGACTTTTTCAATTGGAATGTAGTTGTCTTCTTGGATCATTTCCCACAAGTCAAGACTTGTATATTTTATAAACAACTCCATGCGCTCTTTCCAATAGGCTTAGTCTCCACCATCGAAAAATGGTGGTCTGTTGATCGAGTGCCTTTCTACTATATGAATGCTTTGTGCCATTTATCTTTGGATAATTTTTTCCTCTGCAATCATTAGAATGCTCAATCCCTTAGAGGCCAAGCTCTGATGCCAATTGTTGGTGAGAAAATGCACAAAAGGGGGGGGGGGGGAGGGTTGAATCATGCTTTCCTTTTTAAACTTTCAAATTGAAAACTTTACAGCAAAACTCTATCAAGCGTTAAGCTTGAAGTGCAGTGGAAGATGAGTTAGATTATTCAAAAAGTAACTTTCTGAGTTAAACAGTTCTTGTAAATAGATTAACAGTAAGAGATAATGATCAAGATATTAATGCAGAATCAAATGCTGAAAACAAAGGAGTAAAGGATGAGAAGATACTGAATCAAGAGTTTTATACTGGTTCGGCCAACACTTGCCTACATCCAGTTCTTAGTAACCACTGGGTTTCACTGATCTTCTTCAACCTGAGGAGATAAAAATACAAGATAGTCTTTACCATAGCCTTCCCAAGCTCTTACCAATGTTAGTAAACCACACTTACTAACTCAACAATAACAAATAGTTTTGTAGTAGTCTCTTCAAGCTTTCAAGATTTGATCACTACTGGATCGATGATACAATAGATTCAAGATTGATGTTTAGTTTGTACAATCTTATACTCAGGCTTCTCTTCCAATGAATATGGGGTGACAAATCTGAAATGAATTAAGTGACTTGTTTCTACTGATTCTTTCTCAGAAGAACATATGAACAATCTGGTATATAGAAAGAAGATTTTAATGTACAAAAAATCTACCAGATGTTTTTTCATAGAGAGATTTGGAAATATTTTTTCAGCATTTTTGCTCTCTTCTTTGTCTATATCTTTGGAAGCAAAATCATTTCTATTTATGGATGATTTCCCTTTGTTATCGTTGCCTCTTATCTTCTATCTAACTAGCACATGTCAAGCATCAAATTGAGTATTGTAAACATAATCTAGAGGAGTAGCTCATCTGGTGTCAGATTTTCTTTCTAGAAGCTGTTGATGAGTTGAGATTTTTAAAGTCTATCAGAAACTGCTTTTCTATTTTCTAAACATGGTTTTCTAAGCTCCTAAAGAAGTCTTTCTTTGTTGACTAAGGGTGCTAAAGAGATTATGTTCTAGCTAAAATAGATTGGTTTGACTTTTTTATTTTGAATTTCAAATCAAACCGTTTTCCCTCCCTTTTTATGAAGCGAAATTTCTGAATAGCGTTGCTAGTTCCTTGTTGATTCGTTTGTCTTTTAGTTTTCAATCTTTACTTTTTGATAATGAATAATTCACGATTATGATGATTGAAGATTGAGTAACACATTGCTTTAAGCTTTTGTATGTTATCAACATTGTAGCCCTTCTTCATGAAGTTCAGTGTTACTTTCTAACGAACATATCCTTGGTTTATTGATTCTGTTTCAATGAGCTGGTTTCCTTGATGCACACGATCACATTTTACTTGATATAATTTTCACTTCATCTAAATCTATCCTCTTCCCATGAGAGAAAAACATGTTTGCACATGCATGGTGAAATTATTTCCACTTAATTCCGATAGTGCAGCTCGAAGTCACCTGTTAAGCTTTGTTAAGAAACTCCAGATAGCCATTAATCATTCTTCAAAGTATTTTCTTTAAATTGGCTTTGTTGTCAATCAAAACATTAAAGCTCATACTTTCTGAAAGATTCTGGAGTTTACAATCTCCCTCTTTTTTATGATGGCAAACTAATTTGAAGAAAATCTTTTGAATACAGGTTGAAAGAAATAAGACAGAATATAATAAGATGAATTATATTTTCTTTCAACACATCATGATTCTTAAATCTTAATAAGTCCTTTTCTTAAGGCATGATTGGATAAGTTCAAGAAAAATTTTGAAGCCTTAAGTTGACTCAAATCAACCCTGTTTGGTTTATGATGATTTTTTTGTTTTACATTAGAAAGCTTCCTTTGTATCAGAAAGATTCTAAAGCAGATATCATCATTTTAGTTCAATTTTTCCAATCAGCTTGATTTCGACCATAAAATGACTTTTTAACATTTAAGTGTGCTAGAATAACTGCCAGGATAAGTACTTTCCTTTGGATTATATGATATGCATTGTATGAAAATGCTTATAGACAGATTCTTAAATATTTCCTTAAGTATCTCCCTCTCTGTTTTTACTCCCCGTATCTTTTTCAGCATAAGATTTTCATTTTTCTTCTCCTATTTTTGTCATCAAGAAAGAGGAGGTGTGCTGGAATTTAGGAGTAATTTTGTAACATCCTAATATTTAACTCAACACGCCTAGGATGCATTTAAGTTAATTATTAGTTATTACTCTTTTGTTCCAGTCTTTAACTTAAACCATTGAAAATACTTTAGCAAAAATATGGTAAATTTTTTTTTTTAAAATACAAAACGTGAGCCACGCATACTAACTAATTTGTATCAACCACCTTACCTATAAAAGTAAAAAGATAACATCGAGTCACAGATAAATATGAAATACCTCACTTAATTAATATAACGACACCATTATAAATAAATATCGTTCCTTACTGAATACCCAAAACTTACAGGAAACAAAGCAGCACATCACTGACATAGATCAAGACAAATACATTAGTCCAACAAAAATTATCATGCAAATAAAAACATAATAAACTAGCATAAGATATTTCTCCCACGTTTCCTACTCGGAGTGCCTAGAATGGATTCTACGAGTTGGCTCATCACGAGAGGCAAGACGTCTCATAGGTAGAACATGAGCACCTCGACGTGGACGGGTGGCTCCTCTCACAGGTTGCGTGACAGTAGCTTCTCCATTGCTATCATACTCCCGTTCCATAGAGGCAGCATGAGCAAATTCACCTAAAAAGTGACCAGAAGGTGTATCCTCGGATGGGTCCGACCATGAACCAGTAGAGCGAGGTGGCGACCTTGGTATATAGTCAGGAAAATCTCGAACTGCTGATACAAAAGGTCGAGAAAGCTGGCGAGGTCGCGGTTGTGCATGCTCGAAAGCAAGGTCATCCGAAAAAGGGGCGGTAGGAGAAAACCACATACTAGAAACAGGGCATGCAAAAGGACGATCCATGAACACATACAAACGAACGGCACAGCGACCCATAAAATAATATGATCGGTTAGCCGGGTCGAAATGCATTTCCCATGAGGGGGCATCAACATAAATCACGAACGTCGCCATATACCTCTGAAGATGAGATGGAAAGAAATAAAGAGGGAGTGAGAATCTTATAAAAGAATCAGCAGGGCCTCCGTCTCCTAATATGAGTGTCATCATCATCGTCCCCAGGAACCTCGGGTTTCATTATGAAATGTGGGCATACATAAGGTTTATTTATTAAGTTCCAAATACCATTAGCCGAGGCCCGTATCTTTTAACATAAGTCTTGATGTCATGTATGCATCATACTATTATCATGAATGCATGTCAATGCCATATACATTATAACATAAGAGTTCATATATAAATGCATCATGACATAAAGAACATAAATTCCTTTGATATAACTTTTCCTTAATATGCTTTTAGGTGACTTAAATTTCTCGATCTTTTTCCTTGGGGAAACCACCCTATAATTTCTCTCCTCTTGAGAGTTCTAGGTTATGAGCTCATACCTCACTAGTCGTCACTAGTATACACTTATCCTCTTGATAAGTTAATTCCCAACTCCCAGAGTGCGGGTTAGGGGGTTTAGGAACACCTTTCATAACCATTAATTCCTGGAGTCTAAAGGGTCCTTATTGAATCTCCTCTTATAACCTTTAATTTGGGGAGTCTAGAGGATTACCCCATTGGATCACCTCTCATAACCTTTATTTCGGGGAGTCTAGAGGATCATTTCCATATGTCTTATGTCACCTTTTCATCTTAGTATGTTATTCATAGATGTAAGCACGAACATATAATCATAGCTTATCCTTTAATATATCATGCTTATAGAACTCTTAAATATGCATCTCAATTAATCAATCATACACATAGCATGCTACAATTCATCAAGTAATTATCATATAAGTATTCATATATACATTTATATAAGCATGCTATTATCAAATATCGCATGAAAGTGAACATACTTAACAGGATAGATGCCATATATTAGTGATCGCCAATTGCATAAAATAAGAATTAAGCATGCATAATCCTTAATTAGTAACAAAGCACAAATATCATAAGTCATATAAATTTCGACTAAAGCACATGAATATGGCTTCCATAAGATATCGATTTATGCTAACCTCCTCAAGTTATCAATATTTACACTTAAGCCCAAAAGAGGGTCAAAACGTAATTTTTTCTTTTTAACATATTTCCTCAAACCAATGATCCTCAAAATTTCTCTATACTTTTAAGAGACCCATAACAACTAGAATTCATTTAAGTTCATCATAGAAACCATCTATGGTCATAGACTAAATTTTGCCACACTTTAGGGGTCAAAGTGCAAAATCACTCATTTTTCACCCTTAACAATTACCGAAACTTCTCAAACTTTTTCTAAGCATCGTAAATGGTATTTTAAATACATAGACACATTTAACATCATTATTAACTCGAATTAAAGTAATTTGGCATAATTGATAATTCAAAACATAACTTTCTATATTTTGCAAAATGGCCCAAACTAACACTTGTAATTATTCTTTTATACATCTAAGACACCAAAAATAATTTTTACAACAATTATTAATGATTATTATGCCTATGAACAGTACCCTACAGTGATGAACAGTACCTAAACAGTAATGAATAGTACTAGAAAATTATTTTTCTAAAGCTTTCTAAAATTACAATTTTTGATTCATTCTATATACTAGTTTTCCTTGTTACTTGATTCGAGACTTAGGAAACACTTAAAATAGTTTTTACCATTTAGTATGACCAAATATTAATACCAAACAGAGAGTAAATCACAAGGTTAAATAACAAATCTTTTTGCTCATAAAAATGCTATTTATACTATCTTTTAAGTTTCAAGACTTGTAAAACTTCTAAAGTATAACTCACAAAAATTCCAATAAGACAAGATTGAGCTATAAAATGAAATAAAAGTTATCTTAACCTCTCCATCATATCATGGCCGAAAATATATATCCATGGGGGTGACCATGGGTTGAAATTTTTATTTAAGATCCAAGAACAAGTTTTTGAGCTTTAAGATCTTAAGTGATGACCAAAAGTAAACATGCTATGCAACCTCATTTTTAATCTTTAACATTATAAGGTGATAACTTGAAAATATAAATATAATATGCAAGGCTTGAATTATAAACATGAGATGCACATTCATTATTAAGTCTTTAAAATTTAGTGTTGACTTGAAATAAATATGATATGCAAGACTTGAAAATTAAACATGATAATGCAAATCCATTTCTTTAATCTTCTAGATTTAAGGTGATGGCTTGAAAAATAAATATGATATGCAAGGCATTGAAATATAAACATGAGATACAAGAGCTTGAAATTTAAACATGAGTGCAAGTCCATTTTATATCTTGCTCACTTAAAGCTCAAAAACTTCACAAGATTAAATTCTTGTCCCTAATAGATCTTAAACATTAGTAAGCATTAGAGTCCTTTACTACCAAGGTTCCAAGAACTTTATTTCTTAAATTTATTATCAAGCCATGGTCATCATAAAAATTCAAAGAATTAAATAAGAAGAACATGAGAAAGAATATGAAATAAAGTCCCTACCAAGTTGTTTCTTGTTAAATAAAGAAAGCTTGATCTTCTATGATAAATCAAGAACCAAAATTATGGTCCTAATGCTTGTGATATTTCAGCCAAGAAGGTTGGAGTGGAGGATGGATTTTTCTTGTGTTCTAGTGCTTAGAAATGGAAAGTTTAGGTGTTTATGAGTTGGTTTATGGTTGGAATATGTATGCTTGAGGTTTATAGCTTGGTTAAAGGTTGGAAATGGAGTCTCTTGAGTAAGAATAAGGAAGAAAAAGAAAGCTGGAATTCTTGAGAAAATTAGAGAACTTTGAGCAAACTTTGAGTAAGAAAACTATCAAGTAAGAAAATGCTAAGGCTAAGAGTGTTTGTGTGAACATTTTAGCAATTGATGAGCATGTATTTATAGCCCCATGGAGGCTATTTGGCCGTGACATATGGGCTGGAAATGGAGGGTTTTATTTCATTTTTTTGTTAAAGAAAACTTTAGAAAAAGAAAGCATATGGTGTTGTAATAATTTTGCTCATGTATAACGGATGGAAATGCTAAAATATGATGCTTGTGAGAGTCATTATGGCTGATCATATCATAGCTGAATGTGCAAGTTTTCTTTTGATTAAACATAACCAAAAACAATGCAAAAGAAAGCTTAAGGTGTGGTGTCTTTGTTGTATATGTTTTTATGTTGGAAAAGCAATAAAATATGATGCACATGGAGCATCATGGCCGCTGGTTTCTGGTCTCTATATGATCAGATTTGTGTTCTTTTATGAGTGGTAAAACATGTATTAGATGTGTATTTACTTTAGGTAAAAGATTTGGAATTCATAGATTAGTAAAAATGGTAAAAGGTTAAGTGTTTAGGACAAATTAAAATGAAGTAAAAGAATAATCATACACTAGTAAATGAAGTTAGTTTCAAATGAGTTAAAAATCAATTTATAACATAAGTTCTATACTAAATTTTACCTAAACCGTAATTTTTAACTTTGATCTTAGCATCACTAATTTTATGAGCTCTAGAAATCAAGAAAGGAAATTAACTTCCCTAAAAATTTCTTAAACTCTAATTATCCTAGGTAATTATTTTTTTAACCTCAAGTAATTATTTTTAACCTTAGGTAATTAATTTTTAACTCAAGGTTAATGAATGAAATCAATTTGAGTTCAATTAGAGCTTTAACATTTCCTTAATTACATAAGTGAACTTATTTAGCACAACTAGGGGTAAAAAGGTAATTTCACATAAAAGCTTTCTAGAATTACCTGAACATTTCTAGATATCAAGTCATACTTGAAATAAACATTTTTTTGAACTTCTCGGTGATAACTGGGTTCAAGGATTGCTTAATTTCACACTAAATTACCGCATGGTAATTCGGTAATTTTATGTACAGTAAAAATCGGGAATTAAGATTTTTACCATGATATCATCATAACACAAATAATCCCCTTCAAATTATAAAATTAACCCTTTGAGGATAATCGGGATTGGTTATCTTTGATTTTCGGGGCAAAATAACCTCAGGGGCAATTTAGTCATTTGTGCTCAGAAAAATCGGGATTTGTAATTTTTGCACCGATTGCTACTCAGGCCTCATATAATGTTGTTCTAATGTTAAATTCCTTATTAAGGATTGTTCACCTTCAATTCTCATGCAAAAATTTACCTAGGGCATTTTGGTAATTTTACATAGCAGTAAAAATCAGGGCGTTACAAATTTTACTAACACAATTGACGGTGGGGTACCCATAAATGTTTGAGTAGTTGAAAGTCTCATGAGATTTAAAAATGCTTTAAGTTCAACAACTTGTTAATGTACAAAAACATTCTTCGACTAAAGGTTTAGCGAATATGTCAAACACTTGGTTTTCAGTGCATACAAACATTAATTCAACATCTCCTTTCTCAACATGATCTCTAATGAAATGATGCTTTATATCAATATGTTTCGATCTGGAGTGCTGAATGGGATGTTTAGCTAAATTTATAGCACTAGTATTGTCGCAGAAGATTGGGATTTTGGAATACCTTAAGCGATAGTCTTCTAGTTGGTTCCTGATCCATAGCATTTGAGTACAGCAATTTGCAACTACTACATATTCTGCTTCTGTAGTAGACAGAGTAATGGTATTTTGCTTTTTGCATGACCATGTAATCAGGCTATTTCCAAAGAAGCAACAACAACCACTGGTGCTTTTTCGTTCTACTCTGTCTCCTACGAAGTCAGCATTGCAATAACCTGCAATCTCGCAAGATGTACTTTTCTCATACCACAAGCCGAGATTAGTAGTGCCTGATAAATATCTGAAGATTCTTTTAACAACATTTTAAGTGTGATTGTTTGGATTTGATTGGAATCTAGCGCATATCCCCACACTTAATTGAATGTCTGGTCTACTAGCTATAAGATACAATAGTGACTCAATCATTCCTCTATAACTACTTTCTGATACTTTTTCACCATTCTGATCAGCATTAATGATTTGTGATGGATGAATAAGAGTACTTATTGGCTTTGCTTGATCTATGTGAAACTTTTTCAAAAGCTCTTTTGTATATTTTTCTTGATAGATTATAGTTCCATCCTTTTGTTGCTTTATTTGCAAACCAAGGAAAAATTTCAGTTCACCTATCATACTTATTTCAAACTCATTTTGCACTAGTTTTGAAAAACTTTCACAAAGAGAATGATTAGAGGCTCCAAATATAATGTCATCAACATATATTTGAACTATCAGAAAGTGATCTTTAGAATTAAGAGTAAATAAAGTTGTGTCAACATTACCTCTCTTGAACCTGTTTTTTAGCAGAAAACTGGTTAACCTTTCATACCAAGCTTGAGGAGCTTGTTTTAGTCTGTAAAGTGCTTTTATTAATTTAAAAACATGGTTTGGAAAGTCATCACTCTCAAAACCCGGAGGTTGCTTCATATATACTTCTTCAGAGAGAAAACCATTTAAAAAGGTGAACTTGATATCCATCTGGTAGAGAGTAAATCCCTTATAAGTAGCAAAGGCAAGTTACATTCTGATGGCTTCCAATCCAGCAACTGGTGCAAAGGTCTTATCATAATCAATTCCTTCTTGTTAATTGTAGCTTTGTGCAACCAGTCTTGCTTTATTTCTAATAACTTTACCTGCTTCATCCAATTTATTTCTAAAAGCCCATTTTCTCCCGATGATGGTTTTCCATTTGGTTTTTTCACAAGAGTCCAAACTTTTCTTTTCTCAAATTGGTCCAGCTCTTCTTGCATGCATCCACCCATCCTCTATCACTTAAAGCTTCTTCAACGCTTGCAGGTTCAATGGTGGAGATTAGAGCGTAATTTGAGGTATTTCTTAGGGAGGATCGAGTCTTCACTCCTTTAGAAATATCTCCTATAACAATATTCTGAGAGATAGTTTTAAGATTAGAAACTCCTTTGTAGTTTTTGTACTTTTGATTTTCTTTAGTTTTTTTTTTATCCTTAGGTTGCTCTTTCTCTGAATCAGAATTATAACTTAGTGATGGCTTTGGCGCCTTGAACATACTTTCTAAAGGATTTGAATCCTAAAGTCTACTTTCTGAATTTTTATCGACTTGATTTCTGAGTTTTGTCTAAGATTCAATTTTTCAAGAGCTTCTTCCAGATTATCTAGATAATCTTCAAAGTATTTATTAAGCTCCTTAAACTTGATATGAATTGTTTCTTTCATGCATAGTGTTCTTTTGTTGTAAACCCCGTAAGCTTTAGAAACAAATGAATATCCTAGAAAAACACCATCATCAAATTTTGGATCAAACTTGGTAAGTTTGTCCCTGTTGTTAAGTATAAAGCATGATAAATCAAATATATGAAAATATGAAATGTTAGGTTTTCTACTCTTTCATAGCTCATGGGGGTCTATTTAAGGATTGATCTTAGAAAGATTCGGTATTGTATATAACACGAGGTATTTACAGCCTCTACCCAAAATCCTTTAGATAAACCACTTTCTAAAATCAATATTCTAGCCATCTCTTGCAAGCTTCTATTTTTCCTTTTAGTAACCCCATTTTGTTGGGGAGTTCTACATGTAGAGAACTCATGAGGAATGCCATGTTTTTCACAAAACTTATTAAATATATGATTTTCAAGTTTGCCTCCATGATTAGATCTGATAGAAATGATTTGTGAATTCTTTTAAGTGCAAACATGTTTTGAAAAAACTTTGAACCTTTCAAACACCTTATCCTTAGAAGCTAGGAAGAACACCCAGGTAAATCTTGAGAAGTCATCTACAATGACTAGACAATATCTTTTACTGATAAGACTAGCCATTTGAGTTGGACCAAAAAGATCCATATAAAGTAATTCCAGTTGTTTAGTGGTAGATACCACATGTTAATTGTGGAAAGAAGCTTTAGTTTGCTTGCCTTTTTCACAGAAATCACAGGTTGAATCCTTGTCAAACATTATCTGTGGCAATCTTTTAACAACCTCTTTCTGCGATAACTTAGAGATAAGCTTCATGTAAGCATGCCCAAACTTTTTATGCTATAACCACTTTTCATCCATGAAGGATGCTAGACATTTTACATCTTGATCCTAAAGATCATCCAGGAATAGCACATAAGTTTTATCATGTCTTTCGCCAGACAATATAACTCATCTTGAAATAGGCCTAACTTTTTTGCAATTATGAGTATTAAAAATGACATTAAAGCCTTGATCACAGAATTGGCTTATACTTAGTACATTGTGAGCCAGACCATCAACAAATAATACATCAGAAATTTGGTGAGAATCATCCTTACCAATGTTTCCAATACTTGTGACTTTTGATTTACCTCTATCAAGGAATTTTACTGATCCAGAAATTTGTGGTTTGAGATTTTTGAACCATTTTCTAGATTCAGACATGTGTCTGGAACAACCACTGTCCATGTACCAATTGTTGTCAGATTCTATATATGTTCTCAGGCACACCAGCAATAAACACACTTTTCAATTTAGGTATCTAGACTTTCTTGGGTCTTTCTGAGTTAGTATCATAAAGACAGGGTTTTCCAATTCTTCTGACAAACTTCCTTCTCATGAAGCATCTGTTAGGAGGATGTCCCTTTTTATAACAAACATTGTAAGGGACTTTGTTTCTTGTTTTATCTAGTTGAAATACATTTCCTTTTCCTTCTCAACTTCTTTATATCCTAACCCAGTTTTCTGAAAGTATGACCTTTGTCCTCCAAGCATCAGTTCAAGATATTTTTAGCCATTTACTAATTTTTCTATATCAAACTTTAAAAGTATAATTGTTTTCTCCGATTTAGACATAGTTTTCTAATTTTCCTCACTATCTTTTGCTAATTTGATTATTGAGGTGTTGAGTTCATTGTTTTCTTTTTGTAATTCCTTCTTTTAACTTTTCAAATTTTCAACTCGGTTTTGACCAATTGAAGTTCTAAAACAATTTTTTGGATGCTTTTTCTTTATATTTAGATAATGAGAGGAAATGATTTGAGTATTCTTAAGCAATTCTTCATATAAAGCTATTAATTCATCATAGGATAGATTTTGAACATAAATTTACCTCAAATTCATCCTCCGAGTTATAGCCGGCCATGAAGCATAGGTTGGCTACATCTTCTTATCCTTCTAGGATTTTTGTTCCCTTATTTTCTTCATCAGATTCACTCCATGTTGCCAGCATTCCCTTTGTCTTGTTCAAGACCTTCTTTTGTGGGCTTTTTAGTTTGGGACGTTCGAGGTCTGAAGTGACCTTTTTCTCCACAATTAAAGCAAATAATGCTATTTGGCTTTATTTTGCCTTTCCTGTCCCTTTTTATGTCTTTTATTCTTTTGAACCTGCCTTTCCAGGCTCTTGACATCTTTCTTACTAGCATGGAGATCTCATATCCATCATCATCTTCGATTTCATCATCAGATTTGTCCTCTTCATCAGAGGTTTCAGTGATTTTCATTGCCTTCTTTTTGCTTGATTTAAGATGGGAACATTTTAAGGCAATAGACTTGTTTTTTTCTCATGGATTCACCATGTATCTCTGCTAACACAATCTTATGAGTTTTGAGAGATCCAATAAGTGCATCCAAGCCCAAAGTTTGAAGATCTTTGGCTTCAGGAATGGCTATTATTTTAGGCAGCCATTTTACAGGGAGGTTTCTTAAGATTTTTCTAACAAGCTCGAAGTTAGAATATCTTTTTGTAAGACCTTTCAGTTGATTTATGATATGCATAAATCTCATGGTTATATCATCAATGCTTTCCTTATTAGTCATTTTAAACATTTCATAATGGTGAACCAGCATGCTAATCTTTGTTTCCTTGACTTGATTAGTTCCTTTACGCAACTGAGTAATCTGTCCTATATTTCTTTCGTTGTGTCATAGGCAATAATTTTATCATATTCAGCTTTACTTAGTGCATAGGTGAGCAGATACTTAGCTTTGGAATTTAATTGAATCCTAGCTTTATGTTGCTCTGTCCATCTGCTTCTGGGAACTTCTCTAGATGTTGGGGGGTGCACCATTTGTTGTAGCGTCTTCTTTAGTTGGAACATAGTCACCTTCTTAGATTATTTCCCACAAGTCAATACTTGTATATTTTATAAACGACTCCATGCAATCTCTCCAATAGGCTTAGTCTCCACCATCAAAAAATGGTGGTCTGTTGATCGAGTGCCCTTTTGCTATATGAATGCTTTGTGCCGTTTATATTTGGATCACTTTTTCCTTTGAAGTTGTTAGAATGCTCAACCCCTTAGAAACCAAGCTTTGATGCCAATTTTTGGTGAGAAAATGCACAAAATGGGGGAGGGGTTGAATCATGCTTTCCTTTTTAAACTTTCAAACTAAAAACTTCACAACAAAACTTTATCAAGCGTTGAGCTTGAAGTGCAGCGGAAGATGGGTTAGATTATTTAGAAAGTAACTTTCTGAGTTAAGTAGTTCTTGTAAATAGATTAACAGTAAGAGATAATGATCTAGATATTTGCGCATAATCAAATGCTGAAAATAAAGGAGTAAAGGATGAGAAGATACTAAATCAAGAGTTTTATACTGATTCGACCAACATTTGCCTATATCCAGTTCTCAGTAACCACAGAGTTTCACTAATCTTCCTCAACCCGAGGAGATAAAAATAAAGATAGTCTTTACCATAGCTTTCCCAAGCTCTTGCCAGTGTTAGTAAACCACGCTTACTAACACAACAACAAGTAGTTTTGCAGTAGCCTCTTCAAGCTTTCAACATCCAATCACTACTGGATCAATGATACAATAGATTCAACATTGATGTTTTGTTTGAACAATCTTGCACTCAAGCTTCTCTTCCAATGAATCTGAGGTGACAAATCTGAAATGACTTGAGTGACTTCTTCTACTGATTCTTCCTCAGAAGAACGTATGAACATTTAGGTATATAGAAAGAAGATTTTAATGTACAAAGAATCTAGCAGATGCTTTTTCGTAGAGAGATTTGGAAAGATTTTTAGCATTTTTGCTCTCTTCTTTGTCTATATCCTTGGAAGCATATTCATTTCTATTTATAGATGATTTCCCTTTATTATCGTTGCCCCTGATCTTCTATCCAACCAACACGTGTCAAACATCAATTGAGTATTGGAAACATAATCTAGAGGAGTAGCTTGTCTAGTGTCACAGTTCCTTTTCAGAAACTGTTGATGAGTTGAGTTTTCTGAAGTCTATTAGAAATTGCTTTTCTATTTTCTGAACATGTTTTCTGAGCTCTTGAAGATGCCTTTCTCTGTTGATCGAGGGTGCTGAAAAGATGATGTTCTGGCTGAAATAGACTAGTTTGACTTTTTTATTTTGAATTTCAAATCTAACCGCTTTCCTTCCCTTTTTATGAAGCAAACTTTATGAAGAACACTACTAGTTCCTTGTTGGTTCGTTTGCCTTCTGATCTTCAATGTTGACTTTTTGATGATGAATAATTCACAATTATGATGATTGAAGATTGAGTAACACATTGCTTTTAACTTTTGTACGTTATCATCATTGTAGCCTCTCTTTCTAAAGTTCAGTGTTACTTTCTGATGACCATATCCTTGGTTTCTTGATTCTGTTTCAATGAGCTTGCTTCCTTGATACACACGATCACATTTTTCTTGATATAACTTTCACTGCATCTAAATCTATCCTCTTCCCATGAGAGAAAAACATGTTTGCAAATGTACAATGAAATTATTTCCACTTAATTTTGATAGTGCCTCTCAAAGTCATCTGTTAAGCTTTGTCAAGAATCTCAAGGTAGCCATTAGTCATTCTTCAAAGTAGTTTCTTTAAATTGGCTTTGTTGTCAATCAAAACATTAAAGCTTATACTTTCTAAAAGGTTCTGGAGTTTTCAATCTCCCCCTTTTTGATGATGAAAAACCAATTTGAAGAAAATCTTTTGAAGACAGGTTGAAAGAAATAAGACAAAATATAATAAGATGAACTATATTTTCTTTCAACGTATCATGATTCTTAAATCTTAGTAAGTCCTTTTCTTAAGGCATGATTGCATATGATAAAGAAAAATTTTGAAGTCTTAAGTTGACTCAAATCAATGCTATTTGGTTTATGATGATTTTTTTTTTATTTAGATCAGAAAGCTTCTTTTTGTATCAGAAAGATACTAAAGCAGGTATCATTGTTTTAGTTCAATTTTGCCAATCAGCTTAATTTCGGTCATAAAATTACTTTCTAACATTTAGTCAGAATAACTGACAGCATAAGTACTTTCCTTTGGATTATATGATATGCATTGTATGCAAATGCGTAAAGATAGATTCTTAAACATTTCCTTGAGTATCTCCCCCTTTGTTTTTACTCCCCCTATCTTTTTCAGTATAAGATTTTCATTTTTCTTCTCCTCCTTTTGTGATAAGCAAAGAGGAGGTTTGCTGGAATTTAGGAGTAATTTTACTAACACAATGGAAGGTGGAGTGCCCATAAATGTTTGAGTAGTTGAAAGTCTCATGAGATTTAAAAAGGTTTTAAGTTCAACAGACTTTTTAAAGTATAGAAATGTTCTTCGGCTAAAGGTTTAGTGAATATGTTAGATACTTGGTCTTCAGTGCTTATAAACATTAATTTAACATCTCCTTTTTGAACATGATCTCTAATGAAATGATGCTTTTTATCAATATGTTTCGATTTGGAGTGCTGAATGGGATTTTTAGCTAAATATATAGCACTAGTATTGTCACAGAAGATTGGGATTTTGGAAAACCTTAAGCGATAGTCTTCTAGCTAGTTCCTGATCCATAACATCTAAGTACAGGAATTTGCAACTGCTATATATTTTGCTTCTGCAGTAGAGAGAGTAATGGTATTTTGCTTTTTGCATGACCATGTGATCAGGCTATTTCCAAAGAATCAACAATAACCGTTGGTGCTTTTTCTTTTCACTCTATCTCCTGTGAAGTCAGCATCACAATAACCTGCAATCTCCCAAGATGTACCTTTCTCATACCACAAGCCGAGATTAGTAGTTCCTGATAAATATATAAAGATTCTTTTAATGGCATTTAAGTGTGATTGTTTTGGATTTGATTGACATTTAGCGCATATCCTCACACTTAATTGAATGTTTGGTCTACTAGCTGTAAGATACAACAGTAACCCGATCATTCCTCTATAACTACTTTCTAATACTTTTTCACCATTCTGATTAGCATTAATGATTTGTGATGGATGAATAGGAGTACTCATTGGCTTTGCTTAATCTATGTGAAACTTTTTCAAAAACTCTTTTGTATATTTTTCTTGATGGATTGTAATTCCATCCTTTTGTTGCTTTATTTGCAAACCAAGGAAAAATTTCAGTTCACCTATCATACTTATTTCAAACTCATTTTGCACTAGTTTTGAAAAACTTTCACAAAGAGAATGATTAGAGGCTCCAAATATAATGTCATCAACATATATTTGAATTATCAGAAAGTGATCTTTAGAATTAAGAGTAAATAAAGTTGTGTTAATATTACCCCTCTTAAACCCCTTTTTTAGCAGAAAACAACTTAATCTTTCATACCAAGCTTGAGGAGCTTGTTTTAGATCGTAGATTGCTTTTGTTAATTTTACGACATGGTTTGGAAAGTCATCACTGTCAAAGCCCAGAGGTTGCTTCATATATACTTATTCAGAGAGAACCATTTAAAAAGGCGGACTTGACATCCATCTGGTAGAGAGTAAATCCTTCATAGGTAGCAAAGGCAAGTAATATTTTGATGGCTTCCAATCTACCAACTGGTGTAAAGATCTCATCATAATCAGTTCCTTCTTATTGATTGTAGCCTTGTTCAACCAGTCTTGCTTTATTTCTGATAACTCTACCTGCTTCATCCAATTTATTTCTAAAAACCCATTTTGTCCCGATGATATTTTTGCATTTAGTTTTTCCACAATAGTCCAAACTTTGCTTTTCTCAAATCAATCCAGATCTTCATGCATGCATCCACCAATCCTCTATCACTCAAACCTTCTTCAATGCTTGCAGCTTCAATGGTGGAGATTAGAGCATAATTTGAGGTATTTCTTCGAGAGGATCGAGTCTTCACCCCTTTAGAAATATCTCCTATAACATTATTTTGAGAGACAGTTTTATGATAAAAAACTCTAATGTAGTTTCTGTACTTCTGATTTTCTTAAGTTTCTTTTTTATCCTTAGGTTGCTCTTTCTCCGGATCATAATTATAACTTAGTGATGGCTTTGGTGCCTTGAGCATACTTTCTAAAGGATTTGAATCCTGGAGTCTACTTTCTGACTTTTTTATCAGTTAGATTTTTGAGTCTTCTCTAAGATTCAATCTTTCAAGAGCTTCTTCTAGATTATCTGGATCATCTTCTAAGTCTTTCTTGAGCTCATTGAACTTGATATGAATTTTTTCTTTTACGCATAGTGTTCTTTTGTTGTAAACCCTATAAGGTTTAGAAACAGATGAATATCCTATAAAAACACCATCATCAAATTTTGGATCAAACTTGGCAAGTTTGTCCCTGTTGTTTAGTATAAAGCATTATGAATCAAATATATGAAAATATGAAATATTGGGTTTTCTACCCTTCCATAGCTCATAGGGGGCCTTTTGAGGATTGCTTTTAGAAAGATTTGGTATTGTATATAACACGAGGTATTTACAGCCTCTGCCCAAGATCCTTTTGATAAATCATTTTCTAAAATCAATGTTCTAGCCATCTCTTGCAAGCTTCTGTTTTTCCTTTCAATAACCCCATTTTGTTGGGGAGTTGTGAGTGTAAAGAACTCATGAAACATGCCATGTTTTTCACAAAACTAATTAAATATACGATTTTCAAATTCACCTCCATGATAAGATCTTATAGAAATGATTTGTGAATTCTTTTCAGTACACGTTGTGCAAAAGCTTTGAACCTTTCAAACACCTTATCCTTAGAAGCTAGGAAGAACACCCAGGTAAATCTTTAGAAGTCATCTACAATGACTAGATAATATCTTTTATCGGCAAGACTAGCTGTTTGAGTTGGAAAGAAATTCCGGTGGTTTAGTGGTAGATACCACATGTTTATTATGGAAAGAAGCTTTAGTATGCTTTCTTTTTTCACATAAATCACATGTTGAATCCTTGTCAAACCTTATCTTTAGCAATCCTTTAACAAGCTCTTTCTGAGATATAACTCAGAGATAAGCTTCATGTGAGCATGCCCAAGCTTCCTATGCCATAAACACTTTTCATCCATGAAGGATACCAGACATTTTACATCATGATCCTGAAGATCATCCAGGAGTAACAAATAAGTTTCATCATGTCTATTGTAGGACAATATAACTCGTCCTGAAATGGGACTAACTGTTTTTCAATTATGAGCATTAAAAATGACATTAAAGCCTTGATCATAGAATTGGTTTATGCTTAGTACATTGTGAGCTAGACCATCAACAAATAATATATCAAAAATTTGGTGAGAATCATCCTTACTAATGTTTCCAACACCTGTGACTTTTGCTTTACCTCTATTAGGGATTTTTACTGCTCTAAAATTTTTTGGTTTGAGATTTTTGAACCATTTTTTGGATCCAAACATGTGTCTGGAATAGCTACTGTCCATGTACCACTTGTTGATAGATTCTATATATGTTCTCAGGCACACCTGCAATAAACACACTTTTCAATTTAGGTACCCAGACTTTCTTTGGTCCTTCTGAGTTAGAATAAAGGTAGGGTTTTCCAATTCTTCTGACAAACTTTCTTCTCATGAAGCATTTATCCAGAGGTTGTCCTTTTTTATAACAAACAATGCAGGGGACTTTGTTTCTTGTTTTATCTAGTTGAAATACATTTCCTTTTCCTTTTTCAACTTCTTTATATCCTAACCTAATTATAACCCATTTTCTTTGTATCCTAACTCAAGATTAATAATTAAAATTAAATTATCTTTAATTAGAGCTTAATATTATCTATATTTCCTTAATTAAGCTCATTTTGCACTAATCAGGGGTAAAATGATAATTTTACATGAAAACTCCCTGGGACCACCCAGACCTTTCCAGATATCATTTAACCCTTATAATTAGCATTTCTAAGCTCCGGGTAATGATCGGGTTTAGTTTGCACTTAATCCCACCTTAAAATCACCGCAAAGGTATTTTCGTTATTTCGCACACGGGAAAGATTAGAGTTGAGATTTTCACCTCTACCATTATTTCTAACACATATAATCCCCTTCAAACATTAAACCAGCCCCCACCCTTGAGGATAGCCAAGGTCAACCATCTTTGATTTCTGGGCAAAAATGACTTTAGGGGCATTTTGGTCATTTACACATGAAAAAAATTGTGGACTATGGTATTTGTGTAGATTACTATCTAATCCTCATATAATGCTATCCAAATATTAAAATATCCCTTTGAGGGTGGCTGGGATCGGACGACCTCGATTTTCATACAAAAATGACCCAAGGGTATTTTGGTCATTTTTGCTAAGCATGAAAAATCGGGGCGTTATATTATGACTCAAGATTGCTTTCAGAAGGAGCACCTTTTTCTTTTCAATGATGTTTTCTTCTGCAATATCCTTTTCTTTTCTTTGGCAGGGGAATCCTTAGTTTTCCTAATTAGGGAACTAGTCTTTCTGGAACTTATTTTGACCGGTATGGGATGTGACTTCTGTATTGTTCTGAAGGAGTTGATAGTGAAGTCTATCCCGGTAGGATATTCAAACATCTCTTTAGCAAGAGGGTATTTGACATATTGAAAGATCCTAGTCAACAACATCCCATAGGGCACTCCTACGGTTCTTCTTTTCTCTTTTGAAATGACACCAAACATGTAGTCCATCATTAATCTTAGCAAATTTACTTTCCTTTTGGTCAAAAGACAGAAAACTAACATAGTATCCATCCCTAAGAGAACATCAGTACTTCCTCATCTAGGAAGGATGGTACACTGTACAATAGTAAAAAATTTTCTTGCCTTGAGTTGAGCATGGAGGTTGTAATGTCTCTTAGCTGATACTTTGTCAAGTCGATGAGGCATTTTGAAATGTCTTCTTCACTTACTCCAAATGATTTGAGCCATCCCTCACGAGTCACACAATTTACCCTAGCGGATGATGCCCTAAGTGTCATTAATAGTGGCCTTGATAGTATTTCGATTTCTTCCTAGAAAGGCATAGAAGGCAGTAATCATTCTTGGAAATACCCTATTAAAGATGTCCAGAAAGTATTCCTACCCCTAGAAAACAAAAATTTCTCTGAGAATCTACATTTGAGTCAACAAGGAATTATTGAGTCTTTTTCTTGAAGCTATAGTTCTTTGACAAAAGCTCTCTTTGTTAATCTCCTGCAAGTGTTCTTCATGAAACAAGGTGAATGGTCCCCTTTTTATAGTGGATTAATCAATTTCTTTTCCTTATACCATTTTGCTAATATTAGTGTGGTGGTTACAACAAGAGAAGAAAGGTTTGAATTTGACAGGGTTTATGATGGAGACAAATGAGAGTCTTGAAGTGCAATAGTCCGAGAGTTTTGTAAAAAAGATGAGCTATTTCAGAGAGGGTTTAAGAGTGAGAGGATATGAAACAAATGTTAAGGTGTGTGGGTGAAGATAACCACATGGTTATGATGTGTGATGAGAGAATGGTTTATTTAAGTGATCGAATGTGAGTGGCTGATAAATTGGTGTCGTGGATGAGAGACACGAGGAGATAAGAGGAAAATTTCTCATTCTTTCATCTTTCATTTTGTTAAGAGATTTTGGCTCCTTGGATTACTTTCTAAGTGGCTTACTTTCTGAATCCAGCTTTTCAACTTCTTGAAGTGTTATAACGTTTTGACTTACAAGACATTCTTTCATTCTGAATATCATAGTGCTGGCTGTTTTTGAAATTTTAACCTATTTCTTTTCAAGCGGATGCTCAGATCTTTCGACTTCGAGGGGATAAAATGATTTTCCACACTAATGTCTTTTTGTGATTTCTAGATCAGAGACATAATGAGGAGAACAACACCCAAAAGTATTTGTGTATGACTGCTTATGCAAAATTTTGAAAATCTTTTTGAACACATTTGACATTTTTCATTAATTTTCACAAATATATGATATAAGATATCCTTTTTCAATTTCAGCCTAACACAAGGTTGATAAAAAAAAAAAAACATGGATCTATAGTGTTGAATATAACTTTTTGAACAGGACTAATATCACTTGTAATATAGGAGTCTTAGGATTACCTTGATGTTTGACCTTTTGGATAGTTCCTTGTTCACAACATCTGAGGATATTCTTTTCTTACCATAGTCAGAAGCCTTGAGTATATTAAGAGGGTGGTAGCATTCAGGAGTCTCTTAGTTCCATATGGCTTGTCATTTTGGGCTCATGGTGACTTTCTTTTTCCTCAAGTATTCAAGTTTTGCATATTCTTGTCTTGGTTATGCTTTTGTAGCAAAATATCCACCTAACTTTGATTGATCAAAGCTTCTATAATTCATGTAGGCACAATGGTGGAGATGTACACACATTTTGACATTTTTTTTTTAAATTTACATGTCTCCCAGAATTGTCAGATTGCTATTCCTTTTGTTTAGAAATGTTCTTCTGATTTTCTTTTGGAGTTCTTAGCACATTTTTTGAAGTATCTAAGTCCTGGAACTCTCTTTCAAAAGGTATGGCTTCCATTGTAACATTCTAACTTTTTTTATTCAGAAAATAATTGAAGCTTTAGTAATTAGAATATCAAAATTCTGATGTATACAAAAATGATGAGAACCATGTAACGAATGTAAAAAAAATGTGAATAGTGTTTTGTGGGCCTCGTAGGCCCGCCAGGACATGCGAAACCCTAGAACTGGGCCTCGGAGATGTCCCAAATTGAGAAATTATAGGATTAAGGTTAGAAATAGGTAGGAATAAAAATTTATGCTTAGAATTAATTTTCAAGCAATAGTTGATTACCAGAGTACACTGTTTTACCCATTTGATGAAATTTCGGTGTGCGATTTTTAACACCGAAAACCAGTTAATATCTACTAATAATGAAGTTTATCCATTTGAATACCAATGAAAGGCTAGGATTTCATCTTGGAATGGAAGATCAAATCCTAGCCATTGATATGAAATTCTTTTAATGAAAAATGATGCTTTATGAGCCAACCAATGAGAATTCACCTTATTAGATAATTATAAACCATCTAACCCATAATTTTCATCATCATCCTCGGCTAACAAAGGAGACAGCACAGAAACTCCATTTTCTTCCTCTCAAAACTTGATTTCAACCTCAAAAAACCCAGACCAAACCTTACCAAAATCAAAAACCTTCTTAAGCAAACTTGTTATACACTTCAAACTCTACAAATATAACTGATTGGATTCTCCAAAAACCTCACCTTATTACATCACTCATCTCTGGTTAGAGGAGGATTTGAGTGGATTTCAAGAGCTTTGGGGTAGAGTACATCTATCTTGGAGTTTCTTTGGCCTTTCTCTTTCAAAATTATTCTAAGAGTTTTTGATGTGTTTTATTCCAAAATTTTAGGTTATATTTGATGATAATATGTTGATATTGATGTGTTAATTTTGGTGGAGTGTTTGGATGAGGTTAAAAAATGATTTTTGTCAAAAGAAGTTTTGGCTAGGGTGCTGGATTTTTTATTTTTTCTACTGGCAGTGATTGTTCACTGAATTTGCTGAGGCAATTGTGGATATTTTCATGAGATATAAAAATTATATGTTGAAGCTAACATTCTAGGCTAGCTCCAATAATTTTCTTGAGTTCTGTTTTTGACTCATAATGATTTAAAAAATTCAAGAACCTAAGTTGTAACTATGCTACCTGAAATGTTGAATTTGATGCTAGAAAATTGTCTAATTGTTTTACCCTAGTAAATGATATAATTTTGAGCTGAAATTTTTGCAAGATGTTGAGAACATCTTAAATCCTAACCCTAAATTTTTGTACGAATTTATAAGTTCATTTGATAGGGTTAACAATTAGTGAATTCTGGTATTGAGCTGAGGTTAAGTGGTCTATGACCACCAAATTTGTAGAATTTTTTGACAGAGTTAGATAACTCTTCTTGCTATGAAATATTTACAGGGCCTTATGCACATATTGAGGTGTCTTGGAGAATTTTTATAGCCCTGGAAATGGATATTTGAGATGTATAATAAATTTTACTCTTTAAGCATGAATTCTGCCAACATGCTGTAATTGTGCTGAAATGAACTCAAGTATTGATTTGGAGATATAATGATTCTTGATTTAAGTATGATGAGTATGTATGCATGCTAGACAATTTAAAGATTGATTTATGAGGCACAAATAAGAATTTCTTGTGAGTGAATGCCTATGTGTGATGCGAGCATGTCTTTGAAAAATAAAAGTATATGATGCATTTATATGACAAAGGAGAATATATGAGGTTTAATGATGCATGATTTAACATATGGGAAAAATAGAAACAAGGCTTATGTGGAGTGAAGAGGGAAGGCAAAAATAAGAACTTCCTAGGAAATTGTATGAGTTGGTAGACATATCAGCTAGGAATAGAACTGTGTGATTCGAAAGTGGAAAAAAATGAAGTCCGATGATCACGAATAGGAATGAGCTCATGTCCTAGCAGTTTATTGTTATGTATGGAGTTATCCACTACAGATATTGCTTGATCTGAATCTAAGCCTTCCCTATGTTAATAAATCGAAACAACTGCACTAATTGAATTCCATGGATTACAAGAGAAAGACTTATGATTACCACCATGTTACATTTTGACTTTACTTGAATTATATACATTAATAATTATCCCTATGACTATGCATAGTTTATTGTTATTTTTGCATATAAGTTTTCTTGATAATGCTTGTAAGAATGAAATTCCTACTTATATTTTGTTTACTAATTTTGATTACTGGTGTGGGATTACCTTGCTGAGAACTATATAATGTTCTCATCCCTGTTTGTGTATATTTTGTATGGTGCTCAGACTCTACAGATGCCGTCAGTGATCTTCTTCCTTGATTCACCCCAATGGCAATGGCACTACGATCCTGACTTGGATTCACTATATGTAGTAGCATATTCTCATATATGAGCTTATGTATTCTTCAGCCGTTCTTTTAGTATCTCCGTTTTTACTACTAAGTTTGACCTTGGTTTTCCTTATGACGGTGTTCCCTATACATGGCATACCCTGTTGAGTTTGTAGCTCCCCCCACACCAACTATGGCCTCTCCTGGAGATGATCCATCCTCGTCCTCCTCCTCGGACTCTGATCCACCAGTTGGTCCTGATTGTAACGCCCCAATTTTCTGTTAGAATGAAAATGACCAAAATGCCCCTGAGGTCATTTTCAGCCCGGAATTCGACGAGAGCCGATCCGGTAGTACTCGAAGGGCAAACTCAATGTTGGAAGGAGTTTTCGGGTCAAAATGACCAAAACACCCCTGTGGTGTGTTTACCCGTTTGCAAGTGCTAGATGAACCCGAAACTTCTCCAAATGGTTTTAAAAGGCGTTTTTATGTATTTTGTGACCTCAGTTTTGGTCACGGAGGTCCCGGGCAAAATTAGCGTAAAATTACGATTTTGCCTCTATTTTCATGTTTTTACACTTAATCGCGTGATTAAGCAAACCTAGGAAATATTAAGCTCTAATCGAAGATTAATTAATTTCCATAATTAATCTAAGGTCAAAATAATTTATTAAAGTTGATTAGAACCTAATAATGCTTTATTACAACTTGAAATCTTATTTTAAATTCAAGATTCCTAGTCATGGAATCTTGAATAGTGTTTTCTCTCTCTAATTCCTTAAATCATGGAATTGTGTTTCACAATGTTTATTCACAAATGAGTTTTTAATTATCTAATGATGTATGAGCACTCCTAATCTTGTCATAAAATCCTTAAACCTCATTCTTAGTCACCTAAACTTAAGCTTAATTATTCCTAACCTTGTACCTAAGCTAACCTACACTTAATCCTATCATTAACACCCAATTACATGAGAGATTTTTCCTCTCTCCTTGTTGCCCCAATTTGGCTGAAACTCTCCCCCTCCATATGCATCACATGCTCAAATTTTTCTCACTTAAAGAACCATGCTTTGACCTTACATGAACCATACTTTGAGTCATACAAACCATGTTTTCATCCATGCTTCCAAGGACAACTTCTAGAAGACTTCTCTTCCCCATTTTTCTGGTCTGAATTCCGGCAGCCTACCTCCCCCATGCTTTGCACCTTTTGGTGGTGGCGACATGATCTTCGAGCGTACCCGCTCACGCGATGAGCAGAGACATTGTGCTTGTCCGTCTGCTTCTGCCGTCCGTGACTTTCCGGAGTATGTGCCACGTTCGAGGAGGTCTAGGACGAACCCGTCTGAGGATTCACCTACGCACGTCCCTTCGAAGGGTTCTGCACCTTTTCCCCAGTACCGGCGTGCAGGGAGTAAGGAGACCGTGATGCAGCCGCGTCTAGCGAGGAGGACCGAGATGCGTCCGCACCGAGGAGCTCATGCCTAGCCGGCATGTGTTCCCTTCCCACTCCACTGGCCGACTTAGGAGGAGATTGAGCAGTTCGTGGGCTACTTACCCCCATCGCCTGAGTGTCCCCATCGTCACTAGATTCCGGTGGAGAGCCTTACGAGTACCCGAGCCTTCGTGGAGATCTTCCCTTCGGTAGTACCTTTTGGGAGTGGTTGTAGATTAGTACTCGTAGCTTAGTAGGAGGGTAGCATTTTGGGTTTCATTTCCTGTTTTGCCATGTACTTTATGCTTTCTAGTTTTCTATTGTATTTTATTTCCGATGTATTACAAGTTCAGCCCGTTCTTAGGGTATGACTAGCTATGTACTTCAACTATATTATTATTAATGAAATGTTTCTTTTATTATCATGATCGTTGTTCTTTGAGTATATGCTTTTCCTTATGATTTCTAATGACTGTTACGCATGCTTTATATTTCTGTCATTCGATTAGTTAAGTTTGTGGCTCTTTCTTTGATTTATGTTTTCCAAAAAAAAAAATTTATCCGTAATTTCCGCTAAGTATTTTAATAAAATGATGAGACTAAGGAGTAAAAGCCGAATGTATTCTAGAGAGTTGGGTTAAAGATTATGGTGTTACATTTTGGTATCAGAGTAGTTCGATTCTCACGGAGCCTAAGGATTGGACTGACCATGCTTTATAAGCATGATGTGATAGTTATGTCATGTGTAGTGCTTGATAGAGACAAGCTATAGGACTAGAGATGCATGACTCCTGTTGCTTGCAAGTGCCATGGCAACTAGCTCATTTTGCATGAATATTAAGCCTGATCAACTTGATATTTTTAGGAACCAATGGCGCTGCGACGACAGCCTAGGACTACGCCTGAAGCTGACCAAGACAATGCGACTGCTGCTGCTGTCCGTAGAATGGCGTAAGCCATGGAGCGAATCTTTGACCGTATGGATCAATACGAGAATGCTGCACCTACTCCCCCTGTTGCTGAGGTGGTTGAGCAAGCCCGCTTCGGCGAGTTCCGCAAGGTGAACCGGCCCGTGTTTCAAGGGGTAATAGACCCTGACAAGGCTGATGAGTGGATCAAGGACATAGAGAAGATATACTCTGTGGTTACCTGCTCTGAGGAGCAGAAGGTCACGTTTTCTGCCTTCATGATGAAGTCCAACACCGAGTTTTGGTGGAACGGCATGAAGCGCCTGCTGGAAGCTTCTAGGACTCCCATCGATTGGGAGCTGTTCAAGACCTACTTCTATGAGAAGTACTTCCCCGAGTCCGTGAGGAATGCTAAGGACATAGAGTTCATGTAGTTGACCCAGGGAAGGTCTACTGTAGCCCAATATACTGCCAAGTTCGAGGAGTTGATCAAGTTCTCTCTGGTGTTCCAAAGGAACCCCGATGAGGTTTGGAAATGCGTGAAATATGAGGCCGGTCTAAAGGCAGAGCTGAACTACACCGTGGCCTATATGGAAATCAGAGACTTCCCGACTCTGGTCAACTAGTGCTGAATCCTTGAAGAGGGACAAGGGAAGCTGCATGCTGTAACATCCTAATTTTTTTCAGAAAATAACTGAGGCTTTAGTAGTAAGAATATCAAATTTTGGTGTACACAAAAATGATGAGAACAATGTAACGAACGTAAAAAAAAAAAAAAAAAAAAAAAAAAAGTGAATAGTATTTTGCAGGCCCCGTAGACCCACCGGAACAGCTGAAACCTTATATTCAAGACCTGAAGGTGCCCGAAATTTGGAAATTATAGGATTAAGGTTAGAAATAGGTAGGAATAAATATTTTATACTTAGAATTAATTTTCAAGCAATAGTGGATTATCCGGGTACACTGTTTTACCCGTTTAGTAAAATTACGGTGTGTAGTTTTTATACTGGATGAAGCTACCAGTGCAAACTTGCCACCTAGGGTGACAAGTGTACGGTCTAGAGCAATGCATATCCTTTCCTTTTTCAAGAGCCAATGAGAATGCTACAAAATTTCAAAGAAGATAATTCATAATTGCTAAATCATATACATTATCTTAATATAAATAAAATCAAAATCCTCATAATTATCATCTTCATTCTCGGCCAACAATCATAAGTGCAGAAACTCCATTGTTGCCTCCACAAAAACCTTGAGAACTTGATTTCCAACCTCAAAATCATAAGCCTAAACTTGTCAAAACCAAAATCTTCCTTCACAAAACTTGTTCCACTCCTCAATATCTACCAAACTAACCGATTAGAATTTGAATCCATCAACTTTTGATACCTTAAGAGCCCATTATCAGCTGTTCAAAGAAGGGTTTGGTGTGGGTTTGAAGGCTTGGAAGTGAAGGGAATCAATCTTGGAGCCAAGATCTTGAAAGCTTCAAAGTGTAGGGTTTTCTTTGGCCTTTTTCTTTCCAAATTATTCTGTAAAAATTTTTGGGTTTTATTCCGAAATTTATGGTTATATTTGATGATAATATATTGATATTGATGTGTTAATTTTGGTGGAGTGTTTGGATGAGGTTAAATAATGATTTTTGTCAAAATAAGTTTTGGCTAGGCTGCTGAATTTTCGGATTTCAGCAGGACAGGATTTGTTCATGAATTTTCTGATTCAATTCTAGTCGTTTTTATGAGCTATAAAAACTATATGTTGAAGCTAACATCGTAAGGAAACTCTGATAATTTTCGTGGTGCATAATAAAGAGTTTTACTGCCTGAGAAAAATCAAGAACCAAGAGTATATCTATGCTGGCTGAAATCTTGGTACTGGAGCTGTGAATTTGTATAAATTTTTATTCATAGCAAATGATGGAGTTATCCTTTGAAATTTTTACAGAGTTTTGTAGACATCCTTAAGTATAACTGTGATTTTTATTTTGAGTTGTTTCTATCATTTGCTAAAGTTAAAAATTGTGTGAATCCTATTCTGAGCTGTGAAAAAGTGGCCTCTGACCACTAAAATTGTAGAATTTATTTGACATGGTTCTAGTATTATGTTTGCTATGAACTTTTTACAGGGACTTTTAGACACATTGAGGTGTCATAGAGAATTTTTATGGCCAGTGAATTGCCCATTGGATATGTGAATTAAATGTTGTCCCTATAATGGTAAATCTGTCAAGAAGCTGGAATGGTGAAGATGTATTAAGTTAATGATAGAAATCTATTTAATCCAAGTATATATCATATTAATGTATGTTAATTGTTTGAAAGGCTTGTTTATAAAGTATGAATGAGACTCCAATGATACTGAATGCCTATATCTGGGATATAAACCTGACTTTGAAATAGAAAGGTCCATGACATGGTTGTATGACAAAAGAGAATATGTGAAATTTAATGGTGCATGTTTTAACATACGGGGAAAATAAAAACAAGGCTTATGTGTGATAGAGAGGGAAGGCAAAAATAAGAACTTCCCAAGAAATTTTATGAGTCGGTAGACTTATCGACTAGGAAATAGAACTGTGTGATTGAAATGGAAAAAATGAAGTCTGATGATCACGAATAGGAATGAGCTCATGTCCTAGCAGTCTATGGTCCTCTGAGGAGTTATCCACTACATATGTTACCTAATGTGAATCTAAGCCTTCCCTATGTTAATAAAAAGAACTACTACACTAAGTTGAATTCCATGTGATATAAGAGAAACACTTATGATTACTACCATTTTGCATATAATTTTCTTTGACTTATGTATGCTAATATTGATATATGTGATCTAACATGATGTTTTTCTTTATTATTATAAATGCATTTACTGTTTATATTAAATGCGTATGTAAGGGGTTACCCTCTTGAGAATTTTATAATATTCTCACCCCTATTTGTGTATATGCTGTATTGTGCTCAGACTCTGCAGATGCCTCTGGCTGAGGAGAGGCCATCATACCGATGGCCAATGGTTTTGTGTAGGAGGACATGAGACTTACGTGGGCTTTTGACTTGTATGTAGTGTAGTATAGTGCCAGGAACTTACCAGCGTGTAGACTAATTAGTGTTAGATGTCTTAGGTCCATTTCTGTGTGTTTAATATTTTGTTGGACCTTGATATTTGAGCAAGCTTGGTAGATCTTTTGATAGTAGTTCCTGTGTTGTATTATAAGCGAAGTGACTTAACTTCAAGTATGGTATGTATTAAAGAAATCGGTATGTAAAGTAATAATATATGTACATTTTATAGTAGTTTTCTTTATAACTCTAGAGTTTGATTTATCTTATTTCATTTCATTTGACTAGTGGATATTATAGAAAGGAAGTGATACTCTTCTAATTACAATGTTAATGCTCGAGTAATACATGGTAGTTGGGAGGGTGTTACACATGCAACACGAGCGGAGAGGGCCAAGGGGCTGGGACTTCAAGCCCCGAGGTTCAAACTGCAATACCCATCAAGGAACCATTACCAACCGTACCAGACCAACCAGTTTCGACCACCGCAACAACAACAACAACCGAGAGCTCCTGCATACCAACAATCCAAGTAACACCAATGGCCACCGTTCCAACATCAAGGTCCAAGGAACTTCAACAACCAACCCCGTGGACCGGGCGGACCCTGGAACCACAATGGAGGACCAAGTAGGGCCAAGAACAAGGCACCATAAGCCCCTGCTGCTAACCCTGGAGCAGCATCTGCTGAGATTTGCTCACGATGCGGAAGAAGTCATGGTGATTGCCCCTGCATGGCCGGGCGAGGAGTCTGCTTCAAATGTGGCAAACCTGGCCACTATGCCAACAACTGCACCAACGGAGGACCATCAAACCAGAAACCCCGGCCCTAACACCAAGGACGGGTCTTCACCCTCAACGCGGAAGACGCGCGAATGTCCAACGATCTCATTCAAGGTAAGTGTGAGCTTAACGGTAAAACCTTAACTGTACTTTTTGATTCTGGCGCTACCCATTCTTTTATCTCATATGCTAGTGTCGAGTCTTTAAATTTGCAAGCCTCTAAGCTTCCCTTTGATCTTGTTGTTTCTACTCCTACAAATCGCCCTGTTAATATGTGCAAATGTTGTTTGAACTGCTATCTTTTTATCGAAAATAGATTTTTTATCATAGATTTAATTTGCTTACCCCTTAAAGACATAGGTATCATTCTAGGCATGGATTGGCTTCACGCCAACCGTGTATTATTAGACTGTGGAACCTAAACTATTATTTTTCCTTCTCCTCCTAAACCCATTAGTTAACCCATGAGATTGTACCTAAAATCCATAGAGGTCTTCTGTAGTGGGGAGAAAACTAAGGGATATGTTCTCCTAGCCACCTGCGATGTAGACTTTGAGCAAAACCTAGGTGATATACCTATGGTGAGAGACTATCCCGAGGTGTTTCCAGATGAAATACTCGAATTCCCTCCCGAAAGAGAAGTGGAGTTTTCCATAGATCTGGTTCCTGGAGCGGGACCTATCTCTATAGCCCTATATAGGATGTCACCCTTGGAGTTAGCGGAGCTGAAAACCCAGTTAGAGGAGTTGTTAGAGAAAAGTTTTATAAGGCCGAGTGCTTCGCCTTGGGGTGCTCCGATCTTGTTTGTGAAGAATAAGGACAGAAGCATGAGTATGTGTATAGATTACAGGCAGTTGAACCAAGTGACTGTGAAAAACAAGTACCTGTTGCCTAGGATTGATGATCTTATGGACCAGTTGAAAGGAGCAGTAGTGTTTTCTAAGATTGATTTGAGGTCCGGTTACCATCAGATTAGGGTTAGAGATTTAGACATTCCTAAAACTGCCTTTCAAACTCGGTATGGACACTTTGAGTTCAATGTGATGTCGTTTGGTTTGACGAATGCTCCCGATTTTTATGGATTACATGAATAGGATCTTTAGACCCTATTTAGATCAGTTCGTGGTTGTGTTCATAGATGATATTCTTATCTATTCAAAAACCCACGAGGAGCATGATTGTCATTTAAGGCTGGTTTTAGAGGTATTAAAGGAGAAGAAGTTATACGCTAAGTTATCTAAGTGTGAATTCTGGTTGGATGAGGTGAAATTCTTAGGACAAGTTGTGTCAAAAGGTGGCATAGTTGTCGACCCTAGTAAAATAGAAGCTGTGATGAATTGGGATAGACCAACCTTTGTGACCGAGATTAGAAGCTTTTTGGGTTTAGCCGGTTATTACCGTAGGTTCATTAAAGGATTTTCCCAGTTAGCCCTACCTCTAACCAAGCTCACTAGGAAGAATGCCCCGTTTGAGTGGAGCCCTGAGTGTGAAAAGAGTTTCCTAGAGCTCAAGGAAAAGCTCACCTCAACCCCAATTTTGGTTTTACCTTACCCCAATGTACCCTTTGAGGTATATTGTGACTCTTTGAGCAAAGGTTTAGGTTGTGTGTTGATGCAAAATAGGCAAGTGGTAGCCTATGCGTCCCGACAACTCAAGCCTCATGAGGTAACCTACCCCACCCATGATCTAGAGTTAGCGGCCATCGTGTTTGCCCATAAGATGTGGAGACACCATTTATATGGTGTAAGGTTCGAGGTTTTCTCCGATCATAAGAGTCTCAACCACCTCTTTGATAAAAAAGATTTGAATATGAGGCAGAGGAGATGGATGGAATTCCTCAAGGATTATGATTTCGGCTTAAGTTACCACCCTGGCAAGGCTAATGTAGTCACTGACGCCTTGAGTCGAAAGTCATTACGTTTGTCCTGTATGATGGTTAATGAAGTTGGGCTAATAGAGAAGTTTAGATATATGAATTTGGGGATGTCTGCAACCGATAGTAGCATAGTGATGTGTCATCTCACGGTGACCAGTGGGTTCAAGCAAAGGATTATGCTTGCACAAAGAGAAAATGAGGACTTTATGGAGACAATAGAGGCAGTTAAGGCCAGTAAGTTGAAAGGTTTTGAGCGAGGCCCCGACTGGTTGTGGAGGTTTGAGGTGCGAATCTGTGTGCTACACGATGGCAACCTCCGAGAGAAGATCTTGGAGGAGGCCCACAAAAGCCACTTCGCCATTCATCTTGGTACTACCAAGATGTACCAAGATTTGAAGAAGATGTTTTGGTAGCCCGGATTGAAGAAGGATGTGGTCGCCTGGGTGAGTAAGTGTTTGGTATGCCAAAAGGTTAAGATCGAACACCAAAAACCTTCTGGCATGTTGCAACCCTTGTCAATCCCCGAGTGGAAGTGGGAGAGTATATCAATGGATTTCGTTACAGGATTGCCAAGGACCCAAGCTGGCCATGATGCCATATGGGTAATCATGGATCGACTGACTAAGTCGGCTCACTTTCTACCTATTTGAGTCACGTACTCGTTGGATAAGTTGGCATAGCTTTACATCCAAGAGATAGTAAGGTTGCATGGAGTGCTGTTGACGATAATCTTGGATCGAGATCTGCGGTTTACGTCACATTTTTGGGGAGCCTTTCAAAAGGCGTTTGGTTCAAAGCTATGCTTAAGCACTGCTTACTACCCACAAACAGATGGCCAATCTGAAAGAACAATCCAAATCCTAGAAGATATGCTAAGAGCCTATGTCTTGGACCAAAAAGGAAGTTGGGATAAGTACATGCCTTTGATCGAGTTTGTGTATAACAACAATTATCACGCGAGCATCGGTATGGCACCGTACGAAGCGCTATATGGAAAGAAGTGCCAATCACCCTTGTGTTGGTACGAGCCTAGAGAGCAAAGTGTCTTAGGACCCGATGTAGTGAGGGAAACGATGGAGCAAATCAAGAAGATTAAGGATAGAATCTTAACCGCTCAAAGTCGGCAGAAAACCTACGCGGACAAAAGGCGTAAAAAAGTTGAGTCCCCGATTTCTCGGTCCTTTTGAAATTTTTCAGAGAATCGGGTCTGTAGCTTACAAAATAGCCCTGCCACCCAATTTGTCAAATCTTCATGACATCTTTCACGTCTCTCAATTGTGTAAATACGAGTCCGACCCTAGCCATGTCTTAGAGCCAGAACACGTACAGTTAAGGGAGGACCTGACGTTCAATCTACCACCGACGAGAATCATGTACCAAGGCGTCAAGCAGTTGAGGAACAAGCATGTTCCTTTGGTGAAGGTCACATGGGGACGTGGCAACACCGAGGAGTTCACATGGGAGCTAGAATCCGAGATGAGGTCGAAGTACCCCGAGTTGTTCTAAGGTACAAATTTCGAGGGCGGAATTCTTTTTAAGGAGGGGAGTAATGTAACGCCCCAATTTCTGTTAGAGTGAAAATGACCAAAATGCCCTTGAGGTCATTTTCAGCCCAGAATTCAAGGAGAGCTGATCCGGTAGTACTCAAAGGGCAAACTCAATGTTGGAAGGGGATTAGATGACTCGTGTACCTTTCTGGGATCGAAAATCTCGTTTTTCGAGTTTTCAGGTCAAAATGACCAAAACGCCCTTGCGGTGTTTTACCCGTTTGCAAGTGCCAGATGAACCCGAAACTTCTCCTGATGGTTTTAAAAGCCGTTTTCATGTATTCTATGACCTCAGTATTGGTCACGGAGGTCCCGGGCGAAATTAGCGTAAAATTACGATTTTACCTCTAGTTTCGTGTTTTTACGCATAATCGCGTGATTAAGCAAACCTAGGCAATATTAGGCTCTAATCGAAGATTAATTAATTTTCATAATTAATCTAAGGTCAAAATAATTTATTAAAGTTGATTAGAACCTAATAATGCTTGATTACAACTTGAAATCTTATTTTAAATTCAAGATTCCTAGTCATGGAATCTTGAATAGTGTTTTCTCTCTCCAATTCCTTGAATCATGGAATTGTGTTTCCAATTGTTTGTTCCTAAATGAGTTTTAAAATCTCTAATGATGTATGAGCACTCCTAATCTTGTCATAAAATCCTTAAACCTCATTCTTAGTCACCTAAACTTAAGCTTAATTATTCCTAACCTTGTACCTAAGCTAACCTACACTTAATCCTATCATTAACACCCAATTACATGAGAGATTTTTCCTCTCTCCTTGCTGCCCCAATCTGGCTGAAACTCTCCCCCTCCATATGCATCTCATGCTCAAATTTTTCTCACTCAAAGAACCATGCTTTGACCTTACATGAACTATACTTTGAGTCATACAAACTATGCTTTCATCCATGCTTCCAAGGACAACGTCTAGAAGACTTCTCTTCCCCATTTTTCTGGTCTGAATTTCGCCAGCCTTCCTCCCCCATTTGGTGAATTATTTCATTTCAAAATTGAAGGGAAATCACCTCAAATTACCATACCTTGTCATACTTTCAATCAAGCTTGATTTTCCAAATGAATAACTAAATGAAATAAACCAATTCCTTCATTTATTTGTGGTTGAAAAACTTCCAGCCATGTCAAGTTTCTAGAAGACTTATTTCATTCAAAATTTGAAAGAAAACTCACTCAAAAACCCATGCTTGAAGCCATACTTTGTATCATAAACTCTATACCTTAAACCATGCTTGTATGACACCTTGAAAGAGATATTTTTCTCTTCCTTTCCCTCCTCAATGCTACGGCTAGCCTTCCTCCCCTCACTCCTTCATTGTTTTTATTTTCTATAAATACCTATGCTTAAGGACTTATGAGAACCTTTAGATCAATTGCATAGTTTCAAGTTCTCTAGCTTTCTCTAAGTTCTTTTCCTTTTCTCTCAAAGTCTCAAGAGAGTTCTCTCTTGTTCTTCATCTTCATCTTCTTCATCTCTTCATGACATAATCATCTCATAACCTTCAAACACCACCTCACAACCTCAAATCACCTCCTAAGCTCTCAAACACTTCATCTCAAACACAACCTCACTTGAAACACAACTCCAACCTTCTTATCCTCCCTTGGCCGAAGCCATCTTGCCCTTGGAGGACTTCATCATCTTGTTTTCCTTTTCAAAAAGTTCAAGTTTTCATCTTCACTCTAGGTAGGAGTGTCTTCTAAACTTTGCTTTTCATGAAAATGAGCTTTTCTAGCTTTCTCTTGGATTTTCTTTTTGAAACTTTCTTGTTCTTATATTTCTATGAGTTTGGCCTCTTGGCCTTGATGAGCACATGATAGCTTAATGATGAGAGCTCCTAGATGATGACTATGTGTTCTTCTCAAAGGAACCTCTAGAGCTTAAGTTTTTATTTTCTCTAAGTTTCATCTTGATTTACTAACTCAAAATGATTTCTAGCTCAAGAACACCTTCACTCTTTCTTGTTTTTCATTTCGGTTTCCTTGTTTCCTTTCCTCTAGTATTTCGGTTTTATTTCCTTTTCTTTAAGGTATTGTGTTTCCTTGAAAGTTTATTTATTTTGAGCTTGATGATGATGTTCAAGAACCTCATAGTTCCTTTGAGAACTTGGTTCAAGAACTCTAAAGCTATCTTTGTAATGAGATGAGTGTTGGGTTGTTAATCTCTAAAGTCTTGTAAGAGCTCTAGATAATCTTAAAATGAACCTTGCATCCATGTTCACTGTTATGCTTTGCACCTCATATTTACTTTTCTTGTTATCACTAAGTATCAAGATAATGAATGAACTTGCATTATCATGTTTATATTTCAAGCTATGCATTATCATGTTTATATTTCAAGTTCCCATTTAATATCAAGATAACAATAAATTGCATCTCATGTTTATTTTATGCTCTCACTTTACTTTCTAATGGAACCTAAAATAAGTGCATGAGCATGTTTATTTTTATGTCATCACTTAAATGAACCTAGAGCTCAAAGACTTGCCCATTGTTGTCTCAAACAAAGGCTTGAAAATATTTATTTCTCTAGCTTGAGATTTCGGCCCCTAAGAGTTTATTTGTTTCAAAGTATTGAAAACTAAGTTTCATAATTTTTCTAAGCTTTTATGAGTTTAAGGAATGCATAGAACTAAGTGTTATGAATTTAGGACCTCTTGAGACAAATTTGATTTAGCTACTGCCCCCATAAATATTTTGATGATTTTAGATGTTAAAAATGTTTATAAATGAGTTTTGAAAGTTTGAAAAAGGTTCCAAGAGAAACTAGTATGTTATGTGCTTTAGAAATTGTGTTTGATGCCTTTATATGGAGACTTGGTTTCGGTTCTACCTTGCTATTTTATGGCCACTGTATGTGCTGTTTGATGATGATAATATGATTAAGTTTGAGCATAATTAATATTAAAACTCATATGTGAAAGATAAGAGAAGTTAGAAACTAGAAAATAATTAATTTGAGAGTTTTAGATCCCTTAATGTTTGATTTTTCTGGATTCTGTCCAGCAACGTTTAGAAATGGTAATCATAGATTTAAATTAGTTTAAATGTGTAGGAATGACTCATAATTGGTTTAGGACTTGATCTTGGTGCCTTAGGAGCAAACTGGACTTAGAAAGGGTCATTGTTGTGACTCCTAGGTACCCGTAAAGTTAGGATTTTAGATTTTGCATCATTGAGGTTTAGAGATGTTCTTGATCATAGTATGGAGTGAGGAATACTTAGATATGAGCCCATAGATACCCAAGAGATTAAGTTGTGATGATTTATAACTTAGATTGTGAGTTAAAGACCGTAAGGGTCAATGCATAAGACATTAAGGAACTGTTAATGCAATGCTATTTATATGATGTAATAATATGTTGAGATGTTTATGAGGCATGAGGAAATGATTGTTTGAGATATGAGTTTATCATAGCATTAGATTTTAAATGAGGAATATGTTGCATGATTAACTTGTGGCATAAGTTTCGGTTTGAAAGAAATTCGGTTTAACAGCTGTTATGATGCCGAATTTCCATCAAACCTTAAAGGGTTAAAGAAATGTTTAAGAGTACCATATGTGTTGCAAACCCTGGGTGACACCGGTTCGGCCGAGCACGCCCCAGGGGAGACAAATTTGTGAGGGTATGAGTAGATGCAGCCTACCAAAGCGGAAAAATTGCTGTGGCTTAATGCCTGCAAAGCGTTTCAAAGAGGGTATATCCTAAGAGAGGTGATCCCTGCCCCCTACCCGTACTTGCGTAGTTGGGATTATTTTATTATGTTTCACTCATTCAGATAATAAGCAAGAGCTAGTGACGACTAACTGAGGTATGAGCTCATAACCTAGTTATTTTAGGGTGGCCTTATTATGCTAAAGTACCATGATTGATGTCACGAAGTTGAGGAATGATCCACTTGAAAGTTATATACCCTTTATGCCACTTGTGTGCTTACTTGAAGTTGTGATTCATTGAGATATTTGATTGAGGCATTGCCATGCATTCATGTTTTAATATGTTGCATTCATACAATCAAGATGCATGCTAAAAGGAATGGACCTTGGATAATTAGTTTTACAAACCCTAAATTGAATCTATTATGCATGCTCACTATTTTATAAATAAACCCAAGGTTCCTGAGGATGTGAACGATGCAACCATAGGATAGGAGACTCCTACTGAGATTCTTCAGTAAGAATTCTCACTCATTTCTTTTTCTTCTTCCGTCACATCTTTAGAGATCAATGGTGACATTTGTAGTCTTCATTGACACGCCCGTATGAGAGGTGCACTACGACCCAGACCACTGCTCATATCACTTTGAGGGTCGTTGTGGGGTTAGCATTTTTGTGTACATGAGATGACCTTTCGCCTATCCGGTATCGAGCTACCAGTTCACTCCTACTACACCTTTTGGTGGTGACGACATGATCTTCGAGCGTACCCACCCACACGACGAGCAGAGACTTGGTGCTCGTCCGTCTGCTTCTGCCGTCCGTGACTTTCCGGAGTATATGCCATGTTCGAGGAGGTTTGAGATGGACCCGTCTGAGGATTCACCTACGCACGTCCCTTTAGAGGGTTCTGCACCTTTTCCCCAGTACCGGCGTGTGGGGAGTGAGGAAACTGTGATGCAGCCGCGTCTAGTGAGGAGGGCCGAGATGCGTCCGCGCCGAGGAGCTCATGCCCAGCCGGCACGTGTTCCTTTCCCACTCCACTAGCCGACTCAGGAGGAGATCGAGCAGTTCGTGGGCTACCTACCCCTATCACCCGAGCGTCCCTGTCGTCACTAGATTCCGGTGGAGAGCTTTATGAGTCCTCCGGGGACGAGGGCCACCTCCCTCTGCTTCACCTCCCCTGGTCTGTATGGAAAAATGGTAAGTTTGCTTTTTAGTTCACTTACCACAATCCCATACAGAGTTTACCAGGGTATGGAGCCAGCGTCGGTCTGTATGGCATGCTGAAAAAGGTCACCACTCCTCGTTCAGCGGAAGGTACGAGTAGTCAGTAGTCACTACTCGAAGGCAACTTCCAGTTGTAGCCGTCTCGTACATTGGTTTTCAACAGGTTACGGGAGACAAGGGAGATTCCTTGAGGTAGGATTTTTTATACTTGAGCCTTCGTCGAGATCTTCCCTTCGACAGTACCTTTTGCGAGGGGTTGTAGATTAGTACTCGTAGCTTAGTAGGAGGGTAGCATTTTGGGTTTCATTTCCTGTTGTGCCATGTACTTTATGCTTTCTAGTTTTCTGTTGTATTTTATTTCCGATGTATTACAAGTTCTGCCCGTTCTTAGGGTATGACTAGCTATGTACTTCAACTATATTATTATTAATGAAATGTTTCTTTTGTTATCATGATCGTTGTTCTTTGAGTATATGCTTTACCTTATGATTTCTAATGACTGTTACGCGTGCTTTATATTTTTGTCATTCGATTAGTTAAGTTCGTGACTCTTACTTTGATTTATGTTTTCAAAAAAGAAAAAAATTTACCCATAATTTTCGCTAAGTATTTTAATAAAATGATGAGACTAAGGAGTAATTGTAACGCCCCGATTTTTCTGTTAGAGTGAAAATGACCAAAATGCCCCTGAGGTCATTTTCACTGGAGTCGAGGAAAGCGGTCTTGGCAGTACTCGAAGGGCAAACTCAATGTTGGAAGGGATTAGAAAACTTATGTACCTTCAGGGATCGAAAATCTCGTTTTCGAAGTTTCAGTCAAAATGACCAAAACGCCCCTGTGGTGTTTTACCCGCTTGCAAGTGCTTGGATGAACCGAAACTTCTCCAGATGGTTTTAAAAGGCGTTTTTATGTATTCTATGACCTCAGTTTTAATTTTTGAAGTCCCGGGCAAAATTAGTGCAAAATTACGGTTTTGCCCCTAGTTTCGTATTTTTACGCTTAATCACTCGATTAAGCAAACCTAAGCAATATTAGGCTCTAATCGAAGGTTAATTAATTTCCTTAATTAATCTAGAGCCAAAATAATTTATTAAAGTTGATTAGAACCAAAAAGTACTTAATTACAACCTAAAATCATATTTTAATTTTATGACACCTAGTCATAGAATCTTGAATAGTGTTTTCTCTTTCCAATTCCTTAAATCATGGAATTGTGTTACACATTGTTTATTCATAAATGAGTTTTAAATTCTTTAATGATGTATGAGCACTCCTAAACTTGTCATAAACTCCTAAATCACATTCTTAGTTACCTAAACTTAAGCTTAATCATTCCTAACCTTGTACCTAAGCTAATACACATCTAAACCTACCATTAACACACAATTAAATGGTCAAATCATCCTCCCATTCTGCTGACCCAAGCTGGCCGTGAACCTCCTCCCTCCATTATGCATCACATGTTCAATTTTTCAACACTCCAAGGCCATACCTCAAGTCACATACACTATACCTTGTCATAACTTTCAATCAAGCTTGAATTTCCACATGAATAAATAATTAAAACAACCCATTTTCCCCATTTAATTGTGGCTGGAAAAGTTCCAGCCATGCATTATTTCTAGAAGCCTAATTTCATAAAAATGTGATAGGAAATTAACTCACATCAAGCCATACTTTGTAGCATAGCTTCCATACTTCAAACCATGCTTGAATGACCTTGTGTAAGAGATATTTTCTCTTCCTTCCTCCCTCAAAGGCTATGGCCAAGCCCTCCCCATTCACTCCTCCATGGTTTTGATTTTCTATAAATAGGATGCTTGTGTTAGCCTTGTTACACTTTGAAGCATTTGCAAAGTTTAGAGTTTTAGAGTTGTCTTGCTAGTCTTTCCTTTTTCTCTCAAAGTTCCAAGAGTGTTCTTCCTTTCTTTTCATCTTTATCTTCTTCATCTCTTCACCTCATCATCACCTCTCAACCATCAAACACCACCCCAAAACCTTGAACCATCATCAAACCTCTCAAACACCACACCTCAAACACAACTCCACTTGAAACACATTTTCTTTCTTTTTCTCTCATCAAGGCCGAATCATCATCACCATCCTAGGAGGTGTTGCTCATCTCATTTCCATCTTCAAGTTCAAGCTTTTATCTTCATCAAAAGGTAGGGATTTGTTTTCAAACTTTATTTTGCTCAAGAAAGTGTTTTTCTCTAGTTTTCTCTTGGATTCTTTTTGAACTTTCCTTTGTCTTTCCTTTCCTTTCATTTTCGGCCATGAGGCCTTGATTTGAGCATGATAGCTTGATGATGAGAGTTTCTAGATGATGACATTGTGTTCATCTCAAAGAAACCTCTAAAGCTTGAGTTTTCCTTTTCTTACAAATTCATCTATATGTTATCTAGCTCACATGGTTTTCCAACTTAAGAAAATTAATCTAAGGATTTCTAAAAGCCCAAGCCTACCCTTGTCAACCTTAAAGTTGGCGGCACGTTCTAGAGATTTGTCTCTAGATAGGGGTTTGGGTACTTAATAAAGAACTTGATGTAGCTTCACTTTCTTTCTCTTTTATATGATTTTCGATTCTTGTGTTGTGATCTTTGAGATATTGTATGGGGTTATTATCTTGTTAAAGTCTTAAATGAGCTCTAGTTAAACATAAAAATGAAACTTGCATCATGTTTACTTTAAGCTTTGCATATCATGTTTATTTCCTTGCTATCACTAAATCCCAAGATAATGAATAAACTTGCATTATCATGTTTATGTTTCAAGCTTTGCATTATCATATTTATATTTCAAGTCCTCACCTAAATATCAAAGATAATAATATATTGCACCACATATTTATTTTATGCTCTCACTTTACTTTCTAGCAATAACTAAAATAAGTGCATGAGCATGTTTATTTTTATGTCATCACTTTAATGATTCTAGAGCTCAAAGACTTGCCCAAGGATATCTCAAAACAAAGGTCTAAAACATTTATCTCCTATGGCTCATATTTCGGCCCTATGAGGCCTTAATGTCTTCAAGTATTGAAAACTATGTTTTATAATTTTTCTAAACTTATATGAGTATAAGGAATGTGTAGAACTAAGTATTATGAATTTAGGGCCTCTTGAGATGAAAATAACATAGCCACTGCCCTATTAAGTATTTCCATGAGTTTAGATGATAAAAGTGTTCATAAAAGAGTTTTGAAGGTTTTAATAAGGTTCCAAGAGAAACTAGTGTTTTATGTGCTTTAGAAACTATGATTCAATGCCTTTAAATGGAGTTGTTGTTTCGGTTCTGCCTTGCTATGTTTGGCCACGGTATGAGCTGTGTTAATGATGTTAATATGCTTATGTTTGGGTAATAATTATGTTAAGACTCATATGTGAAAGATAGGATAAGTTAGGAACTAGAAAAGAATTAATTTGAGAGTTCTAGATCCCTTAAAGATTTATTTTTCTGGATTCTGTCCAGCAAGGTTTAGATTCAATAATCATGGTTTTAAATTAGTTTATATGTGTAGGAATGACTCATAATTGGTTTAGGACTTAATCTTGAAACCTTAGGAGCAAACCGAACTTAGAAAGGGTCATTATTGTGACTTCTAGGTACCCGTAAAGTTAGTATTTTGATTTCTGCACTCTTGAGGTTTAGAGATGTTCTTGACCATAGGGTGAGGTGAGAAATACTTAGTTATAACCTTGTAGGTTCCCAAGAGACTAGGTGTTGATGATCAATAACTTAGAAAGTGAGATAAAGATCTAAACCGTAATTTCTAGAACTCCGTAATCACTTAAACATAAAGCTGTCCAAATTCCGCTTAGTGCTATTTGGATTAGTTCTTAAGCATGAGATTTGTATGACTCATAAATTGTCAAACTATAGGTGTATAAAGAAGTTAAGAATAATTAATTTGCAAGTTTAAGACTCATAATAATCGAAGTTTAAAGCACTATGAGATATAACATAACATGTCTATGAGCCTATGGGGATGATTGTTAAATATGACTATGTGATGATGTTTGTGTGAAAGTTTTATGTGACGAATGTTATGAGAAAGTTTCATGTGATGATATATATGTTATGAAAAAGCTACATGAGAATGCATGATAAAAATGAATATGATAAATGATGAGGTAATTGTGATGTAATACTTATGAAAATATAAATGTGACACAACACTGAGACGCACTTCTCCTGGGTGACACCGGTTCGGCCGAGCACCCCCAGGAGGAGACAAATCCGTGAGGGTATGTGTAGATGCAGCCTGCCAAAGCGGACAAATTGCGAGGCCCACGTGGCTAGCAAAGCGTTTCAAAGAGGAAATGATCCTAGAAAGGAGATCCTTAAATTGCCCCCTAGCCCGTACTTTAAGTCGGGATTATGTTACGCTTATCATAGGATAAGTAAGAGCTAGTGACGACTAGTTAAGGTATGAGCTCATAACCTAGAGAAGTTTTAGGGCGGCCCCATGAGATGAAAGTTAAAGTTGACAATGTCACATAAACTTTACTTATATCAATGTTATAATGTTTCCTAGTTATTCTATTGTTTGGTTTACCTTATGATGCATTCATATCATTAGTATATTTCTGCTTAAGCTATAAAGACGCATTATAAAATATAATGGACCTTGGATAAAATACCTTTTTGGGAAACCCACTTAAAAGGAACTTATATGCATGCACACCTTTTAGAAATAAACCCAAGGTTCCTGAGGATGTGACGATGACACCTAGGTAGGGATAACCCTACAGAGAATTCTTTTAGAAAGATTCTCATTCCCTCTCTCTTTTCTTCCGTCATATCTTCAGATGGCGACGTTTGTACTCTTCGTCGACACCCCGGTATGGGAGCTGCACCATGACCCGGCACTCGGGTCATATCATTTTGAGGGTCGCTGCACAGTCAGAGTATTCATGTTCATGGGACGACCCTTCGCAAGACTTCGTCCGAGCTACCGCTTCACCCCGATCGCTCCTACCGTCATAACGGGATTTTTGAGCAGCGAGGCCACGCGATGAGCAGATCCTCCGCATGGAGCCCGAGACGCCGGTTGTACGCGAGTACCCGAGTATGTATCTGCGTCCCAAGATTTCTGAGACGGACTCCATCCGAGGACCCGCCATCCCACATGTACAGTTGGAGCTCGGTCCGCTCCTCCACCGATGAGGGCTGGGAGTGAGGAGACGGTGGTCGGCCGAGGTTGGCTCGACGGCCATCTATGCGCCCTCGCGCGGTGGACATGCCCGATGATGCACTCGACCACTCCCGCCGAGATTCGCGGTGGATTGACTTGACCCCGCAGATTTTCGGACCAGGAGTAGTCATAGGAGGGGTAGTAGTTAGTGCACACACACGCCACATAGTAGAGGACAAACCTTCTTTTGTATATGAGGTTGTCTCCTTTAGGTGCACATGGGTATGGGGGTAGTTTCTCTTGTATTCGCTTTTATGATTTCCTTGTATTGCATTTCGGTTGTATTTTGCTTCATGATGTATCAAATAGTCACGCCTCTTTGGGTAGGCACGTTATATATATATATATCTATGTTTCAGTTGATGTTTCCATGACATGATGTGTTTCTTATGCTTTGCCTATATGTTTCGCTATGTTGCCCCTTAAAGTTTCGCGCGTGGCTCTCACTTTGATTTTAAAAAGAAAAATTTTACCCGTATTTCCGCTAAGTATTTTCCAAAGGATGAGACCAAGAGGTAATATTCTAAAAATTAACCTAAGGACATACTAGTAGTCTTGGGTTAAGATTTAGGGTGTTACATTATGGTATCGAGCGATTCGATTCTCATGGAGCCCGAGGATTGGGTGACTATGCTTTATAAGCATAATACGATAGTTATGTCATGTATAGTGCTTGATAGAGATAAGTCAGAGGACTAGAGATGCATGACTTACATTGGTTGCAAGTGCCATGGTAACTAGCTCATTTTGCATGGATATTGAGCCCGATCAACTTGATGTTCATTGTTTCATGTGTATAGGGACCAATGGCACCGCTGACGACGGCCTAGGACTACACCCGATGTTGAACAAGATGATACAAGCTGCTGCCGCCGTCCGTCGCATGGCGCAAGCCATGGAGCGAATGTTCGACCGAATGGATCAACAAGCGAATGCTGCTCTGTTCCCCCTCCTCCCCTGCTGCGAGATGGTGGAACAAGTCCGCTTCGGGCGAAGTTCCGCAAGGCGAACCCGCTAGTGTTCCGAGGGGTAATGGACCCGACAAGGTGATGAGTGGATCAAAGACATGGAGAAGATCTACTCTGTTACCCTTTCGGAGGAGCGTAAGGTCACATTCTTTGCTTTCATCTTTGAAGTCCGACGCCGAAGTTACGGTGGAGCGGCACGAGGCATCTGCTAGAAGCCTCTGGAACTCCCATTGGTAGAGCTGTTCAAGACTTACTTCTATGAGAAGTACTTTCCTGAGTCCGTGAGGAACGCGAAGGGCGTTGAGTTCATGCGATTAACCCAAGGAGGGTCTCAATGTAGCTCAATACACCGCGAAGTTTGAGGAGCTAATCAAGTTCTCTCGGGTGTTCCAAGGAACCCCGATGAAGTTTGGAAGTGTGTGAAGTATGAGGCCGGTCTCAAGGCGTAAATGAACTACGCTGGCCCATATGGAGATCGAGAGACTTCCGACCCTGGTCAACAAGTGCGGATACTTGAAGAAGGGAGAGAAAGATTCAAATCACAAGGGCGGAGCGAGCTAAGGGGCTCGGACCTCAAGCCCCGAAGTTCAAACCGCAATACCCGTCGAGGAATCACTACAACCCCTACCAGTCCAACCAGTTCCGACAACAACAACAACAACCGCCAAGAGCTCCTGCTCACCAACAATCCAAACAACACCAAAGGCCGCCATTTCAACATCAAGGCCCGAGGAATTTCAATAATCAACCCCGTGGACCGGGTGGACCCCGAAACCACAATGGAGGGCCAAGTGGAGCCAAGAACAAGGCACCACAAACCCCTGCTGCCTACCCCCCAGCAACATCTGGCCGACGCCCGCCCACAATGCGGGAAGAACCACGGGAATCGCCCATGCTTAGCCGGTCAGAATGTATGTTTCAAGTGTGGCAAGCCTGGCCACTATGCAAAGGACTGCACCGGACAAGGGACATCGAACCAAAACCCCCGACCACAATACCGAGGAAGGGTCTTTACCCTTAACGCGGAAGACGCCAAGAAGTCCAAAGATCTCATCGAAGGTATGTGCGAAGTAAATGGTAAAGCCTTAACTGTACTATATGACTCTGGTGCTACTCATTCTTTCATTTCACTTGCTAGTGTCGACTCCTTAAATCTAAAAGTCTCTAAACTTCCCTTGATCTTATTGTTTCTACTCCTACAAATCGCCCTGTTAATACTTGCCGTTGTTGTTTAAACTGTCATCTTGTTGTAGAAAATAGGTCTTTTATCATAGATTTAATTTGTTTACCCTTGAAAGACATAGGCATTATCTTAGGCATGAAGGCTTCACCCCAATCGTGTGATGTTAGATTGTGGAACCCAAACCGTAGTTTTCCCTTCTCCTCCCAAAAACATCACTCAACCCATTAGGCTGTACCTAAATTCCGTAGAGGTCTTACGTAGTGGGAAGAAAACTAAGGGATATGTTCTCCTAGCCACTTTGTGATGTAGACTTGGAGCAAAACCTAGGTGAGATACCTGTGGTGAGAGACTATCCCGAGGTGTTTCCAGATGAAATACCCGAGTTCCCTCCCGAAAGAGAAGTGGAGTTCTCCATAGAGTTGGTTCTGGGACAGACCAATCTCTATAGCCCCATATAGGATGTCACCCTCGGAGTTAGCAGAGTTGAAAACCCAGTTAGAGGAGTTGTTAGAAAAGAGTTTTATAAGGCCGAGTGCTTCACCTTGGGGCACTCCGGTCTTATTTGTGAAGAAAAAGGACTAAGCATAAGGATGTGTATAGACTATAGGCAGTTGAACCAAGTAACCATAAAGAATAAATACCCATTGCCTAGGATTGATGATCTTATGGACCAATTGAAAGGAGCTTGAGTGTTTTCTAAGATTGATTTAAGGTCCGGTTACCATCAGATTAGGGTGAGAGATTCGGATATTCCTAAAACCGCCTTTCGAACTCGGTATGGACACTTTGAGTTCAATGTAATGTCGTTTGGTTTGACGAATGCTCCCAGTTTTTATGGATTACATGAATAGGATCTTTAGACCCTATTTAGATCAGTTCGTGGTTGTGTTCATAGATGATATTCTCATCTATTCGAAAACCCACGAGGAGCATGAGCGTCATTTAAGGTTGGTTTTAGAGGTATTAAAGGAGAAGAAGTTATACGCTAAGTTGTCTAAGTGTGAATTTTGGTTAGAGGAGGTAAAGTTCTTAGGACATGTTGTGTCAAAAGGTGGCATAGCTGTCGACCCAAGTAAGATAGAGGCTGTGATGAATTGGGATAGACCAACCTCTGTAACTGAGATTAGAAGCTTTTTGGGTTTAGCTGGATATTATCGTAGGTTCATTAAAGGATTTTCCCAGTTAGCCCTACCCCTTAACCAAGCTCACTAGGAAGAATGCCCCGCTTGAGTGGAGCCTGAGTGTGAAAAGAGTTTCCTAGAGCTTAAGGAAAAGCTCACCTCAACCCCAGTTTTAGTTTTACCTGACCCCAATGTACCCTTCGAGGTATATTGCGATGCTTCTGGCAAAGGTTTAGGTTGTGTGTTGATGCAAAACAGGCAAGTGGTAGCCTATGCGTCCAGGCAACTCAAGCCTCATGAGGTAACCTACCCCACCCATGACCTTGAACTAGCAGCCATCGTGTTCACTCTAAAGATGTGGAGACACCACTTGTATGGTGTGAGGTTTGAAGTTTTCTCCGATCATAAGAGTCTCAAGCATCTCTTTGATCAAAAGGAGTTGAATATGAGGCAAAGGAGATGGATGGAATTCCTCAAGGACTACGATTTTGGTTTAAGTTACCACCCCGGCAAGGCTAATGTGGTAGCCGACGCCTTGAGCCGAAACTCGTTACGTCTGTCAAGTATGATGGTTAATGAAGTTGGGTTAATAGAGCAATTTAGGAATATGAATCTTGGAATGTCTATAACGGAGAATGGCATCGTGATGAGTCATCTCACGGTGACCAGTGGGTTTAAGCAAAGGATTATGCTTGCCCAAAGAGAAAATGAGGACTTTATGGAGACAATCGAGGCAGTAAAGGCTGGAAAGTTGAAAGGTTTTGTACGAGGCCCGGACTGGTTATGGAGGTTCGAGGGGCGAATCTGTGCCACAAGATGGTGACCTCCGAGAGAAGATCTTGGAGGAGGCTCACAAGAGCCATTTTGCCATCCATCCTGGTACTACAAAGATGTATCAGGACTTAAAGAGGATGTTTTGGTGGCCCGGATTAAAGAAGGATGTGGTCGCCTGGGTGAGTAAGTGTTTGGTCTGCCAAAAGGTCAAGATCGAACACCAAAAACCTTCTGGCATGTTGCAACCCCTGTTGATCCCCGAGTGGAAGTGGGAGAGTATATCAATGGACTTCGTGACAGGATTGCCAAAGACCCAAGCTGGCCACGATGCCGTATGGGTAATCGTGGATCGACTGACTAAGTCGGCTCACTTTCTACCTATTCGAGTCAATGCACTCGTTGGATAAGTTGGCCCTGCTTTACATCCAAGAAATAGTAAGGTTGCATGGAGTACCATCGACGATAATCTCGGATCGAGATCCGCGGTTTACGTCACGTTTTTGGGGAGCCTTTCAAAAGGCGTTTGGTTCCAAGTTGTGCCTAAGCACTGCTTACCACCCACAAACGGATGGTCAGTCCGAGAGGACAATCCAAACCCTAGAGGATATGCTGAGAGCTTGTGTCTTAGACCAAAAAGGAAGTTGGGATAAGTACATGCCTTTGATCGAGTTTGCGTATAACAACAGTTATCACGCAAGCATCGGTATGGCACCGTACGAGGCATTATACGGAAGGAAGTGCCAATCACCCTTGTGTTGGTACGAGCCCGGAGAGCAAGGTGTCTTAGGACCAGAGGTAGTGAGGGAAACGACGGAACAAATCAAGAAGATCAAGGATAGAATCTTAACCGCTCAAAGTCGACAGAAAAGCTACGCGGACAAAAGGCGCAAGCCCTTGGAGTTCCAAGAGGGAGAACATGTATTTCTAAGAATCACCCCCACTACAGGAATAGGGAGAGCCATGAAAGTTAAAAAGTTGAGTCCCCGATTTCTCGGTCCTTTTGAAATTCTTCAAAGAGTCGGATCCGTAGCTTACAAAATAGCCTTACCACCCAATCTGTCAAACCTTCATGATGTCTTTCACGTCTCCCAGTTACGTAAATATGAGTCCGACCCTAGCCATGTCCTAGAACCAGAGCATGTACAGTTAAGGGAGGACCTCACTTTCAATGTACCGCCTACGAGAATAGTGGATCACGGAGTCAAGCAGTTAAGGAGCAAGTCTGTTCCTTTAGTAAAAGTGGCGTGGGGACAAGGCAAGTCGGAAGAATACACGTGGGAACTAGAGTCAGAGATGAAGTCCAAATATCCAGAGCTTTTCTAAGGTATGAATTTCGAGGGCGAAATTCTTTTTAAGGAGGGGAGTAATGTAACGCCCCGATTTTTCTGTTAGAGTGAAAATGACCAAAATGCCCCTGAGGTCATTTTCACCGGACCGAGGAAAGCCAGTGGCAGTACTCGAAGGGCAAACTCAATGTTGGAAGGGATTAGAAAACTTATGTACCTTCCCGGATCGAAAATCTCGTTTTTCGAGTTTTCGGGTCAAAATGACCAAAACGCCCCTGTGGTGTTTTACCCGCTTGCAAGTGCCGGATGAACTCGAAACTTCTCCAGATGGTTTTAAAAGGCGTTTTTATGTATTCTATGACCTCAGTTTTAATTTTTGAAGTCCCGGGCAAAATTAGTGCAAAATTACGGTTTTGCCCCTAGTTTCGGATTTTTACGCTTAATCACTCGATTAAGCAAACCTAAGCAATATTAGGCTCTAATCGAAGGTTAATTAATTTCCTTAATTAATCTAGAGCCAAAATAATTTATTAAAGTTGATTAGAACCAAAAAGTACTTAATTACAACCTAAAATCATATTTTAATTTTATGACACCTAGTCATAGAATCTTGAATAGTGTTTTCTCTTTCCAATTCCTTAAATCATGGAATTGTGTTACACATTGTTTATTCATAAATGAGTTTTAAATTCTTTAATGATGTATGAGCACTCCTAAACTTGTCATAAACTCCCTAAATCACATTCTTAGTTACCTAAACTTAAGCTTAATCATTCCTAACCTTGTACCTAAGCTAATACACATCTAAACCTACCATTAACACACAATTAAATGGTCAAATCATCCTCCCATTCTGCTGACCCAAGCTGGCCGTGAACCTCCTCCCTCCATTATGCATCACATGTTCAATTTTTCAACACTCCAAGGCCATACCTCAAGTCACATACACTATACCTTGTCATAACTTTCAATCAAGCTTGAATTTCCACATGAATAAATAATTAAAACAACCCATTTTCCCCATTTAATTGTGGCTGGAAAAGTTCCAGCCATGCATTATTTCTAGAAGCCTAATTTCATAAAAATGTGATAGGAAATTAACTCACATCAAGCCATACTTTGTAGCATAGCTTCCATACTTCAAACCATGCTTGAATGACCTTGTGTAAGAGATATTTTCTCTTCCTTCCTCCCTCAAAGGCTACGGCCAAGCCCTCCCCATTCACTCCTCCATGGTTTTGATTTTCTATAAATAGGATGCTTGTGTTAGCCTTGTTACACTTTGAAGCATTTGCAAAGTTTAGAGTTTTAGAGTTGTCTTGCTAGTCTTTCCTTTTTCTCTCAAAGTTCCAAGAGTGTTCTTCCTTTCTTTTCATCTTTATCTTCTTCATCTCTTCACCTCATCATCACCTCTCAACCATCAAACACCACCCCAAAACCTTGAACCATCATCAAACCTCTCAAACACCACACCTCAAACACAACTCCACTTGAAACACATTTTCTTTCTTTTTCTCTCATCAAGGCCGAATCATCATCACCATCCTAGGAGGTGTTGCTCATCTCATTTCCATCTTCAAGTTCAAGCTTTTATCTTCATCAAAAGGTAGGGATTTGTTTTCAAACTTTATTTTGCTCAAGAAAGTGTTTTTCTCTAGTTTTCTCTTGGATTCTTTTTGAACTTTCCTTTGTCTTTCCTTTCCTTTCATTTTCGGCCATGAGGCCTTGATTTGAGCATGATAGCTTGATGATGAGAGTTTCTAGATGATGACATTGTGTTCATCTCAAAGAAACCTCTAAAGCTTGAGTTTTCCTTTTCTTACAACTTCATCTATATGTTATCTAGCTCACATGGTTTTCCAACTTAAGAAAATTAATCTAAGGATTTCTAAAAGCCCAAGCCTACCCTTGTCAACCTTAAAGTTGGTCGGCACGTTCTAGAGATTTGTCTCTAGATGAGGGTTTTGGGTACTTAATAAAGAACTTGATGTAGCTTCACTTTCTTTCTCTTTTATATGATTTTCGATTCTTGTGTTGTGATCTTTGAGATATTGTATGGGGTTATTATCTTGTTAAAGTCTTAAATGAGCTCTAGTTAAACATAAAAATGAAACTTGCATCATGTTTACTTTAAGCTTTGCATATCATGTTTATTTCCTTGCTATCACTAAATCCCAAGATAATGAATAAACTTGCATTATCATGTTTATGTTTCAAGCTTTGCATTATCATATTTATATTTCAAGTCCTCACCTAAATATCAAAGATAATAATATATTGCACCACATATTTATTTTATGCTCTCACTTTACTTTCTAGCAATAACTAAAATAAGTGCATGAGCATGTTTATTTTTATGTCATCACTTTAATGATTCTAGAGCTCAAAGACTTGCCCAAGGATATCTCAAAACAAAGGTCTAAAACATTTATCTCCTATGGCTCATATTTCGGCCCTATGAGGCCTTAATGTCTTCAAGTATTGAAAACTATGTTTTATAATTTTTCTAAACTTATATGAGTATAAGGAATGTGTAGAACTAAGTATTATGAATTTAGGGCCTCTTGAGATGAAAATAACATAGCCACTGCCCTATTAAGTATTTCCATGAGTTTAGATGATAAAAGTGTTCATAAAAGAGTTTTGAAGGTTTTAATAAGGTTCCAAGAGAAACTAGTGTTTTATGTGCTTTAGAAACTATGATTCAATGCCTTTAAATGGAGTTGTTGTTTCGGTTCTGCCTTGCTATGTTTGGCCACGGTATGAGCTGTGTTAATGATGTTAATATGCTTATGTTTGGGTAATAATTATGTTAAGACTCATATGTGAAAGATAGGATAAGTTAGGAACTAGAAAAGAATTAATTTGAGAGTTCTAGATCCCTTAAAGATTTATTTTTCTGGATTCTGTCCAGCAAGGTTTAGATTCAATAATCATGGTTTTAAATTAGTTTATATGTGTAGGAATGACTCATAATTGGTTTAGGACTTAATCTTGAAACCTTAGGAGCAAACCGAACTTAGAAAGGGTCATTATTGTGACTTCTAGGTACCCGTAAAGTTAGTATTTTGATTTCTGCACTCTTGAGGTTTAGAGATGTTCTTGACCATAGGGTGAGGTGAGAAATACTTAGTTATAACCTTGTAGGTTCCCAAGAGACTAGGTGTTGATGATCAATAACTTAGAAAGTGAGATAAAGATCTAAACCGTAATTTCTAGAACTCCGTAATCACTTAAACATAAAGCTGTCCAAATTCCGCTTAGTGCTATTTGGATTAGTTCTTAAGCATGAGATTTGTATGACTCATAAATTGTCAAACTATAGGTGTATAAAGAAGTTAAGAATAATTAATTTGCAAGTTTAAGACTCATAATAATCGAAGTTTAAAGCACTATGAGATATAACATAACATGTCTATGAGCCTATGGGGATGATTGTTAAATATGACTATGTGATGATGTTTGTGTGAAAGTTTTATGTGACGAATGTTATGAGAAAGTTTCATGTGATGATATATATGTTATGAAAAAGCTACATGAGAATGCATGATAAAAATGAATATGATAAATGATGAGGTAATTGTGATGTAATACTTATGAAAATATAAATGTGACACAACACTGAGACGCACTTCTCCTGGGTGACACCGGTTCGGCCGAGCACCCCCAGGAGGAGACAAATCCGTGAGGGTATGTGTAGATGCAGCCTGCCAAAGTGGACAAATTGCGAGGCCCACGTGGCTAGCAAAGCGTTTCAAAGAGGAAATGATCCTAGAAAGGAGATCCTTAAATTGCCCCCTAGCCCGTACTTTAAGTCGGGATTATGTTACGCTTATCATAGGATAAGTAAGAGCTAGTGACGACTAGTTAAGGTATGAGCTCATAACCTAGAGAAGTTTTAGGGCGGCCCCATGAGATGAAAGTTAAAGTTGACAATGTCACATAAACTTTACTTATGTCAATGTTATAATGTTTCCTAGTTATTCTATTGTTTGGTTTACCTTATGATGCATTCATATCATTAGTATATTTCTGCTTAAGCTATAAAGACGCATTATAAAATATAATGGACCTTGGATAAAATACCTCTTTGGGAAACCCACTTAAAAGGAACTTATATGCATGCACACCTTTTAGAAATAAACCCAAGGTTCCTGAGGATGTGACGATGACACCTAGGTAGGGATAACCCTACTGAGAATTCTTTTAGAAAGATTCTCATTCCCTCTCTCTTTTCTTCCGTCATATCTTCAGATGGCGACGTTTGTACTCTTCGTCGACACCCCGGTATGGGAGCTGCACCATGACCCGGCACTCGGGTCATATCATTTTGAGGGTCGCTGCACTGTCAGAGTATTCATGTTCATGGTACGACCCTTCGCGCACCCCGTTCCGAGCTACCGCTTCACCCCGACTGCTCCTTACCGTCATAACGGGATTTTTGAGCGAGCGAGGCCACGCGATGAGCAGATCCTCTGCATGGAGCCCGAGACGTCAGTTGTACGCGAGTACCCCGAGTATGTACCAAGGCCCTCAAAGATTTCGGAGACTGACCCATCCGAGGACCCGCCATCCCACATGTACGATTGGAGCTCGGTCCGCTCCTCCACCGATGAGGGCTGGGAGTGAGGAGACGGTGGTCCAGCCGAGGTTGGCTCGACGGCCATCTATGCGCCCTCGCCGCGGTGGACATGCCCCGATGATGCACTCGACCACTCCCGCCGAGATTCGCGATGGATCGACTCGACCCGCGATACTCGGACCCGCAGGAGTAGTCATAGGAGGGGTAGTAGTTAGTGCACACACACGCCACATCGTAGAGGACAAACCTTCTTTTGTATATGAGGTTGTCTCCTTTAGGTGCACATGGGTATGGGGGTAGTTTCTCTTGTATTCGCTTTTTATGATTTCCTTGTATTGCATTTCAGTTGTATTTTGCTTCATGATGTATCAAATAGTCCTGCCTCTTTGGGTAGGCACGTTATATATATATATATCTATGTTTCAGTTGATGTTTCCATGACATGATGTGTTTCTTATGCTTTGCCTATATGTTTCGCTATGTTGCCCCTTAAAGTTTCGCGCGTGGCTCTCACTTTGATTTTAAAAAGAAAAATTTTACCCGTATTTCCGCTAAGTATTTTCCAAAGGATGAGACCAAGAGGTAATATTCTAAAAATTAACCTAAGGACATACTAGTAGTCTTGGGTTAAGATTTAGGGTGTTACAGTAATAGCCTAATGTTTAACCTAATGTATTCTAGAGAGTTGGGTTAAAGATTAGGGTGTTACACTGATGCCCTTGCTGAGGGCAACACCATTCCACCGATGGCGAATGATTTTCTTTAGGGGAGCACGTGATATTCGGGGACCCATGATATGTACATAGCTGTAGTTTAGTATTAGGAAACCACCAGCCTGCATACTGACCTTGTTAGATGTCTTAGGGTCCATTTCTGTATGAATGAAATTTTGTTGGAACCTGATATTTGAGCAGGTTAGACTAGACACTGATACTGAGTTCCTGAGTAGTTAGTAGTTGACTAGTTTCTGTCCTGGTATGATGTACATATTGCTAACCTATTTATCATGTGTGTGTGTGTGCGTGTATGTGTGTGTGTGTGTGTGAGTTGTTGCAACACATGAGCTCAATCTATTATATCTTCATTTCTCTCGACTAGTACAAAGTATTAGAAAATAGTAACACTTATCTAATTACTATATTAACACTCGAGTAATATATGGTAGTTAGGAGGGTGTTACATCCATCTTTTTGCTATTAAAAGTTTCCTTGAGATTCTTTTCCTCAAGACTTTCTTCCAGTTCTAAATGATAATTAGCAAAGTCATTTTTGAATATTTTTCATCAATAAATTCAAGCTATTTGTAGATCTTGAGTATGCAACTTTTGATTTTCCTTTCGAGCCGGGGAAAATGCTTGATATAGTTATTATTTTTCATCCTTATGAGGAACCTCTTTTTTGTTGTAGTGTTCTTGAGATCTTACAAGAGTGATTTTCTGCTTCATCTTGTCCCTTCAATCTTTAACCTCTGCAATCGTCGGATTGCTCAACCCTCAGAGGCCAGGCTTTGATACCATTTGTTGGTAAAAGAGTGCATGAGAAAGGGGTTGAATCGCACTTTCTAAAGCTTTCTTCCAAATCTGAAACTTTTTGACAAAAAGATATTATCAAGCTTTTAGCTTGAAGTGCAATGGAGAAATGGTTAGTAGTTTCAAAAAGTAGATCTCTAAAGTATAATAATAATAATACAACTTAAATGATGCTTTAGCAGGAATCAATATAAAATGCATAAAAAAAGGAAGATCAGAGAAGAGAGAAATGACACAGGTATTTTTATATTGGTTCGACTAACCTGCCTATATTCAGCACTCAATACATGTTGAGATTTCATTAACAGCAACTTTCTCAACCTGAGCAAGTAAAATAGATAGTTTTTATATTAGCCTTCCCAAGCTCTCATAGTGAACAATGGACAACTCTAACTATTACAAAGTAGTTCTGAACTAGACTCTCCAACTTGAATCGAGTAATTCTAAACCAGCCTCTTTAAGCTGAATCGTGACCTATAGATAACTTCTATTGTCACGTTGATAGTAGCCTTGAACCAGCCTTTCCAAGCTAAACCCTGGTGAGTAAATACCTTTGCTATCACGTTACGAGTAGTTTTACCTTAGCCTCTCCAAGCTACATCTTACTCTGATTTTTAATGGATCAAGGTTACAAAGGTTATATGTTTAGGTTGCCACTCAAACTAACCTACACCCATGTTTCCTTATGAATATTCAATAAAACATACCTGGAAAACATGAGCAACTTCTTTCTCATATATCTTTCTAAGAAGAGTATATGAATCATTACAAAACATGGAAAAAAGATTTTCTACACTTCAAGAGGATTAATTACATGTTATGATGAATAGCATAGGAAGTGTGGAGAGATTTTTCCAAAGTTTTCACTTTTATGTCTTCAACTCTCTCATCGGCACTCAAGTGTGGCATCTTTATTTATATAGGTCCTTTTTCATGACCATTGCCTTTGATCAGATCTCCAAGTGACACGTGTAGACCATTAGTTGTGTCTTGGAACGTTAGTCTAGAGAGGTAGGCAGACAAACTTATCACATCGGTTGCAGAAGCTGTTGTATTGTAGAGGTTTCTGATGTCCTATTTCTTTTTACTTTCTGATCGTGGTTTTTGAACTCCTCCTTCTAGAAGCTAGAATCATGAGTCAATTAGGCAGAAGAGATGACATACCAAATATAAAATTAGGTCTAATTTGAGATTTGAAATTTGAATTTTCCCTCCGTTTCCTTTAGCGTTATGTGCTCCATAGTTAAGTGAGCTTTCTAACAACATAATGAATCTCTTTGATCATTCTTCGATCTTCTAGTCTTCAATCTTGGCTCTTTGTGTAACAAACTAATTTTTAACCTAATACTCTAGAACATATTAGGCTAATCATTAGGTTCTTACTTCTTAGTCTCAACTTTTTAATAAAATACTTAGCGGAAATTACGGGTAAATTTTTCTTTTTGAAAACATAAACAAAGTGAGAGCCGTGAGCTTAGCTAATCGAATAACAGAAATGTAAAGCACGCGCAACAATCATTATAAATCATAAAGTAAAGCATATAATTAGGAAACAATGATCAAGGTAAACAAAGAAACAATTCATTAATAATAGCATAGTTGAGGTACAAAGCTAGTCATACCCTAAGAACGGGCAGAGCTTGTAATACAGTGGAAAAGAAAATACAACAGAAAACAAGAAAGTGGAATAAACCATAACTACCGGAGTGCACCTATGGTGAATAACCTCAAAAACAAGAGAAGGTTTATCCACTCTACATGTGGTGTGTGCACTAAGCCTCCCCTACGACGTCAACTACTGGAATTCGAAAAACGGTGGAGTGTAACCAATCCATGGACGTAGAGCAGCAGGAGTGGGAATACGTGAATACTGAGCATGGGCTCCTCGGTAGGGGCACCTCTCGGCTCGCCTCGCTAGCCTCGGTTGCGTAACGGTCTCCTCGCTCACATCTCGCACGAACTGTGGTGTAGGAGCAGAACTCTCACTATACATGTGTGTCGGCGGGCCCTCGGATGGGTTGTCCTCCGAACTCGAGGATCGAGGCACGTAGTCCTGGAAGTCTCGAGGCATCGAACCACCAGTATAAAGCTCTGCACATAGTCCGCAGAATCCTCTCGTCTCGCGTCCGGGCACACTCAAAAAACACCGCGTCATCATAAGGTGACATCAGGGAGAAACGGTAGCTCTGTACAAGATGTGCAAAGGGACGTCCAATGAACATGAAGACTCACACGGTACACTGCCCCTCAAAATGATATGACCTGTGGTCCGGGTCATAGTGGACCTCCCAAGTAGGCGTGTCAATGAAAAGCATGAACGTCGCCATCGGTCTCTGAAGATGTGACAGAAGAAAGAAGAGAGAGGAGTGAGAATTCTTGCTAAAGAATCTCAGTAGGAGTCTCCTATCCTAGGGTTACATCGTACACATTCTTAGGAACCATGGGTTTAATTATAAAATAGTGAACATGCATATAAAGTTCAATTTAGGGTTTCTCAAACTAATTATCCAAGGTCCATTCCTTTTAGCATGCGTCTTGATGTTATAAATGCAACAAGTTATATCATGGATGCATGTCAATACTTGAGCATATAAGACAACACATTAAAGCACATAAACATAAATCATGTGGCATGAGGGCATATAACTTTCAAGTGAATCATTCCTCAACTTCGTGACATCAATCATGGTACTTTAGCATATAGGCCACCCTAAAAATAATAACTAGGTTATGAGCTCATACCTCAGCTAGTCATCACTAGCTCTTGCTTATTATCTTGAATAAGCAAAACATAAATAATAATCCCGACTCGCAAGCATGGGTAGGGCGTAGGGATCATCTCTATCTGGGATTACCCTCTTTGAAACGCTTTGCGGGCATTTCACCATAGCAATTTGTCCACTTTAGTAGGCTGCATCTACTCATACCCTCATGGATTTGTCTCCCCTGGGGGTGCTCGGCCGAATCGGTGTCACCCAGGCGAGCGCGTTTCAGTGCTTTGTCACATAAAAATCTCCTAGGGGTGCTCGGCCAAACCGGTGTCACCCAGGGTTTTCAACTCATATGGTACTCATAAACATTTCTTTCAACCCTTTAAGGTTTGATGGAAATTCGGCAGCATAACAGCTGTTAAACCGAATTTCCTTCAAACTGCCACAAGCTAATTCACACAACATGTTCTCATGAAAATTCATGCGATGATAAACTTTAACATTTTCACCAATCATTTTGTCATGCATCAAGCACATCTTATCATATCATTGCATCATACCACACATCATAGCATTAACAACTTTTTAGTGTCTTATGCATTGACCCTTATGGTCCTCAACTCACATTCTAAGTTATAAATCATCAAGCTTAATCTCTCGGGAACTTATAAGGTTATAACTAAGTATTTCTCAGCTCACACTAGGGTTAAGAACATCTCTAAACCTCAAGGATGCAGAATTCATAATTCTAACTTTACGGGTACCTAGGAGTCACAGCAATGACCCTTTCTAAGTCCGGTTTGCTCCTAAGGCATCAAGATCAAGTCCTAAACCATTTATGAGTCATTCATACACATTTAAACTAATTTAAATCCATGATTAGCATTACTAAACCTTGCTGGACAGAATCCATAAAATTCAAACATTAAAGGATCTAGAACTCTCAAATTAATTCTTTTCTAGTTTCTAACTTCTCTTATCTTTCACATATGAGTCTTAACATTAATTATACTTAAGCATAGGCATATTATCACGATTAAAACAGCTCATACAATGGCAAATAATGGCAACGCAGAACCGAAACAACCATTCTCCATAAAGGCAGAAAACATAATTTCTAAAGCACATAAAATACTAGTTTCTCTTGGAACCTTTTTAAAACTTTCAAAACTCATTTATAAACATTTTTAACATCTAAAATCATAAAAATATTTAAGAGGGCAGTGACTAAATCAACTTTGTCTCAAGAGCTCCTAAATTCATAAAACTTAGTTCTACATATTCCTTGTACTCATAAAAGCTTAGAAAATTCATGAAACATAGTTTTCAATACTTAGAAGCATCAAAACCTCTTACGGCCGAAACATGAACCAAGGGAAATAAATATTTTAGACCTTTGTTTGAGACAACAATGGGCAAGTCTTTGAGCTCTAGGTTCATTTAAGTGATGACATAAAAATAAACATGCTCATGCACTTGTTTTAGCTTGCATTAGAAAGTAAAGTGATAGCATAAAATAAACATGAGATGCAACTCATTATTATCTTGATATTAAGTGAGAACTTGAAATGTAAACATGATAATGCATAGCTTGAAATATAAATATGATAATGCAAGGTTCACTTATTATCTTGAATACTTAGTGATAGCAAGGAAAGTAAACAAGATGTGCAAAGCATAAAATAAACATGATGCAAGGTTCATTTTATGGTTAGCTAGAGCTCATCCAAGACTTTAACAAAGTAACAACTCAACATATATCTCATTACAAAGAGAGCTCTAGAGTTCTTGAACCAAGTTCTCAAGGAACTATGGGGTTCTTGAACATCATCATCAAGCTCAAGAAAACAAACTTTCTAAACAAACAAAACCTCAAAGATCAAAAAGGAAATGGAAAACCGAAATGTTAAAGAAAAGGAAACAAAGAAACCAAACTCCAAAATAGCAAGGAAGAAAAGGTATTCTTGAGTAAAAATATCATGTTTGAGTTAGAAAATGAAGTTGAAACTCAAGCAAAGTAAAACCTCAAGCTCTAGAGGTTCCTTTGAGATGAACACATAGTCATCATCTAGGAGTCCTCATCATTGAGCTATCATGTGCTCATCAAGGCCTCATGGCCGAAATCTTAAGGAAAGAATAACGAAGGAAGTTCCAAAAAGAAAATCCAAGAGAAAGCTGGAAAGAACTCATTTTCAAGAAAACAAAGCTTAGAAAACACTCCTACCTAGAGTGAAGTTGAAAAGCTTGAACTTTGAGAAAAGAAAACAAGATGATGAGCTCCTCCAAGGGCTTGATGGTTTCGGCCAAGGGGAGATAAGGAGGTTGGAGTTGTGTTTGAGGTGAAGTTGTGTTTAAGGTGAGGTGTTTGAGAGGTTAGGAGATGATTAAAGGCCTTGGGGTGGTGTTTGATGGTTAACAGATGATAATAAGATGAAGAGATGAAGAAGATGAAGATGAAAAGAAAGGAAGAACACTCTTGAAACTTGAGAGAAAATGAAAGGAAACTCAAGAAAGCTTAGAAACTTGAAACTTACCAAAAGACTAAAAGTGACACAAGTTCATCTAAGGCACCTATTTATAGGAAAACAAAACAATGAGGCTCACCAAGGGGGGGGAGTGGCCATAGCTTTTGAGGGGGAAAGGAAAAGAAAATATCTCTTTGATTGTGTCATACAAGCATGGTTGGAGTATGGAGTTCATGATACAAAGCATGGATTCAAGCATGGGTTTTTGAGTGAGCTTTTCTTTTATTTGTGAATGAAATTAGGCTTCTAGAAGTGAGACATGGCTGGAAGATTTTCAGCCACAAATAAATGGAGGAATTGATTTATTTCAATTGGTTACTCATTAGGAAAAGCAAGCTTGATTGAAATTGTGACAAGGTATGACAAGTATGGTGATTTGAGGTGATTTTCCATCAAGTTTTAAAATGAAATAATTCATGAAAATGAGGGTGAGGGCTGGTGCAAATCTGACCAGAAAATGGGGGAAAGAAAGGCTTCTAGATGTTGTCGTTGGAAGCATGGATGAAAGCATGGTTTGTATGACTCAAAGTATGGTTTGTGCAAGGTCAAAGCATGGCTCTTTGTGTAGGAAAAATTCACACATGTGATGGATAAATGGGAGGCATGGCTTAGGCCAGATTGGGCAGAAAAGAGAGAAGAAAAATCTTCCATGTAATTGGCTGTTAATGATAGGATTAAGTGTAGGTTAGCTTAGGTACAAGGTTAGGAATAATTAAGCTTAAGTTTAGGTAACTAAGAATGTGTTTTAAGGATTTTATGACAAGATTAGGAGTGCTCATACATCATTAGAGAATTAAAAATGCATTTATGAATAAACAATGTGTAATACAATTACATGATTTAAGGAATTGGAAAGAGAAAACACTATTCAAGATTCCATGACTAGGATTCTTGAAATTAAAATATGATTTTAAGTTCTAATTAACCACTTTTAGGTTCTAATCAACTTTAATAAATTATTTTGACTCAAGATTAATTAAGGAAATTAATTAACCTTCGATTAGAGCCTAATATTGCTTAGGTTTGCTTAATCACGCGATTAAGCGCAAAAACACGAAACTAGGGGTAAAACCGTAATTTTGCACTAATTTTGCCCAGGACCTCCGGGACCAAAACTAATGTCATAGTCAACATAAAAAATGCCTTTTAAAACCATCTAGAGAAGTTTCGGGTTCATCCGGCACTTGCAAACAGGTAAAACACCGCAGGGGCATTTTGGTCATTTTGACCCGAAAACTCGAAAAACGAGATTTTCGATCCCGGGAAGGTACACAAGTCATCCAATCCCCTTCCAACATTGAGTTTGCCCTTCGAGTACTGCCGGATCGGCTTTCCTCGGTCAGACCAAAAATGACCTCAGGGGCATTTTGGTCATTTTCACTCTAACAGAAAATCGGGGCGTTACATTACTCCCCTCCTTAAAAAGAATTTCGCCCTCGAAATTCGTACCTTAGAACAACTCGGGGTACTTCGATCTCATCTCGGACTCAAGTTTCCACGTAAACTCCTTGGTGTTGCCGCGTCCCGACGCGACCTTCACTAAAGGCACAGACTTGTTCCTCAATTGCTTGACGCCTTGGTCCACGATTCTCATCGGCGGTAGATTGAACGTCAGGTCCTCCCTTAACTGTATGTGTTCTGGCTCTAAGACATGGCTAGGGTTAGACTCGTATTTACATAACTGAGAGACACAAAAGACGTCATGAAGATTTGACAGATTGGGTGGTAGGGCTATTTTGTAGGCTACAGATCCGATTCTCTGAAGAATTTCAAAAGGACCAAGAAATCGGGGACTCGACTTTTTGACTTTCATGGCTCTACCTATTCTAGTAGTGGGAGTAATTCTTAGAAATACATGCTCGCCTTCTTGGAATTCCAAGGGCTTGAGCCTTTTATCCGCGTAGCTTTTCTGCTGACTTTGAGCGGTTAAGATTCTATCCTTAATCTTCTTGATTTGCTCCGTCGTTTCCCTCACTACATCAGGTCCTAAGACACTTTGCTCTGCAGGCTCGTACCAACACAAAGGTGATTGGCACTTCCATCTATACAGCGCTTCGTACGGTGCCATACCGATGCTCGCGTGATAACTGTTGTTATACGTAAACTCGATCAAAGGCATGTACTTATCCCAACTTCCTTTTTGGTCTAAGACATAGGCATCTTAACATGTCCTCTAGGGTTTGGATAGTCCTATCAGATTGGCCATCCACTTGTGGGTGGTAAGCAGTGCTCAAGCACAACTTTGAACCAAATGCCTTTTGAAAGGCCCCCAAAAAATATGACGTAAACCGCGGATCTCGATCCGAGATTATCGTCGATGGTACTCCATGCAACCTTACTATTTCTTGGATGTAAAGCTGAGCCAACTTATCTAACGAGTACGTGACTCGGATAGGTAGAAAGTGAGCCGACTTAGTCAGTCGATCCACGATTACCCATACGGCATCATGGCCAGCTTGGGTCTTTGGCAATCCTGTCACGAAATCCATTGATATACTCTCCCACTTCCACTCGGGGATTGACAGGGGTTGCAACATGCCAGAAGGTTTTTGGTGTTCGATCTTGACCTTTTGGCAAACCAAACACTTACTCACCCAGGCGACCACATCCTTTTTCAATCCGGGCCACCAAAACATCTTCTTCAAATCTTGGTACATCTTGGTAGTACCAGGATGTATGGCGAAGTGGCTCTTGTGGGCCTCCTCCAAGATCTTCTCTCGAAGGTCGCCATCTTGTGGCACACAGATTTGCCCCTCGAACCTCCACAATTAGTCGGGGCCTCGTACAAAAACCCTTCAACTTTCCGGCCTTAATTGCCTCGATTGTCTCCATAAAGTCCTCATTTTCTCTTTGGGCAAGCATAATCCTTTGCTTAAACCCACTGGTCACTGTGAGATGACACATCACGATACCTTTTTCTGTCATTGACATCCCAAGATTCATGTTCCTAAAATGCTCTATTAACCCAACTTCGTTAACCATCATACAAGACAAACACAACGACTTTCGACTCAAGGCATCGGCGACTACATTAGCCTTGCCAAGGTGGTAACTTAAGCCAAAATAGTCTTTGAGGAATTCCATCCATCTCCTTTGCCTCATGTTTAACTCCTTTTGATCAAAGAGATGCTTAAGACTCTTATGATCGGAGAAAACTTCAAACCTTACACCATATAAATGGTGTCTCCATATCTTTAGAGCGAACACGATGGCTGCCAACTCTAGGTCATGGGTGGGGTAGGTTACCTCGTGAGGCTTGAGTTGTCGGGACGCATAGGCTACCACTTGCCTATTTTGCATCAACACACAACCTAAACCCTTTCCAGAAGCATCACTATATACTTTGAAGGGTACATTAGGGTCAGGTAAAACCAAAACGGGGGTTGAGGTGAGCTTTTTCTTAAATTCTAGGAAACTCTTTTCACACTCGGGGCTCCATTCAAATGGGGCATTCTTCCTAGTGAGCTTGGTTAAGGGTAGGGCCAATTGGGAAAATCCTTTGATAAACCTACGGTAATAACCAGCTAAACCCAAAAAGCTTCTAATCTCGGTAACAGAGGTTGGTCTATCCCAATTCGTTACTGCTTCTATCTTACTTGGGTCGACAGCTATGCCACCTTTTGACACAACATGCCCTAAGAATTTCACCTCATTCAACCAAAATTCACACTTATACAACTTGGCGTATAACTTCTTCTCCTTTAATACCTCTAAAACCAGCCTCAAATGATGCTCATGCTCCTTGTGGGTTTTCGAATAGATGAGAATATCATCTATGAACACAACCACGAACTGATCTAAATAGGGTCTAAAGATCCTATTCATGTAATCCATAAAAACTGCGGGAGCATTCGTCAAACTAAACGACATCACATTGAATTCAAAGTGTCCATGCCGAGTTCAAAAGGCGGTTTTAGGAATGTCTGAATCTCTAACCCTAATCTGATGGTAACCAGACCTCAAATCAATCTTAGAAAATACTACTGCTCCTTTTAACTGATCCATAAGATCATCAATCCTAGGCAACGGGTATTTATTCTTTATGGTCACTTGGTTCAACTGCCTATAGTCTATACACATCCTCATACTCCCATCCTTCTTTTTCACAAATAAGACCGGAGCGCCCCAAGGTGAAGTACTCGGCCTTATAAAACTCTTTTCTAACAACTCCTCTAACTGGGTTTTCAATTCTGCCAACTCCGAGGGTGACATCCTATACGGGGCTATAGAGATAGGTCCCGTTCCAGGAACTAGCTCTATGGAAAACTCTACTTCTCTTTCAGGAGGGGGTATTTCCTCTGGAAACACCTCGGGATAGTCTCTCACCACAGGTATATCACCTAGGTTTTGCTCAAAGTCTACATCGCAGGCGGCTAGGAGAAAATATCCCTTAGTTTTCTCCCCACTACAGAAGACCTCTACGGAGTTTAGGTATAACCTCCTGCGTTGACTAATGGGTTTAGGAGGAGAAGGAAAAATGATAGTTTGGGTTCCACAATCTAACAGTACACGGTTGGCGTGAAGCCAATCCATGCCTAGAATGATACCTATGTCTTTAAGGGGTAACCAAATTAAATCTATGATAAATGACCTATTCTCTACAACAAGATGACAGTTTAAGCAACATTTGCAGGTATTAACAGGGCGATTAGTAGGATTAGAAACAATAAGATCAAAGGGAAGTTTAGAGACTTGCAAATTTAAAGACTCGACACTAGCAAGCGAAATGAAAGAATGAGTAGCACCAGAATCGAAAAATACAGTTAAGGTTCTACTGTTAAGCTCGCACTTACCTTGAATGAGATCGTTGGACGTTCACGCTTCTTCCGCATTGAGGGTGAAGACCCATCCTTGGTGTTGAGGTCGGGGGTTTTGGTTTGATGGTCCTCCGTTGGTGCAGTTGTTGGCATAGTGGCCGGGCTTGCCACACTTGAAACAAACCCTTTGCCCCATAAAACAAGGGCGGTTTCCATGATTCTTCCCTTACGAGGATGGACATCAGCGATTCTTGCCGGGAGTAAGCAGCAGGGGTTCCTTGGGGTGCCTTGTTCTTGGCCCCACTTGGTCCTCCATTGTGATTCCGGGGTCTGCCCGGTCCACGGGGTTGGTTGTTATTGAAGTTCCTCGGGCCTTGATGTGGAAACGGCGGCCTTTGGTGTTGCTTGGATTGTTAGTATGCAGGAGCTCTCGGTTGTTGTTGTTGTGGTCGGAACTGGTTGGCTTGGTAGGGATTGTAGTGATTCCTTGATGGGTATTGCGATTTGAACTTCGGGGCTTGAGGTCCGAGCCCCTTAGCTCGCTCCGCCCTCGTGGCTTGCATCTTTTGTTGTCCTTCCTCAAGGATTCGACACTTGTTGACCAGAGTCGGGAAGTCTCTGATCTCCATATGGGCCATGGCATAGTTCATCTCTGCCTTCAGACTGGCCTCATACTTGACGCACTTCCAAACCTCATCGGGGTTCCCTTGAAACACCCGAGAGAACTTGATCAACTCCTCGAACTTAGCAGTGTACTGAGCAACAGTAGACCCTCCCTGGGTCAACTGCATGAACTATATGTCCTTGGCATTCCTCACGGACTTAGGGAAGTACTTCTCATAGAAGTAAGTCTTGAACAGCTCCCAGTCAATGGGGGTTCCAGAAGCTTCTAGCAGACGCTTCGTGCCGTTCCACCAAAACTCAGCGTCGGACTTCATCATGAAAGCAGTAAATGTGACCTTCTGCTCCTTTGAGTAGGTAACGACAGAGTAGATCTTCTTTATGTCTTTGATCCACTCATCAGCTTTGTCCGGGTCCATTACCCCTCGGAACACCGGCGGGTTCACCTTGCGGAACTCGCCGAAGCGGGCTTGCTCAACAACCTCAGCAACAGGGGGAGCAGGTGCAGCAGTCTCGCGTTGATCCATGCGGTCAAACATCCGCTCCATGGCTTGTGCCATCCTACGGACAGCAGCAACAGTTGCATTGTCTTGGTCAGCATCGGGCGTAGTTCTAGGCTGTCGTCGCGGTGCCATTGGTTCCTAAACACATGAAACAATGAACATCAAGTTGATCAGGCTTAATATTCATGCAAAATGGGCTAGTTACTATGGCACTTGCAAGCAACAGAGGTCATGCATCTCTAGTCTTATAGCTTGTCTCTATCAAGCACTACACATGACATAATTATCGTATCATGCTCATAAAGCATGGTCAGTCCAATTCTCAGGCTCCGTGAGAATCGAACTGCTCTGATACCAAAATGTAACACCTTAATTTTTAACCCAATACTCTAGAACATATTAGGCTAATCATTAGGTTATTACTTCTTAGTCTCAACTTTTTAATAAAATACTTAGTGGAAATTACGGGTAAATTTTTCTTTTTGAAAACATAAACAAAGTGAGAGCCACGAGCTTAGCTAATCGAATAACAAAAATGTAAAGCACGTGCAACAATCATTATAAATCATAGAGTAAAGCATATAATCAGGAAACAATGATCAAGGTAAACAAAGAAACATTTCATTAATAATAGCATAGTTGAGGTACATAGCTAGTCATACCCTAAGAACGGGCAGAGCTTGTAATACAGTGGAAAAGAAAATACAACAGAAAACAAGAAACCAGAATAAACCATAACTACCCGAGTGCACCTATGGTGAATAACCTCAAAAACAAGAGAAGGTTTATCCACTCTACATGTGGTGTATGCACTAAGCCTCCCTTATGACGTCAACTACTAGAATCCAGAAAACGGTGGAGTGTAACCGATCCATGGACGTAGAGCAGCAGGAGTGGGAATACGTGAAGACTGAGCGTGGGCTCCTCGGTAGGGGCGCCTCTCGGCTCGCCTCGCTAGCCTTGGCTGCGTAACGGTCTCCTCACTCACATCTCGCATGAACTGTGGCGTAGGAGCAGAACTCTCACTCTACATGTGCGTCGGTGGGCCCTCGGATGGGTCGTCCTCCGAACTCGGGGATCGAGGCACGTAGTCCTGGAAGTCTCGAGGCATCGAACCACCAGTATACGTCCGCAGAATCCTCTTGTCTTGCATCCAGGCGAACTCAAAAACCATCGCGACATCATAAGGTGACATCGGGGAGAAATGGTAGCTTTGTACAGGATGTGCAAAGGGACATCCAATGAACATGAAGACTCGCACAGTACACTGCCCCTCAAAATGATATGACCCATGGTCCGAGTCATAGTGGACCTCCCAAGTAGGCGTGTCAATGAAAAGCACGAACGTCGCCATTGGTCTCTGAAGATGTGATGGAAGAAAGAAGAGAGATGAGTGAGAATTCTTGCTAAAGAATCTCTGCAGGAGTCTCCTATCCTAGGGTTACATCATACACATCCTCAGGAACCTTAGGTTTAATTATAAAATAGTGAACATGCATATAAAGTTCAATTTAGGGTTTCTCAAACTAATTATCCAAGGTCCATTCCTTTTAGTATGCGTCTTGATGTTATAAATGCAACATGTTATATCATGGATGCAAGTCAATACTTGAGCATATAAGACAACACATTAAAGCACATAAACATAAATCATGTAGCATGAGGGCATATAACTTTCAAGTGAATCATTCCTCAACTTTGTGACATCAATCATGGTACTCTAGCATATAGGCCACCCTAAAAATAATAACTAGGTTATGAGCTCATACCTCAGCTAGTCATCACTAGCTCTTGCTTATTATCTTGAATAAGCGAAACATAAATAATAATCCCGACTTGCAAGTATGGGTAGGGGGCAGGGATCATCTCTATCTGGGATTACCCTATTTGAAACGCTTTGCGGGCATTTCGCCACAACAATTTGTCCGCTTTAGTAGGCTGCATCTACTCATACCCTCATGGATTTGTCTCCCTTGGGGGTGCTCGCCGAACCGGTGTCACCCAGGCAAGCGCGTCTCAGTGCTTTGTCACATAAAAATCTCCTGGGGGTGCTCGGCCGAACCGGTGTCACCCAGGGTTTTCAACTCATATGGTACTCATAAACATTTCTTTCAACCCTTTAAGGTTTGATGGAAATTCGGAGCATAACAGCTGTTAAACCGAATTTCCTTCAAACTGCCACAAGCTAATTCACACAACATGTTCTCATGAAAACTCATGCTATGATAAAATTTAACATTTTCACCAATCATTTTGTCATGCATCAAGCACATCTTATCATATCATTGCATCATACCACACATCATAGCATTAACAACTTTTTAGTGTTTTATGCATTGACCCTTACGGTCCTCAACTCACATTCTAAGTTATAAATCATCAAGCCTAATCTCTCGGAAACTTATAAGGTTATAACTAAGTATTTCTCACCTCACACTAGGGTCAAGAACATATCTAAACCTCAAGGATGCAGAATTCATAATCCTAACTTTACAGGTACCTAGAAGTCACAGCAATGACCCTTTCTAAGTCCGGTTTGCTCCTAAGGCATCAAGATCAAGTCCTAAGCCATTTATGAGTCATTCATACACATTTAAACTAATTTAAATCCATGATTAGCATTACTAAACCTTGCTGGACAGAATCCAGAAAATTCAAACATTAAAGGATCTAGAACTCTCAAATTAATTCTTTTCTAGTTTCTAACTTCTCTTATCTTTCACATATGAGTCTTAACATTAATTATACTTAAACATAGGCATATTATCACCATTAAAACAGCTCGTATAGTGGCAAATAATGGCATGACAGAACCGAAACAACCATTCTCCATAAAGGCAGAAAACATAATTTCTAAAGCACATAAAATACTAGTTTCTCTTGGAACCTTTTTAAAACTTTCAAAACTCATTTATAAACATTTTTAACATCTAAAATCATAAAAATATTTAAAAGGGCAGTGACTAAATCAACTTTGTCTCGAGAGGTCCTAAATTCATAAAACTTAGTTCTATATATTCCTTGTACTCATAAAAGCTTAGAAAATTTATGAAACATAGTTTTCAATACTTAGAAGCATCAAAACCTCTTAGGACCGAAACATGAACCAAGGGAAATAAATATTTTAGACCTTTGTTTGAGACAACAATGGGCAAGTCTTTGAGCTCTAGGTTCATTTAAGTGATGACATAAAAATAAACATGCTCATGCACTTGCTTTAGCTTGCATTAGAAAGTAAAGTGATAACATAAAATAAACATGAGATGCAACTCATTATTATCTTGATATTAAGTGAGAACTTGAAATGTAAACATGATAATGCATAGCTTGAAATATAAATATGATAATGCAAGGTTCACTTATTATCTTGAATACTTAGTGATAGCAAGGAAATAAACATGATGTGCAAAGCATAAAATAAACATGATGCAAGGTTCATTTTATGGTTAGCTAGAGCTCATCCAAGACTTTAACAAAGTAACAACCCAACATATATCTCATTACAAAGAGAGCTCTAGAGTTCTTGAACCAAGTTCTCAAGGAACTATGGGGTTCTTGAACATCATCATCAAGCTCAAGAAAACAAACTTTCTAAACAAACAAAACCTCAAAGATCAAAAAGGAAATGGAAAACTGAAATGTTAAAGAAAAGGAAACAAAGAAACCAAACTCCAAAATAGCAAGAAAGAAAAGGTATTCTTGAGTAAAAACATCATGTTTCAGTTAGAAAATGAAGTTTAAACTCAAGCAAAGTAAAACCTCAAGCTCTAGAGGTTCCTTTGAGATGAACATAGTCATCATCTAGGAGTCCTCATCATTGAGCTATTATGTGCTCATCAAGGCCTCATGGCCAAAATCTCAAGGAAAGAATAACGAAGGAAGTTCCAAAAAGAAAAGCCAAGAGAAAGCTAGAAAGAATTCATTTTCAAGAAAACAAAGTTTAGAAAACACTCCTACCTAGAGTGAAGTTGAAAAGCTTGAACTTTGAGAAAAGAAAACAAGATGATGAGCTCCTCCAAGGGCTTGATGGTTTCGGCCAAGGGAAGATAAGGAGGTTGGAGTTGTGTTTGAGGTGAAGTTGTGTTTAAGGTGAGGTGTTTGAGAGGTTAGGAGATGATTAAAGGCCTTGGGGTGGTGTTTGATGGTTAAGAGATGATGATAAGATGAAGAGATGAAGAAGATGAAGATGAAAATAAAGGAAGAACACTCTTGAAACTTGAGAGAAAATGAAAGGAAACTCAAGAAAGCTTAGAAACTTGAAACTTACCAAAAGACTAAAAGTGACACAAGTTCATCTAAGGCACCTATTTATAGGAAAACAAAACAATGAGGCTCACCAAGGGGGGGAGTGGCCGTAGCTTTTGAGGGGGAAAGGAAAAGAAAATATCTCTTTGATTATGTCATACAAGCATGGTTGGAGTATGGAGTTCATGATACAAATCATGGATTCAAGCATGGGTTTTTGAGTGAGATTTTCTTTTATTTGTGAATGAAATTAGGCTTCTAGACGTGAGACATGGCTGGAAGATTTTCAGCCACACATAAATGGAGGAATTGATTTATTTCAATTGGTTACTCATTAGGAAAAGCAAGCTTGATTGAAATTGTGACAAGGTATGACAAGTATGGTGATTTGAGGTGATTTTCCCTCAAGTTTTAAAATGAAATAATTCATGAAAATGGGGGTGAGGGCTGGTGCAAATCTAACCAGAAAATGGGGGAAAGAAAGGCTTCTAGATGTTGTCATTGGAAGCATGGATGAAAGCATGGTTTGTATGACTCAAAGTATAGTTTGTGCAAGGTCAAAGCATGGCTCTTTGTGTAGGAAAAATTCACACATGTGATGGATAAATGGGAGGCTTGGCTTCGGCCAGATTGGGTAGAAAAGAGAGAAGAAAAATCTTCCATGTAATTGGGTGTTAATGATAGGATTAAGTGTAGGTTAGCTTAGGTATAAGGTTAGGAATAATTAAGCTTAAGTTTAGGTAATTAAGAATGTGTTTTAAGGATTTTTTGACAAGATTAGGAGTGCTCATACATCATTAGAGAATTAAAAACTCATTTATGAATAAACAATGTGTAACACAATTCCATGATTTAAGGAATTGGAAAGAGAAAATACTATTCAAGATTCCATGACTAGGAATCTTGAAATTAAAATATGATTTTAAGTTGTAATTAAGCACTTTTAGGTTCTAATCAACTTTAATAAATTATTTTGACTCAAGATTAATTAAGAAAATTAGTTAACCTTTGATTAGAGCCTAATATTGCTTAGGTTTGCTTAATCACGCGATTAAGCGCAAAAACACGAAACTAGGGGTAAAACCGTAATTTTGCACTAATTTCGCCCGGGACCTTTGGGACCAAAACTAAAGTCATAGTCTACATAAAAATGCCTTTTAAAACCATCTGGAGAAGTTTCGGGTTCATCCGGCACTTGCAAACTGGTAAAACACT